>OY998142.1:19251650-19851650 GCA_963921925.1 Sphagnum tenellum | reverse complement strand
CCTTATTTATTTATTGTCATTTCATTGTCACTAATAGTGTGTAGTAGCATGGAGCCCAAGTTGTTTATAGACATTCATTATTACCTTAACTTGAACCACAAATGCCATAAATGTATCAGCCCATATGGATCCCCTAAAGCCTCTCATCAACTCCACCCATGCATTTAAAGACTCTACTATCTCTAGCTTCTTATTTATCGATTCCCTTACATAATAAATAAATCAAAGATTGATGACGTTCACATAGGGCATTTTTCCCATCAATGTGACTACAACATGAAAAAATAAAATTGAAAAGAAAACATCACCTTCCTAAGAAAAATAATAAAATGAAAAAGTGGGTTAATTTCACAAAGTTGAAGCTTTTTATTCCTATCCTCCAAAGGTTCCACTCCATTGATAGCACCAACTACATACACACACAAGAAAAAACCAAAACAAACACCATACTAATCCCAAAAGTCTTGCACCTTAAAAAACCATGCCATCTCCATTGTTGTTCCACAAATCATGAAGCATTCACATGAATGATAAAAGACAAAGTAGGAAGTGATTTTCGATGCTTAAGTTAAGAAAAGTATGTCACCTTTCACACCGTAAACCTTAACAATGTTGCTGGATACAATTTTGGGTTGCATGTTTTCCAAAGAAAAAAAAACCAAAATCAAAGAATCCATCCAAAATTGCTAGTTTGGTACCATTTCACGAAACCCATTGATTCTTAGAGTTTTTTTTGGGAGGAAAAATCTTGTACACACATATATGACCCGCCGGGTATGACCCACCAGAGGGTAGCCCACACCGCTTCACACAGAAACGTTCCCCCGGGCAGTCGCCAAAACACACACGAAAAGGAGCCGGACGCGCAAAGGAAAAAAGGAAGAAACGCTGACCCTATTCGGCTTGCAAGTTGCTGGCGCTGTGTTTGCGGGGGGGAGCGAGCGATCGATCGATCGATCGACGGACTCTTTTCCGCACCCAGGATCATAAGTGAGCCGTCTGTCACTGTCCCGCAAAACAAAGTTTGCGATATTCTTTGTGTTTTTTAGGACCTTGATTCTTTTGTAGTTCCGGTGGAGGTTTTGTCTTTTTGGGGCGGGTGGAAACGAAATTCATTGCTTGGGTTTTGGAAGCTTACACACTCCTGGTCTCGACAGATCATCGTGCGCATCCATGCATATGCGTATATTGATCGTTAGGATTGAGAATTTCGTTAGGGTTGTTTTGATTCTTTCGGGAGCAATGTGGTACGTTAGTAGTGGTTGGTTGTAAATTACACATAAGTGCTTTGGAGTTTGTTTCGAAATGGCGAAAGCAACATCATCAACAACAGGAGGGCCAAGTAGTAGGGATAGCAGCATACTGGGCAAGAATTTGCACCCTGTTTCTGGAAGTTTTGCGGCGCGTAAGATGAGTAAATCTGGTAAGATCTGGTGGAAAACCCATGCAGGAGATTGTAAAGGCTGTTGTGAGTTTTCTGGTATTTCTACTTCTTTTTGTATTTCGTTCGTTTCTTTTCTTTTCGAACTCAGGAATTTTAGGTTAGGGTTTGGACTTCAGCAGTGTTTTTTGAAAAAAAATTATGTGTGTAGGTTTGCATGGAGGTTGTTTTTCCCTTTAGCTGTGATAGTAGACAGAAGAAAGGAGAAGGGGATTTGTGGAAATTAGGGTTCCAAGTGAGGTTTATGCAATGCTGATTGAGTTCAGAGATGGAGAAGAAGAAAAGGAGCTGTAGAAAAGGGGCTGTTCTTCTCATGCGTGTAGTCTGTTGCTGAAAGTTGCAATTTTGATCAATCTTTAACTTTGTATTGCAATGGGTTTTGGAATTTTTTTTTGGGATAGAGCATGGTGTGCCATGGAATAGCAAGGATTCACAACTGAAAATGGTTTTCAGATATTCTTTGGGGAAATTATTCATGGGTGGAAATTCATGTCTGGAGCAGCTTATGTTCCTCCTGTTTGTGCGGTTGTATGTGTTCCATGAATTATTCATGGTACTGAGAATTTTTTCTGCTCTTGACTGGGAGTTGTTGCATTTGATGCAGGATTGCATCAAGTCTTAGAGCTTGAGGGTATGATGGACAATGAGCCTGTAAATCAAGTAGTGGCACCTCCTGCTGCAACTGAATCTGCTGCTGCTGCTGCATCTTCTGCTTCACAGGTGAAAATAGGATGTTGTTCATACATTGTTACATTCTAGTTTCTCCTCTCACCTTTTCGCCTCCCAAGAATTGTTTGTCCATCTCCACCATGCTCATGATGAAGTTTGGTCTTTGGATTTATTGCCTGCAAAAAAGTGGATTTCTGCAGATATCATGTGGTGTTGGAGTATGGCGGTTGTCACCACTTCCTGCAATTAATGAGGCATCATTGCGCTTTGCAGAATCTGCATCTAATTTTGGTCGCTGTCTTGCCAATCTAGTTGGTGAGTGACAGGAACCTAAAATTTAACCTCAAATTGCACACATCTGTACATAAGATGTCTGAAGGCAATTTTTTTTTCCTTCTGACAAAACTGAAGGCTGGATAAATATGAGTCAGTAGAGCTGAGTGTCAAACATACACGACAATTAGGTCATGATTGATTGTTGTGTTGGAGTTTGTAATAGCATAGAAACATGCATAAATGCATGTTGGGTAATCTGATTGTTGCAGTGACTCATTATCTTCTTTTTTCCTCTGCAGAGGACACTGTTGCTCGTGATGTAAGGGAGAACTTGATAGGCCCAATTTCTGGTCATACTCGAAGTGTGGAATCCAATGGGAATACTACAGTGGACCATGAGACTGCAACAGTAAATCTGCCATCCACAAGGGTGGACACATCCACAGTTGCAGTTGGAACAAGCACTGCACGTGCAAATGGAAATGGGACTGCTGTTGAAAGTAGTAGTATATTGAGTACTTTGTCAGTTGAGAGGGCAACATCACTGTTCTCTTCAACTGGTGCTGCAGTGATTGATATGGGTCAACAGTTTTTGAGTTTTCCGCCTTCTGTCTGGAATGGGTCAGTTCTTTTTACAGACTTCTCCCTGGTGGGTAAGGATGTATTGTCCTTCCATGACAGCTGGACAGTAGCATGACTAAGTCTTGGGTTTTCATCTTGTCAGCTGCAACTATATGATGCAACCTTATGAAAAGTTGTCAATTCCCTGGCAGAAGTGACAAGAGCCATTTCTCAATCCACAGTAACTGAAGCATCATCTTATTTTTGTAGGCAGATACATCTGCTGGCATAGGGTCAAGATAAAGGCTTGCTTTATTTCTCGATCTGACTGAAATTTTATGGGGTTCCTTTTTTTTACTTCAGCTTGGTAACACGAGTACAGACCACATTGAGGGGGTCAGGAGATGACATCGGGTGGCTAGGGAGACAACCGGGACTTCCACCAGTTGAGGATGGAACAGATGGATTTCTCAAAATACTTGACAGTATTGGGTATTGCTCTGGATTCTAATTAGACTTCCATTATGAGTTTTGATACAGAATGCATGTGGAGTTTGCAAATGTCTTTCTCTTGTACGATCTGGATACCCTCCTGGAGGTCTTTTCGCCCCTAAAATCCCGTCTGCCCTTCTGCGGTCGAGTAAAACCTAGGGCCTCCAAGCATGATATGATTTTCTGTCTTGCCTTATCTTTTCTACCAACCTAGTGTTGACAAGGTAAGCAAGAGATTTTATTGGACTCAGACCCTAACCATATGAGTGTTTCAAAGTTTAGGATACTAATGTCACTCCTGCTGTTTGGTGTGGCAGTCATGGCATCCATGTTCTTCCCAACAGTCTAACTTACCTTCTTGTCCCAGGTAAGCAGGCCTCTAAAAGTGGAGCTCCTTTTAACTGTGGTGACTGCTTTCAAGATAATGTTGAAGATCCATTCTCCTGTGTAATATTTCTCTACCAGTCAATGCTTCCATGCAGTAAATGGTAATACAGCATTACAGCAGTGTGACAAGGGTTTGTTTCTAGCAGGTCTATTTAGCAACCATGGTCCCTTGTATTTTACGGAGACAAAGAAGTATTTCTCCAAACTGGGACTGCCATGTCACATCGCTAAAATCCACAGTGAGGTAAGTCAGTCCTGTCTGAATGTTTGCAATCACTTACACCTGCCATGAGCTCCCAAAGAGAATGAGAGGAAAATGGTAGATGGATTGAGATGCATGAGCAGGCACTTAAGAACCTTTTGTTGTTTTGAGAGAGTATGTACAGCAAGAGGCACAAATAAGAACTTTGAAGGCACAAGAGGCATCCAATCCAGAAAGCAGAAATTTTGCAATGACATTGAGTTATGTTGATTTCCCCCCCTAACAGGCAGCTGTGGAGAAGAATGCAAAGGAGATCAAGGATTACATAGAGGAGCTTTACTGGGGGACAGGTAACAAGGTGGTTTTGTTGGGTCATTCCAAGGGAGGGGTAGATGCAGCAGCAGCCTGTTCCATGTTTTGGCCTGAGTTGAAGGACAAAGTGGTGGGACTTGTGTTGGTGCAAAGCCCCTATGGTGGAAGCCCCATTGCATCTGACATATTGCGTGAAGGTCAGATTGCAGATGTTGAGACCCGGCTCATAATGGAGGTGCTAATCTGTAAAATCATCAAGGTATAGTGGATCTCTCCATCTTCATGGGGTTTGAATTGGGTTCTTTATTCTCTCTGCAATCTCAATGTATCAGAAGTTTGGGACAAAAGTGATTTTGTGTGGTAGCCCAGTATTGACAGCTCTCCTCTACAGCCATTGTGGCACATTGAAAGAATGTTGAAGAACCATATGCATTTGCTTGATTTAACCTTGTGGTTGCGGGTCTTTGGATTGATGGTCAAATAGTGAGCAGAAGAGAGCCAGAGACTTTGTGTGAATTTGATCCACAGATGTTTGGTTGCAGATACATTTGCTTATCTCCAGCTCATTTGTTATGACATAGTTGTGCAGGGAGATCTCAAGGCACTGGAAGATTTGACACATGAGAAGCGTCGAGAGTTTCTGGCCATGTATTCATTACCCACAGATCTTCCTGTTATCTCATTTCACACAGAGGCAAGCCGAGCACCAAGGGCTGTCTCCACTATGTCTCACATTGCCCATGCAGAACTTCCATGGTTGCCAGGAACAACTGGAGGGGAAGACTCTTCTCAAGGTACCCCAAAACTCCATGTAGCGATCCCTCTATCTGCTGCCATGGCCATCTGTGCTCTGCACCTGGAACTCAGGTATGGGGAAAAGAGTGATGGGCTTGTGACACGGAAAGATGCCGAAGTGCCAGGTTCGATTGTTGTGAAACCTGACAGAAAATTGGATCATGCTTGGATGGTGTACTCACCATCAAGGAAGGAGCCCAATGAGCCCGATGCAGCCCAGATGTGTGAGGCTCTTCTTACATTGCTTTTGAACCATGAGAGATGGAGGAGAGACGATATCACAGTAACCCCAGAAGCGGAAGTCAGTTTGCAGGAGGCCAAGGCAATTTCAATCCAGGATGGGAATAACATAGTAGCTGGTGAAGCTTCAGGTCTGCAGATTTCTTCCCCAGAACATCTTACTACGGAAGCAGCAACCAGTTTCCTAGAGGAAGGAACCAGCTTAGCACCTTCCACCAAACATCTGGATGGGGAGACCTATCAAGATCATGGCAGCACTTTTTCTTCTGACACAACACATTGTGAATCAGATATGGTTCTAAGGGAAGTTGTATCTACTGTTGTAAATTCTCAGACCACTGCTGTCTCTGATGCACCTTCAGTTAGCAGCACAGCTGGAGAATCTCTCCAATCAACAACAGTTGACATGCCTTAGGTCTTGGCAGGGAGGTGGTTCAGAAAAATGCACAGGTCCACCATGAACTAGCCTTAGTGTACATAATGTTCAATCCTCAATGATCAAGGTTTCAACTTGGCATTTAGTGTCAAGCACAAGATTCTTTCTTCCGGTGAATGTAACCCATTCACACAATTCATTTCATTCTACTGATGACCTACTGCATTCACAAGCAGATTGTGGGAGGTTGATGGGAAGCCCTCTTTGAGTAGGAGGGACCTTGGGACTACGTACAAAATGTAAACCATCAAAGAGTCTTCGTGATTTTCTCTTTTTTCTCTCATCATTGGCCTCTGTTGTTATTGTGGGGAGTAAGGTATGTTGCAATCAAGGATGTTGGAATTTGGGTTTCCCCTTAGGAGTAGTGTATGTGTTGTTGTTATGACCTAGAGGGCATTTGTCTCTGTGAGTCTTTTGTTTTGCAGATTTGGGAATACCTAGCATTTGTTTCGGTGAGTTTTGTTTCACAGATTTTGCAAGTTTCTGCATGGTTGTTTCTGCAAGCTTTGGAACAGCACATGTTTTTTTGTTTCTGATGGAGTATTAAATGGAGTAGAAGATAGAGAGTAGCCAGATTTCACAAGATTTTCAGATCTGTAGTACTGTCACCCACTTTCATGCCAGTTATTTGTTAATGGTTCAATTTCCCCAAAACCCAAGAATCCTTTGAGGGCAAGATCAGGTGGCGAGGCATCGGATGCTTCTTATGGAATAGTTTGGTTTTGGATTGGACATTGAGATGCACATGTTGGAGAGACCAGGAAGGTTGCAAAGCAAAGGATTTCAGATCTGCAGGAGATATTTTGTATCTGCAGCCTGCATCTTAGCAGATTGGGTGGCAGGGATGCTAGGTGGCAGGAACGCATAGCAGGTATTGTGTCCTAGCAGATTAGTCTGCACCCTGCGGCCTGCATCTTAACAGAAGAGGTGATAGGGAGGCAAGGTAGCAGAGATGCGGGCAGTATGCGGCTTCATCCTCGTCTGCTTCTTCCTCTCGGGTCCGCAAGTGTTCCCCAATGCCCACAAAGAAGAAGCGCCTTTCTCAAGCTTTTCGCATAGAAATCGTAGACTAAGAATTGCGTTCGCAAGAATAGAAGAAGCTGGAGAAGCAAATTCGGGAATCTCGAGAAAAAAAAAATTTCGTTTTTTTGGTAGCTTTTGAAATCAGTCATCATTGAGGAATTCCGTTGGAGGAGTGTTTTTGAGTCATGGACATGCTCGCACTTCCCTTCTTCTTCATCTTCTTCTTCAGTTTCCTCCGCGGTGACGACGTTAGCAGCGTGCGGATTCAGTCAGGAGGTTCATCGATTTCACATAATGCCATACCTCCGAAGGTTTACGATTCGCGGAATTGGAGGATTTCGCGTTCCTCCTCCTCCTTCTCCTCCTCCTCCTGTGCGGCAACTTCTCCGCGGTCGGCTGTCAGATCCCGGAGGATAGTTGAAAGAAGAAGAGGATTCACGAAGAACAAGAAGAAGAAGATGGAGGCTTCTCTTACGACTGGAGAGGCGGGTGAAAACTTCCTGCTTGTAATGTGAGCTCCATTGCACTTCGTGGTTTGTTTGTTTGTTTGTTTATGTGCACTCTTCGATGCACTTCCTTTTACGATCTATGCAATTTCTCCGACTTTTGATCATTTGTGGATGATCTTCTGCTCCTCAACTGGATTTGAAAACTCAGGTAATAATGCTCTTGGGTAAGATGTGTGCTAACCTTACACCCATGGTTGGGAGCTGATGAAGTAAGTGGTGGGAGCTGTTGAAGTACTTGGTAGTCATGGCTCTCACTATGGATATTGAAGGTGAAGGTTTGACATTTTATGAGTGACTGTCACATTAAGTTCTGACTGCACTCATTGTCATGCTACCTTTTTTGAAGTTTTGTTGTGCAGAATTCTCTGCAATCTTGTAGATATGCTATTGGCTCTAAGAGTTTCTGTCAGAAGATCAAAGAGATTGTCTGCAGACTTTTGACTGAGAAACTCTAGTGTTCAGAACAGAAACTCATGAGAGCAGTCACCTTGGGTGGGTTGTGCGTTGTATCCTCTCTGTGACCTTGCTTTGCTCATCATACACAGGGATCTAATAGAGCGTCTTTCTTTCTCATGGATCAATACCCTATGCTGGTTGAGGGTAATACAAACATCCTTTCACAGTATCTCCTTCCTTTTTTTGACCGACTGCTCCTTGATTCTTTGAAATGCACCCAAGCTTTCATAATTCTGGTTCAAGGAACAAATCCTTTTCCTTGCAAGTAATGGTATCCTGCACAGTGATGAGATCAGTAGTATTCCACTGTTGAAATCTCTATTCCCATAATCAAGTGTCCAATTGGTGAGATGGGCTGCAGTATTGCCGGCAAAAGAGAACCTCACCTAACATTCTCTGAGTGTTCAGGAGTGAGAAGTATCACAATCTGCTGGCTGAAATTGGTAGAGAGCAAGGATTGTGGGAGCAAAGAAATGGACTGGCGTGTGCTTGATGAAAGGTACTTATAAACCCCACCTTCGTCTCTCAGCTCTCGGACAGTACCTGAAACAATTTTACAATGGTGGATTGTCAGACAAGGAATTCCTTTTATTTCTCATGAATAGGAAACAGAATGAACTGAATAAATATGGAAGAGACTGAGGAATGTGTTTTGCTTTCTTCCCACATCAGAGTCATACTCTATTTCCAAACATTTGTTGAAAGCAAAAAAAATTAGGAATAGTGTTTAGGGACTAAGAGAGACACATCTTCATCAGCAAGAATACTTATTATGATGCTTTAGTCTTCAGTCTGAAGTGAATGACGCATTCCTGACGAAGACATACCCATCTTCTTCTTCTTTTTGTCGATTAGCATCTGGTTGCCAGCCTACAGGGACTCTATTGCAAATTAAGTTCACAAAACAAAGAGTGGCGGGCAAGGAAACAAGAACAGTTTTACGCACTGAGGTACAGAGACGGAGAGAGAGAGAGAGAGAGAGAGAGAGAGAGAGAGAAGAGGGGATGGCGGCAAAGGAGGAAAAGCGAGGAGGGGCAACGGAAGAAGAGAAGCGTAAGACGGAGGTCGTGCAGGCGGAGGTGGCACGCATGAAGCAGTTACCTCCCAACAGTGCCTACGCGACACACAGGCTGCGTGTCCTCGACAAAATGCAACAACTCCTCTCCAAGGTGCCCATTCTTCTACGCGCAATTTGTTTGTAAATTGTGGGGTTAGAGCCAATCCTTCCGATAATGTCATCTCGAGTCTCTTCCACTCTTGTGGGATTCCACAGAACTTATAAGAGATTAGGGTTTTCTGCTTCCGGCAGTGGTTTCCTAGAGACACATTTCTCCGAGGAGAAGAGAGACAGAGAGCGAGAGAGAGGCGTTTTCTGGGTTTGGCAAGTTCAAGAGTCCGAGCCTACGATGTGTCTGGGTTCATCAGCGGGCAAATCCACACTTGGGAATGCTCTCTCTTCTGTAAAGCGCCATGAGGATTCTTGAATAGCTTCCTCAGACCCTAAACCCTAAACCTTTCATTCTGGAAGTTGCTTTTGGTGCAGAAGAAAAGAGAAGAAGATGCAGGCCATAGCTGGTATAACTAAGAACCTCCTCCTCATGTAAAGACATTCCTTGCTTGTTCAGAATACATCCAACAATCTTTCACCCTGCACATTGTAGTCTACTGTCTTAGTTGCATGCTTGACAATGTAGATTGTGGATTGATCCTGCATTTTTATGATGCTATTTGTACTCTAATTTTTTCTGTCACTGATATGGAACTTTGATTGTGTGAATGTTTCAATTGTTGGAACACAAATGTGTATTTGACACTAACCAAAAATGGGTTGTTGTTGTTGGTAGCAGGCTCGTACGCAGGCAGAAACAGATGAGTTGGAAATCCTTTTTGCAAACATGTCCTTCTGAAATGATGGGGTAAGATGATGCTATGACAAAGTCGGCCTGAACCCTTTGTTTCAATCAGTTTTCATGCCTTCTACTGTGGTCACTCTTCATGTTTCTGGAAGATTGGTAGTTCAGTTGGAAGTTCCACTTCCACTTTAACAGGTTCATGTTGACAATCTTTTAGGGTGTTGATTGAATGTTATATCATAGCAGGTCTTTGTGTTTATGTAGAAGAGTTTTGAAGTGCAGAACGCAAACAGATAGATGGTGTTTTCATGTTGTCTACAAGTTTTCAAGCTGTGTTAAGTCTAGACGTTAATCCATTTGTTTTTGTTGACAGGCTTGTGTGGGGATTCCCTTGGTGCCTACAAAGCAGGCTGTTGATAGTGGCAGGAGTTCTTCTATCCTTCTTGAATTAGAAGCAACCAAGAATGCAACAACCTTGGGGTGATTTTCTGCTGCAAAATGGGACTTTCACCTTCTTGTGCCATATCTTATGACTCTCATGCTTGCCACCTTCATAGTCCATGGGGTAATCAAACACAGAGTCTCTTCCCTGGTCTCGGAATGATCTTCTAGAGCTTGTGTAGGTTCTTGATTGACACTCATTAGTGGATGCTTTCACTTGTATTATACTTAAAAGAGGTGTTAGCAATTCTCTGAAAGTTGTCATGCACTTGTAATATTCCTGGAGTATGTAAACACACTCAAAAGGAACATTTGGCTGCACTGGTCATGAATAGCTATGGTTTTTGTGATCCTATGATGTGAGATTTTGAGTTGCCATTTTACTTTTTCTTGCACACCATTTCAACTTTGGAAGTGGTGAAAATTTTCAGGTGTAGCTGATCAGTCAACATTTTACAAGTTTTGTCAAATCCTTCTCTGTGGGACCAACAAGGAGGAATTGAATGATGTGTGTGGATTTTCTTTTCTTTCGCACCCAGCAATGGCATAGCTTGCTTGTGTAGCACACATGAGTTTACAATAGTCCACCAGACTCTGCCGGTCTTCAACATGGCTGAAATGATTTTGATCTACCTGGGTGTTGTTCCAAACTTCATAATCTACAGTGTTCCTGTAATCTTGCACAACAGCAATATGGGGAGAATGAAAATGCAAAACTCAAAAAACACATCAAAAAAATAATTGTGACCTAAAAGAGGCCGCAAAAAAGACTACTACAACAATGTCACTCAAAGATTTTCACATACTTTGATGACTTCATCTAAAGGAGCCCAATCACCAAAGTTCCTTTCAATGAATTGGTACACAACCCCTGTCTTGCCAGATCCAAGCACATACAAACCCCCTTTGATTGTACCCTCGCCATTGGTGTTGTATTTGATCCCTGTTGCCTTTGCACGTTTCCAGTTTTGTCGTGCTTGTGGGTTGAAAGCAAAGCCTGTGATTAGATTTCCCTTTGGAAGCTTTCCCCCACCCAATGCCTTGAAAAATTCACGGCTTTCATCTACCAGCACCATTCCACCCCAGTAATGTGGCCAGAATGCCTTCACTTCTGACTCTATGTTTTCATTCAAAACAACCACCAGTTGAACCCCCATCGCATCAAATATAGGCTTTCGTGCATACAACTGATGTGCTTCTCCCCTACACATGACACACCTGCCATTCCAAAACACCCATCACCCCCAATTTCCCCTTCCACTTAGCTTCTTGGTTTGAAATTCAACTAGTATAGTAGTTCAAATTCAGGTATCCACAACCAAACAAAGAAGCACTAAAATTCATAGTCAGGTATCCACAAACAAAGCAGCACCAAATTCAAAGTCAGGTAGGTATACACAAACAAACAAAGAAGCACCCGTTCATTCATTCACATGCCTTTGAATGTTTTGGAAGCCCTTCCAAACTCTCTCCTCCCACATATTGGAGAATGCAAACAAAGAAAGTGCTACCTTTCAATGTTTCACAAGCTTCAAAGTTTTCTTTCAATGTTTCCCAAGCTTTAAAGTCTCCTCCAAAATGTGCAAAACTCATGTCTCTTGGCTACTCTTTCAATTAGAAAAAAGCAAACATTTCTCTTCTTCCACACATTGAACCCCAAATTTATCTTCTTTCCCCACATTGAGGCCCAAATTTATCTTCTTCCCCATTGTGCCCCATTTCTCTTCCTCAACACATTGAGCCCTGATTTCTCTTCTTCCCCATTGAGCCCCAATTTCTCTTCTTCCCCATTGACCCCCATTTCTCTTGTTCCTCATTATGCCCCATTTCTTCCCCCCAATGACTCCCAGATGTAGCCAGGGCTCAACTTGATGGTCCAGTTCTTTCTTGGATGCCCCTAGGTCTGCACAGACACAAGCCCAGAGAGAAGGAGGAGGAGGAGAAAGAGGAGGATGAGGAGCATAACAAAGAAGGAAGGAGATGGTGAACAAGATGAAGAAGGTAGGAGATGGTGAAAATGATGGAGAGGAAGGAGATGGATAGCTAGGAAGGAGATGCAGAACTAGGGAGGAGATGGTGAAGGAGATGGAGAACTAGGAAGGAGATGTGTGATGATTACCCGGGCCGGCGAAGGCAGAAAACCAAGGTGGGCTTGGTGGCCCAGAGCTCAGAAGCTTTGAAAGGAGGTGGCCTCTTCTTGATGAGCTGGGCCATATCTGTATCACTTCCTGCTTTGTGCACCGGTGTCAATTTCTGCAGAATAATGTTTTCGAGGACTGAAAGCTGTGTCACATCTTCAACAACAGCATGATCTGACATTCCAAATCCACACAGCTGTGGAGTTGGTGCTGCTCTGTATATCGCCTTTGAGTGAGTCCCCCCCTGAGGTGCTGCCTTGGTGGACTTTGATCCGATTGGTCTAAGCACAGATGGTGGCCGGAATCCCTGTGAATCTCCTCCTTCTGTTGTCAATGGTCCTGTTTGTGCAAACATTTCATTTCTCGACAAATCAGAATCTGCAAGTTTTGCAGGAGAGAGTTGATCCGCATCTGCATCGCAACCATCCAGTACTTTAGCATCCACAACTGCAGTGGTCTTGTTGTTGTTGTTGTGGTCGTGGTCTGCTTTGGGAACTTGAGTAGTGTGATCTGCTGCTGCAGAAACAGGTTTTTGGGTGGCAGGGGCAACGACAGCTCTCGTCCTGGCTTTTTTCATCAATGCGTGGGTGGGAGGCATCTTGATCCCACAAGCTAGCGACCTGTCTGTGAACCTGGAGACGTCAGCTTTCCTCATACCAAACAGGGATGTCAACTCAGCAGGGCTGGTGATGAGCAACTCCGGCAAGTTCTTCCCCGCTTGCTCCATCTTGTCTGCATACTCCATCAACGAGCGATCGTGGAGGTAGATTCGAAGCTCCAAAGCGTCCTGAAGAAGAACATCACGCAACGTAGAAACTTCATTCCACCACACCCACATTCAAATTCTAGCTTGCTGCTGAAAGCAAGCAAGCAATTCATTCATTGGAGAAACTGTAACAGCAGTCTAGAACTTCGCTCTACTAGTATCGTCGTCCTCGTCACAACCCAGCTAATCTACTCTTTGGCTGCGAGAGAAGAAGAAGAAGAAGAAGAAGAAGAAACTCTCATGGTCATCACACAGGAAATTACGTACGTTCAGTGTGTAATCATGATCACCACAGCCTAATGAAAATAGACCCTAACGAGAAACCTTGTCCAAGGTAACAATTTCAAACTCTTTCTTGTTCTTGTTAGAAGTACTAGTAGTGATGGGTGATGGTGAGCATGGCTGCCTGCTAGCTTGCTTCCTTCTTACCCGTTGTGGATCCGTGAGGTCGATGGCTTCCATATCTTCGGCTTGCATCATTTTGAGAGTGGGTACATCGTCCCAGCCATCATCCGCCAACTTCTGCGTTATCTCCTTCAACACCCCATCCCCTAGAAACTCATGCACCGCATACGACGCCATGATGCTGATTGCTCCTCCTCCTCCGTCTCCTTCCAATATCTCGCTCAGACTCAGACTCAGATTCTCTGTCTCTCTCTCTCCCTCTCTCAAATCTCTGTCTCCGTCTCCGTCTCTCTGTGTCTGTTTCTCGAGTGCGAAAACTTCGACAGACTGGGACTTTTTTCCGACCGAAAGAAAGAAAAATTCAGGCAGATTCCAAGCTCCCCAACTGAGATCCCACATGAGCTGGGGAGCAAGAACAACGAATCTACACAGCCAACTGATCAGCAGTAATGGGAGTGGGAGTTTAGGGGGACAAGGGGGGGGCGGATTTTTTCCTTTTCAATCTGCAAAAACAAAGAAAAAAAAACACACACACACACACACACACACTTCTTCTTCTTCTTCTTCAAGAGATCCGGAATGAAGCAAAGTGCAAAGCAAAAGAAGCAACAAAGCAAAAGGAAAATGATGAAACTTTGGCAAACTTGGTGAAAGGGGGAAAAAGGGCAGCAGCAGCAGCAAACAAGCAAGCAAGAGGTCTTGGGGTCTGCCCAAAAATAGAGTACCCTTAGTACAAGGGCAGCTTCAACACATGTCTGCCAATTAATTAATTAACTAATTAATTAGTTAATTAGTTATGGTACATAATATGAATTTTAAAAATTAAAAAAAAAATATTTTCAAATATTCTTTGATTTCCTTCACAAAATTTTTATTATTGAATATATATATAATTATAATAATAAATATTTGAATATTTGAATATTTTTGGAAATTATATAATTAGTGTGGAATTAGCTAAAGTTGTTAAGCTCCCTCCTCCCCTGGGAACCAGAAATAACAAGTTGGCTGGCTGGCTGGCTCGGCAGCCTTTTTTAAATTATTATTCTGGCTAAATTTAGAGAGTTGGCTAATTTTTTTTTGTTTTTTTCTCAAAATGGCTAGAATTATTTAATTCTTTTCGGTTTTCTAATTTCCTGCCAAATTTCCACAGTTTAAAAAAAAAAGAAATTATAATATTTAATAAAAAGTCCAGATAAGATTTCTCTATTGGATGTGTTCTAGAATGTAGCCACCCAAAAGATGTGAAAGAATCTTTTTAAAACAATTTCACTTTCATATCTTGTTTAAGCCTGAATTTGGCTAAACTTTGATGACCACTTCAAGTAAAATATAGGTTGAATTTTTGGCTAAACTTCATTAATGTGGATGATTGCCACTTTCAAGTAAATGCAGGGTTGAATTTTGGATAAACTTCATTAATGTGGATGATTGCCACTTTCAAGTAAATACAGGGTTGAATTTAGGCTAAACTTCATTAATGTGGATGATTGCCACTTCAGGTACATACAGGCTGAATTTGGCTAAACTTCATTAATATGGGTGATTGCCACTTTCAAGTAAATAAAGGGTTGAATTTTGGCTAAACTTCGTTGTGGATGATTGCCACTTCAGGTACATACAGGCTGAATTTGGCTAAACTTCTTGTGGATGATTGCCACTTATAGGTACATTCCGACTGAATTTGGCTAAACTTCTCATGGGACGATTGCCACTTACAGGTAGGTACATTCCGACTGAATTTGGCTAAACTTCTGGTGGATGATTGCCACTTACAGGTAGGTACACTCAGACTGAATTTGGCTAAACTTCTTGTGGACAATTGCCACTTACAGGTAGGTACATTCCGACTGAATTTGGCTAAACTTCTTGTGGACGATTGCCACTTATAGGTAGGTACATTCAGACTGAATTTGCTAAATTTCACTATCATGGATGATTATCCCTTCAGGTACATAATGGCTGAATTTGGCTAAACTTGGGTATCATGGATGATTATCCCTTCAGGTACATAAAGGCTGAATTTGGCTAAACTTCATCATGGATAATTGCCACTTCAGCTACATCACAAATATGACAAAAAAAACAAAAGGCTGGTGTGGTGGTGCACATCTTTGGTACATTCAAACCAAAGAAAGATGGAGCTTCTTCTTCTTCTGACTCCCCACCGCAGCAGTTGCAGCAGCAGCAGCATCCGCAGGAGGAGGAGGAGGAGGAGGAGATCAAGACGAGAATAGCCGCGGCGGCAGCGGCAGCGGCGGCACATCACCCACGACCCCCAGATGCTTAGCGCTAGCCTTTTTTTGGATTTTTTTTCCATTTTTGGCTCTATATATATAAAGCCATAAAGTGTGTGAAATTGAAAAATTAAAAGAGCTAAAATCAAGGGCTTTTTTAATGTTAAAAAACATCTTCAATAGCCATAACTTGATACAAATTTCAAAGAATCGCCAGATTTCTATTCTTGGTTCTTCTAAGTAGGTAGCCAAAAAAATATAAAAGGATACTTGAGAAATCTTGTTCTCATGGTTTTTTTTAATAAAATAATTAATTTCTTAAATTAATGTTGGGGAGTTTTTTTGTAGCCAAATTTGGTGCTAAATCTTCCTATGGATTATTGCCACTTTGGGATACATCACAAAATTGACCCAAAAAAAAATTGCCCAGCACAGTCCTCGGGCTGCCCGAATTGTTAAAAATAAATAAAAATAAATGATGGGATCATCCCCTCCAGCGCAGTTGGGCCTGCCCACAATGCTGCCCTCTTTTCATTTCCTGGTGAGATTTCGCCAAAAAAAGAGAATTTAAAAAATTCTTAAAATTTTGATTTTGGAGGTCTTCAGTCTCCAGAAGTGAAGTGGGAGGGAAATAATAATAATAATAATAAATAAATTAATAAATAAATGCCAGATTCATATATTTGGTTCTCCTTGTGTAGCCAGAAATATATAGAATGATGATTTTAACAGAATTACATTTAATTTCTGGATTTTATAGCCAGATTTGGCTAAATCTTCCTTCCAAGGACGTCGTTGACTATATAGAAAACGTTTCCGTTGACTATAAATTTTTTTTAAAAAAATCGTTTTCGATGTGGATACACCTCATCATTACCAAGATTCCAAAATGGAATATTCTCGCGTCTTTCAAAAGATTCTCTACTTTCCTTTCACAAAGCTTTTGTTTCTTAAAATTTTATTTCATTTATTCAATTTTATTTATGTTTTCAAAATTTTCAACGTTTCTACAAAGAATACTAAGCTTATAATTTAGCAACAAATTTGTGGCACAAAAAAGGGGTTTTTGGGTGTTTGTGTTCTTATCAAAGTTTATGATTATTGACCACATATGTGGCCCCAAAAGGTTGTCTATTTATTTTATTTTAAAATTTAAAATTTAAAATTTAATTATTATTTTCAAAAAAACATTTGCCTCGTCACACTTTACAATTTGACCTACCCAAATGTTGTGCAAAAAGGGGTTTTATTTAAATATTTTCTTATCAATTCAACCACATTAAGTAGGGAACTTAGATGGGAACTTAGGTTGCATTTTCTTTTCCTCATGGTTTTTTATTATTTTTTTGGACTTGTCCAATAGGTATGTAATGTGATGGGTAAGGAAGGAACCCGTTGTATTTTCTATTCATTTTTCTTTTCATTACATTTATAATTTGACTTACCCATAATACAATGGGAACTTGGAAAGTTGGGAACTTTTTCTTTCCCCATCAAAGTTATAGTTCTTTTTTGGATATGGGGGGGGGGGGGTGCCTTTGGAAAATCCTTTGTTTCTATATTCACCCACTTTGAGGTTTGCTTTTATGGCTTGGACTTGGGTAAGTCCTCTCTCTCTTTGTTCCTTCTTTTCCCTCCTTTCTTTCATTGGGTGCTTTGTTCAATGGAGTTTGCGAGGATTTTCATTATATAATTGTTTTGGTAGTTGATTGTTTGTTCTCCTTCAAGCAATTTCATTTATTGGCCTTGGCATATTAGGGAGGGATATTGTGTTGAGAATCATTATAGTAGAGTATAATAGCTGCCAAGGACTTTGACCCTTAGAAACTAGGTGAGACGATTCATCTTAATTTCGTTGTAAAAGATTCAGAGTCATCTTTCGACATTTAGTTTTCTTCGTCACTTACTCAAATGTCCACTCAGCCTCAAGTGACTTTGTCACCAATCCATAACCCATAAAATTAAATACGAAAGTACCTTCTCCAGAAATGGTTAAGACACCCCCATCATACACAAAAAAATTCATGTAATTCTTTTCAGAATATAACAATGTGATTGAAAACATTCAATTACACATGTCATGACTAGCTTTTTTTCTTTTTTTTTTGTGTGGAAATTTTGCATATATGTGAAAAATAAATATGAAAAAGGAAATAATATTAAGTCAGTTTTTCTTTTCTTTTTTGAGAAAAAAATTATTAGATCTCCAATAAATTAAAAACTTTGTTGCAACATTTCCAAAATATATTGGTTTTGCTTTGGTAACAACAAATGTTTAGATAGGTTCCTAAAACTTGTCATCATTCAATTTGAAATGGGCTTTTGGGTTAATCATAGGACTTAAAGCATTGGCCTTAAATTGACATCTAAAAGGCTGATGGGAAAATGTAAACCCTAAAGTGGTCATTAGAAGAAGGGGCACCCATCTTGACAAAGTGTTCATTGAAGATGTTGCCAAGAAGACCCTCTTCCTCACTCATGATGAGTAAGGGGGTGCACGGAGGTGCTTTCATAATGTTTAGACCTGGAGTGTGAGAGTTATTCAACATTGAATAATTTTGTCAAAGAAAGTTCAAAATATATTTCTTATGACAATTCAAATGCATCTTTTTGGTTATGACAATTTTAAACTACTTTGGAAGTTTCATGTTAGGTTTCTTAAAGAGCCTAGTTCCTCAATTCATATCACACTCCCGAAATCTGTCACACCCAACAGTAGTTCTTAAGAGATCGTCTTTGATGCTAGCAAGGAATTCTAGACAGCAACCAAGCACCACAGATCACAAACTCGCAGTTGAAAATGTTTAGGATTTCATAGTGCAAAAGATCCACTTCCATGAATTATTATGATTGTAGTGATCCATTAACAACATCCTGCTACAATTCACAGAATTTCTACTCTCATCACTCATTGAACACCTTGAGCATTTTGTCGTTGTCCCTGGCTCTCACCTTTTTGCACTTGCCTTTCTTTGCAATCCTTTAAGGTTCCTCCCATGGACTATATAGACCTTGTTGCTTCAAGCTGCAAGTGAACTTTCTGAAGGTTTGTTGGTTTTGATGCAGTCACAGACACAGTAATAACGAGTTGAAGAAGATTCTGCCATATAAATCAAGCACTTCCAGTTGGGTCATGCCATTGGGTCACAGGACGTGCCTCCAATACCACTGAACTGTAAGGTTGGAAATTGTACCTGCCATCAGGGCTGCATTTTTGCACAAGATCAATTTTCAGTGTACACATACACAAACAACTACTTCAGCTTGAAATCTCCTTCCCCAGCATCTCTCTTCAACCTTCCGACAATTCACCTCCTGCTCTATGGTGTGCTCTATCCCAGTATCTCTGAGTAAACAATGGATGAAGCAGTGGCATACTTTCAACCTCTTGAATTGCACTCCTTGCTCAGCCACCGAAATTTTCAAAACTCAAAGAAACAAAGTTCATGGGTACATTGTCCAAGACTATATATAAGAATAGTTCCATTGGGTACATTGTTTCCAAGTCTGTATACAAAGAAGAGTTCATGTGACGATGGATACTCCTCCAATGAACCCTGAATTCAGAAAGAGCAGGAAAAAAAAATTCACCTGGGAAATTCTAGATGTGTTCCCTCCAGCAGGAAGTTATCAGGGTATGGAAAACTTGAATCAGCAATTCGAACCCTGCACACTCCAGACACAACAACCCCTAAAGCCTGTCAATGTGTTGGTAACCAGAGAGCCTTCGTGACAGCCCAGAATGACCCTAAAACCTAAACAGTGCATTTGAAGGTGCAATTCGATGCATTTTGACATAAGCAAAAAGGAGTCTACCAAGTCATATTTTGAGGAGGCTCAGGAATCGTTGCTAAAACAAGAGATGGGTGTGCATTGAATGCCAGGTACAAGTCCCCAAACGTTTGCACCCTTGATTCGCTCTCCTTTGCTTGGGAATGGATGCTGACTGCCAGAAAGTTGCTGCATTCAACAAACCATTTTACTGGACATGAGACCTGTCATACTTGGCACATATACATGTGTCTCCAAAACCCAGCATTGTCTTTATTTACAGTCCTTCCGAAAGATGTGTAACCCAAGGACATGACCTTTGAGGCAGCAAATGAGACATACACCTTTGACTGAAAATTAAGGTCAAAATCTGAAGCACAAAACACAAAATACTAGAAGAGGAAATTATGCAATGTAATTCAGAATGAAATGCTGGAAAGAGTTGTGGGTCAAATACAATCAAAAGGGTCAGGCAACGAATATTTTTGGAACCTGTCACTGCTCTGCCAACAAGGCTTCTGGGGCTGTATTCCATGCCAGGTCAACATGCCGGCCTCAAGGAAACAAATCCGCTGTAAAATTTGCAAAATTTGTTGGGGCTTCAATATTATCAAGCTCAATGAAAAAGTAACAAATGACACAGAAATTCAATGAGACAGCAAGAAAAAAACCTGAAACAGGAGATCACGCAACCTAACCTGCAGCAATTCCTTCCGCCGTTTGCGAAAAGCAGAAAGCATAGAGATGAGATGAATTGTTTGCTCTCCAAATTCAGATTCTACAGCATCCCACTGAAAACTTGTACTGCAGAACAATAATCCAAATTAACACCCAATAGACCATAAATCAGAAGCTGCAATGACCCAAAACAGCTTCAAAACTTAGCACCCAACTGACTGTAGATTAGAGCTGTGATAACACCAAAAAAAGCTTCAAAATTAACACCCCAACAGACTGTAGATTAGAGCTGCAATGACCCAAAAACAGCTTTTAAATTAAGCCACAAAACTGCAAAATATTGTACAGTCATGGTGTTGGTGAGTTTGATGTTCTTGCTGAGTTTTCACTCATTTCCACTTTCAAGAGCAGCTGAAGAAAAAGGTGAAACCTGGAGAATGAGGGGTTTAAGCAGCAGAGAGAGTGGGAGAATAAAACCTATCCACATCCACCATGCCATTCTTGGAGTGACCATATTCATCACCCATATTCAAAACTGGAATCCCTTGTGACAGGAACAGTGTTACAAGAAGGTTCCGAACCTGACAACTTGCAAAAACAAACATGTTGGAAACATCTGACATGACCTAAAATCAGTTTGGCACCTTCTGAGAAACAAAAAGACAAAGAAGCATAAATCTATGTGAACTCATTTATCAAGCAACCAGATCCTATTGAATTTTTTTGCTAAAATCAGTGTTCTTCCAAAGTTTCCATAGTTACAGTGGTAGTGCCAAAATCAAAAACAAACTCCAGGTAGATAGATGATAGATAGATGAAGGTGTAACCTGTTTGATACGTGTCTCTATCACTGCTGGATCACTTGTAGGTCCTTCATGTCCACAATTCCAGCTGCAGAAATTTGCAAATCGTCCACAAAGAAACATAACTGCAATTGTTCCATTTGCTTTGAACAGTAGATGAGACCAACAACAACAACAATAATGCAACCAGTTGCTTAAGAAAAAATAAAGCACCCGTAACAAGAATTTGGCAAATGACAAAATGCAAACTATTCAAAGTGCACCATAACTGCAAATTGCGGCATTTTCTTTGAAAGAGTAGATGAGACTAACAATGCAACCCAATTGCAGCACCACCCATAACCAGAAAAAAAATGGGAAAATGCAAATAGGAAAGCGCACCTCACCTATGCTCACTAACTTTTCCCTCTAGCTCACTGTAATAAAAGACAAACAGAAGCCATGCACAACACCCCCTCATTGTATTAGCATGTTGAAAACATTAGAATCAATTCAATAGAACTTTTCGTAAATTGATATTGTCTCATTGTTTAGGGTTTAGGGTCTCCTCCCCAATAGAGCATTGATGTCTCTGTGGCAGAACTAGATGAAATACCTGTAGCTCACGAGGTCTGTAAGTGTGAAGCCATAAGGTGCTGTGACATGATTGAAAGAGTATTGGGTTCCTCGCCCATCTGCAAACATGTCTCCACTGCCACCAAAGCCCCACATACAAACTTGAATTTTCAACTACTGCATTGTAAGAGAAAGAAAAAAAGAACCTAGTGTGCCAACCCAATACACCAGATCTAAGCAGAATAAATCCTATTGTAACACTGCAGCAGAAAAGTCAAAGATTATCACTTCTGATGCAATTCAGTGAGACCCAATTTCAAAGATTCATTAACCACGTCAGGTGGGTTTGTGTGAGCAGATCAACAAAAGGTCATACATACCTTCCACATAAACGTGTAGCAAAGCTACTGAGCTGACCATGCTCACCACGAATGAAGCGACGGACATCCGTTTTGAATTGGGTATTCCACTCACACCACCGTTTCCAGTGGGGAAATCTGATCTCCTGTCCAAAGCAAGTACTTCGGAAAATTCACAAATTCTTCCAATTCACAACCAAAAAAATCCAACAAATACCGACACAAACTCCAGAAAGGGCTTTCATATTGGGGGGGGTTTGACAATTTAGAGAAGCACATAAATTCTTCCGGTATTCATTGCAAAAATTTAGCAGCAAGGATTTATATATGATGTTCTTTTACCTTGCAAACACCATTGATTGGTGAGCAAGCATCGGCAATAAGCTTGACACTGGCAAGCAAAGGATCAAATGTAATATCCTCCACCAGCACAGGTCGGCTTAGTTCTTGACCATGTGGCCCTGTCACAAGTGCGGAGGCATTACTGAAGCAGAAACCATCAACATGAAACTCCTCCACCAAGTACCTCAAACTGTCTGTAATCTGCATCAGAAATTGTCCCCACCATCATCTTTCAGAACCCATCAACTGTCACAAATGGACAGACAATCAAAGATCAAAACTTCAGCCTTCAAACCAAGTGTGCTGTGTACTAATCTATTGTATATTTTAAATGGGCAATCCATTTTCACGTTTCCTGCTGTGAATATAAATTTCTGGTCTCTGTTTTTCTCCAAAAGAATCCGCATTCATTGATGTTTTCTCTCCCTGATGGGTCATTTTGCTCTTGTTAGCCATTTTGAAGCTTCAGCTCATGCAGAAAAAACTCAGAAAGTCCCAGCCGTGCATGAGTGAGCATTTCATCAGGAAAGTGGAATACCAAACAAAGTTTGACAACAAATGTACACTGCTGAGAGAAAACTTCACCAATTTCTGGACAATTGGATGATTGCAGTTGAATGAGTTGGCAGTTCCAAAGTCCGATTTCAAGACTCTGCTTCATCAAAGAGCAGGCATCCTCGTCAGTGAAAAAAACACACAGAACACTCTTTTGTATGCATATATACTGATGCACTGCTGTAGGTGAGAGTGAAAAAGACACCAATGTTTTCTTTTGATCATTTTGTCTGAGAAACAAACATTTAAGCATGCCCCCTGGAATAATCAGGAGAGAAATATGAACCAGCGGGGGGGAGCTCATGTACATACATGCCAAACTTGTCAAGAATGTAATAATTAGCATTGTCGATGCCACGAAAGGAGATTGTTTTGGGTGCCTCATCCCCATCCTCTGCTGTGTGGCTGTACACTACATCAAGTATCACCTGTAAAATCAAGCACCCAAAACTCTCTTCATGAATTTATCAACTTTACTAAATTGAATAATACTTCACGAATAGTAATGCAAAGAATTCAGTGCACAGGAACAATCCTGAAAATGGGAAGAACGATAGAACCATATAAGTTCATATTTTAGTGTCAGTTATTGCAGAAAAGTGGACAATCAAAATAACCTCTATGCCATTTCTGTGAAGCTCCTTCACCAATTTCTTCAGAGCAATGCTTGCTGACAGGCTATGTCTTTCAGGACCATAGGAACCCATCACAGAAAAGAAGCTGGCCACATATATGTAAACCCAAAACACCATCATTACATTGTGTAATCCACTGTAACTAACTCTCAAAATCCAATATGTGCAAACAACCCAAAGTGATGCACAAATGGGAAACATCTGATCAAAAAATCTTTGGTATGTGAACATCTTGATAGAAGGAAAAGTGAAGCACCAGGCAAGGTGAATTGCTTCCTACCTACCTGATGGGGTAGTAACAGCCCCTGTATTCTTCATGTGCAAATACAGGCTGCAAAATGATGGTGTTGACACCTGCACAGAGAACAATGCTACTATGACTGTGTGATCCATTCCTCCGGACATCATCAGTTTTGCTAAACAAGGAGGTCCATCTCCTGAACCATGATGGTGAAGAAGACGACCTACCCATTGCATGAAAGTGTGGCACCTTCTCAATCAAGCCCAAGAAAGTTCCCTGCAAATCCGCTGTCAATCCACTGGACTCTCCTGTGAAACTTCCGACATTGAGTCTGTACGCGACAAGACACTCCAAAGGAACACTGCAAAGTCACAACAACAAACCAATCAGAGAAGATTTTGAGCTCATCAAGAATTTATTTACTTTGTGTTTTTCCTCTCCATGGGAGATCCCTGGGTCACCCAGAACGGGTTTGGCAATGTCAACATTTTGAACAAAGGATCAAGAAAATTATTACCAAGGTGGGATTTCATCTCCCCAGTCAAATGGCAACTTCTCTTTCTTCAGCCAGCCAAGGACTGGAGCAGGTGAAGGCAAATCCTCTGCAAGCAAGCATCCATCCCACCATAAGATAAAGCCAGTGGCAAGCAACCAGTTCAAAATCTCAGCTTCTGAGCAAGCAGCAACCACTATGGAAGTTGAGAGGACCCAACTGATCACTCCATTTTTTTTCTGCTGCAAAAACATGCACATCCTAATTAGGTTTGGTGGATCAGGACTCTCTGCAAGGTTGGGTACGTCACAGCAACCTTTTAAGACTGACCTTGACCAGCAACATGAGGAGCGATGAACTTGGCGTATGGGTCCAGCAACACATAGCGCGCATGGAATCGATCACCAGTCTCCCAACCCACTTTTCCCTACACCATTGCAATCAATATAGAATCATCGTCATCAGTCCAGAACCCTTTTTTATGGGAATTCGTGAGGTACTAAGTTTACAGGTTTATTGGCTTAGATTTCAAACTCTGAGCAAAACTACCACAACAAACAATTTTTCTGTTTTTTTTTTTTTCCCTTGATCCAAATCTGGGCACATGCACACACACCTTGCAGCGATATCCATAACGCGAGTACTGCTCCAAGCTCTCCAATTGAACATGCCAGACATCACCAGTCCTATGCACTGACTGGTCCAAATCTATCTCTAGCTGCACATGGTGTGCCACCCATATATATATATATATATATATATATATATGTACAGATTAGAACCTTACCTTCTCTGCAAGTAGAATTTTTTTTTAAAATGGTACATACCAAAGTGTGTTTTTCTGTTCAGGCAATTTTACCGAAGGTTCAATAGCATCAGCAGTATAGAGACACAAGATCACATTATTGGCGTGCTTGGAGTAAAGTGCAAAGTTGACAGATCCATCTCGTTGCCAGGTTATGCCCAAAGAATCTGGTCGGCCTCTCCGAATGCCGACTGGGACACAGAAGTCATTGCCCTGGTTGCCTCTGCATCAATAGATACATTTTCTAGCAACCTTATTGTTGGGAAGCAGAACAAGAAGGTACAGGTTACAAACAAGCCCAGCAGCACGGTGAATAAAAAAGAGGCGATTTGTCTCATATACACAGAGTCACAGATGAATCCATGCACAAGAGAAGCAGATGAATTTTACTATATAACTTTGACACAGATCTTATCTTAGGATGTTGAGGGTTTCACACGCAGACAGACATGAGCTTCAACCCTAAACCCTAAATTGTAAGCCTTCAACATCTTGTGTCTCAGAAGTTGGATTCAGAGAATGATGCACACCTGATCCAGGACTCCTCTCGGTGTGAAGAAGAAGCTGGATTAAGAAGGACAAAGTTTATGATGAATGGAGCCATCTTTGCATCGAATGTTAGACTTAGTGTCTGAACGCCACCATGGGGCCCGATGACAAATGGAGTCTGCATAGCTTCAGTTCTGTCATACAAAAGAGCACACAACAAAAAAAGAGCACATGATCATGATCAGCAAGTTTCATGAGACAGATGCAAAATCAAGAGGGCAAAATTCTGGCCAAGTCTCATAAAGACCAACAATTGCAAGCAAGCATAGTCAATAGATCCACAGCACAAAATAGACCCAACCAAAAAAAAAAAATGCTTGCAGGGAGAGGTAATCAGTACGATCCGTTGATGTAGGTCGTCCCAGAAGGCACTTCTTCTGGTTCAAGCAATACCCAATCAGTTGAATCTGAACGGAAGAGGCCCTGCATTGCCACCACATAGCTCAATTAGCTATGCGAGATTCCTTGGCAGAAAACATAGCCACCTATGTACAGGAGAACATCCTTTTTCCCAAATAGATCAAGTGTGGTGGTAGACACACATACCCAGTGCAGCTTCAGAGGGACATCACAGTTTTGAGATTGTATGTTGCTGATATCTGCTTGAATCTCCACAGTATATTGCGTGGCAGAATGGGTAACTGACACCCGCACCTGTTCTTTCAAACCTCAAACATCAACACACCCACAAGGTCAACAACCACACGATGACGATCCATTGCACTCTTTGATCTTCAAACAAAGAATACCACAAAGAATAAATACTGATGCATAATGATGATTCTTTTGAGTGACAAAATCTGTTGTCACCTTGCCTTCATCAGCAGTATGAAATAAGAACTTTTGGCATGCTGAGGAAATCCGAGACTTTTTATGTGCTGTAAGAAGTCTGGTTGCCACCACTTGAGCTCCTGTTGTCTGTGTCTCTCTTGAAGAATTATCATCATCTTCTTCTACATGAATTGTTTTCTCTTCACTTGCCTTTCCACCACCACCACCCCACATAAATGCACTCCAGAAAACCTTCTCACTGTTCATTTCTTGACTGTTGTTTTCTGATTGTTGTTGTTTTCTATATATTTCGGAATTGTCTCCATTCTGCTGCCCCCTGATCATTATTAGTCCCTTGTGTGCATCCCATGGACTCCTGTGTGTTGATCGTCGGTCTGCTGACAGTTTGACAAACCCACACATTGAATTCCGTAATACAGAAAGTCTAACGGTACAGTTCCTTCTTCGTAGCTGCAATTCCTGCCACACCCCACATTCCAACAACAGTTTAAGATCCTCTCATCTATTTCTTCTTCTTCAGCCTACTACACTTACAAAAAACAGAAATTTTATTTATCTGAAATTCTCCCAATCCCAATCTGTACCAAAAACAGAATTTACTTGTCTGAAATCGATCCCAACATCTTCTACAAAACAGAATTTTTTTTCGGAATTTATCCTAAATCTCCATCTTCTTCACCTCTCAAGGAATAAGAAAGAGTCTATTTCTAGGGTTTTCTCAAGGATTTCTAGGTTCAGAATAATACTTGCTGAAAACCTTCACATTTGCATCTCTTGTTCACTGTTGAGAGTGGGGAGTGACAGGTATCACAACCAACGATTCATTACAATCAATCTCTTGTTCACTGTCAGGAGTGGGGAGTGACAGGTATCACAACTGAGGATTGATTACAATTAATGCTCTGCACATTCTCTAGGGTCCAAGAGACAGCTTGAAATCCCCAATACTACAAATTCTTGAGCAAACCCTAAAAAATTCTTGAACCGAATTTTCATTGATCAGGTTTGCTGAATATCTCAGAATCCTTTTGTACTGATTATCAATCAAGAAGATCATGCAAAAATATATACTCATAGATGACGATGCTGCCATCCAAAATTCCTCTTGCAAAACAGCATCATCATCATAATAAACTTCTTCAAATCTCTTGACAAATGTACGTATGAAATCTGTCTGTGTTGGTGACCAAAAAAAAGGGATTTTTGCATTCGGATTTGCAGTTGCAGTTTCCATTTGCAATTGTAATTCTGATCCCTCACAGTGAGACATATACACAAATGGGGTTGCTGGGTGGGGGGGTTTTAGGGTTGTTGACCAACTTACATTGCAATTCTGAGTCTTGTGATGAGCTTCTTCAATGGTAGTAGGATTGTTGCTCAATCTCCCATGTACACAACAAGGATGGTGATGCCCCAGCTTCTTCACAAGCATCATCGCCATTGCTCTCTCTCCAAACTGCTAAAAATCAAAACACCCAACTAACAAAAACACAGAACAAAACTTTTTTCTTGTTCTTGTTGTTGTCCTTTTCCTTCTGCTTCTTCTGCATTTGCGTCTTTTGTTTCTTCCTTTTCCATCACAGACACAGACAAATTGGAGCAATCTGTGAATTCTTTTTCAATCACAAAATTCACAGATTACTCAACTGCAAGAGAACATTTGGCAACAACTCTCTCATCACAATCGACAAATTCTTGGCACCCATTATCTCAAATTGTTGTTGCAACAATTTGGCAAATTTTTCATGGCAAATTTCAACCAGATTTTAGCAACCCCATTATCTGAACTGCCAGAACTTTGGCCCCAAGAGTGTGAAGAAACAGCCACCACTCTAGTACATATCATCCATCCATTGGATGCATGTTATGACTCATTTTGTGGATGAATGAACTCCCTCCAACTAACTGAGGTGATTGTGGGTTTCATCCTAAAATTGTCAAACCTTACCTACCTACCTACCTACCTACCTACATAACCTATCCCTATGAATACATCATGTTAAGTAAGTAACCATTCATCCATCCATTGGAAGCCTATTATGACTCAATTTGTGGATGAACTCTAATCGATTGTGGATGAATTCAAATGACTTAGTCGACATTGGGTCTTAGCCCTAAATATCTTACTTACTCACCTACTTACTTATCAAGACCACATTTCATGTAAATAGGGCTTGTTTGGATAGAATACATCTTATTAGGTAAGTAACTATCCATCCATTTTGAAGGTCGCATTGATTCAGTTCGTGGATGAACTCTAGTTCATTGAGTTGATGTTGGGTTTTCACCCTAATTGTCTTCCTTATGTACCTACATATCAAGACCTATTCCTATAAATATGTCCTATTTTGGTAGGATAGGTCATGTCAAAATAAATAATCATC
Organism: Sphagnum tenellum; assembly: GCA_963921925.1. Lineage (NCBI taxonomy): Eukaryota > Viridiplantae > Streptophyta > Sphagnopsida > Sphagnales > Sphagnaceae > Sphagnum > Sphagnum tenellum. Next base: position 19,823,049 of record OY998142.1, on the reverse strand, counting down.
CATCCATTGAAAGTTGGTTATGATTTAGTTGTGGATGAACTCCAATCAATTGAGTTGACATTGGGTTTCACCCTAATTGTCCTACTTACTTGCTTAATAGGACCTATCTAACAAAACCTATACGATGAATAGGTCATATTGGGTAGGATAGGTCCTATTGGGTAGGTAACCATCCAATGGAAGTCTATTATGACTAAGTTTATAGATGAACTTTAATTGACAAAGTTGATTTTGGATTTCATCCTACTATCCTACTTACCTACCTACTTGACAAAACTTATTCATAGGATAGGTTAATGTGTTGGCTAAATATCATTTTTTGGGTGAGAATTAAGTAAGGGTGTAAGTTGATTCTTTCTTCAAAAACTACCAAAAGTTTAATTAAATAAAAAAATTGACAAGTCAAAACATTGTTAATTCCTCATGTCAGAATTAAATGATACTAGTGGGTGCCCGTGACCTTCAGCCATTGTGAAGTCCCCCAGTTTCTTTAAACTTGGTTCATGTTTTAGTTTTTTTCAAAAACTTTTAATTTTAGTTTTTAAATGTTGTGTGTTTTTTATTATTAGTATTATTTTGTATAATAAAAATAAAGTGTTTTTTTTCACTTTTATATATATATTCATTTGGATGCAAGTTTGAAGTTTGGAGAAAGAAGACACACCTCATTCTTTTTCAAGTAGGGTTTTCCTTCAATATTTATAAGTTTTATTTTTTCTTATTTTTTATTTTTTATTTTGTTTCTTCATTTTTGGAATTTTTTTTTCTTTTATAATTATTTCACTATATTTCCCTTTCCTTGTTTCATTTGTTTCCCTTCCTTTTTTATATTTTTTGCCTTTTTACTTTTTTCTTGGTTTATGTTTGTTTCATGTTTTTATTTTTTCTATTCTTATTTTTTCTATCTTCATTTTTTTTATGTATTTATTTATTTATTATTTATTATTTATTTTCTTTTTCAAAAAGATTCTAGTTTTTTTAATATGTTCTATAATGAAAATGATTTTTTTTTAAAATTGTATTTTTGTTTGATTAGATGCAGGTCCGCCAGTTTTCCCCAAGGATTTCTTTAATAAGAATAGCAGTCGCTACGGGGGGCCCCCCCGCAACGGCTGCCCTAGCTACCTTGCCTTGCCCTGCCCCTACCCTACCTTGTTTGTCACCAGCTCTACAAGGAACGGGCAATGACTGGAAAAATCTTCCAAGCATTGCCCACATAGACAGACACCATTTGACAATATTGAAGTTGAATCCAAATTAGGTTATTTATCAATTGCCAAGTCTAGTTATTTGAGTTAAGGTTAATAAGTTAGGGTTAGGGTTTTAAGGTGACAATTGACATATGCATTTAATAGGTGACACTTTGAAGGCTTTTAATGTTGTGTCAAAAACACAATTTTGTCCCTAATTAACTTGTGTTCATTTATATTGTTTTCTTCTTTTGTTTTTTTTTAATTTTCTTTTTATTTGTTCTTGTTTGATGTTTGCAAGTTTTCATTGTTATTCAATGCTTATTGTGTATCGTTGTTCATGGTTGTTTGTTGTTGTTCAACCCTACTACTATCACTTGTTATTGTTGTCATTAATCATCGTTGTTGTTATCTTCATGTGTTTGTCATTGTTATTATTGTTCATTCTTTGTTACTTGTCATTGCATGTTGTTGTTTGATGCATGTCATTGTTTCTTACTTGATGCAAAAACCTTGGTATTTCCAATTGTTCACTACTTATTACTTGCCATTACTCTTTTTTTTTATATTGTATTGTCATTGTTAATACTCTCGCCTTCTTGCCCTCATGCAAGGCTGTACTTAATCCAAACTTCATTTTTTTGTTCATCAATGTGAATTTCAAACCAATTACCTTTTTGTATTTATTGCTCATTGTTGTTGCTTGTTACTTCTTGCATTTATTTACTTGCATTTAACTTGATTGAAGGAGTTGTGAAAATTACAATCTTGAAATTTTTGAACTAATTGCAAGCACCAACAAACTTGTGAAAAAACTTGTCAACACAAAGTTATTTCTTTCAAATGTTATCAAATGAATAAGGACATCAAATGTCCTTTACAATGGTGAAACAAACATGAAGCAATGTTTTTCACTATTGGATTTTTAATTTGAAATACAAATATTTTTTTCATTAGTTAGCATACTAAGTAATTTAAGATGTTTACAATCAAACAAATTTGTGTCATGTAAGCAAAAATTGGCTTAAAGATTAGAAAATTGGTTGTGATTCTTTTTTTAGTTTGTTAGAATTGATTTGGACAAAAATAGTCTTGAAAAAAAACTTGAAAATGAAAATTCACTTGAAAGAAACGTAATTATAAACCTATGATTATATTTATTCCATTGAAATGTGTAGTTTTTTGTTTTTAAAAATAGTTTATAGTTGCGATTTTTTTGGTTAACCTGTAAAAAATATTTTTTAGTAATAGATGAAGTGACCTATTTTTTAGTTGCCCACACATTAGTATTTAGTTTAAGGATACTTTCATGGAACTTTTTTATTCTCATCAGTTTGGTGTATTGATTCATGGTGGATGTGAGACAAGGGTTCACGTCATTCGAATGACGTTAGATTTACACCCAAATTGGATGGTGCTATAAGTGGATATTTGTAACACCTTCAATTGAATGTCACAATTAGCCATATTTCAAGATTTATAATTTTCGCCCCATTCTCTAGATCAAGTTTTCCCATTTATTTAAAAAAATTATGCACGCCCATCTTTGTAATATTTTTTGTAAGCTTCTTGACATGGGCATTTCATAGTCATTTCATTTGAGTCAAGTACATGATAGGGGAACCCCTTGGGAGGAACATTGTTTGCTATGCCTCACATTTGTGTTTTTCGCCTTATAGAAATAACCCACCCTACTTGTGTTTTCCCATCATTATCAGATGATACGCATATAATAGGTATTTCTTTACAATTGTAATAGAAGTTTTCAACATTAAAGCTTTTAGTGCAATCATCAAAGTGTGTAGCTTGGTCTCCATAAGAGTTGGATCACTTTATATCACTTCTTCTTAGCTTTCTAACTCTCAATTTGGGTTTTCGTATTTTGGGTGCACTAATGGCATCTAGATCTTTTCTTGAATCATTTGTGGCTAAGGCTTTTTTGTGAAGATCTTGGAAGGATATCTAGTCTACTTATGTTTGCAAATCCTCAAGTAGCTTTTGTGATTCTCCTTGTGTTATGTTCAACATCTTAGCTACTTGTTTCGTAAAATGTTTCCATATCCAAATATTTTGTAGCATTATGTTAAGTTCAATACTCATACCATAACTATGTTAAATAAGTTATTTGGTGTGAGATCTTTTAGTGGTTCTATTGATCATTAAGTTCCTCATCAAGCCATTATTCTTGCTTATTCGAGCGGGCTCGGCCTCCCTTTTGTAGTTCTTCATACACATCCTCACCAATGAATGTTGTTGGGCCTTGTCTTCACAAGGAGAAGGACTATTGCGTTATTCGATCCAACTTTTGGAAGTTTTACCTTATTAGAAATGGTTTTTTTGGTGAAAGTGTTTAGACTGTTTAAATTGGAACATATAATTTGTGATGTTCAGAATGTGGACATAGTAGGTAGATATACAACATCTTATTTATTAGTAGGGCTAGCATGTTTGTGATGGCTTGCTTTTCACTTTGTGAGGATGAGTGATGTTTTTGGTGACAACATTTTGTAGTCTTGCAAAAAAAAAAAATTGAAGAAAAAAAAAGGGAATTACTAGGGTTTTTCAAATGTGAGAAATTAGAAAAAATTGAGTAAAACTTGCAAGAATTATTGTATTGTTTTAATGTTTCCTACTTTTATATTTTGTATATCGCCAAATTTGACTAAATCTTATTATTAATGTTCACATCAAGTTCCCAAAATGTTCCCCAAGATGCTCCAAATAGCACCACACTTCTATCCCATATGTTTTGGCCACAGTTGTTTTCTTTGCACCTATGTAACAAACATGTGGGTAAAGTTTTGTGTTCCCACCATGTTCCCCAATGTGTTCCTTGTTGTCGTTCCCAATAATACCACACTTTTATCCCATATACTTTGCCCAAAGTTCTCCCCTTCACTTGCATAGGTGGGCCAAAAGTGGGGGGCACTCCATCTTCACATAAACAACCCTTTTCCGGGGAGCCTCCAAAGTTTTAATTTTCAATTCTCTTTTGTGGTTTTTTTTTTTCTTTTTCTTTTTGGCGTGATAATTGACCAATCAAAATGATTCATTACAAAAAGAAAAGAAAAACGGGGAAACACCCACCATCTAATAAATATAAATACCAATAGTTACCACTATGTATGAAGAGATGAATATAGACCTAACCTTGTGTTCAAGGTATTTGGTTGACAATTAGTTTTAGGATTAAAATAATTTCTACTAAGCCATATTGCAATGCAACATGCACCTATTATCCTCAATCAATTAGTATGCTCAAAAGATTTACAAGAATTCATCACTTAGCATTCTTAATTAGTGTGCCAAGTTTACAAGAATTTTTAACTTTGCATTCTTAATTAGCACACTAATAAGATTGCAAGAATTCGTAACTTAGCATTTCTTATTAGCCTGCTATAAGATCACAAATTGAGCATCATCAATCAAGTTTGGCACCCAGTTTAGTCCATCCCCATGGGTGTGAAAAGTTAGGTGGAACAAGGGACGAGTGAGGAAATGCGGGATGGGTTTTCTCACATTGGAAAAAATATGCAGGAGAAAACTGAAATTTGCCTCGAAGTTGGGTGCCAAATTCCAATGGAGTTTGGCTCCCAGTTTGCTCCAACCCTGTGGGTGTTTCCACCACAACTTGCAGTGGAGGTCTTGTAACAGAGGCAACAGAGGTCCTTTGACAAAAACTCAGGGCAAAAGAGATGCTAAAGGTGCCAGGTACCAAAGCTCTTCAGCTCCAACTTCTTGCTCCTTCTCCTTTCTCTACCAACAGCTAGGGTGCAGAAACTCAATAGGAAATTTCAGAATTATTCTATTACAGCCAACAAAGAAACCACTGCATAAATTTTTTGAGCTTGGGTGGTAAGATATAGCCAGATTTACGGTAATAAAATCTTTGGCAAACACCAGCTGGTTGGATAGCCGTTCATTGTAGTCTAGACCTTTTACATATCACGCTGGGTAAGGTGGCTCAAGCCTAGGCAAAGCTCTGTAGGGCAACTTGTGAAGGCTATGCTTACCATGATGCAATGAGCTTCATCCAGAATAATGTGTATAGGCCATTTTACTGCTGTGGGTGGAGATGCTCTTACACCAGGATCAACTTCTCAACCTCAAGAGCCAACTAGAACTATTACCAGATTCAGAAGCTTACTGAACATGTGCTCCCTGCCCTCATTCCGTTCTCATGCTTGCCCTTCACATTTGAAAAAATGATTCTATAAGAAAAATCTGAACTATTATGGGAAAGTGCAAGTTATCAGCCTCAATTGTCAACTAAATGATCTAATTAACTTAATCACCCTATCTGTTGTTAGATTCTCAAAACTGATAGGCGTTCAAAGATTATATTTGTTTCCATCCCTGAAAACCTAGCAAAACCCCTAGGTATTGCAAAATATGATCAATACCTGAAAGTTTAGGACAAAACTGGTACAACACTATACATTCATCAATTCTTGTGCTTGTAATTTAACACTAGCCAGGAAAATGATAATTTCCCTCAGAAAACAAACTTGTTACAAAACTGAAATGGGTGGGTGGGGAGAGGACCAGGCACCCATTTTTGGAACCAAGAAAAGTAGGCCTTACATTGCAGAAGATTGCTTGAGCAATTTTCAAAGGTTTGGCTGATGAAGATCCAATTATTGAAGCAGACATCTGAATGGTACAGCTGTGGCAACTCACTTTATGTCCATAGCGGTAAATTCTGTCTCCCATTCATTTAGTACAGCCCAAAGTTTCTCTTCAACTTCTTCAAGGGAGGCAGCCATTCGTAGGTCTTTTCGGTGCTTAAGAATGGCACCCATAATATCTTGCTCATGCAGTAAACAGTAGCACCTGCACAGAGCAAAAACTTTCCTGCTTCATAATACTAGCAAACATAATCCAATACCACAACCTGAAGAAAATGGAAGAATCAAGATGATATGTGCAGCCACAACTTGGTCACAAATTAGGCTTCAAGTGAAGGGTGTTACATTGCTCTGTAAGACAGAGAGGTAGAGTCTTGTCCTGTCAGTTGTTTACAGATAGCTGTTCCATCTAATCCTTTTCCATTGGAGTGATGTGTAGAAAGAGGTACTCCATAGCTTTTCAAGAAACACTCCAGCAAAACTTGGTCACACTTGAAAACACTCACATACAGGGCCAACAACTCAAACAATGGATCTCCTGCACATGGCAGATTCAACTTCAGCTTGCACCTTATAGTGGAAAGGTGCACACACAGACTTAGGTGTTAGAGCACACCACAATATGCATTCTTGGAAAGAGCAAAGATTAAGGGTTACTAGAATTTATATTCAACCAAATGCAAGTGCCAAATAGAGAAGCATGGGTAAAGACCTGCCATGTCTGAGGCATCATGCTATACATACCTTGAACCACATTGCCAAAGTCCAGAATGTAGGTAGCCTGCAACATCCTTGGGGAACATGCTTTCTGTGGAAGTTTGCAACAATCAGATTTTAGTCATGACCCTATTGTGCATGACTCAATAACAGTGACAGATGTGCAAATGCTTCTGAGTTGACTATACCAAGCAGTTGAGTGAGAAATTTCTTCTGGCATCTGTTTCATGGCTGGTCTCCTCAGATTGACTGCAGGTATGTGTGATGGTGTTGCCACAAGTGACTTTGCTAATGTCAACCAAATGTGGCACTGAGTTATCACCAGAAAAGGGCACCATCTGAATGTTGTCAGCCATGATGTCCATGTGCAGCCATACTGGAGGCTGTGACATTTCAGCGACTCCATCACATATCTGTCAAAATCCAATTCCACATTACATTAGAGTGCCCACCTAGACTGCGCTCATAATATACATACAAAAGTGTACCATCACTTTAGAGAGCAATAGGGGAGGAGATATTAATTGAAGACAGCACACCTGCAGCCCACCCACAAGGACTACTGGATCTTCAGGAAGATAACTTTGCAGCTGCTCCAGAAGTTTACAAGGCATCGATTCCCTACCACAGCCCAAAGTTCACCTGTGCTCAAGCCATATATTACACAGAATGAAGTGGAAACCAAAACAACAATAGATCTCAAAGGAACACAGAAACCTGTGCTGCTTAAGAATCTCCTACTCTTCAAAGAAAATGTGGTCTCTTCTACCCCACAATCTTGCCTAAGTGGTCATGAACCTAGTTTTGTCCCTACGCTGCAACTTAAACCTGAAGAGAAGTTGCTAAGGAATCCAGTCTTAAAAAGATGGCACTGACAACTTCAGAAGTTCCTATGGACTGACAAGGATCTTAATTCAAAAGAATCCACTTTAGAAATTTGTAACGGCAGCAAATCTAGAACTCACCATTCCAGAAAGCGCTCCGTTGCATTAGCTCGTTGCTCACGTAGAAACCCAACAAAATACTGCCACTCTATAGGTATGTTGCATAAGCTGCTCTTCTCTGTCCTACAGTTGTGACTTTTAACCATGACAGCCAAATCCAATTGATTCACAGCATGGGCTCTAACACACCATGTATTTGAATTGCACATCAAGTCTTTTGAACCATTTGCCTGTCTGACATGTCCATCACCAGCTGAGCTCTCCTTCCTAATTAACTTTGCAGTGTCACACCTTGCTGAGAGGGAAGGTGCTGGCAGTGAATGAAGAAGCCGTAACTGTTCTCCTAGGAAAAATGCCAAATTGACGTAGTCTACTTTTGTCATTGCATGAAGTCTGAACAAAGATCCAGCACATGTTATAGAAATCCCTTGTTAGCTATCTCATGAAATTCCAGCAAAAGCTGTTTACAGGAACGACAGGCAGAGGTTAGCTACTTACAACTGAGTCAGATTGGTGCCTTCACATCGTTTTTCCACAAGGAAAGGCCAGAGAATGGGCTCTTCCTCTTTCGAAGTTCTCATATTAACCGAACCATTACATTGCCCCATTGAAGTCTCCTCCTTCTCTATTTGGGAATCAGACCATTTTGCCCTGCATGTGATCTTGTCATCTTCTGCTACATCCTGTTGCCGTTTCTTTCCAACTTTTTCAACTTGATTGACTGATGGACATTCAGAAGTTCCATCCCATGGAAGTACCCTGTACTCCTCACCATCTTTTATGAGAATGCCAGTAGCAATTAGTGTGGGAACACAGTTCCTCAAAGATGATTTGCTCTGAACAAGTTCATGGTAGAATTGCAGCTGCACCCACCATACAGAAGATAGAGTTATTGAATCTACCCTCATTCATGGTTTAATTTCAATATGGTGAATGCTTCTTCCTTCAATTAGAACATATGCTCTCCACTATTTGACTTCAAGCACCTTACACCCAAGTAAAAAACCAGACTCAGAGAGAAATCCAGAAGCCTTTCCTCACAAAAAATGTGTATATTGTTGACATTTTGCTGCACAGTAAAAAAAAGGTTCCAAGTTGAAGAACAAAAAAAGCCAGGTTTACAAAAGTGACTGATAGGCTGAAGGTTACCTGAGACCGCAATCCATTGATAGCAGCTAAGGTCCCATCTTCCTTGAGGCACAGTTTGATAACATGGTTACCAACTAGGTAGACCTGCATTTTCATTCAAAACCTGAAGGTAAGATTTTGGAAATGAACTGTGAGCAAGGTTGAAACTTTGAAGAAATAGATTTGTTTCATATTTGGAAGAGCACAACGAAACAACAATTGTCAGGAATAAGTAAGAATTTTACTGGATTGCTCCCATTTCCCACAGGAAGCTGCTCCTCCCCAACAGGTTTTGAGAGGCCATAGGACTCACAGATGCACATGACACGTTGTAGCCATGTTCCTGCATCCAGTGCCATGCATGCACACTGGCATCCCCCAAAAGGAAATGAAGAATCAGAAAATACTTTACTAAAAAATTAGGTGCAGTGATTTGTACTTCCAGTTTCACTTGTCGGGAGCATAGGCTGGGAATGGCTTCTAGAATTCTATGCACTAAATGTACATGTTACAAACCTTCCAGATGCACTGATGAAGGTCGGGCCGGTACTTCCATAGACGACGAAGCCAATCCCGAAGCTCAGTACGTTCCAAGTAACCTGCTTTGCTAGTGTTGGAAAGAAAGTGATTTGAATGCTCCTCTGTGTGTTGTACCAAGAAATCAACATCAAGCAGCAAGCTCTCATTTTCATGATTGAGAACTTCTCCACACCCATTTGGCTGTTTTCCATTTTCTACATGTTCATGGCCCTCCATTGCAACAGATCTACTTTTTTGGTCATCTGGAACATCACTGGCTATGACTTCAGTTGTCTTTAACCTGCAAAAAGACATGCTGCTAAGAGAGTATGGCCCAATGGTTGCATGTTCAGGTACACAGAAATATCCTCATGATATTTGAGAATCTCTCAATGCTTCCAATTTAGATCAACCTGAAAAGAAATTGAGAAATAATCTGATGATAACATAGTGCAGATCTGACCCTGCTTAGAAAAGAATAAGTTTGGTGGTAATTCACCTCACTCTATGTCCCACAGTGTTTGCAGCTAATGCTTGGTGATCAGCAGGATCTTTCTTTCCAGTGCGCATGACACTTTCTGCAATTGCCAGTCTTCCTGCACGTGCTACACCCCTGTGGTGAAATCCAGGGGCCATATCCAAGCAAACCAGCTCCAAGTTGGTAGTGTTTACAAAGTTTTGAGTAACTGCTATGGAAGGGTCGATGTTTAGCACACAATGCCACCACCCACTGGGCACAAAGATTGTCTCGCCTGGTAATTGTGTACACTCCAAAGGTTTTTCTTCCTGTCGTAGTGTTGGATAGACATCTAGCCACCACTACACAAATGACCCAACACGAAAGTTAAAATCAATCATCTGTCAGCCAAACCCAGAATACAGAAGTAAACAATCTCTTCCCAAAAGCTTGCAGTTGTGAGTATTCAAAGCCTATATGCCAGGAAATATACACACTGACAAGTTTCCAAAACATCTGTTTTACCTGTAGAGATGTGGGCCCATCAAAGTTCACAGACCCATCATCCTCATCGACATGGACAATTACAGCTGGTGGTACCCTTCCAGGTGGGTATAGAGCCCATCTACACCCAGAAGCAACCAAATCAACAAATCCAGCTAAATGACTACCTATGTTACTGTCTGCTATTAAAGCTCTCACTAAAAACATCAGGAAGATGCTTTTCTTGAATGCTTCTTCCTCACTGCTTACCTTTTCCGTCCTGAGAGTAGGGCATTCCAAGCACTGGTAAGTGCAGGGTCCACATGCCATGATGCCCCAGACCGTGCAGGCCCAGCCACTAACCAACGAAATGGAGGACGAATCTGCTTGTCGAGAAGTGCCAGTAGATCCTCTGAGAATATTGAAGGCACACTGTAATCCTGTAGTATTGTTGGTGCCACCTCACCAAACTGGGAACCCACAAGGCTGATTTTTATCAGGTGCTAAAAAGTGATAAAGACCAGCAGATCTAAAAGCAGAGGAAGGTGGATTCACTTAACCCTATCCTTACTGCACAAAACCAATGAGTAGAGAGAGACCAAAAAGGACCACTAATCAGCAAAGTCATTACTAACCTTGGAATCAAAGATATAAAGTGGTTCCTCATCATTCTGGGATTGCATATATGAAGCATAATCCTTGAGCTTCATCTTCACTTTTTTGCCATGAGATTGCGACACTTTGAATGCAACATCTCCGTATCTGTCCACCATCTGCTTCAGGTTCCATGTCTTCTGTGCTGGCCATTCTTTTGTCAAATCTGTTACCAGTACCTGCAAATTGCAACTCCACATGTTACATACCTACAATCATACTCAACATGTTCATTGATTCACGTATCAATCAATCACTACATGTTGAGGACAACTTGATGATGATGATGATGAGGCAGGAGAACAGAAGTCTTGTGAGATTGAGAAGACACAACATAGCATGAACTCATTCAAAGTGAAGATCAAGAGGAGACAACGAAATCTCACTGGCTTCTTTCCATCATAGAAGGCCTGAAAATCTTTCAGAGACAGTTGTTCTCTTCTGTCAATAACCCCTTTGTCCATTGCGAAGCTGTCCAGTACCACATGACAGCGATACCATCGTCTATAGAGTAACAATGAACTGAAGCCTGCCACGACAAAGAGTGATGATAACTCTGTCAGCTTTAAAACTCGAGCATTGTGTGGTGTAGTAAGGTGTGGAGAAGCAAAGCAATCAGCTTTCCAATGGTGGCAGCAAAAAGGCTGACATGCGATATTCAATTTGTGACATCTGAGTTCTGTGAACTCACCATCAAAATGCATTGGTGGCTTGAACGTTGTGGTCCCTTCCTTGACAAAGCCCAGCCTGCAACAAAAACACCAGTATTATAGTGTACACCAAAACTGGAGGAGAACTAAATGACAATCTACCACAGGGGCACAATCAAAGGATTTTGCAGTTTGCAAATTCAAGCACTGTTGCAGACTAAAATGCAGAAAGTGATATAAAGAGCCACAGAAAGAAGAAGAAGAAGAAGAAGAAACAAAAGAACTCTCTTACTTGAGAAGTGTGGAGTGCCGCCAAGAGTTTTGGAATTGGAGGACTCCACCATGATGCTGGTGGAGACACAGTTGCATCCAGAGAGGCTCCTCATTGCACAGTATGTAAAATACACTGCAAAAGATATCATTTTTTTCACAAACAACAACAACATCAAGTCCAACAGCAACAACAATTGCAGGAGTCTTCAACAAGTTTCTTCTCCTGGCTCTCTGGTAATCAATCCGCTGCTGCCACAACAGAACATCGTGGCCTGCATGCGTGCGCCTACTTCCTCTATTATGCAGAGGAGGAAGAGGAGCAAAGCTTCTGCGGAAACTCGTGAGGAAAGCTCGCGCTATTATGGACTTGTAACAGACAGAATGCGAAGACCTTCTTTGCTGCTCATCAAACATGAAGGACAATACCGCGATTATGAGGTTTATGACAGAGTCTTCAAGAAGATTTCAAGCATGATAATGAGCGAGAAAGGAGTATCTGAATCCGAGAAAAACTACAGCGATGGAGTCGTCGCGGACAGGAGGGAAGAAGGGATTGATTTACCTACTGACGCAAGCTAGAGTACCGAGAGTGCGAGGAGCTAATTGATTCAAAATGCCGCAGAGAAGCTCATCGTCCAGCACATTGAAGACGCCTAATCCCTGCGGCCTTCGGTCCTTCCTTGCTTGCATTCTCTCTCTCACACACACTCTCTCTCTCTCGATCCAGTCACGCACAAATCCTCACAAACACGCCACGCTCATGAGAGAGAGATCGCAAGGTCGTGCGATTGATTGCCGGAGAAAAGATCTGATTGCAGTTCCAATCTTACTCGCAATGATGACAACTCTTGACGTACGCTTCTCTCTCTGTCTCTCTTTCTCTCTCCGTTGTCTTGCAATTGCGTGCTCCGCTTTGTTTGCGTCTCTCATGCTTTGTTTGCTCTTTGCTGCACGTTCTCTCTCTCTTCCTGAACCAACACACATCATTCCTTGAAGATTTTGTTTGTTATTGGCGGAACGTGGCCGAATGTCGCACACCTAGAAGAGCGGTGGGACCCCAGACTCTTTCTCTGACGTGCTACTACAACACTCTTCGTTTGTTTCAATTGCTGACGGTTGATTGTGTGTTTGGTTTTGCTTCTTCTTCTTCTTCTTCCTCCTCCTCCTTCGCTGGAATGGATTTCTTCTGTGCTGGCAGGAGAACAGAAGCATTAGAGATTTTGTTTCTTCTATTGTCTGCAGAGGACAACAAGAAGGAGTCCATACCGATTGACGCTGGGAGCTTCTGCTGATCGGGACAACTGAACACACGAAATTCTTGACAACAACACACACGTCTGCTGGAGGAGATCATGCTCGGTCTGGAGGAGATAGTTTAGATCAGGATGCTTATGGCTGCGGCATGCCAGAGCCGCGTTCTTTTGGCTTCACTATCGTTCCAAGAAGAAGTCTCCAAGCAGAGGACGAGGAACGATAACAACAACAACAACAACAACAGGAAGCAGGTGAGGCCACTCTCAAGAGCAGCATCCTCTACTACTACCAATTGCCTCAATTGTGAAGCAAACTCGAAGCACATTCAGCTGGGACAAAGACCGTCATGGAAGAACAAGATCGGCAGGTCTCAGCAGCAACAACAGCGTGCATCAAGAGGGTGGCAGCAGTGGGAAACCAAACTCATTTGTTTTCACAAGAGCAAATCACAAGAGGAGAGGAGGAGGAGGAGGAAGAGGAGGATCCTCCTGCTGGAGGAGACTGGTTTGTTCTCAAGACCATGGGGGAGGATGTCAGAAAACCATCACCGCCATCATCCTGGAACTTTTGAGCTGCTGCTGTTGCGTGGGAACCCACTTCCTCAAATCCAGAGTGCTCGAATTACATGTTCACTGCCTGTCATCACTACTTCCACCATGCAAATTGCCACAAGTATGAATCATTTGGTGCATTCTGCATCGACTTCGGCAGCAACTGTGCTTCATAACATGGAGTTGATAAGTGAAGATATGGGGTTGAGGATCAGTCAATTGGGATCAACTTCCAGCTTGGAGATTGATACTTTGGCATTTTCATCATGGACAGGAGATCTGGTGAACCAAGTGGGAGCAGCTGTTGCAGTGCTCAACTCAGCTCCCATAACAACATCAGTTGCTGTGATTGCCACCATAGCTACCACATCCAGTATCATCATGTCATCTTTGAGTGTGAATGAAAGCAAGCAAGGGTTTGTGGAGGGGCGAGATCTACCGCTACGATATGATGCAGTTGCCATTGCTGCTTACTTTAGGAGGAGGCCGATGGACATCCTCATTCGATCTGCACAAGTCATGTTTCGATGTTCGGCGTTGACAGCCAGTATTCTTATTGATGAGTTTGTGGGGAGGAAATACGAAAAAGAGAAGCTTCGTGCTTCTCAGCTTGTAGAGCTCATAACCCGATTGGGACCCACTGCTATCAAGGTTTTTTCCTTTCTGCATCCACCCTCTGTTGCTTTTTGAACTTAAACCCTAAACCCAGAAGCAGCTTTCTGAGAGACTATTATTTTCGTGTCATAATCAATAGAGATTTGAGAACTATGCCTTCTCCTATGTATGTGATGCAGTTTTAGCATTGATCAGGTTTCTTCAAAGTAGATTGGTGATGCACACACTTGTTTCTGTGACTGGCGAGTTGATCAGGCAGTGTTTTTCAAGATAGATGATTGGTCATGCTTACTCATGTTTTTTTGTGACTGGCAAGTAGATTGGGCAGGCATTGAGTATCAGGCCAGACATCTTGCCTGTCACTTATTTGGAGGAGCTGCAAAAGCTTCAGGATCAGGTTCCTCCATTTTCTAACCAACAGGCAAAGGAAATCATTCTTGAAGGTCTTGGGAAACCAGCTGAGTCAATCTTCTCAGAGATGTCGGCAGAGCCCATTGCTGCTGCTTCTTTAGGCCAGGTATGATGAGCACACCTAGGTTTCGCACAGGTTCACAGTTTGGCTGGTGTCTCCTTTTGCTTTCAAATGACAAAAGGTTTGTGATGACACATACCACAATGTGTGTTAGGGTTCAGGTCTACAAGGCACGGATGCAAGAGACTGGAGATCTGGTTGCTGTCAAGGTGCAACGGCCTGGGGTTCTTGAGGGCATTTCTCGTGATCTTTTCCTTCTCAGAACAAGTGCAAAAGTATTTCAGTTTATTCCCCTTATCCAATCAGACTTGGTTGGCCTTCTTGACACATGGGCGCTCCGTTTCTTCGATGAACTTGACTATGTCCAAGAGGTCTTTTCTCTCTCTCTCTCTCTCACTGTGGCATGTCTTAATGCAACAGATGACAACTAGATGTCGAAACTTTATTGTAAGAAATCCAGCATATCCATACCACTAAAGTCATGCTACAGCTGTGTATTTTTGTTCACCAGTGCATAATCTGTTAATGGCCTCCTGGCACTGTTGAACCTCATGCCACCCCCATACCATCCTCAATGTGGAGAGTCTACTTTATTCCCACTTTTTGTTCCAAGAGAGCAATTCCTGTGAGCTGAGTTTTAAGCTCACAATGATCAGAGACAACATGCCTGTGACTAAATCATGAGTTTCATGTTTTGCATATCCCGTACAGCATTCTTCAGTATAGTTCATCATTGAATCCAGGATTTGAGATTTTGGATGCAGGGCAAGAATGCTATCCAATTCAGCAAAAACATGAAATCATTGCCAAACGTCAAAGTTCCTGGTGTATATCTTGAGTATACGTGTCGCAAGGTATTACTTTCACCCTTCCACTTTTACACCAGTTCACACCAGTATTGTATTTGGTGCTGTCAAGGCAGGCAGCCTGCTTTTCCAATCTGGAAGTTAAGATCACTGACTGTGTTGACGGCTGTGGAATGAAGGTGTTAACATGTGAATGGGTGAATGGCGAGAAGTTATCAGAGAGCAATGCAGCTGACTTGCTCCCCCTCGTAACCACAGCCCTTAATTGCTACCTTGTGCAACTCCTTGAGTCTGGATTTCTGCATGCAGATCCTCATCCAGGCAATCTCTTGCGAACCCCTGATGGTCATCTCTGTGTCCTGGACTTTGGGCTCATGACTGAGGTACCGTCCTTTGCAGGCATCTTGCACAACAATGGTCATTGATTGTCACGATTCTCAAATTGGTTTGTGTGTTCTGTCATCTGTAGACGGCCAATGAAACAGTATGAGACCACCCTGACAACAGTCCTGGCATGAACTGATCACTAGGGATGCTATATCCTAAGCTTGAAGGATATGGGTGATTCTGCAGGTTACTGAGGACCAACGATATACACTGGTGGAGTACATTTCCCATGTAGTTAATTCAGACTATCCACGTGTGGCAGAGGATTTGGTGAGATTAGGGTTTGTGCCACCTGAGTTAGCAGATCCACAAAAGACAGCTGCTGTAGCACCACAATTGGGCCGCATAATGGGACAACTTGTCCAAGGTGGCGGAGCCCGCAAAATCAATGTCCAGCAGGTAAAAGCAACTTTTTAGTCATTTCTCATTGACTGGAATAATATCTTCGTCGGTACCCCATATGATACCTCCATTTGTTGACAGAATATCTCTGCTGAATTTTCTCCATTGTCTACATATTTTACTCTCTCTGCAAACTGGTAAAGGAAGTTGCACAAACTGTTATTGCATGTAGCCTTATGCTCTTAAGAGTCTTCAACTTCAGACAGAACTGATTTGTCTGCAATGTGTAGCTGACAGAGGATCTAGTCAACATCTCAAAGGACTACGTGTTTGTAATTCCCCCGTACTTTGCACTTATTCTTCGAGCGTTTTCAGTGCTGGAGGGAATTGGTCTGGATGCTGACCCTGACTATAGCATTGTGGATGAATGCTATCCCTATCTTTCCAAGCGCCTCCTCACTGATGACAGGTTCAGCTCTACTCCTCATTGCAGAATTCATTCCAGTTGTCATGACTTGTAAGAACTGGAACAAAACTGGTCTAACATAGTTATGTATTTTTACCACTGCTAGTCCTCGAACACGGGCTGCACTGCAATATTTCTTGTATGGGGACAAGAAGCATCTGGACATGCAAAGAGTGGAGTCCTTGACTGTGGGATTCCAGAACTTTCGAGCACTCATGACACCTACAGGCAGGATCACAACCCTAAAGAAACAGACTCTTATAGACCCACCCACAAAAGAAGTCCTGACAGTACTTTTTGCACCTGAAGGAAGTTTTGTCCAGGACCTTCTCCTCACCGAGGTAAATGAATCACTGATTTTTTGCTTCAAACCACAAAACCTAGACCCACCTCACTTCTGTTTTCTGATGGTGATTACTCCATCCTACAAATTCCCTTTACTACCATGGTTTTTCTTAGTTTCTGGGTTCTGTGATATACATCTTTGTATTAAGTTACAGAGGTAAAGGTAAGACTGGATTGAGAGTAAAGAGGTGTTCTGCTGCAGCTTGTTCGAGCAGTGGATGCTCTTTCACGAGAGGCTCTAGCAGAGCTATGGCGCTATTTGGCTCGACGCATTCCAATGCCTGCTGCACTTGCTGCCCCTGGGTCTTGGCCATTGTTGCTACCAGGCCTTATTGTGGGGGTAAGCCCCATGGCAAGACTTACTGTAGAAGATCACAGCTCACTTGAAACAGTGCGAAGGCTATGGGTCTTCATTGAACCGCAGCTTCGTCAACAAAGCTCTCCTGCAGGTTAGTTTCAGACTCATTGCTCTTGCTGCCAAGTGTGTGGGGACTTGGTAGTAACAAATTGCAAGAGGTGTCTCTATCAAGATGACATGACATGAGTGATTTTGGTCAATTCCAATCATGGATTATTCATGGCAATTGCAAACACATCTTGCAAGGTTAGTTGTTCCAAGGTTTGCAGGCCATGGAAGGGGAAATGCAGAGAATGAGGATAACATTGAACATGGAATAGTCTTGGATTATGTGCTTGCTCCTGCAGAACTGGCTGAAATGGCGCAGGACTTGCTGCCGGTGCTGCGTGATCTATTCCCGGGGCTCACAACAGCTGCACAACGTTTTGTGGTGATGCTCATACAGCGGCAGGCACTCCGACTGGCTGATGACCTCGATGGAGGCAACTCACTTCGGGAGTGGGATCAGGGTGGTCCTGCATCAATTGCTTCACCAGATTTCTCGAAACGCAGACTAATAGGTAACAAAAGGCATCCCCAAGTATTTTAGAGTGATATGAGAAACAAACTCGAACGGTTGTAGATAAGTAGTGTCCCTCCCCCCACATTGGCAACTCTGAAAACTCTCTTATGTTTTCTTTGTGCAAATGTGTGTGAAGAGGTAATCAGATGAATTTCTGTATATATGTGATTGAAAGTCTGCAGCAGTTGATCAAGCAAGCGATCAACTGTTTGGTATTGATTGAAACTTGAATTCACAAGATGGACCTTCACTTAGGTACATCAAAGTGACATTTGTACTTCATGAAAGCATATTAACAAGGTTATTAACCACACTAGTCCTCATCGAGTGAGCTTTTTGTCGAGTAAAGCTTCAAATTGTTGTTGTGGAGTTTTTTCTGCAATGTCATAGATGTCACTTTTTCAGTTGGCTAGAGCGAATGTTATTTGTCGAATTAGTCACTTGTTGGAAATGTCCCGCACTTGTGGACCTTACCCACTGTATAAAGCATGAGGTGAATCCAATATTGGCATCTGTTGAAACAAAAAAAAGTGACACATTTAGTTTACCAACTATGCATGAGTTTATTGTTGGTCATCAGTAAGAACTACGTATTGTCTCCATTTTTCAGATTTTCATCAACGTTTCTTTCAGGAATTGTTGTTTGTAGCTAGAATCAATGGCAAATCATTCATTGGAAGATGTAAGAAAAAAGTTGTGATCATCATCCCTAGGAAGATTTTGGCCAGATTTGATTACAAACCAAGAATTAAATACAAAAATCTTAATCATCTTCTACAAGGTTTCCTCACCGATTGATTCTTTATGCATGTTAAAAGACCCTCAAACAGGGGGGTGTAACCAAGATTTGGAATCTGCCTAAGATGAAAGACTCTGCATTACGGTAACGCCCCCGTCTTTGGTTCCTTGCATATCACGAAATTACTAACAACCTCCTCCTGAGTTAATTCCTTCACCGCAAAGCACACTGCCTGGATTTTCCCTTTTGTATTTTCAGCTCCCTTTACCTGCCTGAAGAAACCTGTTTTCAGCAAGCGGGATCTTCCGAGGTGGAAGGTAAGGTACCAGCCAGGCTGTACCAGGATCTTCAGCCTGTCACTATTTCTAAAATGTGAAAAAATCCCAGCTCTGCTTTATGTAGGAAAAGGACCTGAGTATAGACCCTTCCATGATTTTCGACCTATTCCCTTGGCCTACCAGCCTTGGGCACAGATCTCAAAGGGCTTGTACTCAGGCCCTTCTCGTATACTTAATTAACGGAATTTGCATTAATTAATTAATTTTCATTAACTGAGATTTAATGAGAAATCCACATTGTTGGCTAGTCCCTAGAAAGCGTATTTCTGACCGTATGTTATACCGTATCTTAGTATGAAATTTGCATACCTCTTGTATACGACGTAGAGCGTATAGGATCGAGCAACCCGCGCGTACTATCCACAAACGCTTCGCTTCCTCGTCTCGCAAAATCCTCTTTTGCTCCAAATCCGACTGGGTTTTTGCTTCCCAAAAATTGCGCAATTGGTTGTGCAAAATTTTTCACCCATCTTCCATTCTTTTTTCTGTTTTGGGTCTTTCGCAGAATCGAATTTGGAGCTTTGTGGGACGAAGCTTGGAAGCTCGGCAGCTCGTAGTTCAGTGTTTGAGAACTGGGGAGGGGGAGGAGTAGGAGGAGGAGGAGGAGGAGGAGGAGACAAGACGGAAGGAAATAGAATTGACATAGATACGGGACGTGATGCTGCAAAGTATGTTGCTGCCAGTAGTGGGCAGTGCAGCATCGCCTCACCATTTGGGGTACTTTGCAGGGACGACGCGCTTGCCTCCTTCAACAGAGTTTGTGTCGCAGGGAGGCGGGGTAGCTTGTCAATGGCGGACCTCGAGAAGAATTGGAGGACCTCCTCGAGCAGGCTTGGAGACTGTACAACAAGACCAGTCTTCTCCTTCTCCCTCTTCTGTGAACGATAGGGATGTTCAAGAGGTTCCACCAATGCTGCTGCTGCAGGAGGGAAGTAGTAGTAGTAGTAGTAGCGACAGCAGCAGTAGCAGCAGGAGTTCTTCTGCGGTCGATACTAGTAGTTCTTCTTCTGAGCAGTTAGGGTTTTCAGCAACAGAGAATAGCAGTAGTGTGGAGTCGGTGATGATGAATTCTTCAAGTAGAACAACAAGGAGAGATGTGTGGGTGAATCCCAGTGGAAGTGCATTCAGGACACAAGATCTGCGCAAGATTTCAGAAAGGAAAGAAGAGCAGTCCACCACTTTGAACAAGTATTTGTGGGTTAGTCCTGACAGGAAAGTGCAGCCTGGCAAAATCTCCTGGGCTGAGAGAAGAGCTGCCATTCTGGACCTTCAAACTGCGGAGGATGTTGCAGCTGCCCTTTCCAGGTTTGTTATAATTCCAATCTCTCCCACCCCACCCATCCACCTGCCCGCCCAAGTTTAGGGCAAGTATCACAGAAGAAGAAGCAAAAGAAAAAATCTGTGAATTGCGTTTCACCAAATCCTTCCTCAAACAAAAGAGATCTGCTTGTATTATGAATGTATTGCATTGCCTAACAAATGCTGTTGTCTATCTACCCACAGAGTTGGTGACAGTTTGGAGACCATGGACCTGAATGCAGTTTTGCGACGGTTTGGTCGATTGAGGAGATGGGAAGATGCTTGTGTGGTACTTCCTTCTTGTCTTCTTCTCGTTCTTCTTCTTTCCATCAGGAAACAATTGCAAATGAATTTCTGCTCTGGAGAAAAAGAAGAAGAAAAGTTAGGGTTAAGGGTTTTTGGCTATTTTGTACAAGAGCAACAGACCTGCTTCTCCCAGAGATTAATTTTTGCTCTGGAGAGAATGAAGAAGAAAATTAGGATTATGGGTTTTTGGGGGTTTTGTACAATTGCGACAAACCTGCTTGTCCCAGAGAGAGAGAGAGAGAGGCAGAAGGAGTGCAGCAGAAAGCTTAAACTATTCTTCTTTATCTTCTGGGATGCATGCACAGCTGTTTGATTGGATGAAAGAGAGGGAAAAATTATCAGCTCCAACATACACAAGCTTCTTCTCCGTGTTGGGAAAGGCAGGCCGAGCAGAGAGAGCTCTGTACATCTTCAATGAGTTGCCAGTTTTGGATCCTGTGCGCTGCAACGTGTTTGTGTGCAATTCTATCCTGAGCACACTTGTTTACAACGGCAAAGTTGATAAAGCATTACGTCTTTTTGAACAAATGAAAGTCGACGGTCTGCAGCCAGACCTCATCACATACAGCACGGTAAATAGTAAATACCAACACCACTTTTACACAAAACATTTCTCAACCTCTCTCCAAGCTCATAGATTACAGTTGTGTTCATTGTTGGGGGCGTTTTCAGTGGTACATAAATGAAGCCAGAATTTATTTGCAGAGGATGATGGTTGGTTTGAAAGAGTTTTTGTTAAGTAATGCTTAAACCAATTTGTCAGGTGTTTTCAGTTAATTGCAGGTTGTGCAAAAACTCGAGATGGATATACAAAGGCACAAATCTTTCTCCAAGAGATGGATGCTAGGGATATCAAACAAGATTCGGTCACATATGGGGCACTCATCAACGTTTGTGCATCACATGGACTGGAAGAAGAAGCAAGGGCGATATTTGGGGAAATGCAAAGGGCAGGAGTGGCACCCAACCTCTTCCACTACAGTGCATTGCTTAATACTTTTGCATGCAAAGGCAAGCATGCTGATGCAGAAGAAGTTTTACGCCAAATTCAAGCTGCAGGCCTCACTCCCAATCTGGTACACCAACTTTTTGTTTTTGAGTATCTATGTATACATGTATGGTGGGAGAATCTTTGGATGTGGTCCATTTTCCTTTTCTTTGATATCAGCTCCTTCATTGGTGTCTAGTCTGATTGACAAAAAACTATGTCTGTTTTTGCAATCACAGGTTGTGTACAATTCATTGATTAATGCTTATGCAAATAGCAAACAGCCTGACAAGGCTCGGAAAATATTTGAGGATGTCCAAACTGCAGGCTTACAACCTGACATGGTAAGCAGCTGCCCGTAACTTCTGTATATACTATTGGCATATGCGTATTCTGTTTCTTGGGTACCACATGAACTTGTGTGTTCAGAAGAAATGAATTTCATCATCCCTTATGGTAACCGATTTCGGCGGCTTTGTTCCTTTGATCCTGAGATTTTGCCAGTGTCTCTCTCACAGGTCTCATATTGCTCTATGATGGATGCATATGCAAAAGTGGACCGTGTCCAGGAGGCTCACGAAATGTTTGATAAGATGCAGGCCAAAGGCATCAAACCAGGTATGCCTGTGTGTTTTCCTTTTCAGGAAGTTCATTGCAGTTTTGTGGTCAATGTCCATATCAGTAACCTCTTCTTGTGCTCAATCTCTGTTGTAATCTTTTTCTATCATCAGACCGGAGCAACGGGTATTAAAGGGTTGATTGGAATGTTGTTTTGCAGGCAGTATAGGCTACAGTATTTTACTTTCAGCGTATGCCAGAGTAGGGCAGATAGAGGTGGTTGAGAAATTGGTAACAGAGATTAATAAGAGAGCGAAAGGTGAGTGTGATGTCCTCCTGTTCAATACCTTGTTGAAAGTTTACTGCAATGCTGGCTACATGGATGGTGTTATGGCCACTTTGCGCAAGATGGATACAGAAGGTTGCACACCTGACCGTGGCACCTTCAATATACTTATTGGGTACTTTGCCAAAGAAGACCTCTATGACTTAGCCCTGACCACGCTCCAAGATATGGAAATCCGGGGACACCGCCCAAATGAGGTCAGTCAGTCTAGTAGTGTCCTCCTTTCTCTGTTCACTTCACTTCACTTCAATTCAGGCGTTGGGGTGATGTATTGGGGGGTTGTGTAGCAGTTTGGAAGCATTATTATTACCATCCAATCTTAATTCGCCTGCTATAATGTGTGATCAGGCGACGTACAATGCTTTGTTTCAAGGCCTTGTGAAAATAGACAAAGTGGATGAGATGTGGCACATGTTTGGTGTAATGAAGGAGCGAGGCATTGCACCCAGCAATCTTTCATTACACACTGTTATATCTGCACTCATAGTGCATAATCGTCTTGATGATGCTTACACCACCTTCCTAGAACTCAAGGCAAGTTCCCTGTATAGCACACACACACACACACACATAGCACTCTTTTATTTACTGAATCTGTGAAGTCAAAAAATGTGAACCTTGTCTGTGGTGACAACAAGACTAATTTTTTAATTTTTCTGTAATTATTATGTGCGGCAGGCATCAGGACGATCTTTGTCACCACGCTCCATGGAACGATTCATTCAAGCATTCTCTGAAGCAGGAAATATGGAGGCTGTTAAAGAGGCTTGGGAATTCATGAAAAAAGTCAGCTTGAGACCTTCACAAGTAAAAACTAATTCCTCTGTCCCTTCCATCCCTTTTTATTTTCTTGTCATTTAGTCTGGGGTGGCAGATTATGTCATTTTCTTGACCACATTATATGACATAATCTTCTGGTGATGATCTTACACACACTTGTAATAGGTACTCACCAAAATCATCTCTGTTGAACATGAATTTTTATTTATTTTTTGAAAATTGTTGAATCTGGCACCCCAGACCCTTATGTCATGGAATGGTCTTGGCCAGGCCCATTATGTTGGATGCGTCACCTAGCTCACCCTAACAGCTCACCAGGCACCTTACCCAACAGAATGGGCAGGGGGACTTGATGATTCCATAGTACATAAGTATCTTGCTTATTTGTTATAGGGGCGATCACAATTGCAGGTGGCTATATGGATTTAGAGAGAGGTGAATTTTCTATGGTTTGCTTATTCACCACATCAATTTTAATTCTTTGTTGGTGACAGGGGACATGGGACATTTTGCTTCTGAAGTATGCGGAGCTGGGACAATACGACGGATTGTTACAATTATTGGAAGAGATGAAAGAGGCAGGAGGTAGCGCAAGTGCTGACACATATGCCCATCTCATGCAACAAGTTGCTGAATCAGATGAAGCTATCAAACTACTCAACGATTTGAGTGACTTGCACGACTCTGTCGTCTCCCTTCCCTCTATTGCTTCTTCAACTGATTGAATCTTCTTCTTCTTCTTCTTCTTTGTCTTCTTCTTCCTTCCCCCCCAAGTGTGGAACTATGAAGTCTCTAACATGTAACAGATTACCAGCAATCTCAATCTCCTCATGTAACAGTTTGTTTGTTCCAGGTCCATAACCATTACCCAAATGCATCTTGTTGTTCCTCAGACACAATTTGCATCTTCTGTGCATCATGAAAGTTTTGGCAATTTTTGATTATGGCTTCTTTTGGGGGGGGGGGGGGGGGGGCAAGAGTGGAATGGTGGGTTTGTGTGGGTGAGGAGGATCTGCATGAACACCAACTTGATTATAGCATCGGCAAAACTTCACACAATCTCTCATTGAGGCTTTCATGGATGATTGAAACTCACAACCAAATGCAATCAAAAAACACAGAACAGGAATTAGAATCTCACAAATTGCACATCAGCCAATCAGACATCTTCCTAGTAGCTATTCCACAGTTTACTAGGTGTGTGGAATTGGAACCTTCAGTTACAGAATTTGTGTCTGCCAGGAATATGATAATAATATGTGAAATTGAATTTTTCAACTACAGAATATAGATGTGGAATTTACTTCATCTAATAATAGGTAGCTATTACACAGTGATTTTTTTGGTATAATAAGTGTATGGAATTGAAACTTCCAACTGCTACAAGAATTACACATTCTGGAATTCTATAATGGGGTCTGTGGTAGGTAGCTATGAGCTATATTTCTGGGACTTTCTGGCACAGAACGCGTGTGTGGAATGGCTAGTAAGTAGTAGGTTCCGACGACGGGGGCTGCCGTTATTGGGCTTTGTGTGTGTGTGTTTTTAGTCCCATCATTTTCTCGTTGTTCCGTGCACGTTTTTGTGTCGCGGCGTCTCCGCGACGACGACCCATCGCGCTCGCACGGGCCCACTACGACGACGACGACGCTCTACAATTCCTTCCTTCATTCCTTCCTTCCTTCATTCTTCGTCTTCTTCTTGTTGTGTAAGCTTTTCTTCCTCTTTTTCCCCTCTTCTCGAAAAACATTTCAATGACTATTACGCACAAGGAAAGAAGAAGAAGAAGAAGAAGCAGCAGCAGCAGCGCGTGAATTGGTGCAGCAGTACTAAGAAAGCGTGTTGCAAGTCTTTTGCGGCGTGCTGCTGCCCCTTGGAAGTCGTCGGCCAGCGTTTCTTGCGAGATTGAAGAATTTCGCCGTCTTTGTGTGTGTGTGTGTGTTTTTGTGTTTTTGTGTGTTTTTGTCTCTCTCATTCTGTGTCTTCGGGATTTTGTTCTTGTTTTTAGTTGGAGATTCCATGGCTGGTTGTTGTAGTAACACGGTTTACAAGGCTGCCGCTGCGTTTCTGGCTGGATCTTAAAGACAGCGAGTGCCTTTTGCATGGTGGGGGGTTTTGTCTTGTCCCGGCAATACGAGATTTGAAGGAGGGATAGAGGAATCCAGTACGTAAGTGTGTGTTGCAACAATGTCGAGATGATGCGCCTTTTGGAATCCAGTACGTAAGTGTGTGTTGCAACAATGACGAGATGATGCGCCTTTCTTCCGCCTGACATTGATGGATGTGGCTCTCTCCTACTCCTCCTCCTTGAAAAGTACAAGAAGTTTGAAGAAATTTGGTTCGACAAAGTCTTGTTCGCAATTTCTTGAAGAGGAAGAAGGACAGATAGATACTGCTGCAATTCCGGCTTTGCAATAGTAATAATAGCAGCAGCAGCAGACGACATGTATGGAGGAGGAGACAGCGTTCAACAACCTTGTGGATGCACATTAGGAGCCAATCTGTGGATACAGGCATGGTTCGGGGATTGTGTGTACACACCATGGGAAATGGCTGCTTTCCTCATCGGTTTGTCCTCAATGCTGTTCTGGATCGTTGCACAACTGCCTCAGTTCATCAGCAACTGGAGATTGCAAAGTGCGGAAGCACTGTCTCCTTGGTTCCTCTTCCAGTGGCTTGCAGTAAGTATCACCTTCATGTGTATCCACTGTCCATCCCTTTGCTGAATTCTCATAACATTGCGAAAACAGTTTGTTTGGCTGTGCAAGGATATGAAGCATTTGGGGTTTTCTCTGTAGGCTATTGGGGCAAGAATGTAGTTTAGGATTTAAGACTTTAGGGTTAACTGGAGCTCCTCTTTTTTTTCTGTGATTGTAGTCACAGCAATCCCTGTTTTGCTAGAGAGGCCGTGTAGTATCTCTTCTTTTGTTTTTTGTCGTTGACTCCATCACAGTTTGAACCCATCTGAACCTCAGTACAACAGGGTTTTCTATTTGTATTTATTTTTCCTGTACATGGGTGCCCTTGGCAATGCCAGCAAATTCCTAATCTCAGGACAATGTGTGGAACTGGGCTTGACAAAGAACTAATGATGTGCATGCAGGGGGACTCTTTCAACCTGCTTGGTTGTCTTCTTACGGGTGATCAGTTAGCGACAGAAACTTTGACAGCTATGTACTTCATGTTTGCTGACTCTCTCATCATCAGCCAGGTATTTTGGTTGCTATGCATAATGTTTCAAACCCCTATTTCAAAATAGCTTTTGATGATTCTCAACCTAATGCGTGTGCTTTAAGCTGAAGTTAGTTGCCTTGGGTCACTGTGTGCCAGCATTTGGAAGACCTGGTTTGCCCTTTGTGAATTCTCATCAATTCTCCTCTGTAGTGGATCAATTGAACAGATTGTGTTCCGCAAGAACAGAATGTGTGACATTTGAATTGGTGTGTGTGGACAGTACATGTATTATCAGATGCCCAGGATGGAGAAGGAGGATGAGTTTAGCACAGTGATAGATGATGATGGACTGAAGCCTGATGCATTATGTGCCACACATACTTCACCATGCTTTGGTACTACTGATGCAGGTCAGTTCTGACCTCAAAGTCAATTATGCAACACCAGTAGCTTCACACAAACTCACCAAATGTCTGTATAAAACAGGCTCAATTACTTTTCCTGAGGCTGATGTTACCAGAGTTCTTGCTCCCATAGTTGTGAGGATTGAGTCTTTCTATGGAGACAGGAAGTTGGGCTTGCGCATGAAATATAGCACTTTACTTCTAGCTTCACAACCAAGTACTGCCACACTGAGTTCTTGTATTTGGGTAGGTTGAAGAATTCAAGAGAGGATTCACATTTTATTATCCCTGCCTAGCTTGCCAATGGAAGTATTGATCATATCACATATGTAACAGGTTGGTCAGAGAAAGCTACAACAGCAAAAGCCAGGCAAGGCCCTCTACAGAAGCTGTCACAAGGAGAGAGGATGCCCCTCCCGCTGAATCAGGTGACAGTCAATTTAGAGAGTCACATGATTCAGCCAATTGTACCCATCCAAGAAGATTCAGCAGCTGTGCGACAGCAGCTGCGTCAGGTGGTTATGAAGTATGGGCTGGAGTATGGTCCACCCTCTGGACCACCAATCATCACTGACCATGGATCTCACAGTTGGCACCTATGTAGGAAGAATGTTCGCCTTGCTGCAACAGCTGTGGCAAGTGTAACTGGCCTGCTTTGTGTTGGAACTGTGACTCACCAACTAGGATGGAGTAGTCAGCAACGACTGAGCTCAGCTGCAGGAGTGGCAGGAAGAAAATTGATGACCATCTGTGGCAACAATCCAAGTTTATGGTGGCTGAAGGGCAGTGGCACTGCACTTGGGTATGCCCATTTTGCACTCCTCCCTGTACTGTAACCTTTGCAAGCTGTAGTGAGCCTGACACAAATTCTGTGATTTCTGTACTGCTATCTAAGAGGTTCTCATTTGTCCTGTTCAACATTTATCTGCAGGTGGGGATCCTCAGTTTTATACTTGGGTTCTCGGGTTTCACAGCTGATAAAGAACAATCAAAGGGGATCTGCAGAAGGCCTGTCAATGGCCATGGTCACATGTGCAATTATGGCCAATCTAACTTATGGTACAGCTATCATGATGCGAACTTATTCATGGTATATAATTTTACTTATTATGGTGCCTCTTCAATACTGTTTACTAAAACACATCCCTCTTCTGAAGCATTGTTTCCTACATATGTACATTCAGAGTTTTCTTTGAAAGAGCAAAGTACTTTTTCATGGCATGTGGTTTTAATTATATCGCTGCCTCTTAGATACTCTTTACTGAAACACATTCCTCTTCTGAAGCATCATCTTCTGTGGACCTACATTCAGACATTTCTTTGAAAGAGCAAAGTACTCTTTTCTTTTGTGGCAGGCAAGACTTCGCTGGAAAGGCACCATGGCTGCTAGGAAGCTTAGGAACAGTATCTCTGGACTTTGCTCTCCTTATACAGGTTCATGACGATACAAACTCTCCTAATTCCTACACATCTTTGCTCTGATGGGATGTCTATCAGGGAAAGGAGTTTTTTCCGTTGGCTTGTGCTATGTCAGTACATTTCACACATTTAAAACCTAGCTAATTACGAAGAGATCAGCCAGCACATGAAAAATTCTGAATTCATGTAGAACTTTGCTTTGAGGTGATGTTCAGTAATGGCAATGCACTGTGGTTTGTTTCCTGAAATCAGTCTCTGTGGTGGGGGGTGGAAGAAAATATATTAATCAGGTTTTGAATCTGGGTCTTGGAAAATTTGCAGGCCCATTGTTTGACCCGCTACTCAAAAGCAAAGGAGATCAATGAGTATACACCATTGTTGGTGTAAATTGAACGATGTTTTGTATTCCACCATTCATGAACAGATTGATTGATTGATTGATTTTTTGTTGTTGAATTTGACATCTGACTAGGTAACATTAGTTAGCTGCTTCTTATTATATCAGAGGTTGGAACCTGCTAATTAGGGTCTTAACAAAACCTCTTTTCTTGTTACATCAGAGCTCTGATCCTGCTAATTAGGGTCTTACCAAAATCTCTTCTTCTTGTTACATCAGAGTTGGATCCTGCCAATTAGTGTCTTACCAAAACCTCTTTTCTTCTTGTTGCACGAGTGGCCTGATCCTGCTGATCAGAGTCTTACCAAAATCTATTTGCACACAGATGTGAAAGCTTCTTAGGCAGGCTTCTTAGGCAGGCTTTTATTTGGTGGCAGCAAATCAGTGTCACCCTGTAATGTTCTAGGTGTACTTTTGAGCATAAAAAATGAGAGAATCTCTTTCACATCTCAGGTTCTGGGATTTTGTTTTCACATCTTTGGTTCCGGGGTGTCTGTCTTTACTCCAGTTTCTAAACTTGGCCAGTTTCTTCAACCACAAAGAAAGAGCTAACCTCTCTCTCTTTTGCACATATTTTCCTCTGCACTTTGCTGTGAGCATTTCAAGTGAGTATTGCGAGCTTCCCCCATTCCAGGGAGCTTTCTAAATTAAAATTTTCTTACACTGAGTTTGTCAAAATAGTGTAGTGTCATATTTTATAAACTCACACATTGTTTTTGAACAAATCAGCAATCTTGTCTGTCCTGCTCTGAAAACAAAAGCCTACGGTCATCTCACAAAGAAAATACATGCAAAAGTTATGAATTCCTGAGGTGACAATTACTTCTTAAACTCATATAAATTCTTCCAATTGATCACAACAACGCAGAGATGGAAATGGGCCTGATGACCATTGCTTCTCAAGTCAGATGGTCAGGCAAAAAAGGAACAACGATACTTACAGAAAAAGAAATTCCTACAATTGTTCACAGCAAAGCAGAGATGAACATAGGATTTTCAAAACCAGTAAAAACTTTCAGCAGAGATGGACATTGGACTTTCAAAAAACAGTAAAACTTTCAGCAGAGATGTCTATGAGACTTCGGAAAAACAATTTAAAGCTTTCAGCAGAGATGGACATCATGGGATTTTAAAAACTGTAAAACTTTCAAGATAGTGAAGAATAAATCATCCACTTTAGAGAATTTGGAAGGTTGGAGAAGTGTAGGGTAAGGCCCAGGGTGGGGAAAACCAGGGGCCTAGGATGAGAGGGTAGCCAAGTCTGGCCCCACGTTTTGGAACTGCCCCCCCACCCATAGGCTTTACCCACAGTAAAGGTCAAGGTGGACATTGTCATGAACCTAAACATACATAGATCATGAGATTTAGGAGGGGGAGGGTTCTTAGTTCTTACACCTACTCCTCAAGAGTAGGCCAGATCTTAAGCATATATGTAGGTGTAAGATCCCTCACACTCTTAAGAAGTAGGCATAAAATCCCTCATCTTTTCTAGGAGGGAGGTTATTCACAGATATAATATGTCCTCCAAATACACTACTGAATTTCTCTGAGAAATAGGCCAAATCTATCTATTAAGATAGGTGTTTGTTTAAATCTGACAATCCCGCAACCCTCCAAAGTTGTGTCCTCCCCCCACCTCCCCACCACTCCATTTTTGCTACTGCTGGGAAGCCCTTGATGAGGGAGTGTGCATGTTTATCATTGCACAATTTTTTGGACCAACAGAGCAAAAGCTATTTAACATAGTGTGATTTTTCTCTCTGAAATTAATATTAAGATTATTAAATAGAATTTAGCAAGATTCTGCAAGAACTCTGAAGTTAAACCCACTTTGACCAGAATAATATTGGGTAGGTGACCTTACAGGGGGTTTAATATGCTGGGGCCACCAATACAGGGGCCCACTAGTTGTCATTGAGCAAGCTAGACTCAATATTGTATCTGATTTAAGTGCAATGGGACTGAGATTACATTGCATTTACTCCCACAAAAAATTGGCTTGAGTCCTGTGATCTGAATGTGATCTGAATGTTAAAATTAACGGGTTACTAAGTAGCAACAAAGTAGTTAGTCAAAAATCTTTTCACCTGAAGAGAAGAGATTCCAGACAACAGTGCCAAAGAGGTAAAGGCCGACAGCCACCTTGAATACGTCATCCCATGACCCTGCACAACAAAACCTTGAAATTAGATCCTACAACTACATAAACAGTTTGCCATAAAATGCTGAAAACATTACTACTCTGCCTATTTTCCTGGTTGCATGACCTCACAAGCTTTGCAAAGTAACAAAGAAACACAGACTGGGAAGAAATAAAGTTCTCGATTCAGATAATGTTAACATGACATCAAGATACATGTGACAAAAACCTCTCAAGGTTGGGAACATTAGGCTATGATGGCATTGGTTTCTACTATTTCTGACACCAACAAACAAGGTAGGGAATTGACACAAACCATGCTGTAAAATATAACCAGTTGCTGCAGTTCCAAACACACCAGCAAGCACACCTGCTGTGTTTGACATACCTAGCAATACACCCTGTTCCCACAAACAAAAACCAAATACAGTTTGTCTTTTAGAGCTCAGAGTTTTAGAGTGTAAAGTTCAGACTTACAAGCTGTTGTTAACCCTGAGAGAGAAGAGAGAAGTAATAATCTATTTGCTTGAGTAAGCTTGCACAGCAGTGGAAACTTTTGAAACAGTTCCCCACACTAAAAGGGGAAAACACAGACCAAAGTTTTATCCCATGAGCAAATGTGGAGGTCAAGGTATAGAATATGCAGGAAGAAAAACATACGGAGTATCGTGGTCCAATGTCTTGATGGTTAGAGTACAAGCCTGACTGTGAAAAAGCATCAGTTCCCTGCACATACAGAAAAGGTCAGATGAGGCTGGAATAAAAAAAAGTAGAAAAATGTACTTATGATGCTTTGTAGCTCAAAACCGTATCATGGTAAAATGACGCAACATACACAGAGAATGGAACAAAGAAAAATACAATCCAGAATCCACATATATTTGACCTACACCAGCCTTCAGCCCCAACAGTAGTTAGGCTGGACAACCTTTTGACTCCAAAAAGAAACAAGCTATGTTCAAGTTTAGAATTATGTTATGAAAGGGACAAAGAAAGTACCTGTGAGCACATCATGCACAAGACAGCAAGGGCAGGTGATGTAATGTGAGTGAGTTGAGTGAGGAAAAAAGCAGGACCCAAGAATCCAATGCTTTGCATGATCTGGAATAGAGAATCACATGCAAAACAAAGACATCATAAGAGAACCTCAAACCTGAGTACAAGAGAATAAATCAGTATTGCAAACTTTGTGTACTGAAATGGAACTTTTCAAATTTTAACCTGGAAACAAAAAATTAAAAATTCTTATAGCACAGACTGAAGAGCTCTAGTTGTGTATGAGAAGACAAGAATTGCATAGGGCTGCAAATGCTAAGCAATTCTCTGGCTAATGTGTGGATAAGCAGTGTTAGGTATATCAGTCAGCCTGTAATAGAAAGCATACCTTGCGCACAGCAGTGACAGAAACACCACGGCTGACAAGAGAATCAGCAATCCAGCCCCCCAGATTGGCTGAAAGTGCCATGGTGAGCCAAGGCAGGACTGAAAACATGCCTGACTCCATCAAATTGAAACCCAATACCTGCCAAAACCCCACTCTTGTCTGATCAACCCCTGGAGAACATTCTAAACTGCAACTGATCATTATGGTTAATCTAGTTTTAGCTTCTTAACTCTAGCATTCTTTCATACCCGTCCTGTAGTTTAAGGTACATTACCTACCAACAGACTGATGAATCATTGCACCAGCTTGAAAAACATTGCATGGAAAGTCACATTCATTTCAAGTTAGAAAGTTGTAAGTGACTTTCTTCCAAAAACAAGGCTATCAATTCCATCTGAGCACAACTTGTGAGGACATTGAGGACAGTTCCCATAACTACAAGGCATTACCTGTGCTTGCAAGAACACAGTCCTGAGAGAAAGACATGGCAGAGATACCTGATTGTAATATGTGGGCATCCATGTAAGAAGGATGAAAGTGCCCCAGTTGTGGCAGAAGTGGCAGACTATCAATGCCCAAACAGGAGCTTTTGATAGAAGTAGGCCCCAAGGGATGTTCTCAACAGGTGCCTCTGGCTCTCTTCCTCCCAGAACCAATCTCTTTTCCTCTTCTGTGATGTTGGGGTCTTCTGCTGGTGAGCTATGTGCCTATGCACAAAATCATTAAATCAGACACAGCAGATTTCCCCTTACTTTCAATCTATTTCAACAGCCTCCAGCAATGCCATTCCTAGGTTTCCCTGTTCCATATGTGGATGTTTTATTGCAGGCAAAGATATAGATGCAGCATAGGCTTCAGGTCTAAAAGAACTACCTAGAAAGGCATCTTCAACACATTGACAAAGAACTTTGGTTAGAAAGAGAAGTTTCTATTGGCAAGTCCCACTGATCAAACTCCAACTACATTAACACTGAAGGCACTAAGAGGAGGGCAGAAAATTTACAAGTTCTTGCCACAAAGCAAACCAAATGGCTCCAAGAGACCCAAATGAGAAAAAGACTGAGGGCCAGTTGAACTTGTGAATCAAACCCGGGGAGAATGCCAGCCCGGTCACTGATCCTAAGTACATTCCACTGTACACCAAAGCTAATGAGCGGCTCCGCTCACTCACTGGCACCCAGCGTGATAGCAAATTATTCATTGCTGGCATTGCCACCCCCTGTTGTTGCATCCAAACATCACTGTTAAACCCCATCCAGATTCTGTAAGACAGAGCCATGAATTTTGACTTGAAAATAATGATTTTGGCTGCAACAGTTCTCCAGTGACAGTTTACTGACCTCCCCAACACCCATACATGCACGGACAAAGAGGAGGGCAGGCAGCCCAATCCGAGCTGCTATTGGGGTGGCAATGGTAGCAATTGACCACCATATGACTCCAAAGCCCAGCACTTGCTTTCCCCCAATGCTGTCTGCCCATATGCCTCCTGCAATCTGCAACCAAAATTTCTGAATTCATGTCCAATTCCATTCTCTATCAACATCTTACTAAAGACACACCTTCCAGATGTGAAAATTAAAAGAAGTTCACTCAGACTATCAGTTCCTGACCAAGCTGAGCTCCACTTGTTCCTGAAAGAGACTTAGATGCTTAGGAAGGATAATTAGAGTACAGATTGTAGTAGGTGTGGGTGAAATTGTTTTGGCATATCCATATAGCAGAAATGCTGCTTTGCATGTTGGATCTCTATAAAAGCAAATACTGCTTATGTGAACAAACAAGATAGAGGCACATACATTCAATGTAAGGTGTTCAAGTAAAATAAGTGAGAGGAAAATTTAAGAAAAATGAAGACATGAGCTATTTCCTACTATGAGAGGAAATCCTAGGTGAGAGAGAGAGAAAGAGGGCAAACCTGGGTGAGAAGGTAACCCCAGAAAAATGAAGACTGCACCAGTCCCACTGTAGTGGAACTCCAATGAAACTCAGCTGACATGGGCATGATTGCAATGCTCATATTCACCTACACCAAACCATTGTGCAGTAGAGTTCATTTCTTGAGCAATTCCCATTAGACGTCAGCCTCATCTCTTTTGACAGGGGCCAGCATCCCAGGGGATTTCAACAGATGGAGAGGTGAAGCAAATGAGTGACTAAACTGTGGAAGGCAAACCATATCCAAAATGGCTTGAGAACGGCACTGTGATCCAATGCTGACAAAACTGATACTTTTAAGAAACAGCAAAAATCACTGGCATATAAGAAGGGGGCGAGAGAGCAATTGAGATTACATACCCGATCCATATTACAAAGCAGGAATGCAGAGAAGCAGAGCATAACAATAATGTAGCGCTTAGGGATCTTCTCCCACCAGGACAAAACTGAACTTGTAATAGGCCCTTCTTTCTTGCTATCAGAGATCCCAGCCTTCAAGGCTATAACTTTGGCATCATCCACAAAGCTGCGTGATAGAATCTCTGCCTGCTCTTGATGCTCCAGTGATAGAATTTCATCGCAAGTCCCAACCTTTATATCCCTAAAATTATCTTCCACTCCAAAATTGTCAGCCTGTGGTTTTTGAGCCCTACACAAAACCCTTGCTTCCGTTCTTGCATAAAATGTTCCTGTTTGATCAGGACACATTGCTCCATACTCCACATTCCAGGGGATGACACCGAGAATCCAAGGAGACCGGCCTATACAACAGTGTGTGATTTGGCTGCTACTACACAAGTGTGCAGAAACAAAACTCTCCAAAATTCCTCTCCCTGCTGTTGGTGCATATGAACTCTTTGTCAAGGTCCCTGCTGCACTCCTTGCTACCTTCATTGCAACTTGGATATTTCCTCCTCCTCCTCCTCTTCTTTTACACATATCAGTTCCCAATCCTACAATAAGCTGACTTCTGTTCCATCCAGTATCTGTTGCAACACAAAAGCCAAAAAGAAAAACCAAAAAAACGAAACGAAAAATTCTTCTTGTGAGAGAGACAAAAAAGCACTTCAGAGTGTGCTTCAAGAAGAGGAAGCAGCTCCACTTGAAAAGAAAGAAGCAACCGATGTGTTCTTCTTGAGAAATAACAAACAAACACAGACATATCCATTCACTCTCACAAGAATTGCACTCAAAATGTGAAGAAAATCCATCATGAAAACAACGCTACCATCAACGACAGCCACGCCTCTCTTTCTTTCTCTCTCTTTCTCACTCATAATAGACACTCCTCGTGCTCAAATTTCTCCCGTATATATATATATATGCAGATAGATAGGTAAAAGGCTCATAACACAGCCGCTTGAACTTCCAATTCTCGTACAAAATCTGAACTAAACACGCAGAACAACAAAGGGAAACAAACGGCAAAGAAAGAGAGCCAGCAAGAATGAAAGAAAGAACCACACACACACACACAGAGCCAGAGAGAGCCAGAGAGAGAGAGAGAGAGAGAGAGAGAAATGATTTTATTAATATTA
Source organism: Sphagnum tenellum (assembly GCA_963921925.1). Taxonomy (NCBI): domain Eukaryota; kingdom Viridiplantae; phylum Streptophyta; class Sphagnopsida; order Sphagnales; family Sphagnaceae; genus Sphagnum; species Sphagnum tenellum. The sequence continues at coordinate 19,787,500 of OY998142.1, read as the reverse complement.
TTATTACCAGTTTTGAGAATTTGAGGAAGGAGACGACTGTACGCGAGCACGGATCCCACCTCCATAGCTATCACTGCCGATTCCTCTTTCGCATACAAAACAGCAACAATTGGAAGCCGGACTGCGCCGGCTATGGCGATGGCAGCAGCAGCAGCGCAGAGCAAGAGCAGCGCAGCAGCAGAAGAGCGACAACCAGAGGTACAGGCAAGACTCTGGGTTTTTTTTTTTTTTTTTTTTTTTTTGGGGGGGGGCTAAATATTATTTCTCGATTATTAATTTCTGGGAAATAAATTTCACCGTTTCCGGCGATTCAGCACGCGTCGGTCATCGAACTACATTGGGCCAATCGAGTGATACCAGACTACTGAGAGTACCGACCGGTCAGCGGCTTTCGCCAAATTGGCGAGGATAAAACTGGCTTTTATTTGGCACTTTCGTTTTGGATAAAAGGCAGATGAATGGCAGTAGTAAGTAGTAACAAACTAGTGATGCTCTTTTCAATTTTATTTTTAATTTTTAATTTTTTTTAAAATAAATTTGAAGACCTTTGTTATCCGACATTCTGTTGGGACAGAATAGCTAACTTTGGTCGTAATGGAAGGCTCATTCTGCCTTGGAATATTCACAATTACGGAGACCAGGGTACACAAGGCGTCTGAGAGTCAGTTGGAAATAATGGAAGTGGTTTTTTCATCTCTGTCAACCCAGATCGGACATGGAGTTGAAGCTTTGAAGCACAGACCATCCATGTTCCAACACACCAAAAAAAACCAGACCATCTTTGGTCCTTTGAACAATACAAGCAAACACATGACTGTAGGAAAACCATCTTTAAAAATGTGCCATGTCTTGATCCTTCAAACAATACAAGCAAGACAACCTGCCAGGTCTTGATCCTTCAAACAATACAAGCAAGACATTTTCTAATCAACAATGCAAATCGCACCTACCATGTTATTGATAGGTTGTGTTGCAGGAGGGGTCGGAATCCTCAAAATATTGCTCCTGGAATGTATGGAACCACATATGGTCCACTGAAACAAAATTAACCTGGCTCGACCAAAATTGATGTCACTGGCTGACTAGCCTAGGGAGGTTGAACTACATAAGATATAAATCAAAACTAATGCATGCAACCATAACAGCATTAGAATCACTGGTCACACACAACGTTGACTGGTGGCATATAAAACACACGCCTATGTGAGATCAAGCGACTTTGCTAACTCACATGGCCATGAATAAAAGTTGAGCAAATCTAAACGGCCGAAAAAAAATAGTTACCAGGTCATGGTGAGTGGTTGCTCTTCAATGGAGCCTAAAACGGCAGACATCCAACCTTTTGTCCTGCCAATCATTTGGGGGAAAGAAAGAAGTCTTCAGGAGCAAGAGAAAAAACTAGGCAGTGTATGCCTACCTCCAACACAATCATGTGGAACATTCCTGAATCCAGTTGTTGGGTCCAAGTACAAATTCTTACAATCTGAGTAGATTACAGCACCAAAACTTTGCCCCCGCCCCAGCAGACTGTTTGCTGCTGCCTTTTACGGAGTAAACAATGGGATGGCGGAAGTATGACCCAGGACTTGTTTTATACACCTACGCTGATGCCTTCTTTACAACTCCTGTTGAATGATTGCTACTTACAATTCTAATGAAGGTGAGACACCCATCCATTATGCTTCCAGAAGTCTGCACTCCCATTCCCTTCCACATCTCTTAATGGACGTCGCATTCCATCATCAACAAGCTGACCATGCCAGCCTGGGTCAGGACCTCGGGAGCCATGCTCCATTGCATGCAATCTGTCACTTGGCGCTTGTCCTCCATACCAGTTGGCAAGGTATTTCGCATATCTGCAAAAAGAAAGCACAAAGGCACAATCTGAGAACAAATGTTTCAATGGCTATCTTGTTCTCATGATCACAAGCTTGCAATCTCCATGAGCCAAAAAAGATATAAGAGGGGCTAAATTGAAATCAATTGGCTAGAGTTGACAGACTGTTACTCTACTTAATTCAGCCCACTTTCATAGCTTCCAGATTTTCAGGAACACTTTCAAACTGATGCTCTGACGAAAGTAAACAGATCAATCTCCCTTCAATATGCTGATAACTTCTAGCAATGCATTCTTACGCATTACATGATCCTACAATAATAGCTTTTCAGTGAAAATGTCAGGGTGTCAAAGATCCTGAACAGACTGCCAATCACTCAGCTGATGAACTCCTTGAAATCCATGAAAATATTTACTGCTGTAACACCAGCACTTAAGGCCAAAGAAAACCAATGACATGGTCTTTGAATTGTCAGAAAGGAGCATTGCACTTTACTCTTCTGAAGAGTCAGGATGAGATATCAACCAAAATTCAAAAACTGTACCACGAAATGACCAAGATCACCACAAGCTTCTACTGGTAGAAAGAGACACAGACTTTGATCCTCTGTTCAAATGACTGAAGAAATATGGTTCAACTTAGTCTAACTATACAGAATGATTGTCAACCCCTGCAACTGGATGTGAGCTAATTCCTCCTCTGCACATGTATGGTACATGAGCTTGGTGATAATAATAAAGAACAAGTGAAATGTGACTTACTGATCATCAGGAGAATAGGCCATGCCACCCCCTCCTCCTGTCCACCCTCCATAACCAAGGCCTCCAGCTGGACCATTGTAACCCACCTGCATTGTTCCCTCACCAAAAGCCCATTTCCAGTGTCACTTAAGAGAAGTATTAACCCAGCAAGATATAGGCATGTGCTTCTGGCTACAGAAAAATGAAAAAGGTAAAGGAAGTACATACTTGGTTGTAGCCATTGCAGTGTCCAAGGCCATGTCGCTGTAAATACTCTTCATAGGTCTGCATGATCACAAAAACAACATAAAAACAGCCATTCCCAATCTTTGTGCAATATGCCATCAGTAGACACAAGCACATATCCTCAGTGTGCAGATGGTTAGTAAATTCATCCATTCCAGAGCAGATGCTCTGATATCAAGACCACAAGCAAGAGAGATGTCAAAGACTTGAACTGTTCCTGTATCCAGTCAGTTGGGAAATTCCTAACGGTCTCTCAACAAGTTCCTGTCTCATGAGGCAGGATATTTCAGACAATACAACAGCAGTGGTTTCTGTGAGCACCTTACAGCATCCAAGTATTATTGAAAATTCAATTTCATTATGATAAATGTATAACCAAGCTGAAAAAAAGAACACCAGCAGGTAAAAATCCTTATCAGGGCTTTGACAACACTACACAATAAGCAAAATGTTTCCAGAATGACACAAACAACTCTCACCATATTGAGCAAGTCTTCTTCAGCTGCTAGATCCACACTTCTGCTGCTACTCCTGCTTCGGGTGCGCTCCTTGTCTGACCCCCTCTCCCTGTCTCTGATCAGCTCTCTAGTTCTTTTCTCAGAGGGTGCCAGATGTGGTGATCTTGACCTTGAAGGTCTAGGATGATCAGATGTCTGCATGGGCTTACTTGGGAAGCTCCCAGATGGCCTGACTATTGGCCTTGCACTTGTAAAAGCTTCTGGTGGAGCCATAGATGGAGGATGGTACATCAAAGGCGGTCCAGGACCAGCTGCAGGTGCTGGTGGTAAGCGTTGTCCATACAGCCCTTCTCCTGTCACCTCTCGAGTTTTCTTAGTCACTTGGGTCACCATACCATCAGGCCCTAACTTCCTGATCCACAATACAGATTACAATCAGTCAATTGTAGGAACTACTGGTAAAGTACAATTGTCTAGTACTGCAGTACGTTAATAGTTAGCAGGGTGCACACCGTTTTGGACGACCTTCTTGATCGGCACCCTCGTCAATGAGAGCACATAGCGCCTCACCAATTTCTTTTGTGAGTTCCTGCAACATGAGCAACATGTTTCAGTCCACAACTTGATGATAGAGAGAGGATTGCACCTCTGGGACAGTCAAACTCTTACCTGGCAATCTCTGCTGATTTTCACAGGCTTGAAGGAGTTCAAGGGATTCTTCAAATGAACTGTCTTTTGGAATGGCAAATCATAGAGACACAACCATTCCACTCGGAAAGTCCCACCCCAAGGATTGGCGCCTTCATTGGCCTCACTCCAGATATTGGCCCTCCGTCGACCAATTGGAGATGCCATGCGTGCATATCCTTGAAAGTGGCTGCTCATATTTACACTGAACACTAGGACAACTCTCTCACAGGTCTGCAGAGAAGAGATTCCACAGGACACAACTGTGCCCTTGTAAGCTGTAATTGAAAAGCAACTGCATGCAGTTCCAAGGACAAAATAAACCATATGCAACAACCAAATAGAAGATCAAGTCTGGTGCTCACCTCAAAAGCTTCATTGAGAACAGGCTCATTCATGGCTTGTGTAGCCCAGATCCCCTTCTCAATGGACTTGGCTAGATTGTGGTGATTGAGGCTCTTTATGATGAAATATTTGGTGTGATAAACTTTTTGTTGCTTTGCAGCTTTGCTCATTGTCCCCACATTACCATTTTGTCTGCTCTTTCCCACCTTCCCGTTATTCTGTACTTGCACTTCTGAACTCTGCAGAAAGCTTCCTGCAAAACCAAACACCAAAACCTATCTGCCATCAATGTTCATCAAGACATGCATTTCAAACTCACAAAGTTAGCTTTTGATAGTTCTGGAGATCTAAAGACAAACTACCAAATAAAATGTTTAACCTGTGCAGTTGAGTTCCAAAATTGATTTTCCAGTGCAAGACCATGAGTACCTCATAGTTTGCAGTGACTTTTTGGATCATAAAGAATGGAAGACCAAAACAAAAAATCATCTGCTTCAGAAAAACAAACTGCAGGACATGTCTACAATCACCTCACTATGTCTGGAACCCATATCCTAAGAATTTTCAGAGATGTCCTTTGTTAGAAGTTGACAACTCCAACAACCACTGTTCCTTTGTTCCATTGCTACTTCCCCAGATGGCTAAGCCCATATGATTTTGAGTTGGCCATTTGTAACACATTTCTTTCCCAAACTGAGAACCAGAAGCTACATAGACAATGACAACTAATTTACCAGTGGCCACTCATCAAGGACTGTTTCAGCTACATCAAATCAAGTCTTTCATCACCAGCCAACCAGTCACCTTCTATCCTGGAAGTTATTTTGAAGCCTAGATACCTGCATCCTCAGAGGCATTTGGGCGATGAGAAGGATCAGGCAGAGCACCATCTGCAGGACAATCTTCCTTCAGGACAGCATGCCTTGGCACCTCTGGTTTAATCTCCTGTCCAGAAGGCCACCACAAGGAAAGCCCAAGATGGATTACCCAGCCAATAAATGTGGCAGAACTGCCAATGACAATGGCCCTAAGTTCATACAAATGAAGGTCATTGCATGACATCCTGATGAAACAACCCCCCCAATATCAGAAGATTCCTTATTTGATGAATCAAATATGAAAAAGTGCAGAAATGTATGGAAAAGGCAAGCTCAGGGCTACAGGTAGGGAGAAGACGCTCTTTAAGACCAACAGCACATAACATACCTCAGGTTCCATAGTTTCTTGCTGTGCTCCTCCAACTGCTGCTTCATCCTCAAGACTGCAGGCCCAAATGAAAAATTACACATGAAACTAAGAAGTAAAAGGAGGCCAATCAAAACACTAACCAGAACTTGCACAGTACTTCAGACATTCCTCCTAAATACTAGCCTGGTAGCATTCAGAGACTAGGACAAAGAAATGCAGGAGCAAGACATCCTGGAAGAGAATCAATATGCTGCATGAAAAAACCCTGGGGAATGTTCAAGACACAGGGAGCATGTAGCTAGAAAAAATGATCTTGAGATCCTTTACACAGACACTATGTAAAAGCAATGCCCAAAGTAAGTCCTGATCTGACACTTAAAACAGACCAGCTCAGATGAAAATGCAGTCTCCATCTCTCAAAACTGCTGTCAGTTCTAGATTTGACCCTGCCCTCTTGCTAATGCAGGTGGTTCAATACAAGACAGACTTAAGTTCAACACTGGATCAAACCAACCACAAAGCACAGTGATAGTAAAAGGGTTTGCTCCAGCAGCTAAACATAACACTGCAAACCATGGTTTTCTCTACTAAGGCTTATGCAATCCTTATAACAACTAAGACACTGCAACCCCTCATTACAGTTTAGCAAATGATCTAGCTAAAAGTACTGCTTGCACTATGATTCTGCAAATTGGACCACAGTGCCAAGGACTTCAAATGTGATCTTGCATTTTGCTCACTCTAGCCAAGAACTGAGAGTACCACAACTCAAAAGTTCAATGAGAACAAAAGATAAACACCAAAGTAGTGTATTACAAAATGGTCTCTCCCTTCATTAAGGAAAAGTGTATGCTAACTATGGATGCACTCTTGTACACTCTAAATTTTCCTCCACATAAACAGTTACTGCACCTCACATGCAGACAACTAACAAATTACATTTCCAATCAACAATCCCTCTTGTATCTGACATGTGCAGCCTTCCTCACTGCCACACGAGATATGAGTACATTCTTAAGTCCATAGTCTTGACCGAAGCAACTGTATCCTAGTTAAGAATCAGAAATCAACCATGTAACTTACAAAAGTTTGCAAACTGAGAGTGTAGTCCCATTGAACAGCCTGAAAGTTCAAGAAGTAGGTAATCTAACTATACAGCACTGAGCTCCACACAAATGTGCAGTACAAAACTCATATCCAAATGACAGGAGCAACATGGGAGCTCAGCAAACATGATCATAACCTAAAGAAGATCATGTTCGACACATTCAATCAATAAACCAATGTCAAGGACCACAATCAGTTTAGACAAGTGATCTACAGGTGTAGAATCGGCAGCAATTGCAGAGGCTCCGCTTTTACTTACGCCGCTCTAACTGCATCTTCCCATCTTCCACAATCACTTTCGGAAATGGCATCAGAATCAGCAAGATCTTGAAAGTCATCAGGGTCCCCCATTATGTCATCAAGCACACTCTTCTCCATCATTTTCCGACGTGACGAGGTTGCTTTTTCCAGCACTTTGCTGGGTGGAGTTGCAACCTGTCTGACCATCTGCTCATGCTGATAAGGTGTTGCAATAATAGCTGTATCCCCTGCTGCCCCTGCAGACTGGGGTGCGGCTTTCACTCCCATGTTAGGCCAGGTCTTGACTGCAATGACATCAAATCAAAAACATTACAAAAAATACAGAATTGCACTTCGGACAAACCATGAAACCCTAGACTGCTTCCAGACCAGAGACTGCAGGGTTCTCAAGGTCATATGTCATATTCCCCCATATCAATGTTTGTTCCCACATCAACCCTACCACTTGTAAGCAACAGGAATCAAGCCAAAGCGACTAGACATCTGTGACACTACAGAAAGTCCCTGGTACAAAGCACATACTCACAAAGGAAAGAAGAGCCTTGTTACCAAACCCCACATCAGCAGGAAAAAAAAAGCTAGCAAAGGAAGCAACTTGTATAGACATCACAGAACCACAACGAACTTCCTAATGATGATACAGATCACATTGGCTGAATGCTGATGCCTGACACCATTGTGGAGCTCCGAACATGCACACATTTTTAAAAAAACCAAAATAACAAGCCACGGCATCGGAAACCCCTGTCCAGAAGCTCGCAAGTTTTTGCATGCCATTAGATCCAAAACTCACACAACCAAAATTTGAGAGAGACAAGAAGAAAAAGCTTCGCTATGACATCGTAACCCTAACAAAGAGAAAGAGAAAAACGCACAAAGAGCCACAAGTATCTCATTCCAGTATACGAAAACGAAGCAAGCACGACTTTTCGACTCCTATAACAAATTTTTAAACTCCCTGCAAGCCAGCCTCTGCGTTGTTCCTGTAGGCCCTGCAGGAAAACGGCGATCGTAACGAACACACGCATGCAAACAAATCATAGACGGAAAGGGTTCCAAAGGCGACAACCCTCCCGCTCCCGCCCCGCAAATTCGCAACTGGAAACCAGTCAGACGAGACAAAAGCGGAACAGAAACGTAGCGAGTGAAGGAAGACGACGAAGACAACAAAGGGAAGCATAAGGCCCCTTGGGATTCTGTAACTCTCTGCTCACCTTCATTGGACATCGCCCTGCGATCGCTTGTTGCATTCCCACCACTTTGCGCTGCGCAACAACACCACACCACCAGCGACCTCGCTCTCAACCCACGTCTCCCCGTCTTCCCTTTGAAGGGTCCGTGTTCCCATCTTCTTCATACACCTGTTCCCATGTTCCTATGCTCCCATGATTTTCCTATTCATAGCCCATGCTCCCATGTTCCCATGACTTCCGACTGCATGGTCCATGTTCCCATGTTCCCATGACTTCCTACTGCATGGTCCATGTTCCCATGTTCCCATCACTTCCTAGTGCGTGGTCCATGTTCCCATCACTTCCTACTGCATGGTCCATGTTCCCATGTTCCCATCACTTCCTAGTGCGTGGTCCATGTTCCCATCACTTCCTACTGCATGGTCCATGTTCCCATGTTCCCATCACTTCCTACTTCATGATCCATGTTCCCATTCCTTCATACTTCAAGGTACATGTTCCCATGTTCCCATGACTTCCTACTTCATAGTCCATGATCTTATGTTCCCATGACTTTCTACTTCACAGTCCATGTTCCCATGCTCCCATGACTTCCTAATTCATAGTCTATGCTCCATGACTTCCTAATTCAGAGTTCATGTTCTGACTTCCCATGTCTTCCTACTTCATAGTCCAAGATCTCATGTTCCCATGCTCTAATGTTTTTGTACGCATGGTCCACATTCCATATCCCCCATGTTCCCACAATGGTCTATGACTTCCTACACATGGTCCATGTTCCCATGCTCTAAAGACTTCCTACACACGGTTCATGTTCCCATACTCTAATGACTTCCTACTCACGGTCCATGTTTCTCATGCTCTAACAACTTCCTATGTCCCGTCCATGTTCCCATGCTCTAAATACTTCCTATACATGGTTCATGTTCCCATGCTCTAATGACTTCCTACGCATGGTCCATGTTTTCATGCTCTAACAACTTCCTATGTCCGGTCCATGTTCACATGCTCTAACAATTTCCTACACATGGTCCATATTCTCATGAACCTATGTTTTCATGCTCTAATGGCTTCCTATGCGTGGTCCATGTTCTTGGGCACTAATGAGTTCCTATGCATGGTCCATGTTGCCATGTTCTAATGACTTCCTTTGGCATGGTCTATGTTCTCATGTTCATATGACTTCCTACAATATCGTCCATGTTTCCATGTTGAGATGACTTATTAAACATGGTACTATGTATCAAAAAAACAATTAAAAATATATATTGATCATTCAAAGTGTTAACTATGAAAAAACTATGTCAATGTCCCAATATAATATAACAATATATGTAATGAAAATAATGCGTGAAAATACTACAAAACTAATTGAAAAATGAATGATGATCACTCCTTTACAAAACCTTGTGTATTATGTCATAAACTAGAAATAGAATTTGATCACCAATTGTAATGTTATAGTTAGCTAAATTTTGGAATACATTCCCACTTGCATTAGTCATTACAACTTGCATTTTGTCATGCCCAAGCATCAAATTTCTCACAACTGATTAACTCTTCATTAAAGTTTCAAAATTCAATATCTTTGAATCAATTTTGTTAGCAATTGGGTCATAATTATATTTACTAACATTTCAACAAACTTTCCAGGTTAATATGGCTTTTGGTTTTCTTTATTTGTGGGATAATCAACCACTAATCAAAGATGTCCAAGATTTAAACACTACATTCAAAATAACATTATTAGAACTCAAACGAGCTTGGAAGAGAAAACTTTTGAAAACCAACGAATTCCAAAATACCTTGAACATTTTCACCATTATTGAAACAACATTCAAAAACTAAAGACCAAACTTAACAATTCCTTTCAAATTGACAACGATACAACATCGATAAAACCTTCAAAAATAAAAGTAGTGGCTTTCCAAACACTATTTTCTAGTCTTAAAAGTAAATTAACTAAAACTCCATGTTGTCCATACCATTGTTCACAACCATAATCAAATGAGTTGTAATGTTTGAGTCTCGCAAACAAACAATCAACATACAAACACAAAAAACCTTAAAGAACAAACTCAAAATAAAATAAACAATAAACCAAACACAATATTTTAAACTTTTCCAACAATGCGTGTTCTTCCATAAATGAAGGTGTGACCCTCCTTAATTTAACCCAAAATTATGCATTACATAACTTTAATGTAAATGTTTTGATACATTGGTTCATATCTATAAATTGCCAAATATCAATGAAGTTTTAAAATCATCAAGTGTAAAATCAAAAATTAAAAATGGAAATGATAATTTTGTGTAGTTTTTTGGGTATTGATAACCTTTGTGACCTTTATCCCATATTCCATGGGAACTGATACCTTTGCCATCTTGATTATTGTAATTTTATGACCAAATTTATTTTTTATTATTTTACCTTTAAGGATAGAAATGTTTGTCATTTACTTAAAAACCAATATGTGTTATTGCCAACATGTGTTTTTGTTAAACCAAACTTGTTCACTTTAGGGTTTAAGGTTTGAACACAATGATTGATTTGCATGTGACACAAATGTAAAACATCAACAAAAGGAAAAAATAAAACATACAAAACAATTAAAACCCAATATGTGTTGATAACATCAACAATGGAAGAAATTGACAAGCCATAGCAAAATGTCATGCAATCAATTTGCAAATATTGCAATGAATATAAATAAAAGTATTTAAAAACCTTATAGATTATGTTCACATTGAAAAAATAATCTTATGAATTTATGAAACAACCAATTGCTAAAACATATGAAAATATTAACTACACGCATTACAAAACAACAAAGAAATTTAAAATTAATTAAAGAAAGCAAGCAAAATAACGAAACATATTTCCACTACAACCACACAAAGTTTCACCACAATTCAAATGAAATGTCTAGTACTAGAAACAATTATTTATATAAATAATCTTTAATGCTCTCAACCATTCAATCAACTCAATATGGTAGCAAATTTAATTTCACCTAAATTATCAATTCAAACGATGCAATATTACACCATGCATCAATTGCATTAAAACTATCAATGTGAAATATTCTCCATCTTTAATCCAATTGATGACCCAAACCAAAATGGACATGGAAATTTTTCAAACATGCATTTAACCAACAAATTTCATTTAATTTTCTATTGGTCAACCATAGTCAATCAACATTGAATATATATATTGCCATCTATCATCAATCCAACAATGCATTTCAAAAAAACCTCCCACACATCCATCCAACATTTGATTTTCCAAAACTACAATGGATGTTCAACCAATCATCACTGAAGCAACAAAGCATGTCTTAAAAAGGCACCAACACAACTATCCAAGGTGGATCTCAACTTTGTTTAATCCATGAAATCCAATGGTGGAGTTGGAAAAAAAAAATGTCAACCAAGAAAACCTTTCCAACTGTCAAATTATACCTTAAAGTGCACTTATGCTTAAAGTAATTATATCCAACATAGTCATTTCATTAGATTACCATTAGATGTAGGTTAAATTTTTGATGTTTGTTAAATTTAGGTTATTTCAATTTTGATGAATCCTGGTTGTTTATTTTAGGTCTTCCTACCACATTCAACAATGTTCACATCATGATTGATGATGCAATTTGTTTAGTTCATTTGATTATTATCTTCATTTTTCTATTGATTTTTTGATACGTCAATTCCTAGTTGAAATTTTTAAATCTTTCTTACTTGAAATATTGTTCTTAAATTATCTAATTTTGAATGTCTAAATTTTATTTGTGCTTAGGGCTTCAAAACTACGACTTGTTAATATGTTGCCTATATTGCATGACTCTTTAACCTTTCTCATTGTGATACTTGTGTAGAAAATGTATACGGTGTATGTAATATTTTGAACATGGTATTCAATTTTTAAAAATTAATCTTCATTCATTATTCATATATTGTGTAATTACTATTTTTGCACATAATAAATTTAATTTTTATACATTTCAAAACTGTACTAGTAGCATTTTTTTGGGTAAATATTTTGGTATTGGATTTTTTTAATTTAAACTTACATTTTCATCGGGTCTTTTTTTTTTAAATGCAATTTGTGAATTAAAGAAGGTGAAGCAAGAATGGGAATAATTAGATGTATCTTTAGCAATGAAGTTTCTTTTTTGCACATTCTTTCATGATCTTGTAACATTTGTTTAATTATGGTTGATATCCTTTTTTGCATTTGATGAGAATTGAAACTTCATAGAATATTTTATAAAAACAAACATGTCTTGTTTTCATATTCCAATTTTTTTTATTTAACTTTGTAACAAAGTTTTTTCATTGAACAAAGTGGTGGGTAAGTTTCATTGTTTTGTTGTACTTTTTCGAAAATTCTACATTTTTCAAAACTAAAGCATAATTGTGATTTTCTTTCCATTCAATCCACATTGATAATTTTTTTAAATAACTTGTAATGGGCATTGTAAAAGATTACTCCTATTCAATGGTGGTTTTTCCAATTTTGTGGTTTCAATTTATTGGCTAATATTTTCAAATTCAAAATTAATTTTTTTTGGAAATTTTATCACATAAATAAATTGATTATTTTCTGAAAATTTGGCAAATTTTCAAATTTACACTTCAATCATCAATATTTCCCAATATTTCCTTTCGTTAATAATATTGCAAAAATGTGACAAGAAAAAAAAACCCCTATCTTATTGGGATGAGATTTTAATCAAATTTTTAAAATAAAATCACCATGGATAAAAACATTCCTTTATGGAAAAATGGGAAAATAAGGTTTAAAAATTTTACACGTTACTTTATGTTAGGTAAAGCCCTTGAACTAAAACATTACCAAAATGTTGAATCACCTTCAAGCTTCAACCCCCACCTTGTGTTTGTCCTTTATTTTAGTAATGCCTTAGTCCTAGACCTTTACTTTACACATAATTATTTATTTAAAAGTTGGTACATGGTTATTATATTATTTGTTATTGTGCACTATAATATATCTTATATTTTGAAAGTAATCAATTTGCAATTGCATGCAATTATGTGTCATTTGCAACTTTTTCTAAAATTATTAACCACCTTTGAAAATTAGTTGATCATCCTAAAACTATGATACAATTACATTGTAACTATTTGTAGCTTCATCCTTCCATGTAAATGTATTTCATTCGCAAATAGGCTATTAAATCCCATTAGTTATATTAATAACAAATATGTAATTACAAATAATTTATCTAGGTTATCTTACGAGTATGTTAAGTGTTGCAACCCTAGCTTTGGGCTTGCGACCAAGACAAGGGCTTGTGAAGGTGTGGGCCAAGTATGAAGCCCAAGAGTCATATTTCATGATCTTGGGAGTGCAAATGAGCGTGAAGGAATGAACCCTCACATTCCTAAGTGAACTCCCACTTTGGGAGTTGGGGTCCCGGTGGACTGCTGAATTTTTAGAAAGCAATTGTAGGGGTCAAAATCCATTAGATCGAAAAGTTTTTTATATCATTGGAAAGATTTTGGAAATTAAATGTATAAAATGTGTTTGCATGACCCATTTGGACACTTAACACACAAGTTATAACCAAAAGAAGGGTTAGGAATCAAATTGACAATTTGACTCCCTACCACTAAAAGTCAGGAATCACCCCGATTTCCTTGCGTGTAGGTGGTGCACAACATACTATTGAAAAGCTCTCAATGAGGGCTACAACTTTGCTTTAGACCTCATCTCAATTAAAGGTCTAGACGCAAAGTTGTTGGGCCCCAAAATCGTAGGAATCCCAATTGTGGGAATTTAGAGACTCCCATTTGGGAGTCTCAAAACAAATTGACATTTGAGTGTTGGTCTTATGGCCAAGCACATAGTATACTATAAGGGGGAAGGTGGTGGCTTCCCCATAAGTCTAGGCCATGATGAGTCTTGGGAATTCGTGTTTGCCCATGGTTCGTTTATGCACCAAAGTGCTCCAACTATGCATTAATCAACTTGTGGTTTGGTTTGTGCAAGTTCATGTGAGTAAGTAAATTGTTTGTTAATCTTCCTAGTTCCATCCTGGAGCTCGAGCACGCCCCTCTAGCCCCAAAATGCTACGAACCAGGGAGAGTGCCCAATTCATTACTCTTTTGTTGTTTTCACCTCAAACTCACAATTGAATATATTAAAGAGCTTGGGAATGTGTCATTAAAGGTATATTTGGATGAACGTAATAAAATTATATTTAACAAAATTTTCAAGGCATATTTTGATTATATTAAATATATTTATAATGTTTATTATTTAAAATTTATTAAGGCTATAAGGTTTATTATATGTATATTTAAGTTACTAAGGGTATATTGAATTTATAAATGGCATATTAAAGGGTACTACATGTATATTAAAGTGTTATTAAAACTATGTTTAAGTATTATTAACATGTATTGTGATTATATTTCATGTTGATATATTATGTTCCCATTCAAAATTATATCGAGATCTATCAAAAGGAGATGGTTATGAAAACCCCAATATTAGTGTTAGATATTAACTAAAATTTAAACAAGTTTTTGTTGTCCCAAAATTTAGCAAAGGCTTAGTTAAGTTTTACTTTTATTAAAATTTACTTTAGGTCTAGTTAATTTTTAACTTGTGAAAGTTTAACCAAAACTTAAATTACATGCCATGTGGCATATGTGGCCTTAACTTAAATGTCACATAGGTTACATGAATTAATAGGTTAAGTTAAATTAATAAATAATAAGTTAGATTGATAGGTAATAGGTCTAGGTCTAACATAGGTGCCATATGGCCTAAAGTTGCCCTAGGTGCCATGTGGCTTAGGTTCACCTTGGGTGCCATGTGCCCTAGGTCTAAAGCTAACCTAGGTCCCACATGCTAAGTTATTGGAACCTACATGGAAGATTTATTATTGTTGTTTTTTTTTAAATTTAGAATAATGCCACATAACAATGTAATTGTTTAATAATATAATTACAAATTGTGATAACTTGTTATAAGTAACTATATAATCAAGGAATGAAATAATATTTGGTTGACCATATATTTCATCCGTGTGCATTTTGATGATGTCATGTTAAGGCAATATTTGTGATTAATGTTAGGTATATCAAAACTTATGTGATTAATGAAAAATCTAGTTGTGAAAGTGAGTTGTGATCAAATTTTAATCACAAATTGAAGTCACAAAATGGGGTTTTCCTTCTAATGGTGGTAGTAGAATAAAATCCCCATTTTAAACCAATTTTTTTTACTACATGTTATTTTCAATTATGTTACAATTGGTATTTTTTTATATTTAAACAATTTAATATTGATTGCCAAATAAAGTAACCTACCTGCTAGTTTGTGGAAAGTTGAAAATAATCTTTGATTGAGGGCTAGGTCTCCAAAATATTTTTAGCATCAAGTTAATTCTAAGTTGGAATTCAGTTGAGAGGTCAACTTGGCATTGTGACATGATCAAATCTCATGTTTTCCAAGTGACATGGCATCATAACAAGTCAATAATTTGATTATTTTGGTAATCCAAGATTAATGTTGGATGAAAACATTGTGCACAAGTTTGGAACTTTGGATATAATGTTATGCACAAATTTGCAACTTATGCCCAACTCTGGTGTGACTGTGTTTTCCATCTTCATCGCAACTTCATATCAGTTTTGCAAAAATGTTAATGTTTTGTTTTAACTATGTTACAAGTAATGCCCATTTAAGTGATTAGGCGATTTCATAAATAATCTAATCTATGATATATAGCCTAATAACACCACATGGCCTAGGTGTGAACTTAGCCTTAATGCCATGTCTCTTAGGAAAGGCCTAGGTGCCATATTGTGGCCTAACATAGGCATAACCTATACATGCTACATAAGTTATTCTCAGTCTAGTGTGGTTCAAATCTAAATTAGTTTAAACTAACTGCCATGTGGCATGGTCAAGGTAAAAAAAATTGTCTATGTGCCATATGGCATGGTTTAAATTTGTATAAGTTTATAATTAGGTGCCATATGGCATGGTTTTAAATTTGTATAAGTTTTAATTAGGTGCCATATGGCTTAGGTGTTTTAGGCCTAGGTGCCATATAGGATAGGTTAGTTAATAGGCTAGGTTAATTAATAGCTGGTGGTAAGTTAAGTTAATAGATATTAGGCTAGGTTAGGTTGTTAATTGTGGAATTCAACAACCTAATTACCATCAAGGGAAAAGGTTGTCAAATAAATAAAGGAATAAGAAAAAACATGAAAAAACATGAAAAAATATGAAAGTAAGAGTCATTTTCTATTTGCCTACCATCATGTTGGAGCTATCATCCTACAATAATTACCTTTTTTATAGACCTCAAAGAAGAGCCAATGTGCCTATAAACCACCTATAATTATTGCCTACCATTTAAAAACCTTTTATAATTACTTCCTATAGTCTGTAGCACTTGCAAACCTTTGTAGTTGCTACCTACTATTTCTAGCAGTTTTTTACCCTCTACAACCCTCAACACAATGACTACCTTTTTACAACTACCTTCTAGTGACAACTATCCTCATGCAACAAGTCTACCTTCATACTCTAGTGGCAAGTACAAAGAGTATTTTCATTGTAAAAGAAGTAAGAACCAAATTAACAAACTAATTGTTTACATCAAATAAAAAGGAATTACTTTTCCTACCTTCCTAAAGGTCAATATAAACAAGAATAAATAATGCACTTAATAACCTTCAACCATTTTCCATTACAAAGCACCAAGTACAATATTTTTCCATGTTTTTTTTTTCACCTCACACGCACACATTTCTTTCCTTATAGAACTCTCCTAACCAATCTAAAACCATACAAAGGAATGATATGCATGATCCTCCTCCTTGAAAGATAAATAAAAAACCCAAAACACATATTGTTAAAGGTGTTTTTATCCCCTTTAATTTTACATGCTCTCTCGTGTCTTTTAATCATAATTTATTGAAATTATCAACATGTATGGTTTGTTTCTCTAAACTTAAAATATCGAAATACAAGAAGCATTGAAGTCTTTTGTTTATTCATCAAGAACAAAATTTTTATACATTTTACATTCTAAACAAAACAAAAAGGAAAGACTTAAAAAAGAATCAAAGTATATTTTGGTTTAGAATTCAAAAACTTTCCAAGAATTATTGATCTAACTTTAAGTCCTCCTATTTATACCAACTCATAATGTTGTTTCAACTTAAACAATCATTAGCCATTATAAACTTCAAAATCAAAGTAACAAACTTATTGATCACAAGTTTAAATCAACCTATTACCTTAACAATCGATTATTGCAACAATTTGATTACCAGTTCATATAATATACTCGTTAACTTAAAATTTGTTATCAAAAAACTAAAATAGTTTTCAAGTTATACTGCTTCACTAGTTACAAATTGGTTTTAACTAATCACTATATATTGGAAAATTGGGTTAACACATATTCACCACACAAAGGTTGAATATTTTCTTATCCTTCTAGATCTTTTTCTTCTAATCCCTTCCAAACATCCTAATTAAGGGAAATCCATCCATTTGTTATTCATTTAGACTAATTCATTTAGATGGCTTCACCCCCTAGTAAATAGAAAATGGTAAATAGGATATTTACCACTAGTGATTAAATATTAGTAGGATGCCTTTCTAAGTGAACTAGACTAGGATATTATTTTTAGTAATTAATAATAATATTATTATAATTCCTCTCATAATTAACTTTTGATTATTTTGTCCTGGGAAAATAATTTGGTGTATTGACAATATTACCATCAAAAAACACTTTCATTTTAGAATTCTTCTAAGATTATTTTTCCATGTAACGATAATTACCATCCAATGACAATACTATTATCTCCTAACACCCATGGTGTTTTAAGCAACATAGGACAATTTTCTCCCATTAACACACATATAAGTAGGATACATGATTTTATTGCAAGTGGAAATGCTTCATCCCATTTATACATGGTTAATATGTTCTTGGAATGCATGATTCATCTTTAATTAGTACAAACCTATGATTTATTTTTTTATGCAAACATTATTCCCAAATTTTGGCCTAAAACGTTTGTGATGGGCCCTTGTGCCATTGGCATGAGCAAATTAAACCTCTAGTAAATTCAACTCTCTCAATACAAGTTAACCTTTGACTTGTTTTCCAATACTCATTGTAATATATGTCACAAGCATGTGATCATTTGTAATTGCATATCTTAAACCTTTATCTTTTTTCTTGCCATTAATTATTCAATCTTAAACCCTTTAAGCTTTCAATCATCACACATATTCGATTGCACATACACATATCAAATACTAACCCTTGGGTCATGAAGATATTGATACATAATTTAATGAATGAAACAATGGTTAAATATTAGAAGACACAAATAATTAATATGTCAACTACTTTGCTATTAGCAAATAATATTATGATTGAAATTAAATGTGTTCTAAATATTGATCCATTATTAATGACTCATTCCTTCAAAGTGTTTGAAATAAACAAACTGAAACATAATATGAATTTCAGAAAATTCGAGTGCAACAAAATGAAATGAGATTTAAACTTATATCTCATTAAAACTTCATGCCATACACTTCATATATATTGAATCTGGGTATTTTGTTGACTATATTGAAGGTGATTACCTGTATTATTTAAAAGCTTTACACAAGTTTTGTATTTCAATTCCATGAAAATTTAGATATTAAAAATGTTATCCTTATTTTTTAGAAGGTTATCAAAGGCAAAGGAATGTTAGATGAAAGATGGGAAGTAGTTTTAAATTTGATTACAAATTAAATTAGTTTTTTTGGGTATGGTATGGGAAATTGATATGATAAATATTCTATAGTATGCACTATCACTTGTAACCTCATGTATTTTGAGTATTGAGGTTGGAATTTGAATGTTATATGTATTGCATAAACAATAACAAAAAGACCACATGAAAATATGTATCATATTTTTGCAATACACATGCATACATGTAAGTTAATGAGGAAGACGAAATGAAACAATGTAATTTCATGAACATTTTTACACCAAAAATGTTTTTGGATTGTTTATTAAAGTTAAATATAATCTACATGTGGTTCAATTAAGCCTCATATTTAATGATTGCCATGTTGATATGGACATTTCATAAACACTTATGTGCATAATGTATGTTCCCATGGGAATGAATTTTGTAGATTTTACACATTGTAAAATATTCTTAATCTAGCATTCATATTGGCCATATGTTAAAACTTGAAATAAACATAGTCATAAATATGTTATGACTACATGTTGATTAAGGTCATTCATGTGTAATCATGATTGAAACCAAATGACTACGGTATTTTGAGGATTAATCATATTGACACCAATTGATTGAAATAAATTAAGCTTAGAAAATGAAAGTTTATACTTACAAAAATGAATGATTTTTTTGGAAAACTCTAAGTACATTTATATATTATTTTTAAAAAAAACTATAGCTCAAGGACATGTGATATTGACCCTCTTTATAAAATAAAAATTAAAAAATTGGTTTAACTTAATGGTTTGTTCAAAATTTGGACAAATCAATGTAAACAAACCCATCTCCAAACCTTATAGTCATCTCACATGTCCCTATGGTCATATATGTTGTGGTAAAACTAATTGGTCTTGATTGACTATGGAGTCATAGTCATCTATGTCATGTATACATGAGCACAAACTTAGTTATTTTGATGTAATCATAGGTCCATGTTTTTGGTGAAGTGTGGAGTATCATGTAAAGTTAATTCTTATTTTTTATCCATGATTAAATGTTAAATATATGATATATGTAAGTTTAAAATCAACTTTGCACATGTTGTGGTTTATCCATATTTTAATTATTTAATATTTAAAAAAATAATGTTGTTAATTCAACAAGTTGTAATGGGATCATAGTTAATCTAGAAAAAAAGATGAATTATATTTAGATATAATAACAAAAAGATTTCAAATTAATTAATTGTGAAATTTCAAAACCAATCCAACACAAGGTGACTGTGGAGTTTATAATAACCATATTATTGGTGGAAGTTATAATAGTTGAATTGAAACGGAGTTGGATCAACATGAAAAAAATGTTTTGTGTTATTAGCACTTATTCAATTATTTTGGTTTTGTAGCCAAAAAACCGATGATACACTGTATGCGAAATTAGGTCGCCGTGCAAATCTAAACGCTAGCTGATCTTGAGGTGTAGATTGCCTTATCAACCGTCATCTTATTGCAGCGCCCCATTACTACTTCAAGGAGTTGCATGGGTTGTTTGGTCTTTGTTGGTGTGTGCTGAATGGTTCAGGAAAATATGCGGTTGGAAATAATGAGGAGGTATGATGGAGCCAAATTGATGAAGAGGAGCAAGTAATGGCGACAGACGATGGGAGTTGGATAGAACGGAGTAGGAGGATTTTCGAGAGGCTTCAGGAGGAAGCTAACGGATGTCTGGGGGGAAAATGGTGGCTCTCAAACGATGAGAGATTCAAGAAGAAGAAGAAGGTAGAATGAGAGTGATAGTAGTGAGCGAAGTAGAGGAATGGACAGTTTTGTTGCTCGATGAGAAAAATCAAGAAGTTTGATTTTGGTAAGGAAGATAATTTTTTTGCAACATGATCAGCTGATTTTTGGAAGTAGAGGATGGGGATCTTTGAAAAACATAATGATGAGAGGTTCTGTTAGTTAGGAGAGCTTGGCTGAATGCTAGAACTTTCCGCTGCGCCTGGTACTTGGCCAAACTGCTGTAGAGGAATTCGAAAGAGAAAGACTAGACAGCACTGGGAATCTGGTGTTTTGTGAACATTTGATGGAAATCAGGCTTGTGCTTTCGAGCAATGTATATAATTTGTGATAAAAGAATTTCCTTTGCTGGCATTTGTGTGAATGGGCGAGGCATGAGATGGATGATGTGAAATATACCCTGTTGTTGTGTGAAAGCAAAGCACTTGTACGTCTCTGATCGTGTAATGTGGGTCTGGAAGAGTCAGTAGGCAGTTATTGTGTTGTGGGAGATCAGATGTTTGAACTGTGTGAAGAAGACTAGGAAAATATGGACGCTTGGGGTTGTGCAGGCAGTTAGTGTACTGTGTGATTTTGGACCTTCTCTTTTTGGTCAGATCACAAATTAATTTACTAGCTTTTGCCAAGGGGTCATGTTTTAAATTGACACATAGGTGAGTAGTCCCCAAAAAATATTAACAAGATCAATCATGAGATTTTTAAAAATTACATGTAGATTGACATTATATTGTTGTTCATTAGTCCTTTAAGCTTTGAACTATTATGGGGATTTATCATTTTATTATTTGTTTGACTTTTATTATTGGTAATTTTTTTGTCTAAGACCATGATCAAATATATATCAAATATATGATATATGAATTATGATATGGAAGTAGGTTGTCTAAAACATATTTTTAATTAGGTCCAAGGTATGACATTAGGGGTAAAATATAATTTCATGCATTGAAATTAACGTTAGATAAACAATGTTGTTTAAGATATATAATTGATGAGGGTCTGAGGTATGAAATCAAAGATAAAAGATAATTTGATGCCTCGACAATAAATTTAAATACAACTTAATTTTAAAACAAATGGACTCCAAAAAAATGAACAATTTTTCCCAGGGCATGGATATGATGGCCATTGTCACATGCTTAAGATATATATGTGGCATATGATTTAGGACATGGAATTAAGTTGTTTAGGGTATTTGACTAGTTTTTGTGCAAGATGTGAAATTAAAGACAAAGGATAATCACACATGTATTAAAATAAAAATAAAAATGTAAACAAGGTTATTTAGGGTTCTAGTTAGTTAAGTACATGGTATGAAATTAAATATAAAAGATAATTTAATGTCTTTAAAACGAAAGTAGATATTACCACTAATTATAATTAAAAAACTTTTAATCATGTTAAGTACAACAAAAATTGATTAATAAAGATGTGGGAAATTTTGGACTATTAAACAAGATAATTTCATGGTTGTTCACACACTAAATTATTTTCCCACAAAGTTCAAATAACCCTTAGTGTTTTATGCATCATTTGACATGCCCCCATTCATTTTCCTTAAGAAGAAATGACCTTTTAGGTTTTCATAATCATGTTTTCATATCTAATTTTTCAGTGATTCAAATAGATGAGCCATATGTTGAATGTTGATTTATAGTTACATAAATTCCATAAAAATATCTAATGTTGATTTTTCAATTTGTGCATAATAAAATTATCTTAAAAAACATCATATCTTAAGTTTTCCTTTGCCATCTCATGTTGAGTGTTGAGCCCTTAAAGCCACCCACATAGGGGAATTTTTTTGATAAGTATGGTGAAACCCATAAGGTTCTTCCTTACTCCAACAAAATGGCCAAGTCTTCATTGAAAAAATGAACAAAGAAAAAAAAAAATCTGAAAAAAAAGGTCGTGCCAAAAACCTTTCCTCGCTCGTTGAAGAATCCAAAACTTTGTGTAAGCAACATAAACTTTGTAAGAACAAATTCTCTTTTCATTAGGAAGAAAGTTCCTTGGAAAGATGTTGTAGCATTTCTTAACGAGCTAGAATGTACTTCGAGCTCTTGCAAAGCTCAAGAATGAACATGCTATCCATTAAACGAATCCAACTTCTCTTAATGAGCTAGAATGTACTTCGAGCTCTTGCAAAGCTCAAGAATGAACATGCTATCCATAAACGAATCCAACTTGAAACCAAATTTGTTTGTGACACAAAAACAAGTTTACATCTCATGTGTTAAATTTGGATGCCACCTTGGGCATTTTGGTTGGTGTTTTGATGCCTAGTTTGTTGGACTTTATACACAACTTTAATAACCTCCAAAGTCCATGCATCGTATTTAAAACGTTGCTAAAGAGAAAATGTGGGTGTGTAGATTTTTGAAAATATATTTCAAGATTTCCTATGGAAAGTTTTGAAATGCATAACTAATATTGCTACATCCTCCCTAGAAAAATTTGTAAATTTTCATTAAGGTTTCAATCTAGTGATATATATTTTCAATTTTTTGATGTTGCATTGTTGGCTAGCATCCAAAGAGGGATTTAGTGTGAAATGATGTTAGGTTTTTAGAACTTGTCCAAGTAGTAAAAGCAACTAGTTCAAAAATGCTACCAAACTAAAATAAGAATCCAAATGTGACAAAATTGTAAATATATAAATATGTGGATTTAAAAAAAAAGGCAATATTGCTATGAAATATTTCCTTTTAAATTTTGGAAAAAATTGCACTCGATTTTTTTTGAGTTATATCAAGTACATGAAGTTTTAATGGGACTCCCATTTAAACATTCTTCCATGGAAAATAGACCATCTATATATTATTAAACATCAATTTCAATGGTCAATTAAAATTTAGTCTTGTTGGTTACCACAATGTATTCTCCACTACTTGAAAACTTTAAAATATTAGACATCTTGCTAGTGTGACACCATCCCACAAACTACACTTAGGGCAAAAGATACAACTCACCCATATTTTTTTTGGTTAATTTCAACTACTATCTTGCGAATTTTGAACCCAATGAAAATTTGTGCTTTCTCCAAACTAGTTGCACCATATTTGCCCATGAAGTTATCCACCTTTCCCTATTCTAAAGACACCAATTGGACATTTAAAGAGAAATGTATGGATTGAGTGTGTGTGAGAAAATGTCTATTGAAGGTCTTAAGGGATAGTATTATAGGTTTCTAAAATTTTGCCAAGTTTTAAAAACTAGATTGCCTTTTCCACTATGTTCTTGTTAATATTAGTAGTAAGAAAATGGAGGAAAAAATTGGGTATTTTTCATATCTACAAGCAATTCAACTCGCCACTACCTACCCAATACTTACTACATACATAGATGTAACTTTGTAAGTAAAAGCATTGTCAATGAGCAAGTTAGCCCCATTAAAACTCACCATCCATGATGACCCAAATCCCCAAACCCTAGATTCCATTTTGACTTATATTCAAGTAACATGATCTTTTGCTTTAAACTAGGTTTTGTGGGATCCACTATTGAAGTCCTTGCTTGTTTACACTTTAAGGAAGCTATAATTAACATATAGACTTTGTAAATGGAAGACCTTAGCATGGACTCTCGAGGGGTCTAGTTTGGGGAAATTGATTTTTGCTTTTTTTTTTTTTTTCCCCTTGTTCCAATCATGTTCCCTAGGTGCTCACATGAAGTTCCCCAAGTGGTTCCCCCAAGTAGTTCCCAATAGCTTGGTTTGCCCAAAGTTCAACTCTCATGTAAATAAACTGAAAAAGTTGGCCCTTTTTTGTTTCTATTTTTGCAATTGGGTGGTTCAAAGAGGTGCTTCTGTTTGGGAGTGTCTAATGTTCCAATTTTTTTTGTTTTTTGTTGATGAGGCCAATCAACACGGCCCCTTCCAAAAAGAAAAAAAAGGAAAAAAAAAGAAAAAAGTGTGTATGCACCCATGAACTAATTCATTATGTTGGGTGTGACACCATTTGGCTTCGGCCTCCTTAGTGCGAGTGCACCTATGAAATTAATTAATTATATTGGGTGTGTTGCCCGGCTTCACCGTCCTAAGTGTGAGAGCACACCCATGAACTAATTAATTATGTTGGGTGCGTAACTTGGCTTCACCTTAAGTGTGAGCGCACCCATGAACTAATTAATTAAATTGGGTGCGTCACCAAGGTTCACCCAAAGCAACTCAATAGAAATGGGGACGGGCTTGACCATTCGATAGTAGAAACTTCAAAGTGATACTAAAATAGGTACCGTCCCAAAGTGGTATTTGAGGCCCTATTATTATTATTTGTTCCTCAATACTAACTACATGGTCAAATAGTCCCTTTTTGTCCACTTCAACGGGAAAATCTGGTCCTTTCAAACTAGTTGATGGAAGCCATAATTTTTTCATCCGTTACCAAGTAGAAGAATATCATCCAACAAGCAATAATTTGTGGTATTTAAGGCCCTTATTATTAATTTTTTCTTGATACAAAGTTTACGGTCAAAATAGTCCTTTTTGTCCACTTCAACCGGAAAATCTGGTCCTTTCAAACTAGTTGATGGAAAGCCATACTTTTCATCCATCACCAAGGAGAAGAATATCATCCAACAAGCAATAATTTGTGGTATTTAAGGCCCTATTATTAATTTTTTCTTAGTATTAAGTATATGGTCAAATAGTCCTTTTCGTCCACTTCAACGGGAAAATTTGGTCCTTTCAAACTAGTTGATGGAAGCCATAATTTGTTCATCCATTACCGAGTAGAAGAATATCATCCAACAAGCAATAATTTGTGGTATTTAAGGCCCTATTATTAATTTTTTCTTAATACTAAGTATACGGTCAAATAGTCCTTTTTGTCCACTTCAACCGGAAAATCTGGTCCTTTCAAACTAGTTGATGGAAAGCCATAATTTTTCATCCATCACCAAGGAGAAGAATTTATCATCCAACAACCAATAATTGTTCACGGATTAGGGTAAAGCCCAAGTAGTGCCCGGAAAGAATACCCAAATCGAAAATTCTTGTCAAATTGCGAATTTTTATATTTTTTTAAAAATGCGTCGCCATTTGTGACGGACAGACAAAGACACATTGCGCTTGTTTGCATGTCCTTCTGGTGATGCTTTACGGGAAAAATAATTTTTTTTAAATTTTTAAAAGGGCCTTCTGGGCAGGTGGGGTGGGGTGGGCTTTCGTCCGCAACCTCATTACAGCTCCGCAACAACCCGAAGATTTATGAACACTGTAGTACCCTTGGCGGATTCGTAACATGTGTATCGGAAAAATTAATTAATTAATTAATTACGAGTTTTTCATTTTGAAACCAATGGAATATTATAGAATATTCCATATTTTCTCTTTAGAAATCGATCTCTGAAAATTATTTAAATATTTTTGAAAATAAATATTTTAGGCTTGCCAAGGTAGTAGTAGTAGTAGTGTAGTATTTTTAAATTTAAAAAAAATTTATTTGAGACAATAATTATTCAAACAGATCTGGTCGAACAAGACTTGTAAATTATTAACCCGACAAGTTTGAGTAAATAGGTAGGTAGGTAGCTAAGCCAGGTAGGTTGGTGTAAGTAAGCAAAGCTCGGTATCCCCGGTCCCGATACGAACCCCAATTATGAAAGTTCAATTATTGTGGTAAAACTTTGTATAAAATTACTGAAATTTTTTAATTTGAAAAAGGGAACCAGGAAAAAATCACATTCTCCCAACAAAGTGTAGGGGGAAATTTTTTTTATAGCTCTCAATTAATTTATTTCTCTAACGGGAAAAAAAAAAAATCTAGCCCAGCAAATGTTTTTTTTTAATGTGTTTTGGGGGGTCCACAAATGGTGGTTTCCGACTTCTACTATGGTTCATGTTGATGGCTCGGTTACTTTTACGACACATTTGTGGAAGAAGAAGTGGGCAATGACGACTTGGGCTGACCAAATAGGCGGAAAGTTCGAACGGTTTTTCTATGATATTCTTCTTGTGTTCTAAAGCGCTCTATTGCTTGCCCGGGTCTTGACACCTCTCTCTCTCTCTAGTCGTATACTTGCTTTTCACTAGTCCGTCTCCAAATTCATAATTAATTAATTATGTTTTCTTTCTTGCTTTTCACTAGTCTGTCTCCAAATTCATAATTAATTAATTATGTTTACTTTCCTCCACCACAAACGGTGCACTTCTTCGTTTTTCAAAGTGCTTGCGCTCCTTTGAATTTGTTTTTTTTCCTTCCTTGTGATATACCTCGTGACATCTATGCACTAAGTATGAGATTAGAAAAATTTTAAAAACAAAAAAAGAAATGAGAAATAAGAGTAAAATAAAATTCCCAATGGGTCTTCAGGGACCGTAATAAAGCTGTTGGGAATAGGCTTTACGAAAATCAGGTCCATGCTCAGCCCCTCTTTTTTCTGTAAAGAATGCGCAGGCGGGCTCAGGGCCTTTTTTTTTTTTTTCCTGTAAAGAATGCGCAGGTGGGCTCAGGCTTTTACCAACGACGTAAGTTACGTATATGAAAATTTGAAAAAGAGCGAAATAAAACAAAAGTTTTGGGTATAAATTTGGGTTGGAAGGGGGGGGGGGGTTGGGAAATTGGAATTTTAAATGAAATTTACATGATATGGCAGCGGGAAAAGAACTTGGGACATCTGGGGTAATAGAACAGACCGGAGTATAATCGCGTGTATCTAGTTGGCAGTACCTATAATTTATGCCAACTGTGTGTGTGTGTATATAGGTCGGAACGACTAGGGGGGGCGGACCCTTGGGTAATAACTTTAGAGACAACCGTGAGGTAAAAGGCGGGACCGGTGGACAGCTAAGTGCGGAAGGAGGGAGGGGAAGAGACCATCAGGTCTTCCTTTTTTTTTTTCCCCTTCTTGTCTGGATTGCGTCTTCTTCTCTCTCGCGCGCTTCCATCGCACTGCGATCTTTGCTCCTTCATCGATTGCTGCTTCGCTTCTGCATGTCTCAGGTACTGTAAGATTCTCTTCCCCTTCCTTTTCTGTATTAGAGGAAAATTTATTGATTTTTTTTTGGGGTGTTTTTCCTCGTCCGTTTAGTGCGCGTCGTATAGGTTTCTCGCCACAATGGAAACTGTGTGCATCGGTCGAAACCTCCTTGGATGATGATGATGACGATGATGTTGTTTTCTCCGGTCTCTCCTGCTATGCTTAAGTCTGTTTAGGTTGCGGTTTTATTTATTTGGCTTGGCTTGGCTTTGGCTTACGAGGTGCTTTTTTTTTACCGGGGGGAGTAGAAGCGGTTGGATTCGCTTTGTTTTTAGGTTCGCGAGGTTTTCGAGGGGGCGAGGGTTTTTACACGGTCGGTCATATGTTTTATGTTTATGCTTTTGGAACGCTCTTATCGTTTGCGGTGGTGGAGGGGCGCCTGATTTTTGAATCCGTTCGACGGTTGTTCAACTTGCCGGCTTTTTTTCTTTCTGTTTTTCTCAGTTTTTTTTCTTTTTTGGCTAACCCTAGATGACGAGAATGGTCTTTGAGAAATGAGATTTGGTCGGCCATTTCTACTGCATGAGTCCTTCGCATGCATCAGGCTCCGTCGTTAGTTTCCGTAGTGTCGAGATTTGTTTCTATCTGCTTCGCTCGCTCTGGCTGTCTCGAGAAAAGTTAGATCACGTTGGTTTCTGTGCCAGCAATTTCCTGGTATCAGTTTTTGTGTGAGGAAATGCATAGGAAGTGATGAGCCACTTCAGTCCAGATGGAAGATGATGTTGCAGACATCATGAAGCCTCCATCCCTGTGTTTTAAACTTTTCAGTCATATTGCAGAGATCCTTGATCTCACCTTAATTCTAACAAAGCTAAGAAGGACGAGTTTCTGGGCCAAATTATGAGCCTGGTGTTGAAAGGTTAGAATGTCAAGTATTGCAGCACCCTTTTGCCCTGGATCAGAAGTTGGTAAAATGAGTGTTATGAAGATGGACCTAATTGGGGCCTTCTGTTATATTGTTGTACAGCATTGTTAGCAGGACTTGAAAATCTCTGCAGTGCAAAAGAACAAGACCTGGAAAATATTGAGAGGCGGGGGGTCAAAGGAACCGCAGCCATGCCCACCGAACTTCTCAGCATTCAGCCTGGGGAGCTGAAATTCCCCTGTATGTTCCATGTACCTTTGGCATGCTTTTGATACACTGAAGTTACTAGCGTTTTAAAATCTCACTGTTAGATGTGTTTTTTATATGGGCTCTACCCTAAACATGACCAAGGTACATGAAAGGGAAAAAGGCTACTCTATTCTATTGTCTTTCTATTCTTGAGCAATCATGTTTCAAGAGTTGTGTTTATTCGCAAATTTTACTGCAAGTATTTGTTAGATGGGTTTGAACATTTTCTCCTGCCAGTTTCTGCCTTGTTTATGTGATGTACTCTTTTGGAATTAACTATAACTTTCTGTCATTTTGGTGGAGCAGTTGAATTGAAGAAGCAAATATCATCTTCATTACGCCTTGTCAATTCATCTGAAAACTATGTGGCTTTTAAGGTTGGTAACTAAGATACTCCCTGACCCAATATTTTCTCCTCTTTCATGACATTTGTTGGATGCAGTTCTACACCATGTCTCTATGTTAGGTTCACTATGTAGATATTAGCTTTGGAAACTTTTATGAATGATATTTTGTGATACCAGTTTTAATAGATGAACTTTGATAGGTTACCAATTATATTTTCTATTGTGACCTGTCGTTCCCAGGCTTTTGAGGATGTCCTACATTCTATGCTGGAAATATGATTAGGGTACTATTTGGAAATGTGAATGATTTATCTGCTGTATTGTGTGTCACAGGTTAAAACCACATCGCCCAAAAAATACTGTGTACGCCCCAACACTGGAATTGTACTTCCACAAAGCAGTGCAGATGTCACAGGTATCCTAGCATGACAACCTTTTAATGGTTTAACAACATGATTTCTCATCTGTTGGGTTCTAATTAAATTGCCTGCAGAAGTTATTATTCTCACTCAATGCAGGATGCTGAATTCCTCTTATTTTGCTATTTTGTTGTGTCCCCTTTGACTAAGTTGTA
This sequence comes from Sphagnum tenellum, assembly GCA_963921925.1. NCBI lineage: Eukaryota > Viridiplantae > Streptophyta > Sphagnopsida > Sphagnales > Sphagnaceae > Sphagnum > Sphagnum tenellum. Next base: position 19,757,870 of record OY998142.1, on the reverse strand, counting down.
TCTTTTCATCTAAATCTATTGATTATTGAGGTGAGATTTTGGTTTGTGGAAGTGTACAGAATTGCTTGTGGTTTGAAGTGTTGCTAACTTGTATTGGTAGTGGTGGTTTGGTATGTGGAAGTGACCATGCAAGCACAACGAGAAGCACCTCCAGATATGCAATGCAAAGACAAGTTTCTTGTGCAGAGTGTAATAGCTCCAGTTGGCTCCTCACCCAAAGATGTCTCTCAAGAACTGGTAGGAATTCCAAGTATGAGTCTAGGTGGAATTGTCTTTCTTTCATTTGTTTAGAGTGATCTTGAGGGCAGTCACAATATGGTAGTTAGCTAATCAAAAGTCGTGTGTTGCTTTGTCAATTTAGAACTGTCTTTGAAGTCTTCTAAGTACAATGCCATTCAGATATTGAAGATCCATATTTTGAACCTATGCTGGAATCATTCTTAAACTCAACATTCTAGACTGTGTATATATGCATGCAAGTCATATTGACCATGGCAAAGACAGTCCTAGTCAGATCTGTAAAGTGCTTTCTTGACATAGGTTTTTCAGAATCACCATCAGTGAATGATGTGATGCCATGTGCCAAGGCCACTCAGACTCACTTTGTTATTGACAAAGCTCACCTGTTTGTGGTTTCCTTTGTCTGCTACACTGTATTGAGGAACATGCTGTGTGTATGGTTGCAGTTCAATAAAGAAGCTGGCAAGGAGGTGCACGAAGCAAAGTTGAGGGTGCTGTATGTATCACCACCACAACCACCGTCACCAATCACAGAGTCAAGTGAAGAGGGCTTATCACCTAAAATGGAAGCTGCAGTAGACAATGGTGATCGCCATTTCCCATCTCTAGATCCGGTATAACTCTCTTTCCTTCTTCCGTTTTCTGCATTGAAGATATGTTTCAATTTACTCTGCTGCTTTTAGAGTCTATATGATAGAATTGTAGCTGTAGTGTGCCTGATGGGTACTAATTTGGTCCTCTGTGCTACAGACAGCCAAGGAAATCAGTGAATTGAAGGCCAAGTTTACTGAGGTTTGTGTTCATCAGCCTCACCTTTTCCCCCTTTGGGACAAAGTGTGCTTTAAAATGGATACACTTCTGGGCCCAAATGTACAATGAGGATTCCTTATAAATCTGGTCAGTTACTGTGTACTCGTCTTTTTGAGTATACAACCATAATAAGAGCAGTATGGGGCTCACTTATCTGAAAAGCTGATTGTTCTTAATATGCTACAAGCATTGTACCTGGAGAGCTCACAGTCTCACCCTAAATCTGATTCTGCCTCCAAAATCAGTGATTCGTATTGATTATTTTTTATGAAGCTTTCTTCTTGGCTAATTTAGTGTTGATGGGTTCTGTTGCAGGTAAAAAATGCTTTGAGTACGATGACTGAGGAGCGCAATTCAGCTATACAGCAAAATATTCGCCTACAGCAAGAGTTGGTATGTTGTACCGTCCAGGGTGTGATCAAGTGTGTAATGAGAGAATCTTTGGCTGAGGAATATGTAATATGCAGAAGAAGGGGGGGATAACTCACACAACCATTAAAGTTTAGCATAGCCAAAGCTAGCCAACATATATAGCTATAGGGTCACCAAGTGGATGATGCTCGGTGAGGATATTGTGTTGTTTTTTATGGCAGAAACTGTGAGAATCCTGAGAGCAGTAGAGGATGACTCATTGTTAATGAAGCTGATCTGCCATGTGCAGAGAACCAATACGACGGCTAAAGCTGGTGGCATCGGGAAGGCAAATCAAAAGCTACAGTCAGGGTTTTCATTTTTATTTGTTATTCTTGTTGCCCTGTTGGGCATGCTAGTAGGCTATTTACTTGGTGGTTAGAATTGTTATTTCTGGAGCCTGCCTTCAAACAATTGCCGGACCTTCCAAGGCAAGAGCTACCTTATGGTAACTCAATGTTTTTAATGGGTATATGGAGCTTGACTGAAAGCAAGTGCAGTGGTCCTTTTGTTGCTAGGGGTTCTGTATCAAGGGTGTAGATGTAGAGAGGGATGTACCTATAACCACTTGAGGGTTGACATCAGACTGCAGGTTGTTTATGGACGCGTATGATCTGCTTCTCTACGCTCCTTGAACATGTGAGCAGCTTTTGATTTGTACTGGTATGCAAGGTAGTGAGTAACGTTATTCACCAACCAACCCAATATTAAGGAAATAAATTGTTCGCACTTAGTGGTGTTGCTTCGTATCTACTGATTTCCTATCATGTGCCACATGGTATGAAGGTGCACTTTTTCAATGGATACACCTTTCTGTCAGGCTGAGATTGGGTATTTTTGGCTGCAGAAAGCTTATGGGAGGGAACCATGGGATGCATGGATCAAGGTAGGTTAAGAGAAACCCAGGGTTTGAATTCATCTGCTTGGAATGCACACTTATACATATATATGGTCTGACTGTTTCCCCTGGTTTGCTACACCACGGACTAGTCTTTGGCATTTTGGTGTCAAAACATGCTGATCCACTCTCTGGACTTAAAAGGTTTGCACTTTGCACCTTTTCTTCCCCACTTTTTTGATGATCATTCTTTCATTGTTTCTCATGTGATTGTTCTCAACTTTTTGGTCAAATCCTTATCAATTGATCTGTTTGCCGAGAAGAATATTAAAAGAAATAAGAGTCCTTGAGACACCCAGAATTTAGAATCTGAAGGCAATCAGAGCATTCAATACGGAGGTGAATACATTCTTGCTTTTGTTGTACCCAGTAAAAGATCAAATGTTTTTGTTTATTTAATTTATTGTATCCATAGCCCTAATTTACATTTGTTCTCACCTTGTCACAAACATTGGAACATGCTAACTGCAAAAAATTATGAGTCATTAATTCTAATGCAGAACATTATTATCCTCTCAAAGCTGGATTCAAGCTTTTGCATTCCCTCATGCCCTAATCATGTGTTCCTCGTGGCATCTATGCTCAACCTATCAAACCTTTAGGCATCCATCTATTACTGTGTACCCATGGTAATGTATATGCTTAGGGACTGGCAATGTGTCTAGTGTAGCAAATGTTTAGGAAGGCACAATGCCATATGTGATCTTTTGCCTTTATTGCAAAGGCAGTTGCCTTCAAGATGGCGTGAGAGAAATTGTATGCTCAACCTTCATCTTAGACATCTAAATGGCCGATCAACATTGTGCTACCCTTGGGATGGGGTTCAAACACTTGTAGATGTCCTCATCACTAACCCAACTTGTGTTTTTTGTCCTAAGTAAGCTTTACCCATGTTTTGCTAACTTTCAAAGGTAGTCCAAACCGAAGAGGAAAGTTATCAAGAATGTGATTCAATAGATCACCAATTTCTCGCCCCCTGACAATAGAGATTTTTTGTTATTTTGCACAAACAAGTCAATTGTTTTGGTTTTTCACCTTTATGGCAATGATGCATGGGACATGATAGACAACTACAAAGGTCACTCAATCAACCCTAACAACTTTCTTTAAACAGCAATTTTATAAAATGGGTATGTTCAATTTCTCTTCAAAAGATGCAAACCCTTAGCAATTATAAAATGGGCATTAGTTCTTGGCTTCGTCTTGACTCCCACTCCTTGTGTTCAACTCCTTGCCACTTGTGATATCCTATATGCTCAAAGGTAGGTGAAGTTCAAACCCTAAACCCTTTTTTGTTTTGCAATGAGCCAATTTGATTGGTTCATCACTTTAAAAAAATGAAATTATCGAGGCTCCCCAAACTAGAAAGGTTCTATTTTGAAGTTCAGAGTTCCTCCTCTTTGGCCCACTTATAAAAGAGAGAGGAGGAGAAATTTGCCAAAGCTTAATGGAATCAAAGTGAGGTGCTATGGAGAACACATATTGGGAACTTGGGGGGGGGGGGGGGGGTGGGGGGAGGAAAACATATTGGGAACCTGATAGGAACGCATTGGGAACCTAAATAGAAAACACATATCACAATTCTGCTGGAGGTGGCTGGATTTGAACACCAAACCTCCTTAACTCCGCTACACAGGGTATGAACCCTAACCACACCAGACCAGCTGTTTTGTGCAAAACCCAGAAGAAAGAAAATAGTCGCAAGGGAGAATCGAGGGAGCGAGCGAGCGAGCGCGTGTTTTTCTTTTTTTTTGGGTCGAGAGTGTGCGTTGAGGAGCTCCTCCTCTGCCGGGGTTTTTCATCAGCAGCGATGGCGAAGCAGAAGGAAGAGGGATCAGGGGAATGGGAAGACAAGGCAGAGAATGCTTGGAGCTACTATACCGCTCAGGCTCAAGAGATAGGGAGGAAAGCACTGCAATCCAAGGATGATGCTCTCAAAACTGCCAAATCGCAGCTCGGGCAGTTGCAGGATGCATCTTCCCACCACCTCACCACTGCACAGGTTTGCAAATCTGAACACTCCCATTCACATGATATTGTAGTAGGGGAGAAAAGCTTCGGTCACCAAAAAAAAAAGCCTTTTCTTCTTTCCCAGAACCTGTCGGTGTTATATGATCTGGAAGAGAAACAAATAAACGCCGTTCTGTTGACTGTTGCAGTAGGGGAATCAGGCACGCTTCCCCTTTCTACTACTCTTGCAGATTTTCTTTTTTGTTTTTGTAAGAGTTCTTAGGTTTCAAATCTGCCAGTCCTCTTTTGACTGAATTCTACCTGCTTGTTTTTTGTGGCAAAAGTAGCTTTGATTCTGGAGCTATATATATACAGTGTCACTATCCTCTTCAGAAGTATTTGATTTCTGTATTTCCTTTTTTTGGAATTGGATGATCTGCAATAACATGCAAGAGTATTCATTTATGTTGCAGAAGAAGACTACAAAGAAATCTATAATCTCTCCTTTAGCTGCTGTTCATCATGGTTTAGGTCTTTAGGGTACTGCACAAGTTGATGATGAATTCAGCACTGTTTGGGTGGATGTTGAAAGATCTGTGCAACATGATGATAGCTGGAAATTTCCTTGACATTTGCACTATCATCACCCTTCTCAACCCCTCTCTCTGATGCTTCTCTGCTGTCCTGAGTCAGCTAACTGTTGAGCTCATGCCAAAACTGTGAGGTACTGATAAGGACCTGATGACGATTTGGGGAATCTTTGGCTCTTTGCAGAATATTGCTCACACAGTTTCACAGCAATATGCAGTTTATGAAGACATTTTCTTTAGCAAACTTAAAGGTACTCCGGCTTGTGCCCTTCTAGGTGATTTCTTTCCTTCACAGATGTGACGCAGAGCACAATTTACTTCCTTCTAAAGTACTTTCTGTCATTGTGGAGGATCAATCCATCACTCAGTTTCAGTAAAATTATTTACTGTAGTTCTGCATGAGCACTATGCAGGGTGAGATCACTATATCTTGTGGCTGAGAGACTAATTTGTCTTCTGGCTTTCTTTTTAAGTGTCACATCTTTTGATGTCTCAGATGTTAGCTTCCAGGGATATGCGATGTTTGCAAATAGTTGTCTTGTTTTGGTTTTCAAGGCAAAATGATCACTGGCAATTAGCTCATGGTATGGCTATGATTGTGGGATGGAGTGCAGAGGGTGTGCATACAATCAGTAGGTACCCTAATGTGGCTTATGGAGTACTTGGTGTCACCACATTGCTTGCTTTAAGAAGTAAGTACTCTATTATCCAGATGCCAACATTTTTGAGTCTATGTTGTGTATATGTTGTTCTCAAGCAAAGGTTGAAACATCATTGTATGCATTATTGACCAATCTGTTTGTTCTATCTTTATATTCACTGCAGCACCAAGGAAGCTATTGTTTCGTCTCACAATTGGACGGTTTCAAAGTGAAGAGGTACAACACCAGAGAACGAATACAGATTCTTTTATTTCTCCCAGTTTCTAGCTATGTGATGGGCTGTCTGATTTAGAGCTGGATTGCACCTATTGGTAAAGGCTACTTGAGAATCCAATCACGTCACTCATGAATCAAGAGGTCTTTTGACAACATGTGCTGCCACCATGAAATTCTTGTCAAATTGAATACTCTTTGTTGTTGTGTCTATGCTGTGGTTCAAATTGTATTGCTGCCCTCTTTTCCAGGCAATGTATGCAAGAGCTGAGGCAAAGGTGAAGGAGATGCGCCAATCTGTAGATTTATTGAAGAATGAGACCCGGAAGCTTGAGGTATGTTGTATGTTCTTTGAGTGTGTTCTGCATTTTTTGGACATTTCAAAAGTGGTTTCTACCAAAATCTTTTCTTGATCTGAGCAATGATTGTGCCCTATTCTACTTTAAAAACAACATAGGTTACACTGTTTAAAAATGCCTGTAATTATTCTGAGGTGACTTTCTGGTGAATGTGCAGGAGCGGGCAAGGCTTGCAGAAGAGGAACTTCAACGTGGCAGAACCAAGCTGAAGTAAATAACCTCTTACTTTTGTTTGCAGTTTGTGTTTCTTGTTTGCTGTTGCTATACATGTTGATGAGCACTGGACATGTGAGACTGGTGCTATTGTTCACCTTGCATTTTCTCTATTCTTCTCCCTGCGTTTGGTTGTTAATTTTTTGTTTTTGTTTGATCTGGAAGTCTCTATAACTTAGAGCGAAGTCATCTCACAGTTCCTATTCAGGTCAACTCAAGTATGAGAACAATCAATACACATGACAACATCTCTTGATTCTAATTGGAATGATTGACTGTTTTGTGATGTCTTGTAAATTGTTACCTTTTCCTAGCATGGATGTGTAGTGTATTATAAATGCACAGAATTTTGTTTGTGTTATGGCAGAAATACTGGAGGCCAGCTCAGTGGTCTTGTTAGGAGTATTTACAAGACAGAATCACATGCCAGAGGTTTGTTTGCACATATCAGTAACAACATCCTGCACCACTCTTTGTTGCTGTCCCTTGCATCCATTGTCCAAACTATTGTATTTTGTCTTCATCCAACTTACATGTTAATGTTGGCACAGTAATTTTGACCACAAGGATGTTTTGTTTCTTCTTCCCCTGCATCTCATGGTCTCTAGATTTTTGCACACATTTAACTTGTGAAGAGGCTGTCTTCTGCAGGGCTCATGGACAGCCTGCGAGAATTACCTGGCCGGGAAGCCCTGCGTCTGCGAGCTGAGGTGGGTGTCTGAGTTAATATTTCTGTCCCTTCCAAATTGTTCAAAGTAATTGGTGTTTGAGAAGGCTGACAGACTGATTAAATGCTTATCACTTGTTTGCATGACCATACAAAGTGTTTGAATGTAGGTTGTTTGAGAAAGTGAACTGGACTGGAAACAAATTGTGTTTCAATCCTTTCATCAAAGAATTGTGCCTGTTGCAGGTTGCTGCCATGTCGGCAGAGGCAAAGCAACAGAGAGGGGTTTTGGACAAACGTGTTACACAGATTGCAAACTATGGAATCCCGGTTTGAGTTGCAGTGTCTTAGCTAGCAGAATTTGAGAATGAAGTACGTTGTTGATCAGGAAACGGAGGTTTGCACTAAATTGGATGTCCTATATTTCCACTGAAGCCCCCCTATACATGCAAATTTTGCTTGGGACAGCTTGTGATGAGGCTCTGGCCACAAGGCCATAGCAAGAAAGGGCCAATGACTAGTCTATCGTGGGGTCTTGCAAATGTTGCCATGACTTCTGGAGCCCTTTTTTTTCATCTTCTTTCTGGGCTTATTTTGAGCAAATAAATCCCTGCTTCTCGATCAAAGGCTTACTGGCCTGCGATTGAACTTTCGAGTGGGGCTTACATCGCAACTAAGAGATTTAGTGTGCTGTCTTGTACATGGTGCAAAGGCAGGCCAAAAGCTACCATTGTTGTACTAGATAGTGCCTATGATAGTCTCTATGCACAACCCATGTGCATATTGTATGCACAGGCCATACCACAATTGCATTCTAATGGCCAATATAGGGATCAGATTTTATGGGTCCTTTGCATGATAATTAGTTGGAAATAGATGATTTGGTATAAGCTGACTCTTTCTCCTTTTTGTGTCTCCCGCTGCTGCCGAAGAATCCTGTTTGGTGGGCAATCCTGTTTGGTTTCACTTCTTAAACCAGGTACGAAGAGATGGAGCACAAGTCGAGTTTTGCACATCATTGAGTGTATCTTGGAATAGCCACAGAATGGTGAGCCATCTTGTGTATCTTATTTACACATAGTTTGCAACATCACCAAGATGTTGCAAAGAAGGTAATCTGCAATAAGTGGATAACAATTGAAATTGAATTCCAGTGATGAGAAATTTTGAGGTACTGGTATATGGGAGATTTTGCATAATCTATTGCATGGTCATGCCTAGACAATTGATTTTGCATAATTGATTTTGCATTATCCTTCGTTGTTTGTTTGTGAGGTTGTAAGTCATGGACATAATGAAGAACTGAGTGACCATACTAGTGTTTTTTGGGATATGTCAAATGTGATATACCCTTAAGAGTAAATGGTATTTGCTGGAGACTTTTGTGTATTTTGAGAGTAAGGGTATATGGGTACTTTTAAGAAAAATACGGCGTCAATTTTCATCGGTTGAGATATTTATCTAGTGTAAAATAATTATTTAAAATCCTTTCCCACTTGCTAGATTCCAACACTTTATTAAATTCCCATGAAAATTTCTAGGGTAGTTGTTACATTGTGTTGTCACCATATGTGTTCACCTTTTTAAGGTATATCACTTTTATTGTGACACTTTGTGTCCTCAAATATGTCAACCCTATTGCCTTCGAAAAGTCCATTGCAAATTCTTTTGGTACCAATCCAAAAGCCCCCGTTATCAATCTTTTTATGTTGATCAAAAATGACATCTCCATACACAAGTCCACTAAAACATACACATCAACAATCCCCATTCTTGTCTAATTGAGATCGTCATAGTTGACGCTCATGCATTGTTGGGTTGTTGACAATTGGCCTTTGAGTTTGACCCTCCGCTACCCCTCTACCCCAATTCAAAGTTTAGAATTGATAAGGGTTTAGTGCACAAGTTTTGAGATCATGTTTTTGTGTGCAAATTAATGTTTGGAATTTTTGTTGGTGTGTTGGTCTAAGGCATAGATGGTCACAAATAAACATAATGGCCCGATAATTACAATAAGAAAAGTGACGCAAGTCTACTATCTTATGTTTGTTGGGAGCTTAAGGTGCATAAAATATTCATGTTGTGTTTGTTACAAGCTTGAAACAACTTCATTTAGGTTCTTCTATTTTTTTTTCTCCTTTCAATTCATCATGTTTGTTCTGTTTTTACATTTGTATTGTAGGGTTAAGGTTGCAATGTTTTCATCGTTGGTGCTGAAAAAAGTTTAAGTTTAGGTTGTTTTTGAATGGTGAGCTTTTATGCATCTTCAAATTCATTGCATGTTAGATTTAACATCCAAGGCACTTCTAGTAGAACTCCTAGTTTTTATTTTGAGTAGCAATCCCAATAGTAGGAGATTTGAAAAGGAAGTTGTCAATCTTTTTGGGTGGGATGTTTTAAAAAAAAACTCAGATTCATCGGCATCACATCATCAAGTTCGTTTTTAAAGATTGTTTTTAATTCTTAAGTGAATTATTTATTCGTTTATTTATTTATTTGGGGGTCCTTTTTTTCTCCTTTGAATTTTGTGTGGATTTCTCCTTTCGCTTTTTGCGCTCTTTCCGGTAGTGTGTACAGTTTTCGTGTACTTTTCTCGCGTGTTTGTTTCTCAGTGATCTTGTTGCAAAATTTTTAGTGCGAGCGAAATTTTTGTTGCGCTCCTTGCACAGTGCAGCAGCTGCCACTCCCTTCTTCATCTTCTTTTTCTTCTGCGTCGCAACAATTTGTCTTGGTTTCTGTTTTTGTTTTTGATTTTAAAAAAAAAAAACGTTTCTCCTCCTGCCTGCACAAGACTGCACAAGAGGAAGAAGAATTCGTGTCTTCATCCCACTCTGACCTGACGAGCTTCGCGTTTTCATACCGCAAAATACCTGTGAGTATTATTTATCTACCATCTTCTCAACTTTTGGATTTTTGCGCGGTAGTGGAGGGGACGGAGAGCGGCGAGTCGAATTAGGTTCTTCTTCTTCTTCTTCTTTCTTGCCTTTTGTTTTTGGTCTTTTGTTTGTGTCTTGTTTTTTTGTTGTTTTCTTCAGGCAGCGTGTTTGCGTTTGTGAACTTGCTGTGTCATGACGAGAGGTTCTCGAGCTTTCTCGCATTTGCTTGCGTGTGTCTTTGTGTGTAATTTTCGGTTTTTTTTTTCCTCCTTCTAGAGATGGAGAAAAGTTTGAGGGAGATCAGGCTCAGCTGTTGTGTTGCGTGGTGTTGGATTGAGGGAGATGAGACGGAGCCTGCTGTTTTGGCGATAAGGATTCTCTTTGACGAGGTGGTTTTTGTTTGTGAAAAAAATCCGGCGATTGCTGTGCAGCAAACTGTACGAGGCTGCTGTGAGACGACGAGACGATGAGAACAAATGCAAACAAGTGATGGAGTTTCTTAGAGAAACGTAGACTGCGGCAGGTTGCTTTTTTTTTCCGACGCGCCGCGTTGGTTTCGGATCGCTGTTTTGCAAGCGGGAGCAATGTCGGCGGTCGGGATCGTGGCAGCGGCTCTTACGGCAGCATGCGTCCCTCGCTTGGAATGTGGCACCAAGCTCACGTTCATTGGCTCGACTAGGTTGAATCCTACCTCGACCAGTGCCAGTGTCTCTCACTGCAGCAGCAAGCTTTGGCGGCAGAGGACTTGCAACGGTGCAGAGCATTTGAGAAGGTTTGAGTACAGAAAGCGCAGGTTGAGACAAGAAAATGCTTTCAGTTTAATGATACTTAGAAGCTCCCCCCATTATGCGCACATGCCACAGAGTTCGAAAGCACACACAGAGAACAACACAGATGAAGAACAAGAAGGGAGAAGGAACCACCTGGTTGTGGTTTTATGCATGGCACGTGAAATGGGAAGAGTTGGCATATACAAGAGGGAAGGCAATGTCTCATTAGCTTCATTTGGTATCAAATCCAAGAAGGACAAGCATGGAAACAAAGTTGATCTCACAAAGTCCTTATCACAAATGCTTCCATATATAGTGACTGCAACTGCAGCCTCTGCCCTCATCCAGCCGGCATCATTTGCTTGGTGAGTCCTAGAACTCTAAGACTTCATTTCCAATTAGAAAAACCCTAAGTTTAAAACAGCATGACCCCCATGAGGTTGGGAGTTGTTTCTACTTTTCCACCTCAAGCGTGTGATTCTGATCACATCATGCGTGATAGGAGTTAATACTTGCAGTATGTGTATCTTAATCTCTGACATTTCATATACATTTGCTGCAATTTGTTGTCGGTTGTCAGTTCTAAATTTGATAGGTCACTGGTCTTAAGAGATTACATAAGCAGACTGTTCTAAATTCAGTCTGGATGTCTGATGCAGGGTTCGTAAGGACTACTATGCCCCTGCACTTGGTGGAATCATGCTCTCAATTGGCATTCAACTTTCTGTCTCTGACTTTGCTATTGCATTCAAGAGGTAGGCAGCTTCTGAACCAGATTTTCATCATCATGGTGTTAGATCATCAAGTATGCCAATGAAAATTGCTACTTTTGTTACAGACTTCCACATTTGTTGAAGGGAGATGAGACTTAAAACTCTAGTTCCATTGTGCCAAACCATTGCACTTCTGTGCTTTCACACTCCATAAGAAGACAGGGAAGGAGGTGCACACATCTTAAGAGATTAAGGTGGAGAATTTCAAAGACCTCAATGCAAGTTTCGCAGCCAAGAACTGATCATGAAAAGTTTCTCAACATTTTGCTGCAGGCCACTTCCTGTCTTGATTGGTTACACAACACAATATATGGTGAAGCCTGCTCTTGGACTACTAGTGGTAACAGTGTTCAATGTCCCTGCTGCATTTGCTGCTGGATTGATTCTTACATCATGTGTAGCAGGAGCTCAATTATCAAGTTATGCAGCCTATTTGAGTGATAGTGATATCGCTCTTGGTATTATATTGACCAGTTTGACCACAGTCACATCTGTTATTGTTACTCCCTTTTTGACACGACTTCTCATTGGCTCTGTTGTTCCTGTGGATGTAGTTGCAATGGCCTCTTCTATCCTCCAGGTGAATTCTCTTGTATGACTATATCCATCAAAGTATATCACTTAGTGGCTAAATCTGCTATCCCACCCATCATCACAATTGAGCATCATCAGTATGCAATGTTTGCTTGTTCTTGACCATGGGAAAGAGCATTTGTGACGTGCTGCTGACCTTTGTTTGATATCTTCAGTGCTCAATTTTCCAGACACCCTTCTGGTGCAGGTGGTCATTGCTCCAATTATGTTAGGACTGGCACTAAACACATATGCAAAGGACTTTGTCAACAAAGTGCGGCAATTTATGCCTTTAGTGGCTATGGTTTGCACATCCTTGTGTATTGGAAGTCCACTTGCTTTAAACAGGAGCCAGATTGTTTCAATAGAAGGCTTTAAGTTATTGTTCCCTGTCTTGGCATTCCATATGAGTGCCTTTATCCTTGGTTACTGGGTTCCAAGGATACCTTGGTGGAGGTCAGTCTTCCGAAGTGACTCCTTGCTGCTCACAGGGTTGACTATTAAGTTTGTCTCGTTGTTTTCACACTTTCATGGCTTGGAATGGCAATTCTAAAGGATGCTCCAATGTCTTTTTGTCTACCACAACTCTAGACAAAAACTTTGCAGAAACAAGATTAGAAAAACTTTTTTGTTTTCCATCATGCATTTTTCCTGAGGCTCATTGTGGATTCCTAGCTCTGTTGGTGTAAAACTGACTTGCTTATTCTGGGTGCAGGCAAGATGAGAAGGTGTCAAAAACAATCTCCCTTTGCACAGGCATGCAAAGCTCTACACTTGCCATGCTCCTGGCAACACAATTTCTTGGTGGAAGCCATGCAGTACCTCCTGCATGCTCTGTGGTGGTTATGGCTATTATGGGGCTCTCTCTTGGCTCATTCTGGGGCAAGGGAAACCGAGTGCAGGACTTGGGCAACATCTTTTACACTACTAACAAAGCATATACATAAATCAAGCATCTTTCACACTTAGCAACAAAGGATACAAAATTATTTAAAGCTTATGCCTTGTAACAAACCATCTATAGTTTCTTTCTAACATATTAGGAGGTCAACTAAGCTAGTTTTGAGTGACAGGTCCTCAAAGCCAATGGGAGCAAGGGGAGCATTTTGTACATTCCGTGATAATACCATATTTGCCAGATGTGAGATTCTGCATCTTCACTTGATACGCGTCCCCAGTACCACCCTCACAGTTATATGACAGAAGTAGTAAAAGTTTGAGATGTTTCTATCAATGGCTTTGTTCTTATGTCTGTTCACCACTCACATCTTTCCAACGAGGGAATACTTGCTCAAATATAACTATGTTCATCAATGTCATGAGAACTTTGAACCTATGTTGATGAGGTATGACTATTGTAGATGTACAATACTCACCTGGGTACCCAAACAAACCTGAAAAATTGGTGCCAGGGTTGGTGCTAAATCTCTGCCACTTCTGGTCTCACCAAATCAAGGGATCATGTGCATGTACATGATTGTCATGAACTTCTGCATTAGTCCTGAGTAAGAAGCATTGTGAGGACTGAGGCACATCTTGAGTGTGTTTTAGACAGAGGCAATTGGCAAGTTGGTATTTCCTTGTTGTTTTGTTTGCTTTCTGCCTGGATACTCCCAAGGAATGCAAACAAGAATGTACTTAATGGTGCTCTTTATTTATCAAGCACTTCCATCCTCGAACATTCAGAATGGGAAATTGGTAATTACTACAGGATTTGTAGAAACCAGAACAGTTGGGAGACATGGCAGATGCTGGTGGTGGCAACATATCGAACACATTTTTCACAAATAGTGGATATCTTGGAGCAGCTCCTCTTTAGAGGTACCTAACATGTTTGTTGCCATCTCTGTGACACCTGCTGTTTCTCTCAGAAGCGCAACTATTTTCAGTCAATTGTGTTGATACCCTGTACACACACCTGCTTGATGAGAATCCTGAGTGGAGTTGTTCCAAAACCTCTGCTGCATCAAGGCTTACTACTACTGCTACTAGTATTGAGTCACTGTCATTTGAAATGGCTGTTGCAAGATCGAAGGTTCTTCCACTCCAGCAAGAGCAGTTGTTGCATACACAAAGGTATCAGAGTAACTGCCTTCTAGAGGCAGAGAGCATTGCAGACACCTCCTGAAGCTCTTGATGCAAGAGAATGACAAAACAAATAAGGAAACTTTGCTGCTGCACATCTTGAGTAATTGCATCTGTCTTCTCATGTCCACTGCCGGTGTCCCACTGAAGCAAGAAAAGCACGGATAGCCTTAGGGTTAGGGTTTGAAGAGCTTCGGACAAGAATCGTTTGTCTTTGCAAGCTCGAATCCAAGCGAGGACTCTTTATCTCAATTTTAGCCTTACAGTAAGGGCTTGAAGAGGTTCGGACAACCATCGTTTGTTGTTGTTGCGAGCACGAGGACTCTGCTTTCACTGCACAAGCTTTCCTTTGCAATAAGGTCTGCAATAATGTTGGGATGGATGGCGCTTGCAGTTGCAGTATCGCTTCCTGTGCTATGCTTGTTGTGTTTTCCGACCGTCTTGCTTCGTCCCCTCCCCGATTCCCAAAGTAAAGATGGACGCCACATTTATACTCCCTTCCCGCATTCCAAACTTCCAAGGACGTCTCTGTCTCTGTTCTGTCTTTGCTTTAAGGTCGAGGTCTTTGTCTGACATCGAATTGATTGCTTTTGTGTGATGTTTCCCCCTCCACACATGCAGAGTATGCAAGAACGAAGACGAACGTGCTGTTGCTTGTGGCACATCCTGACGATGAATCCATGTAAAATCTCCTGACTCGAGTTTCCTATTTTACGTGTTGGGGTCTCGGCAGAGCTGGCAGAGTTGTTCTGCATTTTTCCTTTCGTACTATGAAGGAATAACAGGGGGACGGTGGCGGTTGCACAGGTTCTTTGGCCCGACTTTGCTGTCGTTGTCCAAGCTTGGTGGATACTCGATTCGAGTGATCTGTCTGTCAACAGGTTTGTTCAATTCGACAGACAGATTTTTGAAGAAACTTTCTCTTTGGATTGCTATAAGTCCCTAATCGGAAGTCTTTTCCCCCCTCAAAATGTAAGCATTCTTAGTTTCGATCTTCGCTTTGATGATGATGATGATGATGATGTTGGTCTTTTGTCTGAGTAGGTAATGCCGATGGACTTGGAGCTCGCCGGAAGCTGGAGATGGTGGCCGCCTGCTCTGTGCTCAAAGTGGATAACAATTCACTCCCCTTTCCAGTTTCTGTAGACAGTTTAGGGTTTAGGGTAGAGTAGATTTTGTGTCCGGATTTCATTCCCGTTTGAAGCATGGTCTTAATGAGATTGCTGGTTGACATATAAGCTCAAACCACATTTGATTTGGATTCAGCACTGGGCTATTTGAGCAGCTGGTTTAGAGAAGCCCAAGAAGTTACATGTCTGGTTGAATCCTGAGGAGAGAGCAACCAGCTCTAGCCTCTAAGTTATTGAGAATTCTGTCAGAGATGTGCGAGTTGATAGGTGAACAGGGAGGGCGCAGGTGCCAGAAGATAATGTAGAAGTTCTTGATCATCCCACTCTGCAAGTGAGTGATATCAAAATCCTCTGTTTCTGAACTGTTTCTTTCAGAAATTTCTTCATGGAGTTTTTCAAGACCTTTAGATTCCTTGTCCACCCACACTGCCAGCAAGATTTTAGTAATTGAGGATAAAGGGAGCATGGTGGTGGTGTATTCTGTGAGTGGAGTATTGCTTCCTCCAGTCTCTGACAGAAGCCCCGTAATCTCACAGGATGGCTTTGGGTGCCACTGGGATCAGCCACTAATTTTGAAGCTTTTACAGCAGGCAGTGACAACTCATCACATCCATGTTGTAAGTTCTCAAAACAGTCCTTTGAGCATGCACCTCTACTGTGTAATTGTCTACTGAATTATCTGTCTTGTCAAACAGGTCATTTTTCAGCATCCATTTTCTATTACTCTTGAAGGATCTGTGTTGTTATGATTTTTATAGCTGTGGTGCAGTTCTGCATTTCTAGGTTCACAAGGTTACTGTGCATCTAACTTTGCAGCTGGTCTTTAGACCTGTGTGCAATGACATATGTCAATGAATCTTTCAAACACCTGCGTGCAAAGATTGTTCACTGTGTATTACTGATTGCCATTGCCCATGGGCTGTGGCCAGATCTTAACTTTTGACAGTCATGGTGTATCTGGCCACCCAAATCACAGATCCGTCTCTGCTGGTGTCCGGTTGGTACCACCCCTCTTTTGTTGGACGATCAAGTCATATCTTCAAGAATTTTCTTTACTGTACAAAGCAATGAACATCATGTATTAACATATTGCATATCATTCCATGCACTATGTTCATTGCTTTGTGTATCATGAGTGTAGTATGGGTAAATGAGTTAGAGTCTGTGGCATCAGTGGTTTTTCTTTTCTCTGTCTTGGAAGGCGCACGGTGAGGTCACGATTGTTTCAACTTGTTATCTCTGAGATGGCTGTGGTTGTGATTGCATGGTGCAGTGCATTTCTGTTGGAAGAAGAGAGGAGGCTGCATCACAAGAATGGTCCAAAGGGGGAGACTGTTCAGGGCTGGGAGCTTGTAAGCTTCTGCCTCTCTGTACACAATGCTGTATGACATTATGATGTCGGCAAACAGGATCTCTGCTCAGCATTTCCTTTCATCTGCTGTATCAGTATTTACTCACCAAATATCAATTGAACCTCTGTAGTCAAGTAATTAAGTTATGGTTGCTTGCAATTAGATTATAGAGAGAGCAACTGAAAAGCTCATCATTTTGTGAACGATATGGTCTTTGATGTAGGATAGTTCTCACAAAAGGTAAGTAATAAAATCTCTTGTTTGCCATCATGGCAGTTGGAAAGCAATTGAGTTATTAAAAGACAGAATTGCTTGCAAAAGAGGATCTTCAACATAACTCTTGCAGTCTTGCACACAGAGTTTAGGAAGATGTCACTTCACAATTTCCCATTACTGTTGTCCAGACAGACTGACCAACTGCTAGAGGCACAATGCATTGTTTACAGGTGAGCACAAATATCTTGCGGAAGTTCTGTGGGCCCCTTGAGATGTTTGTATCAATGCTTACTTGGGTTCACAGTGATCAAAGGGAAATGCACTGCTTTCTGAACCCAAGTCCAATCACAAGCATCATGGCTATGAGTCGGCATCAGAGCCAATGGGTTTGGTATGATTCTATTATTTTGCTCCTTATGAAGTCTTGAGTATTTTGTTTGAATCAGTGATATTTCAAGCAGGTTTCCTTGGGGTTGAATTAGACTCATTCAGAAGACTGGAAGAACTGCACATGCATATAGAAGCCATCCTTTTTCCTGCTTATCTAGAGTAGCTTTTGCATTATTTCTTTCCCCATTTTGGGTCCGATATTGTCTAACTGTCAGAGGCTGTGGTGACAGGTATCGGCGGTTGTTTGTGTTGTTTGCTCGCTACACCTATGTCAATACATTGAAGCAGATCAGAACATAATGTAGGCTAGTGCTTCAAATGCAGACCTTGTAATATCACTGCAACGATTCTCAGACAGCATTCACATGGATAAAGAAGCTCCCATAGCTGATCTGGTCTTTGCAAGGTATAATGTGAATTTCATTGGGGAGTAAGACCTACATTTCTCTTGGCACATTGTCTGCTGGATGTGTGGATCAGCTAGTGCTTCTTTGGTACTTTCAACTTCTTCATTGCACTTTTTCTTTTCAAGCTCAAATTCTTTTTGGGGGCACCCTTCTTGCTAACCCACTTAACCCCTCTTCCTGGAGGGAGGAAGGCAAGGAATAGTTTTTCAAGGTGTAATTAATGTTCCAAGGGTTAGAATGAAGGTCTTATACATATATGGATTAGGTTTGCCATCAATAGTCCAGGCACATGACCACCTTGACTATTCACAATAATCTGCTTGAGGCAAATAGTTGAGGTGTGTGAATGCCTTGACTATTCATAGTGACTCACTTGAGGCAACCAATGTGCTTGAGCTGGCTACTGGACAAAACCATTCCTTGTGAGAATTGAGATGCGGCCTTTTCACTCATGCAGAGAGCAATTATGAAATCTTCATCCAAGAAGTGAAGGGTTTTAAATCATTGGGCCAATGAGAGCCTAGGGACCTTGTGCTAACTACTAGGTTGTTAATGAAAAGGAGGTGAAAGGTTATGGATTTGTTAACTTGTGACTTAATAGCTCATCTGAGTGTTGAGAATCTCATGAAGGAGGGTTATGAATATTAAGGGCATCTCCAGTGGTGCTCAGTATGTAAAACCCTGCATAGTAAAATCAGATGAAAAGTCAAAATGTGCTGGTTTAGCTCAGGAAAATGGTTTTGGCTCAAAATGGTTGGTCCACCAACACTGTGTGCCTGTAATAAATATCATCTGACTGCTACTCAGTGTTTTTGATTGGCCCATCATAATGATTGGTCCAGGTGGTTTGCTATTAGTAGTCACCCACGTATATGCAGTTTCAGTTTTATAGGTTGGGTTGCAGAAAAGTAAATAACTGAACTTGGATGTGAGAAATACTTTGCACTGTGACATACTGAGCACTCCTGGAGACGCTCTAATACAGTATATACACTTTCCCCCAATCTTTCCTCCATCAAAGGAAGCCTCCTGTGAACATGAACAATTACCTGGAAGGCACTTTTAAGAAAATATTTTATAACTATCTATACTAGGAGCATTGAATGGAACAAAATGAAGGGGTAGTTTACAATGATTTCTTTTGAATGTTGGGAATTGTACTTGGAATAGAGTGGGACCTATAAAAAAATGTTTGGAACATTGGGAATTTATATGGGCAATTATTGTACTCTCTTTGAGGGCTCCTGGTTAGTGTTTGCCCAAAGATTGATGAAAGGAAAGACAGGATGAAACTCAATTTATCACCACAATATTTTAATTAATTTTAGGGTTACAAGAAAGTTGTCCAGACCCTCAGCAGGAAGAGAAACTAAGTGACTTTGTTTTAAAATTTTATTAGCTAATTTATAGCTAGGATGGCACCTTACTCATAAGCTAGCACATCTCTAAGGGGTCCTTACATTCATTAAGTGCCTGGTTTCATTTTCCCTATTTCTATTTACACATTCTTTTTTTAAAATTATAGAAATTACACAATTCAAATAGATAATTCAGTTGAGTCCAATTGGGAAAATTAAATGATTAATAATTTTATTTTATTCAATTCTTTTATGGTAGGCCTCAAAAGTCTGAAGAGACGGCCCTCATAGAGGACCTTCCTTATCAGGCCTCGGATCTCCTAAACGACGCTACTAAGGATCGTCTTCTCCGAAACCCCAATGATTAAGGGTCCGTGGCCTCGACAGTCCGCCACTGCAACGCTCTGGAAACACAGTGTTGTCGTGTGTTTGCAGGGAAAGAGAGAGGGCGAGCGGTCGGGCGGAAGAAAGTCGAGAGAGAGAGAGAGAGAGAGAGAGAGAAAGACCTTTTTGTTTTGGTGAGCAATTGGCTTCTATTGTGTGATCTTACGGGATTCTTGCATCTTTCACACATCTGACACACAAATTTTCTCAAGTTAAATTTTGTTTTCAAACTGAGGAAACAGAAGCTTTTGTGATGGCTCCCAAGCTCCCTCAGTTGCAAGGCACACTGTTCAAGTATGGCTCCAAGTCCATTCAGGTCTTTGTTTCTCCTCTTTTTTCCTTTATACACATTCTTTTTCTCTGTCGCTCATCTTCACAATTTGAAAGACTTCTCTATTTCACTAGCGATTTGTACTTGCGGTAGTAGTAGCTTTTTCTCTTTATTTCCCTCTGTTTTTCTTTTCATTTTTTGGTCTGTGCTCTAGTGAATTTTTTGCACGCTTGTTTGTTGGAGCCTTGTTTGCTTTTTCCATTCTTTCAATTATATTCTCTCTCTCTCTCTCTCTCTCTCTCTCTCTCTCTCTCTCTCTCATATATGTTTGACTAACTATTAGCATGGTTAATACTCTTATACCTTTGCAACTTTTTGGATCGAACTTGTGAGATAAGCTCTTGATGAAAATCGGATGGTTACGTACACAATGTCCTTGCATTTGTAGCTGGAAAATAGGGAGTCTTTTTTCATGTAGACAAAAATGCATAGTTTTATATACTGTAATAGATACACTGCAAAACTCCTGTTTTTGTACCTGACCTAAGATTAAGTTTTTAAGGGACTTTCTCCATATCATGCCTTGACTCTCACTTGCAATTCTGCCTCTGTCTGACCCCCTTGCCCTAATTTTAGTGAAGAATGAGAATTCTTTCAGGGATTAGTTCCCTGGAGCCACCTAGAGTTGTCCTCATTGCAACAGTTGAAACTGAAGATTTTTGCTGCATTTAGGTGGCATTCCGGACAGGGGATTTCAAGCAGCAAGTCATCTTCATTGGAGGGCTAACTGATGGGTTACTTGCAACTGAGTGAGTATTTCTTGTTTCTACTTCGCATTGTTTTGGTTTCCGTAATGCTGGATTTGAGCAAGTGGCATCCTCGTTGCTTGTGTCCTCTGTATGGTTATGACAACATGGTTTGATGTTGGTTTTGTACTTAAGTGCAGTTATGTGGTGCCACTTGCAAATGCTTTACAAGAAGAGAAATGGTCCCTGGTCCAGCCACTTTTGTCATCATCTTACATTGGATATGGGACCTCAAGTTTGAAAGAGGTACAGGCCTCATTTGGGTGGAATATATTCTACATAATGGGCATTACAAGGATGTTTTCTTTATGTGGGAAAAAATAGATACAATCCTAGGGTCATATGGTCTGAGTCAGAATGTGAAGAATGGTCATCAAGTTTGTCTAACCAAGTGGAAATGAGGAAACATGAATAGCACTTCACTGAAAAATCCTTAGAATTAATGCGTTTGGCAGGATGCGATTGAGATTGAGAAACTCATCAACTATCTCATATATGAAGAACAATCAGAGGGTGTTGTCCTTGTTGGTCACAGCACTGGCTGTCAGGTATCTATCTTTCTGATCCAGTTCCAATTGGACAGGATAAAGGTCTTTACTATAGTATCAAGAGTTTCCATAGTTCTGTGGATCATAATGAATGTTTATAGTGTTGCTAAAGGTTACAGATAAAGTGAACTCTCAACTTCAATTAGTTTTTACTCTAGTGAGCACAGTGGTTAGTGACCTTGCTACTGCCTAGGTGAGGCATTGAAGTTGTATGAGGTATATTCCACTGACATTTAAAGAACATTACGGCATGTATCAGGTGTCCAGATTGAAATTTATTCTGTCCTCATATGCTGGATGGTGCAGGATATTGTGCACTATTTGCGGACAGGTGGCCATTGTTCAAGGGCAGTTCGGGGTGCCATTCTCCAGGTGCTTTATTTTTGCATGGCTTTTTTCTTTACCTTTGTGAGCAAATTGTCCCTGCTCAGAAGCCTGTTAGTGAAGGATTGCTTGAAATTTAATCATGTGACTGGCTGCATGTGCTACCCCCATGGTGGTAGGCCATTGGAGATAGTGAAATCTTATATGATATTTGGAGAAGTCATGGATAACCAGACTAATCACTTGTAATGTGTCCTCATAACTGCAGGCTCCAGTTAGTGATAGAGAGTATTGGGCAACCTTGCCAGGTACCCAGCCCATGCTTGAGTTGGCAGAGAAGATGATACAAGAAGACAAAGGCAATGACTTGATGCCACGTGAGGCCAGCCCTCAGGCACCCATCACCGCTTCCAGGTAAGTACAATCTCTTCATTGGCTCCTATTCATCTTTTAGTGTGTCATTGCAGCTGACACTTTGTGAGCAAGTCTCATAAGGTTATGACACCACTTATTGTCATGTTACCTTCAAATTGTTGTTGTGGAGATTTGTCTACAATTTCATAGATATATTGTCAGCTGTTTGGATATTGATTTCTCAAAATCTCTTTCTTGACCTCATTTAGCAGCTTGTCACATCACAGTGGCTATTCTCTATTGAACAGTTACTGTTTTACAGTAATTGGCCATCATGTATGCAACATATTGCAGTTGAAAAAGGGTATGAAATCCTCAGCATGCCACTGTTGAAGTTTTTTTTGGTCTGATTATGGTGAAGGTATCGGTCCCTCTTAGCTTACTTGGGAGATGATGACTTATTCAGCTCTGATCTATCAGATGCAGAATTGCGGACCAGGCTGGGCCACATGTCTAGAGTCCCTTGTCAGGTCTGCCTACTTGAAATTCACTACTTTATAGGCTTACATGGTTAGTCACTGCAATGATGTCTCAATTGGATTATTTATAAGATATGAGCAAACCTTGAAGCTTTACTGTTGTATTCAGCTAGATCATCTTCACCTTTGCAGCATAACTTCATGCTTAAATTGCTTATTTATGCAGTTAATTTTTTTGTAGGTCATATTTTCAATGGCAGATGAATACATCCCTGAGTATGTGGATAAAGCCAAACTCCTAAAGAGGTATGTACTTTGAACTCCAGGCTGAAAGTCTTTGCCATGAGTCACAGAAATTTCCTCACATTTGAAGTGCTACATGGATGATGCACTTTCTAGAAGAGGGGTTATATGAGCATACTTTCTTGAACCAGATCTTGACTCTGTATGGGACATCAGATGTGACTGAATATTGCTGTATTCTTGCACTCTTTGATTTGAGAGAGCTAAAATAATGGAGAAGGATGTTGCCAATGAGGCAAAGCAGCATTCACCATGGGCCTCAGAACAAAGGGATGCTCAAATCTTGGGCCTCTCAGTCAAAATAGTGTTAGGTTTCCAAAGAATGTTCAGTGGAGTCTGCAGTGTCCCAAGGCCCTTAACCTTCTGAACAATGTACCCAATTCAGGCTCAGAGCTTATGGGTGGACCATTCTGACAAACTGTGCAGATTATGTGAGGCCATGGGTGGTGCAGAGAAGGTGGCCATCCCATGGGGAAATCACAGTTTGTCCAATCGTGTCCAAGAGACAGTTCACTGCATCATTGATTTCATCAAGAGAGAAGGACCTAAGGGGTGGGACGATCCTTGGGGTTGATAACCTTTCAGATACTTTCAGTTTATTGCTCACTAAGGAAAAAGCGGTTGTCCCTAGTTCCTTGATCAAAGCATCTCCTGCTTTTGATGTAGTCAGTAAGTGTTTTTTTGTCATGTTATTTTAATTTTAGTTGAATGCCTAGAGGTGCAAGTTACTCCCTGATATTCTTGTTGTAGTTGGTATTGTCTACCGGAATTTGAATTGGTGCTCGGCATAGATAGACAGTTACAGTCACACTGTATGTCTCTGGAGTCCTAGCCAACATCATAACTTAGTCTTCTTGTTGCTTCCAGAAACAAGACAAAAATTCAGGATGCAGACGTTTGTATAGTGGCTTGTCCAAAAGTTTGGGCTGATTATCACGTACATGGCACCGTCCAGAGCTGATGACATCAGTGAGGACTTGTGGCAGCTCATCACTGCTGGTCACAATGAAGGAGATGGTCTGACACTTTTTGAGTAAACACTCATGAGGTTATGACTGCAATTCATTTTTGTGGTGTCTTTTTTGGTTTTGCTGGAACCAGCAGAACAGTTACCTTGAGAGGTTGTTTAGGAGTTTCTACTGCAATCTCATTGCTATGTATAGAAAGAGTAAAGGCCACCTGACTATCAGACCCTCTGGTTATATAAACTGAAAGACACAAGCTTTCTGTTGAGTACCAGACAATTTATTTGCATTTTGAACTCCATTTTGTACAAGTCATTTGCTGCAAACTTGGTTAAGCCTGACTTTACTTTCATCTCTACAATTTGGGTACAAAATGCAAATGCTTTTGCTGTTATCTATAGCAGAAGAGTTTGTACATGCATGGTGTAATTGTTGACATGTTTTGCTAACATGATGGAGATGAATTCTGATGCCTGTTGGTTGACGTTAGAAAAAAAAAGTTTCACCTTCAATTCTGGAATACATATAACCAAGGCAAAAGGTTCCTTCCTGTATGAAGTTACTTTTGGACAAACTGTCTTTCTGTCAGACCCTCTACTCTGCATCAATGTCTCAATTGAGGTGTTGGTGGATCTCAATAGGAAAAGCCTAGTACTTGCAGACCCTTTTTTACCAAATATTCCTCAAAGCAAGTCCCCTCAAAATGTTACAATGGAATATCAATAATGTGCACTCTTCTGCATACACAAACCCAGGGTAAGATTTACCCTGTTAAAATGTTTAAAACCCAGGGTAAGATTCATGGTCAATAGAGGATAGTTCAATAAACCTTCTAAACAAAGAATGCCAACAAAATCAGGCCTCGTCTCACAATCCATCAAAGTAGCGCAGGTGGTCATCAAGATTCTCTGCATGTCTGATTTTTGTCACAGTTTTGCCATCCTCCTCCACCTGCATGAGAAGACGATGTCAGCCATTTGGCTTTAGTGATAATAACTGACTTCAATCAAGAAATGAGTTACCATAGCAATAGCCTCTGAATGAAACAGTTCTGTAGTCAATATATATATATATATATGAAGTCCTAGCAAATGAAGCTACAAAACCAGAAGGATGCTATGGTTTTGCTAGCAGGCTGGCTGAAACTTTTGACCCAATTTGACATTAGAAATTGTTATTTGGATGCTGTTGCTAATGTTTTGCTGAAATGTGATCCATGCAACAAGCTAGAACAGCTTAAGCTCTCCTTCACTCAAAACTTCTCAGGTTGTTCCTGAAGGTGCCCAGTTATTCCAAAGGATCAGAAACTTTAACCAGTTTGATCAAGTCCAGAGGGCATCACAAAAAACATTCACAGGACTTTGGATAAGAAACCCACCCAGTATTCAGGAGGTCTCATCCGCAGGTTGTAAGTGGAAGCCATGGCCATACAATATGCCCCTGCATCATGTACCACTATTCCTGCTCCCTGAAAATCAAACAAAGAATCCACCAAAACCAGGGTCAATCTGACTGGAAAGGAGCAAGACTTTCACTGTACTCCCTGAATCATTCCTCCCTTCACACTGTGGCAAAGGCACAGTACCATACAAAAACTATGTACATATCTATGAGATTGCAGAGGAAACTCCACAATAACAAATTGAAGATAACACAACAATAAGTGCAGTCAAAACCTTATGAGAGTAGCTCAGAATGTGCAAGGCCATCACTATCATCACAAATAACACTGATGAGCTGCTGTGACTACACATTGACTTCATCAGCCCCTGACAAAGGGTGTAGATATGTACATAATAATTAGAAGAAAGCTTTCAGAAAACTATTGTAGAAAATTACCAGAACAAGAACTAGTGTCATGTGAAGTGTGAGCTCTGTTGGCTACCTTAGGTCATTGAATCACTTCCTTCACAAGCCATTATTGTTCAGTCAAGTGTCATCTTTAGTTACAATCTACTTCTACTGACTCATCAAACCCTTTGATCACCCCAGAAATGATTACCTCCAGAAAACCTACCAAAAGAGCTTCACATCTAAGATAACTGCTAACCACCACTTACATCTAAAATGAACAGCACACACTTTCTCAATTTTGCAGACCTGCCAGAAATTTTACCTTTTCTGGTGTTGGCAGTTCTCGATCTTTGCCCAAAAAGTCAGAGGATTCACAAACAGGGCCAACAACATCAAATGTGGCCCTCTTTGCACCAGCTGCAGGAGGTGATACTAATTCTATGTGCTGTACATGGAACAACAGGTAAACAAGTCAGAAAAGAATACATGATCACAGTAACAGTTGGGGTAAAATCAGAAGCATCAACACAGCATACAAATTAAAAGACCCAGCTTGTTTCCATAATTGAAATTTCAATGACCTGTCTAGTAGGGATTTAGAAGGTTTCAAAACCCTTCACTCTTCAACCAATCCAACCAAAGAGCTTTGATATAGTGAAGGAGAGAGTGAGAGATCAATCAAAACACTTGCTGCATCAAAACATGTCTAATTTTTTCTGTTTGAAGACTGAAGTACAAGGAAGCAGATTTAGTGAAACCACACACTAAGGAAGTCTGCTGTCAGTTATTGCACTGCTGTGTAAAACCTTTGTAGCCTACAGAGACCTGTTTCACATAGAGCCCTATCCAGAAGAAACCAATTGATGGTGGCAGTGGAAGAAGATTCATTAACCTGATAAGCACCATACAAACTAGGCCGGATCAGCTCTGACATGCTTCCATCTATGACTATGAAGTTTTTGTTACCATTGCTCTTTACTCCAGTAACTCGGTTGACAAGGACTGCAGCATTTGCAACCAGGGACCTCCCTGGCTCTATAATGAATGTCAGGTCCCTTCCTGCCAACAAGTCATGCACCTGGAAAAAACAGTGAAGTCCTGAATGAACCTCAGGATGGAATGCCGTAGGTCATTTCACATCATTACAAGAGAGGATGACTATAACTGAAGAACTGACCAGAACCTCCCCCCAAAAAGGACAGAAACTCACTGTCATGGATGCTTACTGTATTGACAAGGTCCGTCGGGGTTGGATAGTTAGCACCTTCATGGTGATAGTCAATGCCCAAACCACCACCTATGTTCAAGTACTGGATCTCAAAGCCTTCACTGCGGATGTGATCTACATATCCCACCATTAGCACAGCTGCATCCCTGAAGATGCTGACCTGCATACAGAAGCACAGTAACCAGGTCAGTAAGGTCAGTAATCTGCAAATTCTCAGTCCATAGCACCCTGCAAATTTGCAACAAAGTTTACCATAAGCATATGTGCCAATTAAGCACGGAAGCTGTCAGACTGCAAAACTAAAAGGAGGCCCTTCAGCAATATCTGGCCAATGATTGTAAATAAGGGACTGAAGAGAAAACCCCACAGTAGCACTTTGAAGCTAACTGTATTGTCAGTTCTAGCAAAACCAAAACAAACACAGGAAGAATGAGTATAGACATAACCTTATGATGCCACTCATAAAGGATCAGACCATCCCTTTCATCATGAATAGCAATGACTAGCTGCCATTATTCCTCATTGACTTCATCAACTCCTGACAGTGGCTGTAGATAAGTATATTATAACTGTCCAAAATTTTGAGGCAAACAATTACAACAAAATCTGCTGCCTTAGTTTCTGTCACATTTCTAAAGCAACAGGAGGATTCAGATGTGACATTGACTAGCACTTAAGAGCCATAAAAAAGTCTCTAGTGTACTCATTCAAGCCGCAGCAAGCTTGTGAGGGCAAGGTTTGTTTTATTTTAGATTGTCCCAGTACAAGCAAGCATCTACACCTAAGGCATAGAGGGGCCTAAACAGAGGGTAGTGCTTGGGGCCTTCTGCACATATCCTTCAAGCATGCCACTGGTTCAATCTCTGAGGATGATTGCCTAGCAAAGGGACTCATACCTTTGAAATGGTCGAACCAAGGTGACAGTGCACTCCAACAAGCTTGACCTCATCACTGTGACTCTTCACTTGCTCTAAAAACCAACCCAGCCTTTCATTCCTGATTCCAAACTTGGAGTTCTTGTTCCCAGTTGCAATATAAGGATGGACCTGAAGCCACACATGCACACACAGGTGAACACAGACTTTGAAGATCAGACCAATCCATGCAATGGCAAGTTGAGGAATTATGGGTGAACAAGAGGAGCATTACTCTGCTAACAGGACTTCACAAGAAAGTTCACCTGAGGATCAACATCTGGATTGATGCGCAGCAAGACTTTAATCTGCTTGCCTGCAATTCGACCAGCTTCACAAATTTGCTCTAAATCAAATTCACTGTCCACATTGATGAGCACATTATGCTTGGCAGCAAGTATCAGCTCATCCAAAAGCTTTCCATTCCCATTGAACACACACCTGCAACCATAAACCCAGAATGAAATTGCAGTCGATGACTTGTAGTCTGTAAATTTTCAATAATGTCTCAAGCACAGGAAGATTTCCGATAGACAAGCAAAACGAACCAAAAACTGGAGATCCTTGTGGAATTGTCCATGTGAAAATTAGGGTTTCTTGCTACTTCTCTTCCTTCCTGATGCCCATAGGGTCTCTTAATTGACGCTGATCTCTTCTTTGGTACTTGCTTCATAACCACTGCTTTCGATTCTCATGGTCAAAATGCCCCTGCACATGTAGACCCTAAACCCAACAAACCTGGAGGGGTCAAAGCCAGCTTTCATGGCCAGCTTGAGCTCATTGCCGCTGACAAGAACAGCGCTACTACCCATGGCTCTCAAGTGCTCCAAAATCTTCAAATTATTATTTGCTTTCACAGCATATCCGACCATGTACTCCATGCCTTGAAGAGCTCGAGCGTACGCGGCGTAGTTCCTTGTGAGCTGACTCTTACTGTAGAGATAAAACGGTCGCTTCTCCTCGACGGCCGTCATCACATCCTCAATCTTCACGCCTTCGCAAAACATATAACCGTCCTTGTTCACGAAGAAGGCCGACTGCACATCGTCCTTCTTCACCCCATATCCACTCTCCTCGCCGTCAGTAGTAGCACCCGCTTTTTCCGAGATACCCCCGGCCAACGCAGCACGACAAAGCTGCAGCACGTGAACTCCATTGTTCCTGGAGCCAGAATAAT
This sequence comes from Sphagnum tenellum, assembly GCA_963921925.1. Lineage (NCBI taxonomy): Eukaryota > Viridiplantae > Streptophyta > Sphagnopsida > Sphagnales > Sphagnaceae > Sphagnum > Sphagnum tenellum. The sequence continues at coordinate 19,729,380 of OY998142.1, read as the reverse complement.
GACCACCAACACCACCTCTCCCGGTTGCAGACTGTGAGCTGCTGCTGCTCTTCCTATTCCTCAAGATCAGCCCTTCGAAATGCTCCGTCGTTGGAAACTCCCTGACTACAGGCAGATACCCAGAGCTCCGCGAGCCCATGAAGGAGAGCGATGCTTTGGAATCGAATGCGGGTAGCGACCGCGCACAGATTGCCATTGCGATTGCTTGCGAGCACCGAGCAAACTACACGAAAGAACGAGCAAATGGCAGGCAAGGGTTTATTTAATGGGATCGAGGGTTTTCTTTACGGGATTTGGGTGCCCAGGGTTCTAGGGTTTAGGCCTTGCCTAAACCCTAAACCCTACTACCAAGGCAAGGAAATTGTGTTTAGATTCAATATAGGGTCTATTGTAGCTTAAGGGATTTTTATAAGGCCCCTAGGTAATAATAATAATAATAGGTCTATTCATTTTCATATGAGGATTTTTGAAACATGATATTTTGGCTTATGTTTGAAACTTGAGATTAGTAGTAATTATAGAGTTATAATAATATTTTGAAGGATTTTGGGTTTTTTTTTTTTAAGAGGATTTTTTTAGAAGATTAGGTATATTTTTGCATGGTGAAATATTTGAGTTTCTATAATTCTTCTTTGGCCGTAAGATACTTTTAGCTGTAAATGGCAAGGCCACAAGTGTGACATACCCCCTTGTATCTACGAGTATTTTGAGGGATCTCCCTGCCCTCCCCCCCCCCAACAAAAGAACACTAGGGCATTATGCCGAAGGGAGTTCCCCCAATTTTATATATTCCCATGTTCCCATGGAAATATTTCTTTTTGAGGAAACAAGAAAGAAGCAAGGAAATGAAAAAAGAGTTGTTCATGTAAAGGGAGGTTTTCATGTAATATTGACGATGAATATTATGTTGTATACGACAAAGGTTGGACAATAGACCCTTCCGGATTTGAGATAAGCCTGGGTATGCACTCGGGTATTAGTTATCCTACCCCTAGATTATCAAAGTTTTTATATGATGGATGGGAATTGTTTTTTGGCTTATGGTTTGGGAAAAAGTTAGGGTTTATTTGAACATGCAAGTTTAGGGTTTTTAAAATCGACGTGATATTGAAGCTCAACGTTTTCTTTCAAACTCCAATATCAAGATATTGGTATAGAGGTTGTGATGCATCTTGGTTTATGAGTGTTCCTTTTAAAGGTGGCGTTAGTTTATGAGTGCGCATTTTGGAGTTGGTAGCATAAGATTTGCAAGATTGTTCCTATGTTTAGCTTTCAATTGTTAAAAGTTCATTTTGAAAATGAGATTTCTTATTCTTTTACTTGCTTCATGCATTCAAGGTAGTTGAAAGTCATCCTCACCTTGTTGGGAGTTTCTAGTGATTTAGATCCTCTTCACCTTTTAATTTTACAAGTGTCTTTGCCAAGTGTTTGTTATTTTCACCTTCTTATTTTGTGAATGCAACTACTTCAAATCTTTGTTGTCTTCTTGTTTTGTCACTATTTAGTGCTTCAAATTCTTTTCGTGTTTTTGTTTTGTGAATGTAACTACTTTGAATCCTTCATATCCTCTTGTTTTGTAATTGTCTAATGTTTGGTGTTTTAAATCCTTTTCACCTTCTTGTTTTGTGATTATTTGGTTTTTCAAATCTATTTTGCTTTCTTATTTTGCAATTGTCTACTAGTTCTCATTTTTTTTATGGATTGAACTAAGTTTGTGGGCTCTTATCAAGTTGAATTTCACACTACAAGGTTTAATCATATGGTTGTCGATGACCTTGACAGCTCGATTTTGTCAAAGGAGGTGTTACAAAAGGTTGATGTTGTAGCTAATGAAAATCGACGAGCTAAATAACACTATGAAAAAAGGGGATGTTTTGCAAATGGCCTTGCAATTCACTTGCAACTCACTATATTTATATACCATGAATATTAACGAACAAGTTGTATGAATTATAGAGTTGCAACTCATCACAACTCAATTGCATCTTAATCAAAACAACTCATTTTCAACTATTATTCAACTCCATTAACTACACCCATGATGTTATGCTGACATCATTAATTATCATTAGATTTTAATAAATTTAACATGTGGCACTATGAAGATTTAAAATAATTTAGAATATTGATCTCCATCATCCATTATGATTATTAATGACGTTTCAAAATTGTGACATGTGGCATAATAAATTTTTTGCCACATGGCATATTAATTTTATTTTTGATTTAAAGTTGTATTATTTAGTAGCTAAATAGGTCATACTTAACCATAGGTAGGTAGGAAGACCTACATACCTACATATTTACCTATGACCTACCTACTAACATAAGTAGGTAAAAAATAGGACTTATTTACTTATCTAAGTAAGTAAGTAGGTAGGAAAGCACAAGATTAAATGCACTAAAAAGTAACCATGAATTTTTATTTTTTATTTTATGTTTTGTTTTTAGGTTAATTTTATTTCAATTCATCCAAAAATGACACATCTATTTTAATGTGATAATATAACAAAACAAGCTTTTTTATGCGATTCGAAAACAAAACATATGGGTCTAATCTTTTAATTATTCATTAATTGCGATTGAATTGCAACTATAACATTTAAGTGTTCAAGGTAGGCCAAATCCAAAGGGATGGCTCCTTTGTTTTGGTGTTTAAACAAAATTTGAACCTTTTCTATTGGTGTGTCTAATGCACTAAAAATTGTCAAAAACATAATAGAATTGAACAAATTATGGCCATTCCAAGTAAAGGGGGCAAATTTTCAAAAAAACTAACCACCAAATGTTACAAAGGTCAATTCCCAAACATCCACAAAATTCTTTGTATCTTGTTTTATTGATGTTAGAGTTCAAAGATCATCTATAGAACTTTAGGTGGCGCTTTTATAACATTTTAAATCATTTAAAGTGAATAAGAAATTTAAAAAGTTATGATGTTTGAAAGTAGGAGGGTTTTAAAGAAATAAATAAATTGTAAGTGAAAAAGTTTATTCTCTTATTGTCATTTTTTCATTCCTCATTTTCCTTTGCACTTCAAAGATGATTTTTAGAACTTGAAGTAGCATTCCCATAACATTTTAAATCACTCAAAATGAAACACATACGATGAAGATATAAATAATTGATGAATATGTATCATTATTAAGTTATAAGTAATTGCACTATAGTCATAACATAGTTGAACATTAGTATTTTAAGAGTGGCACACTAATGGCCATATTAATTGTATCAATGGGAATCATAATCGAAAACTAGTTGCAAATGTATCTCATAATGGGTGGTGGAGATGTGGAGATGTGGAGATGTGACATGATCACATGCATGTACATTGTACATTAGTTGCATCATAGTTATTACTTCAGTGACACATTTATAATAGTTTTAAAGTAGTTGCCACATGCAATTACAATGCAATTTTTGAAAAAATCAAACATGGTTAATTGCATATGTATGTATAATGTACATAAATTATCATGTAGAAACCACATTTTCAATTCACTTGCAATTATAATACAACTAACTAATTTTTGACATAGCAATTTATTTATTAATACACCGTATTTTTAAAAAGATAATTGCACAATAGTTGTAATACCCAAGGGATAGTTGCATAACAATTGTATATGAATTTTTTTTACTTTTAATGACAAGGTAGTGTGGTTTTAGCAGACGTGATTTTTCATAATGGAAAAAACGCTTTTTAGACAACAACTAATGACATTCATCACTGATGCAAGTTTCTAGGTTCCCTTTCATCACATAATAAAATCGTGGGCCTTCTTCATGTTGAATGACAATGTTGTAGAAGTTGATGTATAAGGGGTGCAACTCATGAGGTGTATGATGTATCACTCTTTTGAAAATTCTACAAGTTTTCAAAATTCAACCAAATCCCAAAAAGGATATATAACTTATAGCCATGAAGAAACATGTTGCAAATAAACATAACCCAAATTTGTAGAAGTAGCTCTTGCACAAGAATGTTGCTATAGAGGGCAAAGATGATGGTAAACAACAAAAATGAAAGCATAAGGCATTTGCCACACTTACGGCCATCACTAATTTTTTTGAAAGTGTGAGGCCTTATAAAAAATCTAACCCTATTCAAATGGGGTTTATTGATGAACTTGTTTTGATGATTGTTAAGGGTTATATGTGTTTATCTATTGTGGATAACCCTTGGTTGAAGCAAATGGTGTTGTGCCTTTGTGTCAAGCTTGGTTTCCTTCCCATAAACAACTTATCCATTAACACCTTCCTACTATGTTGCAAAAACCACGGCAACTTATCTACACTTTTTACCATTACTCAATATGCAACTATGACAACAACATTTGATCTCTAAATATCAAAGTTAGGTTATGACATTTTTGCATTGGTGATCAATTTCATTAACCCTAATTGGATTCCTTGCCATGTAATTGTTCGATTATTTGAAACATTTGATACTTCTAGTGCAACTGTTGTGATCCAAATCAAGTGAAAATGTTGTGTTAAATTCAATTTGACAAATAAGGTGATCACATCAAGGATGAAGTAGTTATTTGAATTTCTCATAACTACCTTTGTTTCTATTATGTCATGTAAGCTTCTATAATTACCTCCACCATTTGTTGGTTTTTGTTTTGGTCACAGTATGTCAAAGGCATGTCAATATGTCACAAATAAACTACAGTGGGTGCAGGCATGAAGGAACTTAGCTTGAAAGATACATAAGCTGGTCTCCAAAAATTAATTACTTGGATTGAAAAGTCCAAAAAGGGAAAACTTGAGTGGAAAAAGGCTTACCATGAGGCTAGCATGCCCTAAACCTTAAACCCGATAAAACACATTTTGCTTTCAAAATAATTATGTTCTAAGAAACCTTGGAATATGTAAACACTCCAACAAAAATCGTCCTTATACACTGAGTGATTTCACTAGATTTTGAATGAATTCACTAATCATTCACCACTGATCAAGTTTGGGGTAACTTTGACACTATTTGGGCATAAATTTCAATTTTACCAAAGAAAGAATATTCTTGTCTGAAAAACCTTACATAGTAAAGGAAATAATATTTATTTGAAAACTTTTGTGGACGTTGATTGTGTAGGTGATCCAAAATTTTATAAGATCAACTAGTGGTTACATTCTCAAAATTGGAAACTTTACCATGTCTTAGTGTGGGAAGAGCCAATCTGTGGTGGCACCATCTTCATTTGAAGTAGAATATTGTGCATTAATGGAAGGGACCAAAAAAATTGTTTGGCTAAGAAAGCTTCTTAGTGAGATCAAACATTTAAAACCAACATCAACTATTGTGCTTTGTGACAATATTAGCAATAGTACTCAACAACAAGCCAACATTCTTATGAAGCCATTAGGCAAAACAGAATTTGAAGGTTTGCCATAAGTCATTGGAGTAAGCAATTTCAAAGTCTCTAGTCTCAACTATGGAAACAGAAGGATTATTTGCAAGACAAAGAAATGAAGTGTGAGGCGCAGTGTAAAATTTACACACCTCAGATACAATACAATGTGATCTCTTATCTAAATTTTAGTGTCTACTGATTCAGCTTCTAACAATAACGAAGTGTGAATAGTTAACGCCACCACTCAAGGTGGATTGATTTGCAGTTCGTGATTTGATAGTGACGCTAAGTTGCAATTGTAAATGGCATCACTGACTTTAACTTAGATCAGCAAAACTTTCAATTTAGGGTGGTGACTTATATTTCTCTTCATGTATATATTCTTGTAGTGTTGTCTTTAGGCACTCTGAAAACTAAGTCCCCTTAAACATAGAATTCTGCAATATAATACTTTATAATCAATAAAGTATTATAAGCTATCTTCATTGCCTTTTGGTGCATGTGGAGACAATTCAGTTTTGTGAGAAAACTGGCTTTAAATCATTGTTAGTAGACATTGTGTGCAGGAAGAAAACATGCTTGAAAATAGTTCAAAGTCCATGATGGTGCAGAAACTCATAGTTGCCTATAAAAGTTGTTCATGACTGTTGTCAACCTAGTGCTTACAACTAGTTAAATATGACCCTTGTAAAAAGATCTAATGGAAAATTGAAATCTGAAGAAATTGCAAGTGGGAAATGTTGATTTTGATCAGGGAGACAAAATCATGGTTGGAGAAAGAAGTCAGTACACAAAGAATTTCCTGACAATCTCTGTTCAGTGCACAACTAAAATAAAGGCTAAATGAAAACTGATCACGTTGGACCGCCATCCATATATGGTACTAGAAATTCACTGAAAAGGACAAAAAGACCCAGCCTTGCATTCCATCAAGGGTCAGTTTCCCCACACATCTCTATTGCACCAACAAGATGTACGCAGAGAGAATGGATATGAATACAGTCAATATGGCCAGCCATGGAATTGAGCATCAAAAGCATATAGTATGCATTCATCTGATTCAGAGTCTGCTTCACTTCCCTCACCCTCCTGCAAACCAAACAAGTGAGAGTGAGCATTCAGTGTAGGCATCTTCCAATTACAATGGTCCTCAAGGTCATAGAAGGACAATATCTTCGAAAACCCTAGCCAACTTGTTCTTAGTATATCATGGAATGTAATCTGCACTTAGGTTTCAGAATATATTGTGCTCTGCAACAGAGTCTAAGTCATCATCTGGTGAAATCCTGAATAAAGTCAAAACTCACAATTGACCTCATGATATTCTCCATGCAATGAGGACAAAAAACAGTTAGCAATGGGGGAATTGGATGGGAAGGGAGATTACATAGCCAAAATCCAATTGTACACCAAGCATTGCTGAAGGAACACAAAGTAGTAGAACATTCAACTTTGTTCCCAAGATCACATGATGCAAAGTGTGCATGCAGTAGGTCCTCTGGCAGTTTACACACCCATCAACCTACACATTTCATCCATCTTCTGCAGGCACAAGGGAAATACTACAAGCTGCTGTCAACAAGCACACATAGTGACCTATTTCCAACAGGAAATCGACTGTGACTAAATTTGGTGATACTTACAGCTCCTTTCTGGTATGACACCTTGCTTGGAGCATTGGCACCAAGCAAATTCAGCAACCGTAAAGCAATCAATCCAGATAAGAAATGGACCCCAAAAACACCCCCAAAAAACCATCTGATTACCACAAAAAACTGCAGCTGTTGAAGCTCAAAACAGGAGATGTAACAAAGGACAATGGCAAGCACTGGCTCACAGAAAACAAAGGAGAGATGGCTGAAAACCTCCAGGATGTATGTGCACACACACATCTACACAAACAAGAGACGGAGAGAGAGAAGAGGAAATCAAGAGAGTGTAGCCCTAAAAAAGCAGGCACACATCAAGTTTGAGATCTTGATATCTCCTTTGAGACCTCATATATAGACCAAACAATGTGAATGCATGACAAGACTATTTTTCCAGACGCCATAACTCGCCTCAAAAAAACACTGTAACATACACAGATCACAAGGTGTAGGAGTGGGAGGGATCTTCGACCTACTCCCTAAGAGTGGGTTCAAACTTCTTATAACATTTTATAACAAGGGCGCCAGCTCTCTGCCCATGAAGGGAGGAATCTTATGTCTACTCCCTCCCATGCCTACTTGTAGGCATGAGATCCCTCCCACTCTGAGGGAGTAGATGTAAGCTCCTTCCTCTTTTCTTAGAGCGATATTCACAGATACAAGGTGCCCTCCAAACAAGCAAGAAAATTTCTCCAAGTGTTTTACAGACGATAGAGTATCTTCAGAACATTCAGCAAAGCTATACAAATTACAATGACATCAGCAGTTGATCCGAAAAATGAACCTGAAAACTTAGAATTTGTTTGTCAATGAATAGAGTTGCCATGGTCAAATTTGTCAATAGTTGCAGTTTGTCCAATGGAGTTGTGGAATCTAAATTCATGCAATTCACTCAAATTTCCCAACACTAGCATTCCATAGCATTTTCAAGGATCAAATAAGAGCAATTCAATGGCTCTCAATTTTGTGCTATGAAAACAACTGATGCTGGCTACAACTTCTGCCGTGCAAATGTGAGTTTCCAGTTGCAAAAACTCTCAATGCATGTAGTAAGATTTAACCCTGCCTTGCCAATGTGTAACTTGGGAAATCAAAATTACCCTTCAGCACAAAAAAATGCTCCCATGGCAGAACAAGCAGCTGAAACAAATTTTTAAGCTCATATGAACTAGTGTGCAATATTTGGCAATCAATATTGGTCTTAAAGAGAATTATCTGTTCCTCATATGATGCACTCCAGCCACAAATGCCAATCCACCAATGGCTAAAGCTGCTGCACTCCAAAGTCCTAGCTGTCTTGGTTTTCTCTTGGGAACTGTCAACAAAGACTCCACCTGCATACATTGGGGCACATGCAGCCCATTAGTGTTCAGTATAAACCCAACAAAGCTTGCACAAAGGAGGACCATTATAAGCATAGCAGTACTCAGGAAAAGAGTATCCTTTTGCCATACAACTACAATCTCATTCCTTCACTTTAACATACAGCTTTATACTTCCTTCCAATTCACTTTGTTGCCTCCATTCTGTTACATATTCCCCTCCAGCATTTGGCTAAGCAAGCATCTAAGCATAAGGTGTATAGAGGCCTACATAGAAGGTCAATCTGAACTGGAAAGTAGCATGGTTGCTAAGAGAAGAACTGTCTTACAGTTCCCACTTCTGTTACAGTTAGAGACTGGAAAGAACTGTTTCAGGCATTCCAGTGGGAGATGTAAGACAGGGGATGTAGTGGCATGATGGGCAGATCAAGACTTACAGGTATATCTTGTTCCCAGTTGGCTGCAATGCCAGCAAGGTGACCTCTTCCAACAACTGCTACAACAGAAGTGGATTGGCGTGCAACACTGCGCAGACTTGCCACCATATACTGGTCCCGCTCCTGTACAAGTGTTTCCAAAAGAGTTGGAAAAGTCTTGCTTAAGGTTTGAATCATGTAGGTTATCTCATCAGTCTTCTCCATCTTCTCCATCTGCATACTCAGCAAGTCAAAAACATAAGTGCAATCCTGCACAACTAAGCGGTTTGTTATCTGATATGTTTGGCTCCCTCATTTGCAATATACATTCCCAGGAAAAGAGAGGATGATTGTAACCATGGAACAAGCAGCTTGCTAACTTCTGTGATAAATCAGTATATTCTGTTGGTTCCAAAACCATATTTATAATTTCATAAAGGCACCAACCTCCAACCCCAGGCAAAGGAAAGCATTCAGGTTCTATGACATATAATAGAAAGCATCTTAGTAGTTAACAAATAAGTCACCCTTCAATGTATTGCAGGGCTACACACCATTGTAGCAAGCTCATCTGCAGTTGGCATGAAGATAGACCCCAACAAAATGCTGTAAAAGAACTTTGCCTTGTGCCACATGCTCATTCTTGCCCATGTCCTTTGCAGTGTAATCTGTAACCCTCAACATTAGCTGCAGCTCAACTACCTCTAGAATATCCTTTTAATAGAGAGTAGAGAAGGCATCACTCACATGGACCGGGCACTTTCCAAGAGTAACAACCACTACATGCTTAAGCTTGTTCATATCCAAAATGAAGCCCTCATTCACAGAGACCTCTAGAACATCATGTAAACAAAGAGTAAAGCAGTGCAGGCATCACTCACATGGACAGGCCGGTCTCCAAGAGTAACTTTTGCACCACATGCTAAAGCTTGCTCATATCCAACCCGAAACTCTGATCCAGGAAGAACCTCCAACTTCTCTCCAACCTTGAGAAGCATCACCACTTACATTCTGATATTAGCGTCACAAAAATTGTTTGAATAACTGAGTAGCACTGTGATATGGACAACATGTACCTTTGCCAGAAACCAGCTGTAGATGACTCCAAATGCATTCATTTCCTTCTTTCTCCACATCTCAAGCATTTTGCTGAATGTTGGAACCTACATCACATCAACAATATAATGTGATTGCAGGGACAACACCACAAAAAACATATAAGCTAACCAAACTGAGGTTATTGTTGGTTCTGGTCAAACTAAAACAAACACAACAAGAATGAGTGGGGTCATGACCATGGGAATGTAACTCACAAAGTATAGAATTATCACCTTCATAATGAATGGCAGTAACTAGCTGCCATTACTCTCCACTGACTTCATCAAACCCTTGCATTAAATGTAGATGTACGCCACAGTCTGCCTAAAAATGAGGGCACAAGATTGACAAAAATATGCATCTTGAGTTTCTGTTGAATCTCTGGAAACAAGTAGAAAACTCAGTCATCATGTTAGCTAGCCCTCAACAGACATAGCTGATAAAATAGTATTCTCATTCAAGGTGCACAAGCTGTGAGGGCAAGGATCCAAGGCAAAGGCATACACAGGCCTACCTAGATGGTAGTGATCAGGGCCTCTGCACCCTAACATATCCTTTAATCACACCACTGGTGACTACTTGGATGCAGTACATCCACTTTAACCTCTGGAGAAAAGAAACCTAGAGAAAAGAAACCCATGATTGGAGAGAGAACAAACAGAACAAGAATGAGTGTGGTCATAACTCATAACTGTGTGGGTGTAACTCACAAAGCATCACACTGTCACTCAAATTGGGTAGCAGCAATGAGCTGCCATGGCTCCTCACTGACTCATCAGGTCCCAATGGTGGGTATACATATGCATATAATAATGTGTCAAAAACCTCAGGCAAACCATTATGCAAACATCTGCATCCAGAGTTTCTGCTGCATTTCTGTATGCAACAGAAGATTCAGTTGTGCTGTTGGCTAGCATTCAAAGACAGCTCATAAAAAAAGTGGGAATCTTCAGTGAAGCTGCAACAAGCTTGTAAGGGTAAGCTTTGTTTCATTTTAGCTTTTCCCTTTACAAGCAAAGCATCTATGGGCTGAGGCTTATAAAGGTCTAGATAGAGGGTAGTTTTAAGAGCCTCCTGCATCCAGAACATATCCTTTAAGCACGCCACTGGCACATTGAGAGTTTCACAGAGGTTTACAATAATGCTAGACTCCATTGCTGGAGCAAAATGTCAAATCTGCATTCTTTCCGGTCACTGAAAGCCTGGGTCTACAACTAGATTTTGATCTGGGCCTGGCTTGAGGGTTCTCAAAATGCTGAGAAGATTTCAAAAAATCATTTGACAAGTTTCAGAAGTGGTGAAAATCTAGACATGTGATAACCCAAGTCCTTCAAGCAGTAAATAAACTAAATGTCATAATACTGTTGAAGAACTTGGCTTGGAGTTCCATGAGATGCTGGCAGCACTTTGCCATTGTGCCACTCTAGAAGTGACACCACTGTAGACCTAAACAGTCACAAGCCCTTTGCATTGCACATTTCTCATCTAGAAGTTGATGCTGGAATCTGTAGTTTTCAGAGGATCAGTGAAGAGCACAGTACATACCTGAAATTTCTGTGGCACAAGAATAGCAACTCGGGAGGTACACAGCTCCAAGAAGACTACCTGAAAGAATTCAGTGCAAAACAACTCAATTTTTCCACTACAGTTAGATGGTCCCAGGATTTCAACTTTCCTTTCTAGCTACTAAAGTCAGCAGGATGCACAATGCTCCTTCCAACAAAAGGACAAAATGCAACAGCAGCAAGAAAACAACCAAAAACAAGTGATCTGCAAGGTGGAATGACATACTTGTGGCTTGACATGGCGGATCACATCCTCAACTTCCTTGCAAGAGTCCTGTATTGAGCAAAATCAAGAAGTTCCACCAATTCAGTCCCCCTGACATTTGCACTCACAATCAGAATACCTATGGAAATCCGACTCCTGGATTCACAGTGTTTATGGCACACATCTGTAAACACAATGCTGATGATAATAAGACCAAAAAAGAGACACGAATTCGAAGCTCAGTAGGAAGTTGGTGTGTCTAGTGTGTCCATAACAACTACTGGTGGATGCAACCTAGACAATTTGACTGCCATTAAACCTAGACAAGACAAACCTTGGAAACATGTGCAGTGCCAACAATCCGAACGATGCAGATGCCACCAGGTGCAGAGGATTGACACTGTAAGGTCATAACATGTTTCCCAACATCTGCAGGAAGCAGCAAGTCACAAGATTCAGGAGTGCTGCTGCTGCTGCTGCTACCACAGTTTTCTCTGAGATCATCTCTTCCTTTCCTTTCATCTCCAAGACTCTCATCAGAAACAGCCTCCGATGTACCTTCCCTCGACTCCTCCGCCTCGCCATTATCACCACCAGAAACGATTTTACCGTCTACAGATACAGGCTGTTCCTCCTCCTGCTCTCGTTGTACTGCCAACAATATTCCGTCACCATTATCAGAAACTGCACTTTCCAACAGTATTCCGTCACTATCAGAAGCTGCACTTTCCAAAGCCAAGTTCAGCTTCTTCTTCTCCTTCTCTCCCAATCCGTTTCCAGAGATTGCTGCAGAAGAGTCTCCTCCTCCAACTTGTCGGAATTGGTTGTCAGACGCATCCTCCAGCAACATTGTCACATTCTCCTCTCGCTCTCGACCCCCGCAGTTTGGATCGGAAATGGCACTTGTTTGTGCAGGAAAAGTCTGAGACGAAGCAGTAGCAGCAGCAGACATATCTCTAAACTCACTCATTTCCACTATCGCATCAACGTCATGAGCTTGAAATCCTCTGCTATGAAACTCTCTGCGAAGAAGAGCAGTACCGAGAAGCGAGCGCCAATTGCCTCTGCGAGGAAAGAGCAAAGAAAGGGATTTAGGGCATCTTGCAAAGTGGCCAAAACGAATTAGGGTTTTGGATTTTTTGCTTGTCCTCTGAACCATCAGATTGTGAAGTGGTTTGACTTGTTTTCTGACCTTGTTCTGAAGCTCTTTTATTTTTTTCGTCTTTGTTTCAAGGTCTGTGGAGAGAGATGGGTGATTGATTTCAAGCATGCATTTCAGAACTTCTGTACAGTCACTGGAAACTTCAAAGCTATTCATTTCATGCACCCAATAGCTAGAGCTTCTGCAGTCACAGGAACCATCAGAGGGATTCAGTTCGTGCACCCAATATACCTACAAAGATTCTGCAGTCACTGGAAACTTAGACATTGATTTCGTGCACCCAATACAACAAAGCTTCAGCAGTCACTCAAAACAGTGGAGCAGTTTTGTGCTCTGACTTACTGGAAATCAAGACAGCCTGGATTTGCAAGTCATGGAAATTTGCAAAACATTCTGAGGCACATAAGACAACGATTACAAAGGTTGTGTTAGTGTTGTGACATGAGTGAGAGCTCTGTGAATGGAATGCAAAATGAGGACAAACTTTTGTGGGATTGTCGGTTGTCCTTTCCGAGGTGACCAAGAGCAGCCACCAAGAGCTACTGCAACCAGCTTGCAGAAAAGACAACCAGCTCCAAGTGTTTTTAGAGGTTTACAAAACCTTTGCCCTAGCTCCAATTTCAATGGAACTTTGCATCTGCACAAAGGAGTGGTAAAGAGCCTGGCTCACTTCCAAATCCATGTTGGCACAACAAGTTGGAAGCTAGCAGCAACAGCAACTCTGCAGCTTGAAATCATTAGCTGATTCACATTCCTTTGCTGAAACAAAATGACAAAGCACAATGAAACCATATTGATGGAAACTTTTGCTGCACTCATGCTGTTAAAGGCATACCAAGGAGTTCTTACATCAGAACTCTCAGCATTTCCCTTGGATTTCGATGTATCTGATCAACCAGCACTGTCTCTGTGAATACAGAAACGGGTACAGGGATGACAGGTGTAGACATCAGAAATGGAGAGTCAGTGTGCATACTTGCAAGGAGACCCAAAAACTTGCTACCTGTGCAAGGTGGGTCCAGCAAAATGGAATTCTGTGCTTGGTGCCTGGCAGTCAAAAAAAGTCTTGGAAATTTGACACTGGTGTGTCTAAGTCTGTTGTACATCAATGAACATCTGCTATTTTATTACAAGGGTGACTGTACTCTAGTAAGCACCTGACAATTGTTGCAATTGGTTAAGGAGGGCAAACAAGCCAAATATGCCAAACAGTTGTCAAATAAGACCAAAATCAAAGAAAACCCTAATCCAGTGGAGCACACTTGAAACCATGTGACAAGATGTCCATGCCAACCTCTTTATAAACTGAACCACTTTCAATGCCTTACTGGTGGCATAAATGGGTCTATGGAGATATCAACTGGAGAACAAGATCCATCAATGGTGGCCATGGGCATCTCGTAGTGAGTATCTAAGACCACAGTACTTACAAACAGCAGGGTGATCTCCATCAAGACATATATACTCAATTGGATGTCCTAGTGCAGGATCCCTCCCTGCAGCAAACCAGACAGAAAGCCTCAAATGACACCTCTGGAAAAGTGAGATGACATGAGAATTTGCAAAAAAACACAATGGAAGCAACATTGATGTCTGGCTTGTAAGAACCAAATGTGCTCAACTTTGTAACTGAAATAAAGCCAAGCTTGCAAACAAGGGAGAGAAATTAAAAACCTCCTTCACAAGCGACAACTCGAGCATCAACTTCAATTACAGGAACTTCACTGATGAGCTCCATGGGAGACTTCTTGTCAGTACTCTGTTCACAATGTCCAAAAACAGATCCAAAACCCTAGATTGGCTTAGTATACTTCAAATCTGGTTTAAAACAATGGCTTTCAATGCCAGATAGAAAATTCAGAAGATCACAGGATAGACGAAAAACATAGACTAGACCTTAACCTAAACAATTGTTTGTTTATCATTCTGGTATGTACTCAAGGACATACATTCTCAATACTAAGCCTTAGCAATTGCACTCCTCAATTCTGCTTGACATTCATATGTGTCAGAGTAGGTGTCGGAGGCTGTCATTGCATCGTTGTTGGGGACTCCGCCTGGTACATCCCTTCGCAACAAAACCTAATCGATGCCGCCAGCATTATTCCTCCTTGTTCAATGTATTTAAATCTCCAAAATGGAGAATCTCCTGGAAGAGGAAGCGAACTGGGAAAAAAAAAGAAAGAGAAAAAAAGAGAAAACCTGCATCCACTTGGCGGTGTGATCGTCGCTAAACGCGCGAGAAGGAACTTGGTGGATCGATCTCCACGCTGCTTGCCCTCCTCCGTTCATTATCGTATGGCGTTCACAGAGCACCGATCCATCATCTACTACTATTCCTCCGATCCCGAAGTTCAGAGATGGAACTGAACATGTAGGCGCAGCAAGACGCGATCTTCCAAGCAGACGCGCTACAGCCACGACCGATCTCGACATCTCTGCGGTGCGATGCAACGACAGAACGCACGCAACACTCGAAACGGGGAAACAAAAAAAAAAAAAAAAAAAAGGCTTCGCACACAAGCGCTCGCTCGCAACAGGGTTGCGGCTTCCGCCTTCTTGCCATCGCTTCGGGAACGCGGGAACACAAGGAACGATGGGAACAAAGGCCAAGCTTGGAATCTGGATCATCCAATATATTGCTAAATGACGAATTAGGGTTTTCTATGTGACCTATAAAAATAAAAATGTCCATAATTTCATAAATTTGCTTGTTGAAATATCTTCACAAATTCATTGTTATTTTCTCTTGGGGAGTGAGGTTGTTCTCAATGTTGTTTGTTGTTACATGATCCCTTCCCTAGTAATAGTTGAATATACGCTTGAAGTTTCCGTAGATTAATCAAAATTTGTCCTTGCATTCTAGCCCATTCCAAAACTAAGGTGAAAACATCATTGAGCTCCACAATTGCTTTGAAAATATTTTGCCACTTAATACAAAAACAATTCCATAGTATTGCATGTATCCACTACATTCAAATTTTCCATATGCTTGTTTTTCATAGCATTCACTAAAGAAATTACCTCAATGTACTCCCCCATTAAACTATCAAGACTTGTGTGTTGTTGATACATTGCAAGAATCCATAAAATTTGTTTATATACTTTTCTCTCACCATTTGAATCATGTCCCATGCCTCCTCTTCACAATGTGCCTCCAACCTCAATCATTCAAGCAACATGCTTCGAATCTACAACCCAATTTAATTTATATAACACACATTGAACAAGGGATGTATTCAAATACATTGAAAACATTTGAAGAACATCCACTTGAACAATACAAATTACAAGAGAAAACAAGAATTTTGATACAAATTGGAAAGAAGAACTATTGTACTTGTAGGATCAAGGTTCTCAATCAACATAGTTTTGATTCATTTTTTGATTGCCATGATTCATAATGTGGATGACTCATTACCAACATTCACAATGACATCCAACAACCACTCTCTTCACAACAATAATCCCAACTCAAGAATTCGATAAACACCATAGACTATGAAAGAAAACAATTCATGCACATCATAATTTATGAAACTATGCATTGATTCATCATTTCAAGTCAAAAGAAAAGGGGTTGGGGGCAAGGGTGGAAGTAGAGGAAAATCATGGGGGTTCGAGGAGGGCGAGTGGGAAGTAGGATAAGTAGCAATGAGAAACATTAGCATGATTTAATGGCAAGATAACATTGAAATTTGAATTCAATATTTGGGATGTTCTAACATTTTCGATAGATTATTTAACAATAGGCTTAACATTTTGCAAACATTATTAGCATGTCACCCACCACGTTGGAATTAATGGTATGTAATATAACATGAGTGGATACGATGAATTTCTTATGTATATTGCCATTTATTTATCAACTTTGGCTTTGTGTTATTTTACATGATCAATGATGATCAAGTCATGGAAAAATGAATTGATTTTATAAATAAATTTCATTTGAATGAAAATATCATAATATTTGGGCAATTTTTACATGCAAGTGAAAATTTATTTATTTATTTAAAAATTTAAACTTCAACATACGAGTTTTTATTTTAGACTTTTTAACATGTAAAGAATAAATTTACTATTTGCACAACAATGATTAAAAGTCTGTTGTCGCCCTCATGGTCAATTTGTTCACAACTAATACATTTACATTTATTGGCCAAGGTTTGATTTTAGTTGCCTTCAAATTAAATTTTTGAAAATTTTGACAAGAGGGTGGATGATTTTTCAAAAAAATTGATTTAGTAAATAAATAAATTTATGCTAAAGCTACCCATGCATTACAATATTAAATGACATTGCATAAAAACTAGAATTGAATTAAAATTCTTAAATTTACTTAAAATACATTGAGAATTCAAATTTCATTCATTTGTATTTAGTTGTTTTTATTAAAAAAAAATGGTGCAAAAGGTATTAAAAATATGTTCATTATTGTCATGCTGAAAAAAAAAGTTTGGAAATACATAGATCTAAAAAGACACTTTTACATTCTCTTAACTTGAAATTGGCTAAAACGTACTCCAATTTAAAATTATCATCCAAAAAGATGACCAATGGAACCAACTTTAACAAATAATTATCTCTAAGTCTAAATAGAATATTATAAACTTATCTTTTGTTTTTGTTAACTTACTATAAGTCTTAACATACTTTATTAACCTTATTTCCCTTTGGATAAGTGAACATTTTTTTCCTTTGAAGATCAACGAGTGCTAGTTTAAACTTAAATCTATCTCACTTAATTAATGAATATATCATTTGGGTTAGAAGCAATTTGTTGACTATTAATTCTAAACTTAGATACAATGGTAGGCTTATTTTACAAATCTTTCAACATTGATCTTTCTCTCATTCACTCTTATCAAGTTTGGTGTAACGAAATGCATAAGACATTGTTACAAAATTCCCCATGAAATATTTAAAAAAATAAACTCCATACAATCCTAAGAGAATGGGGGAAAAAAAATAATTTTACATTCAAAGAAGAAGAAAAAATCATTTTTTATATACACCTTTTGACAAATTTGATCATATTGCCCTTCTTTTCTTCACATTTTAATCAACACCTACAAAATAAAAAATTATAGTATATATTCAGTTCTTGGAATTTTGATTTTGTAGGTGTTTTCTTCTTTTAAAGATTGGCGAATTTTTTTTCAAAGAAAGAAAGAAGGAAAAAAAAACACAAATTTTTTGTGATTTTTAAGGATTTTTTTGCCCAAAAAAAAAGCGCACTTGAACATGTATGTATGTATATATGTATGTACGTGTGTATGTATTTTAGTTTATTTTATTTGGATGAAAAAAAGGTGCACGACAAAGTGGTGAAATTGTGGCAGGCGGTGATAGGCCGCGGCCTCTACGCCTCTTCTGCGCCACCCTTTCCCGGCCGCGGCCGGATGCTTCTTCTTCCTCCCGCACCCTTCCACGCGCCATGCGATGCGCAGCTGCCGGTTCACCGTCGCTAGCGCGCACGCGGGACAGCAACAATCCTCCTCATCTTGGGAGAATGTGAAAGAAGAAGCTAATGGCAAGAGAGAGCTTTGAGAGAGTGTGGGAGATTTGGGTTTGCAGTAATGCAGAACTATTCGCAGACTCGCAATATTAGTAGTGGGGTCGCTGTTTTGACCTTGTTATGTTGCGTCCGGGAGCTTGGCTTGCGTTTTTGAGCCCGAGCCCGGTTTTTTTTTTTTTTTGTTTTGTTTTGGTGGTGAGTGAGTGGGTATGGGGATGATGAGTATGTATATGGCAGTGGCAGCGGCTCCTCAGAATTGCGGTGTGCTTCACGGAGGAGGAGCAATAGCAGGGGGCGGTTGCGGTGGCGGTGTTGTGATGGGATGTATGAAACAACAAAGGAGACTGTTGCCTTCTTGTATGTTGAACTATAGATTTGAAGGTCTGAGGATTGTCGATTTATCGTCGCGGGAGAAGAGTGCGAGAATCGGAATCCAGGATTCTGGAAGCGAGAGAAGAAGAAGGAGAAGAAGAAGAATAGTAAGTAGAACAATGAGAGGGGAATTGGGTGTTGTGACGTGTGAAAAGAAGGTTAAGGTGCGTTTGCTTCTGGATCACCAGGTGCAATTTGGTGAGTCTCTGGCACTCCTGGGATCGGCGGAATGTGCGGGCTCGTGGCAGAATAAGGTGGCCATGTCTTGGACGGAAGCAGGTTGGGTGGCGGAGTTGGAAGGGAAACCCGGGGAGAAGCTCGAATACAAGCATGTTCTCATCACCCAAAATGGAGAAACGGTTTGGGAAGCTGGTCCCAACCGGGTTTTGCCATTGCCGGCTGAAGGCTGCTTCCAGCTTGTAACACACTGGGATTGCACCCAAGAGGAGTCTGAACTGCTGAAGGAGAAGGAGCAGCAGGATGAGGAGCCAGAGAGTGAGAGACAAGTCAACAATGTGGACGAAAAACCAGGAAACTCTCTGAATGTGGTCGAAGAGACAGCAAGCTCCTTTGTAGAAGGATGGCAGGGAAGAGAGGTTTCTTTCATGAGATCTAATGATCATGCTCATGAAAAGGCAGGCAAATGGGACACTTGGGGACTGGAGGGTGCAGCTTTGCACCTAGTCCAAGAAGATCAAAAGGCAAGCAATTGGTGGCGCAAATTGGAGGTGGTGAGAGGACTGGTGATGGGTGAACTCGGCAAGAAACAGACTCTGAACACACTCGTCAATGTTGCAATCTATCTGAAGTGGATCAACACAGGACAGATACGATGCTACGAGGATGGCCAACATTACAGACCCAGCAAGCATGCTGAGATATCTCGCAGGATTTTTCAGGAGCTCGAAAGAATGAGCTCAGACCAAAGCTTGAACCCAAAGGAGCTTCTGGTGATCAGGAAGATCCATCCCTGCTTGCCAGCATTCAAGGCTGAATTCACAGCTTCTGTACCACTGACACGAATTCGTGATATTGCTCACAGGAATGACATACCTCATGATTTGAAGCAGGAGATCAAGCACACAATACAGAACAAACTGCATCGGAATGCAGGGCCAGAGGATTTGGTTGCCACTGAGTTGATGCTGGCTCGTGTGACAAGGAATCCAGGAGAATACAGTCAAGCTTTTGTTGATGAATTCAGAGTTTTTTATGGCGAGCTCAAGGATTTCTTCAATGCAGGCAGCTTGACTGAGCAGTTGGAAGGTCTCCGAGTGTCATTTGATCAAGTGCAGCTCTCTGTCTTGGACAATTTTCTAGGGATTAAACGTAACCTTGATGATTCAGGTACTGCAACAACAAATGGGAATGCTGCAAAGAGCACAGACTCACTTATCAGCCTGTTGCATGCTTTGACTAGTCTTCGATCCACTCTTCTCAAGGGGCTCGAGAGTGGTCTTCGAAATGATGCCTCTGATGAAGCCATTGCCATGCGCCAGAAGTGGCGTTTGTCAGAGATAGGGTTGGAGGATTACTCCTTTGTGTTGCTAAGCAGATTGATCAATGCACTGGAAAGTGCAGGTGGAGCTCGCTGGCTTGCAGATGAGGCAAGAAAGGAAAATGTTTCTTCATGGGCTCATGCATTGGGAGCTATTGTGTTGGGATTACGGCAGATAGGTCTTTCTAAATGGCAGCAGGCAGAATGCATTGCGATTGAGAATGAGCTTCAGTGCTGGCAGGCTGTGGGGGTGACTGCTGACAAGGACACAAAAACCTGGGCGCTGAGACTGAAAGCAACACTGGATCGTGCTCGTCGTCTTGCCGAGACTTACACTGACACTTTGCTGCAGCTTTTCCCAGAAGAGGCCCTGAAGCTTGGGAATGCACTTGGGATTGCTGAGAATACAGTGCACACCTTCACAGAGGCTGAAATTCGAGCTAGTGTTGTATTCCAAGTGGCGAAATTGTGCTCAATGCTGCTCAAAGCAGTGCGAACAATTGTTGGTGGGGAGGGTTTTGATACACTCATGCCTGGCAAGGTTGTTGGCAGGCTCATCGAGGTTGACAGGATCACTCCAAGTTCGTTGTCATCCTCTGTGAAAGATCCAGTCATTTTGCTGGTGAAAGCAGCAGATGGTGATGAAGAGGTCAAAGCAGCTGGTGCTAATGTTGTAGGAGTAATACTGCAACATGAACTTCCACATTTGTCACATCTAGGTGTCCGTGCTCGCCAAGAGAAAGTCGTCTTTGTGACATGTGATGATGAAGACAAGGTGGCAAATCTTTGTGGTCTGATCAACCAAACTGTCAAACTTGAAGCTTCGTCTGAGTCCGTGCAGCTGATCGCCTACCAAGGGCCACTGCTGGTACAGCAAAAGCAAGAAAACAATGTAGTGGATGTGGTGAACAACAAGAGCTCACAAGTCAGCAAGGAGGATGCTGTTGGTGAGGAGGGGAAATTGGAGGGTGTGGCAGTAGCTACCTTGTCCAAAGCTGTTCGCATTAAGGAGAGCTCAGTGGTGAGAAGTACTCGTGGTGTGGTGTTGGAGCTTTCAGAGGCCACAACAGAGAATGCAGGCTCTAAAGCAGCTGCATGTGGAAGACTTGCAGTCCTCACCATACATGCTGCTAAGGTGCACAGTGAGCAAGGAGTGCCAGCAGTCTTTCATGTGCCTCCAGGGAAGGTGATACCATTTGGTGCTATGGAAGAAGCTTTAGAAAGTAGCAATTCTCAAGAGACATTTCAAGCTCTTGTGGAGCAAGTTGAGATTGCTCATCTTGAAGGTGGAGAGCTTGACAAAGTTTGTAATGAATTGCGCGCTCTTGTTGCCACCCAGAGACCAGCAAGATCTGTAATGGATGCGCTTATGTCAGGCAACACCTTTTCCAAGGATGCAAGACTGATTGTACGCTCCAGTGCAAACGTTGAGGATTTGGCTGGGATGTCAGGTGCAGGTTTGTACGACTCCATCCCGAATGTGAAGCTTTCAGAACCTGGAAATTTTGGCAAGGCAGTTGCTGAAGTGTGGGCATCACTGTATACCAGGAGAGCTGTCTTGAGTCGCCGGGTGGCTGGTGTCAAGCAGCAGGACGCTTCAATGGCTGTTTTAGTTCAAGAGCTTCTTTCACCTGACCTCAGTTTTGTATTGCACACAGTGAGCCCCATTGACCAGGATGAAGCAGTGGTACAAGCAGAGATTGCCGTGGGTTTGGGTGAGACTTTGGCTTCAGGAACAAGAGGGACACCATGGCGCTTGGCTGTCAACAAGTTTGATGGAGAAGTCAAGACATTGGCGTTTGCAAACTTCAGTGACCAGCTCGTGGTTCTGAATGATGGCAAGGTTGCTGATGGAAGTATGGTGCACAAAGTGATTGATTACAGTACACAACCACTCTCTGTTGATCCCAATTTTCGAACACAAATAGGACAGCAGCTAGCCACTGTCGGCTATTTCCTGGAGCAACAGTTTGGTCTGCCACAGGATATTGAGGGATGCATTGTGGGAAGGGATATATACATTGTGCAAGCTCGTCCCCAGCCATGAAAAGGCACTCTTCACCCCCACTGTTTTGCACTTAACCACAAGAACAGGTATAGAGAAAGTGTGTGTAGACTGTTTTCACTCTTGCTCTAAAGTTTTGGTGAGAGAAAGTTGGACCTGCTGCTCCCAAACATATGAAGAACAAATGCTGATTTTGACATGAGGTTTCTTCTGCTGCACCGAAGATGATGATGTCTCTGGACAGAAACTAGGGTTTGGTTTTACTGCCAGTTCTGTAATCCCTCCAGCACTGTGTGGATGTGTGGATGGGGGGTGCAATGTGTGGATGTGGAAATGCATTTGCTCAGCAGGCGTTGTGTACACTGCAACTTCTGCTTGGGGGAAGATTCAAACCTTGTTTTTGTACCTGGATCAAAAAGAACGTAGCTTTGGCTTTAGCAACAGGAAGCTTACAAAGGTCCTTAGGTTTCGAGGTTGGATAAAAGAGCACAGATTTGCATGTTTTCCTCTTCTCCATAACCAAGGTGATTGGTATATTTATGTATCCTCAGAAGAGGAAGCTCTCAGTACTGTTCTGGTATGAGACCTACTTTCTGAGATGCAACACTTTGTCAATGTATTGACAATGTTTTCCTTTCAGGAGAGCACATTTTCGACACATTTCCAAGCAAAGCTCCGCACCTGAACCCTAAACCCTAAACCCATCAGTGCACTGTGAAGGATGGATGGTAAGGATCACTTTGTTGCCCAATGGAGACTACCCTACCACGTGGTTAGATTTGACAACCAAGTGTCAAATTTTAACACCGCAAGTTAAGCTTTTCTAGCGTTTGGCACATGTTGGATCTTAATATTTTGACAACTTTGTGCAAGGAATAGTTCAAAAGGCAATTTGTATTTTGGATGATGATCATGACATCCCAAAAGAGGATGTCGAAAAAGAGCTTTTTAAAGACAATGAGATTGGAGGATAAATTGTCGGAGTGTGTGTGGCTTGAAGTTTTGGTTTTACTCAAAATTGTAGTTTTTGGAACTTCATACTATGTATGTTTAATTTTTGGTTGAGTCATTTTTGTGTAAAAATCTCTTAAGGTGCATGTGATTACAAGTTTTGTCTCTTCTAAATTCAAGACCTATGAATTCAGCAATTATTGTTTACATTTTGCAAATCTAGAATTTTGAACAAAGTAGGTGGCTAACCCACTATCTACACATTCATTGTCATAATTTGGTTTATGAATAGTTAATTAAGGATTCATAACATGGTTTGTTTATACATTAGGGTGCAATCATATTATAAAAAGCAAGTGGTGCCCCATTAGATAAGTCTTTGGAAAGCAATGCATAAATTAGTCGTGTTGACATGGCAAAATAAGATTGGTTATTTATGGAGAATATTTTTTATTCCATCATTTATAAATCAAATTATATATAATAAAAATAGTTTTTTTGTATATTTACTTATGTTTGGAAAGGCAACTATATGGAAAATACACACATCATGTGCCCTTTTCTAAAAATAAAAGTCAAATTCAAGCTTCCTCATTTTCCCTTTTTTCATGTGAAAGAGGATTTGTTTCTTTTTCTTACAAGAAACAAAACTCGAACACTTCATTCATTTTTATAAATTCTTGTTGAAATTTAGTTATTATTTAAATTGATGTTCTTAACAAAATTATCAACACCATCTGAAATTATCTAAATAATTTCACATGAAATTAATTGATAGAATTGAAAAATTAAAGTTAAATTGAAATAGAGTTAATTTGGATAAATATGATGAAAATAAAATAAAAACTTTGCAAAATATATTGATTGTTAATAGTGTAAAACATACTATAATCATCGAACATTGATGAACATAAACAAAAGCAACCAAACAATGGTTGTAAAACATTGTAAGGAATTATTAACAAAATATGATCAAATGACCAAAATTAAATGATGAAAATTATCAAAACAACTAAGTTGCGTAAGGAGGTGGAAGAAAAACAAAGGGGGAATTGTAAGTTATAAAATGGGGCAAAAAACGTGTGAATTTGATAGAAGCAATTAATCATGCATAACAAAATACCATAACATTTCTGCATGCATTGCCATGATATTACCATAATTGTATGCATTGTATGCCCAAATTGTCATTGAAGTAAAACAATGAAATTCAAAGCTTTATGAAATTGTTAGTGCAAAATAGTTTGAATTTCATAAATAGATAATGAAATGCTCTATTACTGTGCAAATTGATAGTACATACATCTTGGATGTAATGTTTTCAATTATTGACACGTATATAATCTAAGAATGTACATGCTCAAATTTAATCCAAAAATTTATGTTATATTGCATACAAAAGATATGGAATCAACCATAATGATTAATAGTTTCATTTAAAATTGTGTTTATTCACAATGAATTTCCTATGGGGTCTATGCAATGTCATTGGAATACAATTATCCTTATAGGGAACATGTGCAAACACAATAAATGCAAATAACAATGAATAGAATGTTA
This sequence comes from Sphagnum tenellum, assembly GCA_963921925.1. Classification (NCBI taxonomy): domain Eukaryota; kingdom Viridiplantae; phylum Streptophyta; class Sphagnopsida; order Sphagnales; family Sphagnaceae; genus Sphagnum; species Sphagnum tenellum. The sequence continues at coordinate 19,704,702 of OY998142.1, read as the reverse complement.
ACATGAAAGAAATATCATTGCTTGTAGTTGCAATGTAAAGGTTCATCATGAACCTCAACATGAAGATTTTGAGATTAAGCACTTGTAATTAATTGGTTCAAGCTTTTGGTTGCAATAAAGAATCATAACAATTGGCAATAACATTGATTTTAAAAATTAGGGTTGCTTGCTCTATATCCAAAAAAGGTCCTAGGATGAAATGTCAACTTACTAGATGTCTAAAATCTAAAGGTTTCAATAAAGAATCAAATTTTGATTTAAGGCATCTAAATCCAAAGGAACTTCTTGGTTTAGTTTGGATGATGTGTGAATGTGGGAATCATAGGGATGATGATGAGTATGGGATCCATAGGGTTGGCAACAAGGATAATTAGGATGGTGGCAAGATAATCAAAACAATGATGACTATGGGGACAACAAGGATAATGGTGGAAGATGATGTAACATGGACATGGGAAAGATAATGGGAGTGCCATAGTGAGGAACATGGGTAGAACTAAAAATACATATTTTAAACAATTTAGTAACATACAAGCATTGAGGACAAAGGGGGCACAATAAGGGTGTGAAAAGGATGTCATGGGTGCCAAAGTGGATGATGTGATGAGGAAAAAATGTTATTTGTGGTTTGGTGACAAACAAGCAATGGAGATGACAAGGGTGTAAAAAAGGACAAATAGGTATTAAGGTGGAGCAAGACATAGAAAATTTATTTTGTTTTTTTTTTTCATCAATAGTTTGGCCATAATGGTGAAGGCAAGACACCGTCAAATGAAGCATTGAAAAGCATGACAAAGGGTGTTCACCAAATGTTTCCATCTTTCCATTGTTGTTCCCATTGTCATGTTGGATTTATGCCATGTTCCATAGTTCATGTGATTACATCCCCCATTTTCCTTGGCATTTCAAGGCCCACCCCCATTGTTTTGATGTTCACCATTTTCGTTGGGATTTCAAGGCCCAACCCATTGTTATGGTGCTCAACCATTATTTTAAAGGCAAACTCATCCCATCATTCCAACATTCACCTTAACATTCAAATAAGGTTGAAACCTTCATTTGAACATAAAAGTTAGGTTTTATGTAAATAAACCTACATTTAGACTCGGTGTTAGGACCTTGTTGACAAAAGACCATGACATCCTTTTAGATGTTAAAAAATTTCTTATGTCCTATCATCAACCATGATGGTACTTACCATAGTTTGAGGCTATTCACACACAACACATATTGTTTTAGGGCAAAAAGGTAGCTACCATTGCTAACATAACACAATCATGTTCAAACATGGAGTCATCAAGTTTCAAAGGGAACTTACATTGTACATTGAAAGTGTTGTCAATTGTTGTTAAGATGTATTACATGAATGATTGGAATTCTTTCACATCCAAAAATGTGGATGTAATTTGGAATAAATATGATTTAGGCAAGAACATATTAGCTATGATCTTGTGCAAACTTTTTGAAATAATTGTAGTAAAGATTTGGCATGGAGCTTGGCAACTTGAATTTGAAACTTTAAGGTTAATTATAGAAACAAAACCATGAAGTTATGTAGAGAGGTGAGTTGTTTAAAAATGTAGGTTGCGCAATTCATCTTTAGCAAAAGACTTTTCAATTGATCATGGGGAAGAAAAGGATGTTGGTGTTGGGGCCATCCTTATGATGTATGTGCAACTATAGATAAATCCCATATGAGAAGATCAATGGACATGACCAATAGCTAGGTGTTGCGAACACCGAGTTGCGAACCTTCTGGGGCTAGAAGCATAAGTGAAATTTGTGTGAGAGTTGTTGAAAATGTCCATGGATGCTTGCATTTAAAGCTTATTATTTTTTGGTGTTGTTTGTTGTTGGAAGAGAAGGTTGATATTGGAGGAGAATTCTATTGTTGGAGGAACATAATGAAAAGGGTGCAATCTTTTGGTCTTGGCAATGGTGTAGAATAACTTTGGTGTTTAGGAACATTATTTGAGAATAGGGGAATTTTTAATTTAAAGAAAAATTGGTTCATAATGCTTACATTGAATTTAAAATCCCTTTTATGGGCTATTACATAACAATACCACTTTAATTAGAAATTTAAGTTAATTTTTTCTTAATGTTAAGTTATTGTATTCCTAAATATTTCCTTAACATTCGCTAAACACAAATATTTACATGAACATCCATGTCATATTTGATGTTAATTAACATTTTATATGTTAACTTTACAAAATTTGAAAAATTCTTGACATTGGGTTATGAATGATTTCCTATCAAGTGGAAAAGTAAATTAAAAATTATATATTTGGATTCCGCATTACTTTGCACTACCATTGACGACAATTAAATTATTTTGTGTGAACATAATAATTTTGTCGTAATCAAAATTTCCTTTTCAAAAGATAAAATTTTGTAAATTTCACTATATGTCATTTTGTTTCATTAATATTTTTATATTCTTGTTTTGCTAAGTAAAATGCCAATGAAAGTTTGATTCATTAGAAAAGTTCATAACAAGATATTAACATACAAACAAAAAAAAAAAAAACTTTTGGAGGGTGTCTAAGGATGTGCTAGGACATCCCTAGTTCGACTGACCATAACTCTGGTCCTGAAACCAACCCTCGTTTGAATGACGAAACCCTAACCCTAATGCTTGGCGATGGATCGGGGATCAGTCGAGGGAAGCATAGCGATGTCTTCCGAATGGCAGCAGAGAGTTATGGACTTGTTCCGTGGTTGCTTGCTTTGCTTGGTTGATTGACGACAGGAAATTGCGAAATTGGAGGTGATGCGTGTATGATGGGAGTGTCTATTCGTAGTTGAAGAAGTGAGGAAGGGAAACGAAAGGAGAAAATCATGGGGGTGTGGACATTGCTGCTGCGTCTGGCAGTGTGGCTGATAGCATGTCTTGGGGTGCAAGCAGTTACTGAACCCTTTCGTCGGGATCCCGGCCATCCACAATGGCACCATGGTAGCTTCCAGGACCACAGTGAGGACGTGAGAAAGATGACTCACGACTTGCTACACTCCCGCATCCAGGTATTCTTCCTCAATTCATATGGTGGGTCGATGTGAAGTCTGCAGGTTTTCGATTCAATGTCGCATAAGAGAAAGAAGCAGGAGTTTTTGCATTTGTAGTAGAAGAAAAAGAAGAAGAAGCTGGATCATATCAGGTGGGACCTAGTTTCATGCAGGTTCCATTTCCAGTACCATTGGAGGTCAATGTGGTGCTGGTAGGGTTTCTGGGCGATGGAGGGTACCGCTTTCAGCTCGATGGTAACATGTTGCAAGAACACCTGAAAAAAACCTTCCCTTCACATCGACCAGCTTGCTTGGAAACTGGTGCCCTGCTTGAGATTGAGCATCAGTTAACCTACAATGTCATCCCGGTAAGGCAATCCCTTAGACTGTGAGGATGCACGATGCTTGGAAAACCTGTTGCAATTTTGAGGTTTTTCTTTTGATCAATTTGGAGGTGTCTATCATCAAATCTCTTGTGCTCTGTATCTGATGCAGTCTCTTTGCCTGCAAACATCCATGATGCTTGCAAAACCTAATTGCATTCATGAAGTTTTCTTTGATCAATTTACAGCTGTCTACTATCAAATCTCATGTGCTCCATATATGAGCAGTCCCTTAGACTGTCAGGATCCATGATGACTGCAAAACCTAATTGGATTCATGAGGTTTACTGTGATCAGTTTCTAGCTGTCTCTGACTGTCAAATCTCATGTGCTTGGTGTCTGGATATAACTTGAGTATCTGACCTCGGCAGGTAGGACATTTAGAGCTCACTGCCTTTGAATGGGAGCTGAGGAGGAAAATGGTGAAAGCAGGTGTAGCCAGAGAGGTAATGGAGCTAATCTTTGTCTTCTCCCTCTGGTTTTTAAGATTGCTGATGTTCATCAAGCTAATGTCATTTGTAATTGGATTTTCAAGTTGCTTGCACCAGAAAAAATTTCAGGATTTAGAGTGTTGTGAATGCAAACACTTCTGTTTCTAAACTGCTGTGTCTCCATTTTATAATGCACAGAGCGAATTTGGCTTAGAAGTTCCACTGTATGAGGTTGAGGCAACAAGTGTGGAGCCAACATTTGATGAGCTCTATAGCTATTTATTTGGACTTCCACCAGCTGCACACTCTGAAAATGATATGAATGGACCTGTCCCAAGTGCCATTTTTATTCTCAACCTTGATAAGGTTTGTCTTTCTACTTGAGCTCAAGCTTTGTAGACACAGGTCAAAAGCCTTTTGTCAGCAAATTCCAAGCATTTCTGTTTTGGCAATTTCTTGAGAACATGGCCAGCTTGCACACCAGAGCTGGTTGCACATTGAGTTGATACAGATTGCTTGCAAGTCTATATGATATTCAGAGGGGCATTCAGAGTTGTAACACAATGTTTACACATGTAGTTGGGTATTTTGTGTGAAGGTGCACCCTTGCATCTTAGGAGTTAGCAATCTCTGTGGTATGTTCAGTTTTGCTGGACAGTTGAGCATTTTAGTGTTCCCTGAAAGGCTAGGTTTCTACTTGCAATTATGGGCCTCTTCCTTGGTCATAAATTCTGGAGTGTTTTTTTCTTGACAGTTGCAATAGATCAGAGATTCTAGAGGACTTGCACCTGCAATTTAACAGGAATATCTGAAGGTCAGTCCTGATACTTTACAGGTGAGAATGGATCCAAGGTTGAATGAGACAGGAGATATTGCAGATGCTTATGGTGCTAAGATTGAGGCTCTGGATCTTGAGGACCTCCAGAAACAAGAGGCTGGGTATGTGTACAGATATCGTTACAATGGGGGAGCCTCCTCACAAGTCTGGCTTAGCCATGGAAGGTAGCCTAACTCTATTCCAAACTGCCAATTCCAGCTTGAGTGGGAGGTTTGGTCTGGTGTGGATTTTTTGCCTGCTCTTTGTGAGAGATACAATGACCTATTAGCTTGAAAAGCTCAGTGTTTTGGAGCGCATAATTCTTGTATTTTGAAGTAGGAAACTTTTCAAAGTCCATTTTTCATCAAAAAATTCTTGTTTTTAGTGTCGTTTCCCTCTTCTCTTCCTCTTTTCCATTTAGTTCTTTTTGGTTTCTACTTCTCTTTGTCTTTCCCTTGCTTCTTGGTTTGCATGGTACTCTCCATCTCTGTTGTGTTATATTGATCTAACCAGCATCACAGCTAAGTCTTCCTGTTACTGCCAGTCTTCTGACAGAAAAGTAGTATATCAATTAATGTCTGGCATTGACCACCACCCAATTATTGCAGATATGCAGTAATTGACATATCAGCAGGACCTTGTTCATATGGAAGGCGGGAGTCTGAGGAGGGCAGTGTAGGTTACAGAACTGTGCCCAGGCTGCAGCATCTCTTACTTCCACGTCGCCGCTCCCCTGTAGTAGATCCTAGTATTGTCAAGGGTGTATTTTGTGGCCAAATCTCAGGACTCATAGTGTCTGCTGTGGAGCACATAATTGCACCAGATGTCAGGTACCTTGATTCTGCTTCAACTTGTCTCATTCTAGTAGCTCATTGCTGAAGATGACCTGCAGGACTCTCACATAGAACTTTAAAAAGATGCACAGAATTTGTGTGACAAGATAGTTTGATCAAAGGAATGATGCAAATATGATGATTATTATATGTCCTTTTTGTAGTGAATGCAAATCTTATTGTATTAGTGGGAGTGCTACTGGAGTTTCAAGAGGGGCACAGACACATTAGCTTCACCAGTGTGGATGTATGATGAGAAAAATGGCTCAGACTCACATTCTTGTATTTGGCCTTCTTCTGATGGCAGATTTGAGACTGTGGATGTAACACAACGCTTGCTGGTGTCAATAATAGTTCTACGCAACCATCTGCAGTATAATCCTCTCATCCCTGGGAGTAACTTTAGCATCGACATGGAGAGCATAAATGATCAGGTATTACTTTGTTCTGACAGTCAAATTCACTTCAAGAGCACTCAAGTGTCACAAAAAGCTTTCATCTTTGTGATAATATAGACAGTGAATGCAAACCAAAAGCCTACTCTTCATGATGTTGATCATACCAGCAACAGCAACACCCCTGCAAGTTTGTGTGTGTTGTAATTTGTAACTTCTATTGATATTGCAGGTGAAGAAAATGCTGCAGCCTGGTCAAAAAGTGGTGGTAGTTGGGGGCACCCACAACCTGCATGAGCACGAGCGTCTTGCAATGGCAGTGGCCAAGGCAACAGTTGGACATTCTTCCCATGATACACGTCCAGATGGCCGGTTTCATGCTAGAACCTTGACCTTACTTGATGGGGCTGTGCTGAGAGAGGTAAGTGATGTGTGCTCAAGGGACCTGACTTGCACTTAGCATGGAATGATTAGAAAATTATCTGCACACACATGAGACACTGTGTACAACTTTCACTTGTTGAGCCTTGAGAAGGCAGGAAGATGGGGGGAAACACTGCAAGTTAGCATCTTCTTTGTAGTAGTTGCCATCAACTGGTTTTTGATCTCTACATCCTTGGACTTGCATCTTGAAATTGAATACTATTGACTTTTTTGTTAGCTATGCCCTCTTGAGTGCCAGCCAACATAATGACTTAGCCCCTCCCCCTGCTTTCACAATTGCAGCAGAAACACAGGACACAGATTCTCATAGAATTGTTTGTCAGAAGTTTTGAGCATAGCATTTTATACTTGTCTACACCCATGCTTAGGAGCTGATGAATTCAGTGTGGAATAATGAATGCCAGTCACTACCATTCAATAATGAAGGTGATGGTCACACACCTGGTGAGTTTCACAGTGACACTAACAAAAGTTGTGACAGCATTCATCCTTGCCACATTTGATTTGATCTGGCTGGAACAACATTTGTTTAGGTAACTCTTTGCAATCACATTGATATATCCTTGGACTGCAGGAGATGAGACACTCAGCTGATGTACTGGCTGCTGGAATTCTTGAAGTAGCAGATCCTGAACTGTCAACTCAGTACTTCAGGCCACGGGTACCACACATAGTTTTGTCATATCCCATGAGTAGTAGTTTGCGTATAAATACTCAGTGAGTAGTCTTCTGTAGCACCTAGGCGAGTCATTGAAAATAGTTTGGTTAAACTGGTTTTCCTTGTATGTTCACAGGTTGACTTTGTCTTTGTAGACTAAAGTATTTGCAGATTGTTGCAAGCTTTTTTTCATGATTGTGAGTAGGAAAAGGGCAAAGCATAGGTCCAGCCACTGACAGGCTAAGTAACATAATCTTTCTGATGGTTTTGATACAGCCAACCTGGGAAAATCCTCCAAGTATGGAGCCTGAGGAAACAGTTGTGAAATCACGACTAGCTCGGTATCCATACAGCAGGAGAAGTCCGAAGGCAGGTATGGACAAGCGGAAGGGGGTTAGTAACCGGATGCCAAATGACCCTCCAGCAATTATGAAATCTCATGGCACACGTGTGATTCCAGTGTGAGTACTCTAGTGATCTTGGTTGACTTGCTGTTCCTTGGGCTTTGTTAAAGTATGGTACAGACAAAAAGGGTTTGTTTGGAATCCAAGGCAGGAGAAATTGATTTGATTGGTTTTGTACCCTAGAACATTGTTTGCTTTGGTGTTTCAGATAGAACATTCTTGTGCACCCAGAGGCCTCAGTAGCCTGTTGCAGAACTTTTGTGAACAGCTGACCAAACTGTTACTTGTCATAGGACAGGTTTCTGTTATCATTGGCTGGTGTAGATCCACAGCTGATGATGGAAGGAGAGAACCTTATGTGGGTGAGCCATGATTCTGTATTTGTGCTGCAACATGCAGGTGACCCTATTCCTCTCAGGTCAGCCTTTGTCCTTCTCTTTATGTCATCATACACGTCTGTGCTTCTTTCTTTGTCACAGTGGCCATCTTTACACAAATCGTGCGCGGGCAAGAACCAGGTTATCAATGTTGGTGGTTACTGACAGGAGGTTTGATGTTGTCAGTGCTGTGTCAGAAACAGAAAAGAGGGAGGCAATACCAAACTCCCCTCAGCGCCATATTGTTGCTGGGTTGGCAGCTGTTGTAGGTGGCTTGGTGGCACCTTATGAAACAGCTTCACACATTCACGACCGCCCTGTTCTTGATTGGCTGTGGGCATCTGGTCATCAACCCTTTGGCCCATTCTCCAATACTTCCAGTGTCAGCCAGCTGTTGCGTGATACTGCCCTGGTATCTTATCAATTATCTTGTCCTACTCTTGCTCTGTGTTTTGTCCTTTCCTGCTAGGTTCTGTCTCTGCTCTTTTGAGGTAATGCTGATCATGCCTTAAGCTGCATTGTGCAGTCTAGCCAACTAAATGGTAGATAAAGCATGAATTTCTTGGTGGTTCCAACTAGGTCCTTGCAATTGAGAATCTGCATAGAAATGGGGGAGCTGTAGCTTGCAGCTAAGGCATCAATGCAATGATTTGAACTATTGCCCAGTGTTTGTTATGGATGATTGTTTTTCACACCTATTCAATGTCAGTGCACCCTCAAAGTAGTCACACTTGGTATCTTGCATTCAGTGAGCAGTGCAGATGTCAATCACACAAGCAAACAAACCATCTGCTACCATTTGGTAGACCTGGGTGAACCATCTGCTACCATTTGATAGACCTGGGTGTTTTTCAGTATGCAACAAAGTTTAAATTCTGATTGGGTTATTCTGTTGTGGTTTTGTGCACCAGCGCAATGCAGTTTATGCACGTGTCCATGTGGCCCTCAAACACATACGTGAGTCCACAGAAAAGGTTCAAGCATTTGTTAGTAAATTCCTTGAAACTCCACTTGGCAATCCTGTCAAAGGCGAGAAGAAGAAATCAAAAGCAGAGCTATGGATTGACAAGTTCTACAAACAAACAACCACACTGCCAGCTCCCCTGCCGCATAAGAAGGTGGAGCGTCTTGAATCCTATCTGGATCATTTGGAACAACAGTTGGTGCAACTATCAAGTTTGCTCTATGATCACAGGCTCCAGGATGCAGTCAATAATGCATCTGCCATCATGCAATCTGTATTCTACACTCAAGAGTAAGCAATCTTTTCTAGCCAATGAAGCCAGTGGGGATAATAAGTTGCTTTCATACATGTTACTGTTGGTGGTCCTTGAACATGTGAGAGACTGTTGCTGTTATTTATACTGCATGCATGTGTTTTTTCTTTCCAGTTTTGTCCATTTGTGTTGTTCCTTCTTCCCAGTTCTGTACTTCCTTATCTGAAAGTCTTTCTTTGACTTAAATGGAGTAGTTTAACCTTGTTCTGGCTTTCTTGATTGAGAGTATGGAGATTTCTTGATGCTTATGAGAGTTAAATATTTTCAAGCAAGCTTTCAGTTTTAACTCAGTATAAGTCTTGCCATGAATGATGTTCTCAGATAGTTCACTGAATTTCTCTTTTGATGCAGTTATGTGGACCACTTGGTTGCTACAGAGGCAGACCAGCTGCGCTGCTGTGAGGTTGTGTATGCAAGGCCAGTTCAGTCCTCACAGGCATTCATTTACGGAGGAATACTTGTGGCAGGCTTTGTTGTTTACTTTCTAGTCATATTCTTCTCATCTCCAGAGCGTTGAAGATGGAGAATGCTGCTGGATTTGGCTTGTCTTTTGATACATGGATGGTATTGTTAAGTTGCAACTTCTAGTTGACCTCTTAACCTGTTTGGAAGCACTTGGTCTCAAGCATTTGAAGTATCTTGTAGCTTCTAGGATCTCTGGCTCCATTGATGCAAAGGGACAATGCTGCTGCTCATTCCTGAGCTTGTAGTTTCTTGCAGCTGTGGCTCTTCATGATGCAGGGGAACCTTGACATTCAGGTAGCACCAGTGAGGATAACCAATTGGGATATAGAGGGAAGAGACATGTTCTTATTTGCAAGTGTATGATATGCAATGCCCTCAGTTGCTAGTCCTCTGAGGATCTCGAGAACTGCCCTTCTGTGGGTCTCTGTAGGCCCCTTGGATTTGAAGATATTCAGCCTCTTGCCTTCAACATCCCATGAGCTTAAAAACTCATTGAGGTTTTTCTTCAGGGGCAATTGCTGTTTAAAAGGGCTGTGCTTTAAAATTTTGTACTTGAAATTCTCTTGTCTTTTGTTCATGCTGCTGGAGAGAGCTGTTTGCAGTCCTCATTTTTCACACCATCAATCCATTTCCATTCAGGAAACAGCTGACCAAATTTAGAAGCACAACCCTTCAACCTGCCAACAAATCAGCCTGCTAAAGATAGAACTTCATTGTGATTACATATCTGTCCTGTGACTATGAAATATCAGTACAGGACTGGTCAAGACACATAAACAGAAGTTGTGGATAGCATCATAAAAGCAAGAAAGAGTAGAGGAAGTTTGCACATAAAATATGATTGAAAAAAGCATTTCGAAACAGCAACACCTACCTTGATGCAAATGACAAAATGGCCTTTGTTGTTCCTGGAAACTATAAGTTGCAAGGCAGTAATACAAGATTGCAAACAATCCATGTTGATTACACTGACCAACAAGGCTTTTACCAAAATTCTCCACAAAACAATGAGATGAATGCAAAAATCAGTGTCAGATTTAGGACATTTCCTCATGCTGCAGTTGGAAGGGGAATCCGTCAATCTCATCATCCACTTTCTTGACAACCCTGGACTTTGATTGAAGCGAAGATGACAAATAACAACTTGGAACAACAGAAGAGACTCTACTGAAATATGCGGGTTTACTGGAACGGTTTGTGACATCTCAAGTTACCAACAAAAGAGAAAGGCATCGAGAGTTGATTCTCGACCTGACCAGAGACTGGGGCATGATAAGCCACATCTTACATCCACCATACAAAGGAGCATCCGGGACTTCATAAGATCACAAGCATTTTCTATGGTGAGAATAATCACATTAGTGTGCTTCAGCCTTCACCAACACAAGCATGCGCCCATTCCCAATATGGAGCTTCTCAACTGCAGGAACTATATCCATCTACTCCACAGACAAAAAAGTAGTATTATATTTTCAGCACAGCCATATCAACAGATCTTCAAAAGCAAATCGAATCTCAGTAAAACGATGAAACCAGTTCATCGACTACAAGAAGCACAAGGCAAAATGACAACCAAAAGAAACAAAAACAAAACAAGCTAACAAACAGACACGGGAAAACGAAACCAAAACGGAAACAGGGAAACAACTGCAGCAGCAAAACTAGAAAATTCCTAAAGAAATTTCAGAAGAAGAGAACGTCTATCCTCCCTTGGCGAGTCGATGTCGGCCTCCTTGTGAAAACTTGATGAGTAGGACACGATCGCGTGCATACAGAAGATAGAAAAGCCCAAGAGCTACGACGAGCGTTTTAGAGTTTAAGTATTTTAGGGTTTCAAGTGAAGCCGGTGTTCTACTGGGACTGATCCTGCCGTCCAGATCTGCTAAGTTGATGACGTACCGTTGGATGGAGCAAGCATTAGGGTTTGGTTGGCGGGGTTAGGGTATCAAGAAGAAGACTGCGTGGGAGCCTTGTTTGGGTTCTCTTTCTCGTCGCCATTGCCACCAGCCTCGTGCTCGCAGCAATTTCTATACTTCGTATTTCTTCTGTCTGCGTCATTTTGGCGGTTTGTAACCATGGCGGTGGCAGTTGTTCAACCTGAAGTGAAGCTCTTTGGGCGATGGTCCTTCGACGACATTGAGGTTCTTGCCCATTTCTCTTCCTGTTATATAGCTCCGGCCTCTCTAGCTGCTTCTGCTCCTTATGTCTAGGTTTTTGTTGGATCCAGGCTCTGAGGACTTGCCTTCTCTCTTGTTCCTGTTCTGGTGGTACATTCTGCGGTATTCTCTCTCTATGCAGTTCTTCCGCTTTGTGTTCGGTTCCTGGCGCGGTTTTGTTTCGGATGGTTTTACCGTAGAGTGTCAATTTGGACTAGGAGGTTAGGTCATGGCTTCTGGTCGTTTTTTTCTCTTCGAGCTGAAGGTGTCGCCTACTTTTGTCTGGTATTCCCAGAACTATGGTCGACCAGTGTTAGTGTTGCTTCTTCACACGATGGTTTTATTTCAGAAATCCTCGTGCCATACCTCGAGACATAGTGGAGTGGACAGATGTATATGATTCCAAGTGGAAGCTTTTCACTTATGATGTTCTTTCGGTGCAGATCAATGACATCTCTCTGGCAGATTACATTGCCGTGTCTGTTGACAAGCATGCCACCTTTGTGCCCCACACTGCTGGACGGTACTCTGTTAAGCGGTTCAGGAAGGCACAGTGCCCCATAGTTGAGAGGTATGCATTCTTCCTTATCTTTGTTGTTCAGCGTGATGATGAGTAAATTTCTAGCCAATGTCTATTTCCAGTAGCAACTTTGCATGTTGTGTCCTCTGTATAAATATGGTTAATCCCAGTGGAGCGGACCATAGCAGATTTGTGTCCTCTCCTTCTTGAAATGTCTTTCTTTGATCCTTATTGATTCCAGAATGTGAACAGAAGGATTGTGAGCCAGATCAAAGAGTTCTGCTGAAATCCAAGGATAGTGTGGCAGTGTGTCTTCTTGGACTGTGTTCTTATGGTGTTGTTCTTGAGCCATTGGTAACCTCTTCTGCAATTGCAGGCTGACAAACTCTCTCATGATGCATGGGCGGAACAATGGAAAGAAGTTGATGGCTGTGCGAATTGTGAAGCATGCCATGGAGATAATCCATCTTTTGACTGATCAGAATCCTATCCAAGTCATTGTAGATGCCATTATCAACAGGTATTTGTTGATTCTCAGGAGCTGCACACATGTTTGAAAGTTTTGTTGACGTGTTCTTAGTTATACCAATGACTCTTTCTGTTACAGTTTGATGATGAATCTCTGTACTTCTTCAGTCTCCACTGTGTGACCACACAAGGATCTGAAGTAATTGTATTGAACAGGTTACTTGAGTGACAGCAGTGTGTTGTGGTACTTGTCTGTTTGGAGTTAACTTCCTTAGAGTTTGGATTAGCTAACACCTTCCTTTTGTGTGCAGTGGTCCTCGTGAAGATGCAACCCGTATTGGATCTGCAGGTGTTATCAGAAGACAAGCTGTGGATATCTCACCCTTGAGAAGGGTGAATCAAGCTATCTATCTGCTCACCACTGGAGCACGAGAGAGTGCTTTCAGGAATGTGAAGACAATTGCTGAGTGCTTAGCAGATGAGCTCATCAATGCTGCCAAAGGGTCTTCTAACAGGTGAGGTTTTCTCCTTTGAGCATGGGAAGCTGATTCTGTGTTATATCCTTGAGAACCTAGCTACTTTGTTTCTGAGTGCTGTTGATCAGTATCTGAGGCCAGTTTTCTGTAGTTCTTTCCTACATGTTAGCGGTAAAACATGATCATGCAGAAACCTGGCATTGACTAGTCTTGTTACTGTTCTCGTGCTTTTCAGCTATGCCATCAAGAAGAAAGATGAGATCGAGCGTGTTGCCAAGGCTAATCGTTAGAATTGGAGCCAATTGATGATGCTTCCCTGGATTTCCAAAGCTTATTCTAATTGTGTTCGGCTTCAGTGTAATCCTAGGGATACATTTTAGCAATCTGATCAAGGATTCTTTTGGTTGTGGTTTCTTTTATTACATCAGTTTTGCACATTGGCTTCACCAAAATAGGAATGTTGTTTCTTTGGGCTGCATATTTTTGGAGCAAATGTTTTTTGAGCATTACTACAGAGTGATGAGCTTTCCAATTTTTCTTTCCTGGATTTTCCAATTTTTTTTCTGGCAATGAAGATCCAAGTAAGAAAAGCTGTTGAGAAAAAGACCAGGCACTCATTAGAGTTAGCCCTAGAGTACCCAAAGGGGGGTTACTGGGCTGAGATTCAGAAGGACAAAATCAAAACTCCCAATCACCTTTTCTAGCTCTTGAAAATAGCTTTTTGCAAGATGCCTGATGAAAGCCATTGGATACCAGGCCCTGAGGAAATTGGAGTGTGCAAAAATGAACCATGGATCAGGGTTGTCATTATGCCCTGCCCTTTCAACAGAGTCCAAACAGGAGCTTGTTGAAGACTTTAGAACTTTTGATTCTGTGATTTGGAATTCTACATCTTGGCTGCAAACACTTCAAGCTGTAAAATTTCAGCTTAAATCTTTGAATCCAATACCGAGATCCAAGGCTGTCAGTACAGTAAACCCTCTTTATAATCACCCTCGTTCTAGTCACATTCTTGTTTGTGTCACAATTCAGCACTTTTACTAAGAAACACCATTCTTTAGATTCACTATTACACATGATAGGAGCACAAAATACTTGCAAAGCTTTCTTTCATAAATGTGATTACAATGGGGAAAATTTAGGGTAAATATTAGGATTTTGTAAATTGTAGTTTGGCGATGTTAGTGTTGTTTTGTGTTTAAGTTGTGCAAACAAACAACAATGAATCTAGGTGAAGAGGAAGAAAAAACCAACTTTCTAATGCAGACAAGCAAAAAATGTTTTAACTTGTTAAGAAAGCAAAATAATCAAAATATGGAATGTGACTATGCACGTATAAATCACAATTTGTTAATGTCACCAAAAGAAAAAGGAAGAAGTGATCATCAAAGGCGTGATTGTAAAGGGGGTTTACTTAGTACTACTGCTGTTCTGTGCAATGAGTCAGTGTAACTATTAAGGTAGGTTGAGCCAGAACTCCATGCAATTTTACAAATCTGTCCATGCATTTGGTGACTCAAGCTGTTGCCATCTTACAAGCTGACCCCAGATTTGAAATCCAATGAATTAGTGCTGGCCCCCTAGCACCTCGCATGACCAACATTTGCTCTCCTTTTCCAGTGCACAAAACCTGTCTTTCTGGATAGCTAGAACTGGCTACATTCTGAGGGTTCTACTTCTCAGCCCCAATCCTCGTTGGAATCCATGAACAAGAATTGCAACACATCCATCAACACAAACAAAATGCCGATCGATTGAGAGAGAGAGAGAGAGAGAGAGAGAGAGAGAGAGAGAGAGAGTGTGTGTGTGTGTGTGGGGTTTTTTATTGCACTTGACATGCAGGGCAGAGACGCGGAGGCGGCCGCTATGTGGAAGCACTGCCGGCCGCTATGTTTTACCGCATGATCTTCTCGCTATTTGCTGCACATCCCGTTCAGGCCAGAGATGCAGATGCGTCCGCTAGGCGGTGCGACTGTGGCAAGAGGAAGGAAAGCTTTGCGCCGCTATGTTGTAAGCGGTATACCGCCTGATCTTCTCCCTCTTTTATGCATTTCTCCGTCCGTTTCTCTTTCCTCACGCGGCCGTTCAGTGCTGGGGATTGGCATCCTCTAGCAGAGGATTCGCGATGGCTACGACACAGTTCATGGCCTCTTCACGCCCTTCATCGCAGTGTCTGGACTCACGGAACGTGAAAGTCTCTTCTTCTTCTTCTTCTTCTTCTTTTTCTCCGGTTTCGTTGAATCCCCAATTCTGCTGCTTGCGAGGGAATTTGGACGCTCGTGGTGTCTCGCGAGGTAGCTTATCGAGGCTTCTGGTCGCATCGTCTTCCTCCGGGTTTTTGTCCTACGGTTTATTGCGCAGGGGTCTGTGCTGCAAGGAGGCATTGTGCCAGAGATATGGAGGTCCGGGAAGAATTGTGCTGGCAAATGCAGAGGCCTCCCCTGTTTGTGGCTCCTTAGTCGATGGTTTCGTCGCCGGTGCCGCAGCTGTACTCTCGCGGGCGATGGTCTTTCTTGCAGTCGTTTCCGAAGCGCTGCTGCGAGCTGCGAGGGCGTTTGGTGAAACCCTAACCGCCATGAAGCTACCGGAGGTGACGACGCTGGAGGAGAGAAAGCTGGTTGCTGCGTTGAAGGGAAGAGTGCTGATTGCTGCGGCTCCTCTTTTCTTTGCGGCAATAAGCCAACCGGGGTCGGTGAGTACACCGCTGACGGTGGTGGCGAGCGGAATGGCAAAGTGGCTAGAGCTTTACAGTGGTGTGTTGATGGTGCGGGTGCTTCTTAGTTGGTTTCCAAACATACCATGGGAGCGCCAGCCGCTGCAAGCAGTACGCGATATGTGTGACCCTTATCTAAACCTCTTTAGAAACATCATTCCTCCTCTCTTCAATGCTCTGGATCTTAGCCCGATGTTAGCCTTCATGGTTCTTGGAATTCTAACCTCTATTTTGAATACAACCGTGCAAGGATGAGCCATCATTCCTCCTCTCTTCAATTGCTCTTGATCTTAGCCCCACGTTAGCCATCATGGTATTCTTGGAATTTTGACCTCCATTTGAATGCAACTGTGCAAGGATGAGCCATCATTCCTCCTCTGTTCAATGCTCACAATCTTAGCCTCAAGTTAGCCTTCAGGGTTCTTGGAATTTTTTACCTCCATTTTGAATACAAGTGTGCAAGGATGAGCCATTTTTGGAGCTGCTCATCAAGGGTTTAGAAGCCTTGGATATGTTTTTGTGTTGATTTTGCTACTTTGCCTGGAAGCATGGGATGAGCATATTTGTAACTCAGTTTTCTCTGTCTTTGGGAACGGGATGGTTTGATCTGCTTGTGAAGCCATTTGTTTGGAGATTATTGTAGATAGGAATTTTTCTTATGTCTCAGATAGGTGATTTTCAATGTCCTCCAGACGTTGCACCAATATGAGATACAGAATGTAGAAAGGTTTTGAAGATGAGTGTTTGAGAAGTGTTTTGCAGGAAGTGGAAGATTTGATCTGCTCGTGGAGCTGCAAACTGTTGTTTGCAAATTGTTGTAGGATTTTTGCATAGTCCATAAGGCCCTCTTCTGTATACAAACAAGGCAGAGCATCACAAATAGCTGTTCGGTGGGACATCATTCCGTCTAGCTCTGATGATGCCTGATTGCAATTTGTTTGGTAAAGCAAAACCTTGTATCAGTTTCAACTTACTTATTAGTGGTCTTATGATGTTTTCATCATACTGCTTGTTTATCAGCTGCCTTGTCCCAACACAATATGAGGTTGGTGGCTTGATGAACTTTTATGGGTTGTTGGAAGTGAAGAGGTTATGCCCATTCAGATTGATTGTAAACAGGAAGTGAAGGAGTTGAGAGCTTGTTCCAACTTGGCATGCCCTGCAATTGGTCTTTACAACAATCAACAGCAGAGTGAAGTGCATTTGCCAACATGTAGATTTGTTTGGCATGCACCGGGAAATCAATTAAGAAAACTCTATCTTAGAATTTAATGCTGCAGTCTGTGTGCCTACATTCACTAATGTCACTCTGGCTTTTGATGCCATAGGATTATGAGAATTCTCTGCTTAGGCTTTAGTGTCGACAATCTCCCAGTGTGCAGCATTGACAAGAATTGACCTGACAAATGACAATCTGTGCTACTGAGAAACCAGATTCTGAACTCTTTGTCAACACAATCAGGTAAGTCTAGTCATTCATGAGAACTTTGCAGCCTTTTTTATTACTGTCTTCTGGTTCAACCCTCTGGTTTCTTGTGCACTGACAATGAAGTTTACCACTTGCCATCCACATCTCCACACAAAGCTTTTCTAAACAATGAGGTACACTGGTAACTAGTAACAATACATAACAGAAGCCACTTCAAACTGAAAATGACAATGGCTCTGAATCCAGATGGAAATTGCCAACTGATTTTGCAGAGTACACATGGAAAGTGCATAAGATTGCCTAATCTACACATACTCAGTAGAGAATCTTTGCAGAAAATGAGACTTAAAAACAACACAGTCAAGCAGGAAAAAAAATGGTAGGAAATAGATTTGAAGCATAACTCCCAGGTCACTGTCATGACAAGCTCACAAGTCCTAGGTACACAGCTGCTAGCAGGAAAATGAAAGAGATGAATCCCCTACACACAGCAAAGCAACAGTTTACGTCAGGGAAATATCAATCTGTTTGACACAACACACATGCAGTATGAGATATTGGAAAGTTGTCTCAGTCAGTGAAGCATCTTACTCACCAGATTACACCCCAGCCGACACCATTGCATGGGCAAGGACAGATTTCTGCAAACTTCTCTGCATCACTTGAATTCACTCGTCTTGAAATAAGATCATCATAGATATCTGAAAAAATTGGAACACCATCAGATGGAAACTTAATATTAGTTCAAACATTGGCCTGCTGTCCCTCACCACACACTAATGGAGAATTGGTTAAACATTGCATTGTAGGACATATCTTTATGCCTTGGATAAAACTCTCTTATTTAGGGAATCAAAGTTCAGTACAGAATAACAGGTTATGAAGGCGGAGTGAATATACCATATACAGAAAAGAGACAATTCATTACACCTGCAACAACACAGATAAGACCTTGTCAGGTGAAAACTATAACAAATATTGCATTGACAAGAATGGGGGACATGAGTGATGACTCAGCTCCACATCCTTTCCACTTTGCAATCACTCACATCCAGTTTTTTCTAGAACAGAGCAATTTCACCACCAAGTCAGGGAATTAACACGTGTACCTTTCTGTTACTTTTGCAGCTGCTTAGTTAGATTGGGACTAACAGACTGAAAACTAAGTGAGAAATAAACTCTGGAAGTCGTGTAAGGAGAAACTCTTGGCAAGTGAAGTGAGGGGCATCCTTCTGTACCATATCAGGTGACTAGGGACAGAACTCATACCCATGAATAAGATGGTATAGCGAAGCAGATTCACATGTCTCAGGACTGTGAGTTCTTGTAAGATCCAGATTATAATCAAGAAGGTGATAAACCCTGAAATAAGAGATGCACAATCATCAGAAATGTAGAACCAACTCAGAGCTCCTTCAAAACCATATATGATCAGTTGTCAAGACAGGCAACTACAATGATCAAGGACAGTCAAAGAAGATTCCAAGAATAGGAATTCATTTCCACATGCTGGGACTCTCAATATCTGAACGACTTCCATGATTTTAGAAATTTCAAACAATGATGGACCCATCAAAAGACAACTATTATGTTGAACTACATTATGTGCAAAAACCTCATAGCAACCACCTTGTTTGGTTGGACATCAGTAAGAGCAGCAACCTAACTATAAAATGGTCTCCAATGTATCTCTCTTCTATAATTTATCTACAACAAAGCTAAGCAGAAAGAACAAAAAAGACTGAGGAATTTGAACTCACCAAGACAAAGGAATCGGAGAAACCACTGTTGTATGGAACGCACAGCAGAATTCCACAGGAATATAAAGTCAGAACATTTTGCCAAAATGACACTCAGAGTTCAATATCCATAAGGGATGATCAGCCACAATGTGTATCCGTAGCTTGACCATTCTCCCTTAATGTCATGCACTCAGGTCAGAGAAAATAGGTGTGCTACAGATACTAAGGTCAGCAGAGAGTGGTCAAAAGTGGTCCACAATGAGAAAGGGTACAGATGACATCTTGCTGATTGAATGCAACAAACAACTTGCTATCACAGTGGCATTAGCTGAGTTGATAAATGAAGGCAAGGTTTGAAAATTCAGGAATAGGGAGTTCCAAACCTACATTCTTGGCGATGATGAGCACCACAACCAGCGCAGCAATCAGAAGACCTGCTGCTATTCTGAGTGTGATGTCATTTGTTGATGCAACCACCAATACCATGCCCCAGAAAGCTGATCCAAGATCTGCAGTGGACCAGGAACCTCTTAGCACTTTTCATTATCAATTAATGGACAACAAAAATGATGCAGGGTCTCATTGAAAATAGTCCTCATGGTGGTAAGGTTGCATCTTCCAATTCTGTATCTACATTTGTTTAGATTTCAGGAAATCCATATTGAAGGGCTCCTCTGTAGGGGCTCTGTAGTAATGCAACTAAAATAATGAAAGTAAAGGGACTGCTTTGCCTTCCTCAAGCCCTCATTGCTCTGACTGAAACCCATTTTCTCTGGAACTGGGGACCGAGTCTATTTTTACAATGCTAAGACAAGCACAGTCTTATGAGTTCGGGACATCTGTTTAGTTCATTATGTAAAAATGCGAAAGGGTCACAAATATAATTTTATCCTGCTTTTGTCTGACAGTGGCAAGGGAAAGTGATCTAAGAAGGTTTTACAATTGCAGGTGCTCAGTGAAATCCAGTCCATAGAGCTTCAAATCCAAATAACTTCTAACATCCATGTGTTGATCACTTGAATCCTTACAGCCTGCTGGCAAGATGAACCACTGATAGCCTCCCCGTGTGTGAGTCACCCCACCTTCATCTGCCTTGACTTCCATGCCTTCAACCTTTTCAACCCCAGCATCCACCAAAAGCCCAATGTACTGAGTACCAGCCACTTCAAATTTGGAAACAGAATATACACTCAGTCGAAGGCTACAAGAGAGTTTCATTTTTTCATCACAGATACCCTTTCAGACAGAATGTGCTCATCACATTCCCATTTTCAGCAGGAGCAGTCATAGAGAACTTTGTGTTCTGCATGCACAGGAAGAATGCAAAGATTGCTGGCCACTAATGCAATGATGACCAGATCTCAAAGACCTAATCGTTGAGCCCCAAAAACCTTTAATCTAGCTATATTTTGGCATGAATTTTTGCAAACGGAATATAGGAGGTTCGTGACGTTTCTGCTGCCTTTTGAGAGGGTCAATGTCTGCTAGTAGCACTCACCTTACCACCTGTGAGCTTGCAAGCAGTGGCATGGCTGGCCTCATGAAGGAAAACTGTGATGAGCTTGAACGGATCAAGCACCGGCGTTCTCCACAACTGCATTGAAAACAAAACACAGAAATGCCGCAGCATGTCCCATCATATCATCGCACTAAGATTCAAGAATAGCACTCTCTGCTTCCCAACAACAACAACAATGTGGCATGCCACCCCTAACTTCTTATTGTTCTTCTTCTTCACCCTAACATTGCACACCTGGACCTTCCCAAAACACACTTACAGCGAGAATGACGAAGATGAAGGCACCGATGGTAGCAATAAACGCAACTTGTGTGTGGCTACAACAGCTTGTTAGCTGCCAGTCGGCCATGTTTTCGTTGACGCTCTCCACTGTTTCCCAAAGACTTTGAAAAATCAGCACCTAAAAAAAGAAAAAAAACCGGGAAAAAAAAAAAAAAAAAAGCGAAAGAGATCGCGTTGGAGAGAAACAAAGGGAGAGACTACACGCATCGTACCGCAGGAGAGTAAGTCAGATCTGAACAATATCCCACAGACTCTATGGACATTACTATCACTGGATCACGACAACATTGCACACGAAAGCTCAACTTACCGAATATCTCAACAGCAGCAGATTGTTCTTCCTCCGCCCTTCGAAGGCTTCGCGTAAAAATTCCCCTGCTGCAATGTCCCCCAGTTGACTACCCTCTAACGATTCTCGTTGCAAGTTCTGCGTCCTCTCGCACTGTGCGCTGCCCTAGTGCGGCGCGAAGCGCGGGATCCAAACAAGTCGAAGCGAAGAACTCGCGACGACGACGACGACGATCAAGCGAGTCCACACCAGTGTCGGCACTTCTTTTGAAAGAACCTCCGGGTTTCACCAAAGAACCGGGGGTTCTATATCCCGTCCCTTTGCCTCCTCCAATATTTATTTACTTTTTTGGTGGATCGCGGTTAGAATACCGGAGCCGGTTCTTTGAATTTTAGCAAACCACGGCGGGTAAGTGGACACGATAGATGACCTGCGGGTATCTTTAGGTCATCAGTACCCAGGTTGATACCCAGAACTAAATAACCGGCCAACAATGTAATGCTGGCCGGTTATTTAGTGTTGACCCGGTTACCAATCACATGCCATGGTGACCTAGTTTATCATACCAAAACGGTTATCAATCCTAAAACATTAAAAAAATTCATGATTAAAAAAAAACACAAAATAATAGTTTAAAATATTTTAGTAAAATCCTATAACCAGGGTATAACCGATAGTTTAACTAAGGGTTATCAACTAGGTATTTGAGAACCTAGCCCTATGCATAACCAGTGGTAATTACCCAGAAAATATTGATACCCTGAGTGGTACCCTGATTTTATTTTATTTTTTAAAAAAAACCCTACGTAGCGGTTATGAAAAAAATTAATAACTGCCCAACACTAGTTGAACTTCATTGCTCCCATTTTTTTACCATGCATTTGTACACAAATGTTGGGCAGCTCTCAGCAAATGGACATTGATAACCGGCAATTCTCAAGGAGGTTCTCAGAGGGTACGTAACCGTGGTTCACATTTGATGGCCAATTCATACCCTATGGTTCCAAAGGAGGGTTCTCAAAGGTTATATATATAACCGTGGTTGTCGGATGGCCAATTCATACCCTATGGTTCTAAAGGAGGGTTCTCAAAGGTTATATATATAACCGTGGTCGTCGGATAACAATTGGTTCAATGAAATTGTAGTCCTTGAATGGATTGGGCAAACAACTACCGAATAATTAATATATTTTTTTTAATTAGCTTCGACACATTAAATATATAATTAATATATAATTGAAAAATCTTGCTCATAGCTCTAGGTATCATCGTTCGATCTCATTGGACCTAGTTTTGTTTATAACCATATTGTTGCTTCTTGGATGAAAATTGAAAACATCGTAATTGCTTGCTCTCTCCATGGATGAGAATAACATTCAACATTCATTCATTTCATATATTTCATTAATGAAAAAAAGACCAAAAAATGGTACAAAATAAAAAGACACATAATTAATAATAAAAATAATAAGTGATTTATAGTAGTCTAATTAACTTAGAACGGTGGGTTAATTTGACTCTCATAATGGTTAATTATGCCTTGGTAACCAATGAATGACCTTTTATTAGTTTACATAATTTGTAACTATTCAAACGAATCATGTCAACACCTTATGTAACCAAAATTTGAACCTCTTTCACAAGTTACTAATAGGATTTTTTTTGTTTTTGCTCAAAATGATGTTCATGCACACACACATAAACAATTTTCATAACCCAATTCTTAAGTTCTCACTTGAAAGATGGAGTTACATGTCTATTACATGAATAAACATCAACCAATGTTGCAACGATCATGCAACGAAGGCAATGGAAAACACACACGTATTTAGTAAAATTTCATAATTTAGCCTTGCACATAACTCACGAAGCCAAAAAAATTGTTATTATACATTTCATTGGTGACCAAAGGAAAAGGCTACTCTTATTGGTAACCTTCCAAAGATCGTAGTAAAACTTTGTAGTTTTTGAAAAAAAAAAAAAAGTTCTTCAAAAAAATTGGAAGGCATAATAAAGTCACAAAATTGTGAAGACCAAATCATTTGGGTAAGCACATCTAAACCAAAGGTTGGGATGGTAATTGTAATTACACACATATACCCATTGTGTAAAATAGTGTAAACATAATTGTAATTACACACATATACCCATTGTGTAAAATAGTGTAAACGTAATTGTAATTACACCTATACCCATTGTGTAAAATAGTGTAAACATAAAAATAATGTAAATGTAAAAAATGATTTTCAATTACATTGCCATTTTTTTTGGAATTTAAACTTGCCCTACCTTATATGTAAGTGATTTCTTTTACACTTACACTAACACAAGGGCAAAAATTGCAAGATATTTTTATTTACACTTACATGGCCCCATGTAAGTGGTTTATGTCATAGTGAATGTAAATGAATTAGGTTTTGAAAAATAAGTGTAATGGGTTGCATCCAATGTTTTGTGTGCAAATGCTTGCAACCAATGTAATACTATGCAACCAATGTGTTTAATTTTTTTTAACCATTGGTTGCAAGCATTTGCACACTTTCCACAATTGAAAATTAGATATTGAATGTTACATGACCCAAGTTGTTTTGGATGCCAACCAACTTCCAATTGTAGTCACATCATCTAGGATTCATAGTTGGGGTGAAACATAATATGTTCATTTATGCCATCTATTTTTACGTCAAAATTATATATTTTAGTTTCTTCTCCACATCCTCATTTCTTTTTTGTATTTGCCAATGAGATTAAGGGATTTTTCTTCTTTGGATTTATGCATTTAACTATATTTTGATCTAATCAAGCAAGGGTCAATTGACAATTGTAAATTTTGAAAGGATGCATTTTCCTTTTGAAAATGTGTTACATGGATTTTTGCAAATTTAGACATACACAACTCGGGCTTCACCTTACTACACATTACTAACGACGATCAACTTTTTTTTATTAATGTTCTTATATTCACAAATAGTTAATCATTATTTACGTCAATGTCAAATCTAATTTGAGTTAATATAGAAATTTAAAATATGAAATGGGCACATGTTAATTTGCCATTTCATGATATCCATGTTGGTGGGTAGGGAAAAGGAATGAGATAGTTATTAAGAAAAGGGTGAAGTAGTTATGATGCTAGGAGCTAGAGATCATTTGGAAAAATGAGATCGCTAACCTTGAAAATGAGGTAATTGTTTTTGGAATTGTCTAGGGACAATTATATGAAAGATTATGGAAAACAATTGTTGAGGGATGACCATATGAAAGATTGTGCAAATTTTTTGATATACCAATTGTTTAAAAAACAATCGTCACTAGAATTTTGCATTACTTAAATTTCGTTTACATAGTTTTACACTTACACAAATATGGATGAAAAGTTTTACATTTACATGAAGTAAATTCCTTATTTACATTTACACAACAAATATTTCTAAAAACATATATACACAAACAAAATTGGTTTAAACTTTCTCACGTGTTTTGAAAGATGTTGCAAAAACTTCGTTCGACAAATAACCCTTAAATTTTTATGTATTTCAAAATGTGACGGACACCTAATATTTTTGTATCTTTGAATGCACCCTTGAACAATAATGTGTGTTGATTTATGAATAGCCTCACATATTCGGCATTTTCCATGTTGGATTGCATATGAAATAGCAATGATGAGTTTCATGAACCTTGAGCTCCAAGTTGTGCGCACTCAACTATCATCACACCATAACTTATTTTCTCTCCCTAATTTTTTTTCACAAACATTTAAAGGAAATATATCCCATTAATTTTGTGAAATTAAATTGGAGGGAACTTCCATCTTTGTTTCTTGTTTTCCTAAAGGCCATCATATTAATTAGGTGTCATTTCAATGCAATATTTAATTTACTTTGATAGAATGACATTTTAAAGTAAGTGAGATGCAACATATATGAGAATAATTATATTTGCAATTCACATTTCTATGAATGCATGGACATTACATTGGTTTTATACGTTTCATTTGTATGTGCTTGTTTCAATGATTCAATAATTGCTAACGTGGATGTTATGTATGAATGTTATGTCTAGCATTGAGTAATTGTTGGTTTTTAAAAAAATAAACTTTGGTTTTGGTTCTTTTGGAAATTCCATAATCAAAGAGCCTTCAAATCCGGCTTTTTGAAATTTTCCAAAATATAAAAACTTCATGTTTTAATTTCTTCCAAAAACGTAAAAGAACTAACATGTTTCACAAATAACCAATAGTGTTATTGTAAATTATTCAAAGAATTCTATATACCAAAATCAACTCTTAGATCCTTTTAAGAATTGCAATTATATAAAAAATTTAAAACGATGGTTATATATTTTTGAGAATCAATTATCAATTTTTATTTATGATAACCATCCAACACTAGTACCTACCTATTTAGTAACCACCAAGTGTCTCTTACTTACTCACCTACATCTATAATAACTTTTACATTCCTAATTATTATAGAATTATTCTATAATAATTCTATTTGATATGAAATAAGATTTTGCAAGTTGAAATTCAAGATGTGGTTAACAAAACACTTCCCATAAAAACCAGAAACCAAAAGAAAGTTGGCCTATAGTTACCACCTATGAAACCATATGACAAAAAATTGATTGAAAATATGTCAAAAATCATCACAATTTCTCCATCCAACAAATGGATTGCAAGCTAACTAGAGCATGCACACAAGCATACACCATCTTGTTTTCTTTTGGGATGAGTCAAAATTAATTTTTTTTTTTGTTTTTTTCAAACTTCTTAAGTAGGTCCATTGGTGAAGATCATAAGGATTACTTAGCAAAATTTTGCCAAAAAATTTACCATTTGTAACCAGCATAGTCCATGGGAAGCCGGTTATAAGTTATAACCAATGTTGGCCAGTTATTGCTCTTTTCTCATAACTTGCAAAATACGTTTTTTCTTTCAAAAAAAATTATTTTTGTACCATACACGGTATCAATATCAAAAAAATTTGAAAATTGAAACTTGTCACTATAGCCATTTCATTATTAAAATAGTACCCCAAGTTATCAATTTATTTAGTTTTTCCTTTTTCTTTTGTGGGTAATATTTATCAACTTTTTTTTGTTTTCTATCACATACGTGATGCTTAGGATTTTAAGATCGATATCCTATTTGGATGATATCCCAATCATTCATCCAGGTAGGTTATTAAAATTTGAAAATTTTGATACCTAGCTATAACTGTCTCACTACTTCTTGGGATGAAATGTAGCACGTATGTAGGTTATTTAGGGTTTTCAAACGAAATCAATAACAGACTAGTAGGTTATCAACATGTGCTCAAGGTTATATTAAATGATTAGGGATCAAGAAATTTAGAATGATAAGATTTGATAATGAATTAAACACACATATTAAGTATTGAAATTAAAATTCCAATCATAAACAATATACCCCTCTTTGTTAATCCCAAAAAACAAAGATTGACACCAGATATAATGATCAACTTCACACCCAAATTAAAATTCAACTTAATTTTTTTCTAACAAGTTGTTTTTATCAAGCTTTACGGTATTTTTGTGTACTTGAATCAATAGATAGTTAAATCTATAAAATTAAAATCTATTGGTTCAAGTGCACCAAAATGTGTTTCTTAAACTAATAACTCTATTATGTCATGCATACTTGTTGATTCATGTAGGCAACAATTACATGAAAACTTATTTATATTGTTGTTTATATGTTTTATTGTCTACATTCTAACAAAGTCAAGTGATCATTTTTCCAACAAGGGAGAGCACAAGTTTTTACAAATATGCTTGAAATTTTTGCAAACATTTTAAATTTGGTTACAAAATTACATTATTATTATAATCTCTAGAATATCAAAAGAAATTCCTACTTGGAATTGGAATCTTGTACAAGTGGAGATTGTTCGTTCATTCGGTTTCAATTAAGGACTTCATATCCCCCAAGTTTTTACCCTACAAAATTCGAGAAAATTTTCATCTTCCACCAAAAATGTATCCTAGAGATGAAGGGCCGCCGGGAACTTCATGCACCTTTGTTGCGGGACGATGTCGGAGGAAGTCGCTTGCTTTTTCATCGGGACAATATTTCGGGGTCCATTTGATTCCCGATGATCGCCCATTGAGATGGTTTTTAGACACGCCACAATCAAAGGCGTTCTTCTTCACCGACAATTTCTTATCGGGCACCGGCACAAGTCTAACATAACTCGGTTGTATATGTTGTGGTATGTGATGATCAATTTGCATTGGAAGTGAGGAGGATCCCATATTGGGTTTTTTGGGTGGTGGTGGTGGTGGTGGTGGTGGATCCACTCCAAATAGGAATCCCAAAGAACTTTGCCCTCCACCACTATTAGCCCCATTCCTAGTGTGCATCATCATGGTTGGATTTGATTATCTCAAGTTGGGTGCAATCTTTTTCTAATAAATCTTGGCTTTTGAATATCTCAACTTAACAAATTTCAATATGAACTTCTTTCTAAGACTTTTCTTAATTATCAAGTTGGGTGCAATCTTTTTCTAATAAATCTTGGCTTTTGAATATCTCAACTTAACAAAGTCCCAATATGAAAACTTCTTTCTAAGACTTTTCTTAATTATCAAGTTGGGTGCAATCTTTTTCTAATAAATCTTTGCTTTTGAATATCTCAAATGAACAAATTTCAAAATGAAAGCTTCTTTCTAAGACTTTTCTTAATTATCAAGTTGGGTGCAATCTTTTTCTAATAAATCTTGGCTTTTGAATATCTCAACTTAACAAATTCCAATATGAAAACTTCTTTCTAAGACTATCCTCAATTTTCAAGTTGGGTGCAATCTTTTTCTATTAAATCTTGGCTTTTGAGTATCTCAAATTAACAAATTTCAATATGAAAACTTCTTTCTAAGACTTTTTTTCTTATGAAACAAGAGTTGAGAATCACATTCAAAGGTGTTTTTTTTTTATTGGAATTTGGAAGTTAGGGTTTGGGCTCAAACAACCACCCAACTTTCATGCAAGTTATGGTTTTTTTTTTTTACTTCACTAGGCTAATAAGCCTCTTAGTAGTGCTAGCTAAATCGGTTATTTTGTAACTGAATGTGCAAAGTGTGGTACAAGTGTGAATGTTGTGTACTCACCTAATTTGTTATGATTCCCCCCATTACAAGTTTTTTTCCTTTGGAAATTGCATTTAGTCATAGAAAGGGTTTTTGTGAATGACATGTGCCAAAATCATTAGATTTCAAGGAAAATACTTCTCAAATCACCATATTGGGACAATGGGTTCCAATAGGTTGCCAAAATATAGCAAGATTTTTTGTTAAAAATTTTAATCCTCTCTCACCTTTAGCCAAATTTGGCTATTTCCTCTTGTGGACAATCACCATTGTGGCTACATCACAAAATTGGAAAATAATAATAAATAAATAAATAAAACCTTGGTCAACACGGGGATACCTTATACCATCATCGACACTAAAAAAGTAGTTGTGTAATTTCTCAATAACCATGCCTTGGGAGGTTTATGTAGCTATTTGGATTGTGAATGTTTTTGCACACAACACAAAACAATTTGAGAGTGGCAAAGTCACCCACCAAGTTCAACAAGAAATAATTGAAGAGTTTTGGATATTTCACCACAAAAAATTGTATACCTAGGAATCTAGGAGGTTTGGCAATTAATAATTATGAGAAGAAGAAAAAAATTTGGGGTCTTTTGAAAATTGATTAAGTACACCTTAATTGCTAGAATCTTAGGAGAAAATATATTAAATATTCAACATCAAAGTGCCAAACTTGCTAGGCTATTACCATAGTTGTGTCCAAAAACCAACATTAAATCCGATGTCATTAAAGAAATAAACACTAAAACCTAAATAGTTCCAATGGTGGATGCTATGAACTATGATAATTTAAAACAAACAACTACACATGACCTTCAAAATCAAATACACATAGTCATTATTGAAGCCAAATTATCAAAATAAATAAATAAATGAAACCTCATTAAAACCACTAATTAAATCTTAATTTGAAAAAACTAAATGAAACAAACAAATGAACAGAAACCATGGTGTGTCTCTTACCTCTTAGTTTAGTTTTTGCTTGTGAGCCTTTGTTCATTCTCTTTGAGAGAAAAAGAAAAAGAAAAGTGTATTGCGACATACATATGTGCAAATGCCAAATTCCCCCCAAAATCCGTATTAGGTCTAATTTTAATTAAGTTTAAAATGTGTAAAAAATCATAAATGTTTGTTGTTTCCATAACCCAAAATTCTAAAAACCGTAGTGCTAAATAAAATAAATAATTGTAGAAACATAATATTGCTAAATATAATCCACATTGTTTAAGTACATAATTAAAACAAACAAATCAAATTGTTTTATCTAGGCCCCCTATGTGCACAACATGCATTAAATGTGCCGGGTTTGCAATACAAATTGAGATCAGGGCTAATCAGGGCTGAGAAAGGGCAAAGAAAAAAAGCCAACCAGGGATGGCACAGGGATAGAAAAGAAAATCCTATCACTAGGTGTGAAAGGTGGTTAACACTTGGAGTAAATTTTCAACTTTGTATGACACAGTTGCTGGTGGAACATTTTGACCATATTAGCGAACAATTAGAAATGAGGTGTGTTGTTATGGCTTGAATTCTTGAAACGACTCCTGAAAAAAAATTGCCCTAGTACCTTGGCCAATTCAACATTACTTATCTTATTTTCAGAAATGTTGAAAGCTTCAAAGTTATGTCTTCCAAATCACAAAATATGGTAAAGGGAAATATTGAATCTTTAGGACTACTCCATTTGCTGAAATGAATCTTTCAAAATTAATTAATTACTCAAGGGACATGTGTTGAAATGGGCAAGCTACTACAGTATTCATAAAAATGAAGACTCCATTCAGTTTGGCTGTTACATTATTATAAAGATCATTCTTTTTCTTCTATATTGATTTATGTAAACTAGTGGGTACCTGTGACCTTCGGACACTATGAAGTCCCCTGTTTTCTTTAAACCCGGTTCATGTTTTAATTTTGTTTAGAAACTTTTATCTTTTTATTTTAATGTGTTTTTTGTTATTATTATTATTTTATATTTATATATTATTTTATATTTTAAATTTATTTATTTATTTATCATTTTTTAAGTGTTTAAAAAAAGTTTCTAATTGTTAAACTATTTTTCTGTTTTTTTCTTCTAGTTTTTTCCCTTATATATATATATCTCTCTCTCTCTCTTTTTTGTTACAACTTTGTCTCATTTTATTTATTTATTAATAACGTGATCGATGGCTGGGCGCCGCCCAGCCCGCGCCAGGTTTTTTTTTATCGTTCGGCTCTTCGACCGTAGGCACCTTAATAAGTAATTGAAGCCTGGGTGTTGGGACTTGGGACCTGGATTGGTTGGGACTCAGGACTTGAGATTTGGGACTCGATAAGTAAAGAAGTCAGGCCCTCGGGACTCGAGATTTGGAAGTAAAAGTGTGTGATTGGGGTCCTGAATAGTTTTTGGGCCCTTGAGTTGGAGGGACAATTTTAAAAGTGATCTGGGTTTCAGGACCTCGACAAATAGACGCACAAACAAGTGAATTAATATATAAGATTTATAACATTCTGCATGGATGCCATTGCTCAAAAATGTGGAAGGAAGGGAAGTTCATTCTGGCACCTGCATGCCAGGGCATTGGCTTTAGACTTCTTTCCTTTGGAACAACGAAAATATATTTTGATATGGACTCAAGTTGGCCCCAGAAGTTGCTCTATTTGGAATTCTAGGTTGCTAGGTTACTTCAAACATCGAGATTGGGCCACATGTTTTGGTCTCAGTCCCTGGGGTGAAGCCCATAGTTACTCTAATACCTTGCCCAGTTCAACAAAATATATAATTTTCAGAAATGTTGAAAACTTCAAAACATATTTCTTCCACATCAAAAACATTTCAATATTGTGAAAGAAAACATTGAATATTTCAAAATTAATTAATTACTCAAAAGAAATGTGTTGAAATGGCCAAGTACTTGGTTATTGTCGACTGGTCATCGAAGATAATAACAAATTGCAAAAAAGTTTTAAAGTACGATGCTCAATGAAACATGGGGGATGTACAGTGTCGACGTAAGAATGCTTTTTGGTTGTAAACCACAGTAAACTTGTGCCCCCTTTGTCCCAATATTATAAAATGCACATATTGTAGATGAAATTAATGGCAAGGCCAAACTCATGCCTTGCAATTGAACTCTATCTAGGAATTGGCACGGATGAAAATTGGGAGGATATATATATTTCAAAACATCCATTAGATCCAGATATAAAAATAGGGTCTTTAAGGCTGATTGAGAATTGTTGTGCTATGAATTTATTTTCATACAATGTTGTAATTAGTGTTGGTCGATTCTTACTTTTGAAGAGGAACTTCAATCCTAGTTCTAACTTCTTTTGAAGTTTCAAAGAACCCTCACTTCTGGTTCAAGGATTCTTTCTAACTTGATACTACTCCCCCAGGCTTGAACCTGGGTTTGGTTTTATGACGACTCTCAGCCCATGTACACCTACCCAAGTCTGATTCTTAGAACCCATTGCAAGCTTGGATCCAAACGGGCCAACATTGCTTTAAACCCACTCCATATATTAAAAATAATGTTGTAGAAAATGAAGAACTGGAATGTATATATACCAAGTTTTAGTGCCAATTCTTGTTCCAAGTCTGGTTCTCGATTATGATCTTTTGCTTAGTTTGGTTCTAACATATTTTCTTTAGAGTTTTGGAACCAATGATCTAGGT
The DNA here is from genome assembly GCA_963921925.1 of Sphagnum tenellum. Taxonomy (NCBI): domain Eukaryota; kingdom Viridiplantae; phylum Streptophyta; class Sphagnopsida; order Sphagnales; family Sphagnaceae; genus Sphagnum; species Sphagnum tenellum. Next base: position 19,672,838 of record OY998142.1, on the reverse strand, counting down.
GAAATTTGTTTAATCAAAACAGGAACCAAAACCAGAACTGGGCAACACTGCATGGTGAGTGCATTTTTTCTTAACTTACATTAGACCACAGACTCTATATACCTTAAATATTTACATTAATACCTTTTCTAGTAGGTGTATTTAGTTTATCACAGGCTCGTGTTTGAAATTCACATTGTGACCCATTTTAGTAGCAGATGTTGTGCCTGCAATGAATATCCATAAAATACCAAGTAAGCCTGCACATGTTCCTTTTGGCCAATACCATACCAATCAATCCAAGTCCACTTGACTGCATACCATAGTACGCTTGTGGATTCAACTCAAGATTGTTGAATAATTAATTTAATTATTGCTTTTTGGTTTGGCATTTAGGTTTTTAATTCTGAAATTTATGACTGTAAAAAGTTAATGTATTGTAAGGTTACCTTATTTCAAACAATCTGCAATGTTTTAGTGGTTAGCTTGATCTCTCCACAATGTTCTCTACCCAATACACCCAGAGATCAAACTTGAGAAATTTTTTTAAAAGTTTTTAGCATAAAGGGATGTAAATTTATAAAAATTGCGGTTGATTAGAAAATAATTTAATTTGTGTTGATGCTGTCAAGATACTATGGTAATTGGTTCCCGCATAAACATACATTAACCATGCCAAATCCATCAAATGTGATCTTTGTGAAGCAATGCAAGATTAAGAGAATATCATGCTCAATGGAATTATTAACCACAACTTCAAATCTGCAACTTCACATTTCATCAAATCATGTAACCCACATTGCCCTCCACCAGGTTCCCCAAAAATTTCCTTGTTAGCTTCTCATCCTAATCTCTATGGAACTTTCTCAAAAGCAAAGGTAGGAGATAGTTAAATCTCACAAAAAACTAACTCGCTTCTTCTTCCCCGTTCTTCACCTTACTAATCAAAGCTTCTTTCAAACATTGTTAATCACCTTACCAAAAGATAGCCCTAATAAATGAACACATCCAAATTTTAATTGGACCCCAAAAAATTCAAAAATCTTAATCAAAATCAGAAGCTTTTTGAAGTTTCAACTACATATTGCCCAATTATGCATATTGTTCAATTGGAACATCAAAAAATTTAAGGTAACATCCTTGTTTGGATGTTACACATTTTTAATGTTAAAATTTCATAAAATTGAGTTGAACAACAAGGTCTAGATTGATCACAGTAATAGTTGCTGAGGATTTAACAAACCACAATTAGAAATTGGTGATGTTTGCCTTGAAAATTCTAAAAGTGCATATATGCACTATTACCAAACATGGTGTTTTATGTTGTTTTAAAAATATGATTGAATTTAAGCCAAAAGTTGATCCCAAACAAGATGATGGCCCCCTAGGCAATGCGAGCATCCTTCCACTAGGCATGTAAATCACTTGTAAGGTTTCTCTAAACATCTGAGCCATTTGTAATCATGCAAACCACTTGTAGGCCTTAAGGCATGACCCTGGTGTCATAAGAAGGAATTGACCTATTCACCTCCATGGTGCCAAGTCCAAACATTAACCATTTAGGCATCACTTCACATGATAACAAATGATGTGATAGCACAAATATAAAATTAAATGCATTTGGAATTTCATATGCACTAATTTTAATCTAAACTTGGGTAAACTTTGCTAGATTTTGTTATATGTGCTGAATTTCATTAAGCTTAGATACTTAAATTAAAACTTGGCTAAACTTGGCTAAAGTTGGGCATTTAAACTAAACTTGACTGAATTTGGCATATATATAGCATGCTAGTGTTTCTTATTGAAGCTATCTTGCCTAAATAATACAAATATAATTTTGGATTTTCTTCATAATTAAGGGTATCAAATGTTGGTCCTCATCTTCATACTATCACTAACATGTTGTTTGTTAAATTAGGTTATTAACAACAACATTAGCTCACTGTAGTTTCTTGAATTTTTTATTTTAAAAAAGTGAAAAAAAATTTGTTGATCAAACACATATTATATGGAAAACACCCTTTTTCCACAAGTTACCATTCTCAAAAAATAATTTACATAATAGTGAAAAGAAAATAAGCATAATAAAAAACATATCCAATTGTTGAAATTGATAGGCATGATTAATAAAGTGTTTAATGAATAATATTTGAAATGTATGTTTGCATTGTTATCTTGTTCCATACCCTTTGTACAAGCAAACATATAACTATTGCAAAACATATTTCTAGGCATGAAAATATATGTTTTATTGCAACAACTGGATTAAATTATGCATATAAATATTATTGACCTTATATAAATTTGTATGGTCTTGGGGGAAAAAGGTGAATAATCAGTCATATTATTGACACCAATGAGGGTTTTGAAATTTGATCTTGCATTTTAAAGTAAAATGTTTTACCCTCAAAATTTGAAAAGAAATGTTCATGAATATATATAATGTCCCATTTTTTGATGGAAAATTCCACATTCTTTCAACAATTGTAAAAACTTGACAAGATTATCCTAGGATTCACTAGTAAGAAAACCTCGTTTTTGTAATTATGTCTCCAACCACATTTCTATTACAAAAGATAGTTGAAAGGAACAATATAGTTGCAAGTCTTTTTTACAACTAGGAATTATCTTTTTCAAATACAAACCAAAAAAGTCAAAAACTACAAGTCAAAAATGACATTCTTGTTGAAGTGTTAACCACATGTAAACACTACAACAATAGCCACTACTTACCATTTCAATTGCAAACCACATACCATTATAGTTAAAAATTGTTGTTAACTACTTTTGATTGGTGAATGAACTTCATTTGCTAACTTGGCATGATGTCAACCAAAAGTCCAATTACAATTTTGAGTAGATTGCAACTATGTAAATTGAACATTTCAACTAGGTTACAACTATGTAAGTTGAATGTTTTGACTAGGTTGCAATTATGTAAGTTGAAATTATGCCCAATGGTCTGGTGACATGTGGCACACCCACAATGTTGACATATGGCACATTCACAAAGTTTAAGGTTAATGAATAGTTAAATGACACATGGCATGTTCACAAAGTTTGGTGTCCACAAATAATTAAATGACGCATGGCCTATTTACAAAGTTTGGGTTCACAAATAGTTTAAATGACACACGACACATCCACATCTGTAGGTTAGGCCATGTGGTGTTTAAACATGGGCCACCTAGCCTAAGCATAAGTTAGATTTAGACCTCAACACCTACATTAGGCCCAGACCTAAGCCATGTGGCATTTAACAAATGACATCCTATTTTATTTGGTTTCACCTTTAAGGTTGAGCCTCTTTTATTGGCTGTTTATTGTGTTTATCCAACAATTTTAGTGCATTCCTTTATATAGTCTCGATTGAAAGCCAAAAGACATGGGCTTATATTTAAATTGTAATCTAGTTGTAATTGAGTGGAACTAAATTACAAACTAGCTTAAACTTAGTTAGGCCTAGACCTAAACCAATTATACGTAGTTTAGCCTTGGTTAATTATGTTGATTATTTGTAGTAGTTATTGATCAACCATTTTTAATTTTTAATTACATAATTGAACATTTTATTATCAATTACTATATAATATGACAATTAAAAAAATCAACAAATAATTATAATTATATGTGAAATAAATAAATAAATGTTATTAATAAAAATATTTTTTAATGATTCATTTCTTATAATTTCTTATTAACATTTCATAAAACAAATAATCAATTCAAATATTTAGAAAAAAATAATAATACTATAATTAAAATAATAATAATAGTAATAATAATACATTGATAATTAATATTTGGTTATAATTACAACAACAACATTGATAATATTATTATAGCCAATAATTAGGTGAGGCTAGTTATTTAACTATATTATTGGTTTTATTATCTAACTTGTTACAATTATTATCAACTAGTTTAAATAAGAAAAATAAAAATAAAAATCATTTAAAATATAATATTATTAAGTAATCATTTATGAGAAAATGATAATTTACTAAATATTTGTACTAATTATTCCAATCTACTTGAATTTTCAACAATAAAATCCATTCAAAATTCAATATCCTCCACACTTCAAATCTAAAAAATTACGAAATAAATTTCATTAAATTTGATTTAGCAACTATTTTAATAACAACACCGAGTACACCACTTTTTTTTATTGAAAATGAATAAAACCAAGATTGAAAACTACATTGGAATTTGGGGGTGGTTTTGGTATTGTTGAAAAACCCTCACCATGTCTGATTTAACAAAATTGATTTTATAATTTTGATACTTAAGATGTGAACAATATTGCTGATTTTTTAGTGGGTATTGTTGTTGGAGATTTAAACAAATTGCAAAAAGGGGTTTGGAGGGAAAATCCAATTAAATGCATTCAAACTTGGGCCAATGATTCATGGTACATTAATGTTTAATGGGGTTTTATCATAATTTAAAGCAAATATCAATTCATCATGTGTATAGAAATGAATAAACATTAGAATTTCATAATATTATTTATTATGTATCATTATTTGATATGTTGTAATGATTTACATAAAATAATAAGCTACATGTATTGAACATAAACATTATCATATTCATATAATTTCAATTTTTCTTTAAAATTTATTTTGAAATTAAAATTTAATATTTATGTGCACAAAAAAACCTTCATTTATACAAGTAAAGTTTACATGTAATTTAGTTTTATCATAATTTTAAATAATTATCACAATATTATATGTATAAACTTGAAGTTGCCTACTAGTTGTCTAGCTTAGTTGAGAGAGATAATTGCAACAAAGTTTCAAACAAGATTGCATTTCATCCATCTTTAGTGCATTTTATCATCCACATATACATGTGTGTTGATGGTGTCACCATAATAGTTGAACATTAGTCAATGTTTTGATTCTATGCCAACTAGAGAACCTTAGATGCCAAGGAATACTATGAAAATGGCCCCTTAATTGAAACATCTTTCACATTATTTACCAACATAGTCGGGCGTTCAGCTTGAAAACATTGTTGACGTTAAGTATATTCAACAAATGACCACCTAGTTGAGAAATGTTTTCAATTGTATACTAATGGAGTAGATGAGTCAACTTAATTGGTAATTTTCATAATTTTATTTGAAATTTTAAAAAATCCTAGTTGCAACATTGTTGCAAATGTTGTGTAGTCAAAAACTTTGGTTAAAAAATTGGGGTCTTTTTACTAGTGACTACAACGGTATTACTTGGATGGAAAAAAAAGTTATATTAGATGATGTGAGGTAGAAATCTAGGATGTGAACTTGTTAGCATGAACAACATCATTAACTAACATATGATTCTATGTCACCACTTAGTGTTTTGTGCAAAAGAAAATAATCTTCATAAGGAAGGTTCCACCTATTGAAGTGCAAGTTAATACAAGTTGTATATGACACCTATTCTTGATGAGTTATTTTATCCTTCATTTACATTGATCCACCCAAAAAAAAAGGTCTTATCATCCTTGACCATAAATATCCCTATTTCATTCTTATGTGACTTTTTTACAAAAAGATTGTTTGTCCATTACATAAAGGTTGAAGTTAATGTTCATATGTTTCTATGCAACCCAACATGATTTTGCAAAAATATGCATTGGATTATTCTATAGAAATGGCACATTGTTTCATTAAAAAATGTAACATTGCTATGAAAATAAGTTCATGATAGAAATTTGGTACTCTTGAAAAGGTTGGTGTGACCATGAGCAACCATTGCCAAAATGATGTCATGGACATGATGGATTTATGTTTATCGTGATTCATTGTCCTTTGAATAAGACTTGGGAAATTAAGTGCCCAAAACATCTTCCATTATTCAAATCATTGTGGTATTTTTTATGTATAAATCCTTCATAAACAACCCTATTGAATAAAAAATACAAGTGTAGCACCTACACAGGCAAGTATGGCTATATGATTTCTCTAGAGATTTTATGTTGGCTATCAAGGACTATTTCATTGCCAAGACCGACAACCAAGGGGAATACATGTTTCATGCCATACTTTATCACATATTGAAAATTTCTCCTTTTTATCTACATTTTGCTGTGTCACAATTATGTTTTATCACATTTGATTTATTAGGTTTGTTATGTTTGTATACAACATTGACAAACATGTAACAAACACAAAGTAATCCAACAATATGAATGCTAGCAACACCATATTTCCACTATTGGGGTTGAATAATCCTATTTTCACAATATTTCCACGTGTGTCAAAATTATCATGTGGTGTCAAACTTGAAATTTATAGTAATAATAATTCATATTATTTGAAGTACTAATTCCTTTTTCTTGTTTGGATGCATAATTATGTCAAGTAAAAGCCTTTTTTTTCATTTGCACTATTGTATGACTTTCTATGGGTTCCTGATCTCTTCTTACAAATAATACCACTATGGAACTATTCTATGGCCAACACACCAATACTTTGACAAATTTTTGTTTGTTAAAATTTATCAAAAATTCAAAAAATACTAATCACAAAATTATATAATAAACAAATTAAACTTGCACAAACCCTCCACTCTAATATGCACTATCAGTACCAACAAAATGATGAAGAAAGTAAGTTGAATTAGTCAAAATTAAGTTGCCATTGGAATGAAAATATTGAATGACATCACATGCAACTTGAATTGAATACAAAAAATTTAATTGAATTCAAATTCAAATTCAAATGCAATTGAGTTCAGATTCAATGGAATTCTAAATTATTTAATTTAATTTAATGCATGTTTAATTGAAATTTTGATCGAATAAAAAACTCAACTAAATTCAACTCCAATTGAGCTTTCTCACCTAAAATATCCAAACCCTAATATTCAAAGATGTTTTTCCTGACTTTGGTTTGGTTCTGAATCTAGCAAAAGACTAGTTCCATGGTCCAGTTCCTATGCCAATTCCAACAAAAGGGTGTCAACTCAAGAGTGTCAACTCAGATCCATGTCGCAAGAACCTGGACCTCATAAACCCCCAGAGTTTTGACCCTGCAAACCAGATACCCTCACAAGACTGGAAAAAATCTGCATCAAAAACACAAGATTTTCATACTTGTTTCGAGTAAGTAACCAACGGTATAAAAGGATGATTAAACTTTCATACCTTCATATCTGGTTTATAGCCAGATTTGGCTAAATCTTCCTGTGGATGATCACCACTTCAGGCCGAATCTTCACACACATGATCACCACTTTGGCTACATCACAAAGTTCCTAAAACAAACACTGGTTGAGACACATGGAAGGAATGTCATGAAAGTTGCAGAATCGTTTGGAAACACTGAAAAACACCAAGGGACAACTGAAGACGATTGGAAACTATGAAATTTTCTTGAATACAAGATGTGGGAATGTACATCCCAAATGGTAACCACACTCAATGATTTTCATCCATTCGATCAGTTAGTCCACTACCAATTTCACAAATATTCAATCCAATTCACCCCACTTTTAATTGATGACAATATTAATGAAAACACAAACCACCTCTCAAGTTGCTATTGGTGGCTATATTAGCTTGATAGAAAATGCTCAAATCATTATTAATGCATCTTTCTGAAATCCCAATTGTCGTAACATAAACTGTGCAATTTCCAAATAAATCCACAGATCAGAGTACGGTCACAGTTGAGTTTCACTCTCATGTGTATGAAATACAATTGATTTAGTCAAAGTAAATTCACCAAAACTGCATTGATTTTAGAGTACCATGGCTACTGCAACAACTGTTGATTCTGCAACCCAGCACGCTGTGCACAGATTTATGCCAGAATAAAAAAAACTTCTAACTGTGTACATATCTAAGTGAGATTGTGTTATGAGAATAGAAGAGGCACCTGGATAGGTTACAATTATCTCATGAAGTTGTTAGACCATCTCTACACTCCCATTTATGTTCCCAATTCCCCTTGTGCTTGATTGCTTCTTACTCCGCTCACCTAGGTGAAATTCTTTGCGAACGGATATACCTGATTCTGCAATTGAGGGCATGGTTGAGAGATGGCTGTATTGACGCCGTCCAAGTGTCAACAATGTCTGAGCTACCAAGCTCATTTTAGGCCGCTTTCTTGGTTGGTCATTCACACATTGGTAGGCAATTGCAGCCATGGCACCCAAATCTTCCGGATCACAGTTTCCATCAAGTCTTGAGTCCAACAACTCAGCCCATCCCTCTTTCCCTTCCACACCCAAAGCTGCCTGCAATTCCACCGATATACACACATGATTCTTACTGCACAAGGCCTCTTATGAGATGAGCAATTACAAAATCCTGATCAATAACTGGTTGATAATATGGCTAGTTCTGGATCAAGAGGGAGTTTTGCCACAAGTGAAACATGATCCAAGCTTGAAAAAATTAGGTGTCTAGAGACCAATTAAGATTTAATGGTCCTTTGCAGGTGTTGATTGAGCTAAATTGGGAAGGATTTGAATATTGATCATAAGGATCCTTGCTCATGCAACACGCACCAGATGGACATACTCCATAAGTCCCTGCTGTGGGTGGCGAGCTGTAATAAGCTCAAAGAGTAGGACGCCAAAACTGTACACATCACTCTTTTCTGTGAAGCGATTGGTAGCAATATAATCTGGATCCACATACCTGGCCCCAGGATTAAAACAAACTGTCAGCCTGATGACATGACTTGAGCTTGACAAAAACTTGTTCTTGCTAAAATAAAAAGTGGCAAGTTGCCCCTACATGAGAGAATACCACCATCAGAATTTTTTGTCCACTCTTACAATCTAATTCAATCTGAATAGAATTGAGAAATGACCCAATAATAAGTATATACTCTTCTCAGATCTGCAACAAATCAGCAAGCATGAACAAGAGGAAACCCAACCCCAAAAAAAAAAGAGAGAACATAACGAAAAACTGGGGAGCAGTTTGGACAACAGTGACAGTCATATGCATGTTCAGGGACCTTCAATGGCAACATGTATGATATTGACCACCTGTCATATCAGTTTATGAGAAAGATATACCTACTGAGTGAACAGCCATTCAACTTCTTTATCTCATGTTCGAACCCCTAAGAATCATATCATTGGTCTGGCCACAAAAAGGCCCACACCCACAGATCTGACCATACGTCACCACATGGCCTTGTGAATATTGTAGCCCTTAGATGTTTGCATCTGTCAGTGCCATAAAATTCAAAAATGAACAGGAGCTCAGGTTGGGTCAAGAGAGCAGTGGACCTCTTGGCCCTGGTCATCAACATACCCAAATGTTCCCTTCACCCCAGACAGAGGGACATCCATATCTGCCTCCTTTGACAATCCAAAGTCTGCCACCTGCCATCATCACATTTCATGTGAGAAGAGAAAATTTGCAAACGGAAAGCATAAAGATAAGAGTCAATTGCAAGTACTGGACTTCAGGGTTCAAACTCCAGGCCTTGAATTACAAAGAATGGCAGGTCAAGTTGATCAATGAAATGCTTGTGTACCATGCAGTTCTGAGGCATACATGTAAACTATCCAGTTACAGGACTTAAGGTTCCAAGTTTCCAGGTTTCAAGATTCCTTGGTGTACATCATCAACTAGGGAGACTTTAGACTTTATACAGCTATAGGAGATGTGAATGAACCCACCCGAGCTGCCATGGTGGAGTCCAGCAAAATGTTTGCAGATTTGATGTCCCGATGTATAACAGGTGGTACTGCCTGGTCAAAGAAACAGCAACTTTTGCATTAAGTCCTGTCAAACTATGCTTGCACATGTTCATATGTCACAAGGTCATTGTAGATTCTGGTTGGGATAACAGGTGAGATGCAACTAGTGTAATAATGCCACATTCTCACATCAAGAAGGATAATACATACTCCATCATGAAGGTATTCAATCCCTCGTGAAATGTCTTGGGCAATCCGCACCCTTTGATCCCAGCTCAACGGCTTGTGCTCCTTATCTGGAAAAACCGATTAAGGTAGTTATGCCTCTACCTTTGGCATCCCCCTCCTCACAGTAACAGCAGGGACAAAATTCTCAGAAAATCCCACTCTTATCAACCCCTCTCAATTCTGATGGGACAAACTCTAGGTCCACCATGAAAAATATGCCAGTGTTGGTGAAAATTAGCTGAGGCTATACACTTCATGCTTTGTTCCAGCTTAGATGCGAGAGTAGCTTCGAGAGGAACATACCATTCAATTGCTGTTCAAGGCTCCCATTGGTCATGAACTCATACACAAGAATTCTCTGACCACGTTCCTCACAATAGCCCACTAAGTTCACCAGATTACGATGGTGCAACCTCCCCAAAAGCATAACCTGCAATATGAAAACCAAAGTATAAACTGATGCTTCCTAAGTATCTGCTGGCCATTGGGTACAGGCCATCCAGTAATGGACATGTGAGATCAGAAATACACAGGGTAAGGCAGGCACCTCTGTTTGGAACTCAGCATCACCTTGCTTGGAGTGTTTGGCCAAAACTTTGACAGCAAGATTAGTACCAAGTGGCTTCATAGTGGCTTTATATACAGGGCCAAATGATCCCTGGCCTAGTAAGGCTGTAAAATTATGTGTTGCCTTCTGCAGCTCCCTGCAAACAAGCAATGCAGACTTCCTCAAACATGTCCTCTTTTTTATTCAACACTCCATGAAAAATGAATATCAACCTTGTCAACCTTGAACATGGTCAATGCCAACTACCACAGGTGGTGTAAATTCAAATGACTTTTGCCAAATGTTCTGAAAGGAGACATATTCACACCACTCATGATGTGTAAATGTGAAGGATTGTGGTTTTTTACTTGTAAGAAAATTTGGTCACACCAGAAGAGGATGGAATCAGTTGCCGATCATGGCTCCACCAGTGTGGTTTGTCAGGAGAAGACAAATGGGATGATGAGATGGAATCAGACATAATGCTGCTTGAATTGACCCCATTCACACGGATCGGTATCACCTGTCCCCTCTGCTCACCCCCTTTCTTCGACTGAATTCGAAAAAAGCAGCAAAGTAATATAACCAAAGCTAATGATAGCAATATCCCTACTGCAACGCCTGCTGTAATGCCTACAATCAGCCCCACAGAGACTGAAGAGCTAGAGTTGCCGCTGACTTGAGTCGACGGCGACTGAGATGTCATTGGAGGTGGGCCTCCTTTTACTGGCCCCTGATCTGATCCCATTTGCTTTTACACTTTAAGAATCACCAACACAAGATTACAAAGTATTAGATTCAGTTCAGGAGGATAATCTAACGCACCACACAACACAGGCTTATTCAAGCTACTGCTACTACCAAGTACATATTTTACCCAACAGCAGATTGCTGTACCTGAAAACCCTAACTTCCTTGTTGAGCCAAACCTCTCTCTGTGTGACATACTGACCACAATTTCAAGGTTATTTTCTAGTATGTTTGAGGACAGTTCAAGCTGACCTCATACACACAGCATAACTTAGGTCAGCTTGTCAAGTGCACAGTTGAAGCTTGTGGATCTAATTGAAGATTAGTTCACTGATTTATGAGTTATGGCTAATGACAGATGTCATGAGTCTGCTGCTGCACAAAACCCTAACTGTGGTGAACACAAAACCTCAATTTTCACACAAACCTGGAAATAATAATGAATGTACATGAAAGCTAGCTACTTGTAGCACCAAAATCTGATCAGGCTTGAATTCTGTGACACTTTGTGGAAACCAGAATTTTGATCCCAGTTTGTGGAGAAAACAAGTAACCCAAAATCCCTGATGTAAGAAGAAGCACAATCCCTGAGCCTCAGTTCACACAGTACTCTCTAACTGGAGCAGAATTAAATAACCAAAAAAATTTGTCAAAATCTTGTTGAACTCTACCTAAAATAAAATTACTGGATTTAGTTCATAACAACTTCCTGAAAAAAAATTTAACGGCTGAATAATTGACAAAGAGTTTACCTATTATTGTGTTTGTACAAGATGCAAAAACAAACAAACAAACAAACAAAATCGTCAAATCAAATGTTTTGATGGATTTCAAAAGCCCAGAATTCTCGCCAGGAAACAATAGGGTATACCTCTTAAACTCGACATCTTGATTCTCTTCTCAGCCGCTTCATAGCCATGAAGTTGGAACTCATCACAAAACAGAATTCAGATTCGCAAGCCACGAAATAATCTTCTTTGTTCTAGTTGTTCTTGTTCCTGTTCTAGTTTGGTGGTTCCTGTTCTTCCAGTTCTTGTTTTTCTTGTTCTTGTTCTTGTTGTTCTTCTATGGTGTTAGATCGTCAAGATCTGCATCATCATCCTCAACATCATCATCGTCATTTTTTCCACCTCTGCTTCTACTAAGAAAAAACAAACAAGGAGACTTTGAAACAAAAGATTCTTCTTCTCTTCTTCTTCTTCTTCTCCTTCCTCTTATTCTTCGTCTTCTTATTCTGATTCCGTTCCTGGATCTACTGCGACGTTGATTCTTCAGAAGAAAAAAACAGCAGGTGCAAAAAGGCAGGACCTCTGTATTGTTGGCTGGCTGGCTGGCTGGCTAGCTGGTGACGCCACTCCCACCGCTCCGTCGCAGAACACGCCACCATGGTCGCAAGAAAAAAAAGCAACAACGGAGAAAAAAACAAAACAGAACGTTGAAAAACTGGGTCTGGGCGAGAGAGAGAGAGAGAGAGAAGAATCCGGGCAAGAGAGAAAAATATCCCGGGGCAAGAGAGAGAAACTCTCCGGGCAGGGACAGATATATTCCGGGTAAGTGAGAGACAGACACACAGACACACCAGAATGCGGACAAATGAGAGAGATAGAGAGTCCGGGCAAGTTTCCGGGCAAGTGTTCGGGCAAGGGGCAGCTGAGTAGTAAAGACTCTCACCGACTCGTCAACACGTTCAAAGTTCAAACCCTTTAAAAGCCAACCGTGTGCGTATACCAGCAGAAACAACAGCAGCAGCTTCTCAGAACCCCACACAACCAGCCAAATTCCGCGTTCCGTAATAATCCCTTTTTTGACCGTAATCGTCGGTACCTAACCCATTTCCTGTGCTTTTTTCTAATGGTAGAATTTTTGAATTATTAGGCCTTAAAAATATGATGACTTAATGCCCCATTTTTCTCCCAAAAATCCTCTCTAGGATTTTTGGTCTTTTTTTTTTTCCTTCTTTTTCCTTTGTCTCCAACTAATGAAATTTCCCCCTATTTTTTTATTTATAATTTTTTTTATAATTTATAATTTATAATTTTATTTTTAAAAAAAAACTTTAATCCCTAAGTTGCAATATTTCACCATAAAAAAAAGGGCCAAGAGTCACCTAACAAGCAAGTTTTGGCGGGTCTTCGTATATGTAAGGTTCTTCCTTGGAGGGTTCCTTATTTATTTAGGAACCTTACTCATAAGGTGACATCCTTGTTGGGACTAAGAAATTTTACTAAAGGTAAAGGCACCCTCAACATACACTAGAAAATTTGGACAAGTTCTTTACATATAGCCCTAAGGGAATGTCTTTTCCACAAAGGGCTTTAAGGATTGAAGGAAAAATCTTTCAAGTTTTTATTTCATATTTTAAAATTCTTTAGGGTAAGCAAGATGATTTTTTTATAATTATTTTTATTAAATTTTTGATGAGTAGACTGAACTTTGCGCTTAAAAAATATTAATTTTTGAACTATATAATATCTATACATACCTTAATTCTAATTTGTTTAAAAAAATATTGTAACCTTGCAATATCTAACATTACTACGGAATGCAATCTAATGATGTGTTCATGGATTTTGAGCCCAATTTTTTGAATCAAGCTTGAAGCTTCTTGAATTTGAAAAATTTGTGCTACAACTGAAATTGATGAGTTTAGATATTGGAAAAACAAAATTCAAAACCCCACCCAAAGAACCTAACCAAAATATTAAAATAAATACCAAAGGCTCTCTTTTTAAAATAATATTAATATTAATATTAATATTAATATTAATAAATTTTAATTTTAATTAAAATTTTAAAAACCCACACACCCCACCAATCATAATGCACATTAAGGCCCACTTTACACTAAGTGGGCCTAACTCATCAAGTGTACCTAGTCTCAAAGACCATCTCTTGATATTCATATCAAATTATGTGAATTTTTAAATTTTTTTAAATTGCCCTTCACATTAGAAAGACTTGAAAATAAGTTGCCCTTCACATTTCAAGAGTCTCACCATGTTTTAGCCTTTCATTAGAAGGACTAGATGGCAATATTGAAGGCTTCAAATTTAATGCATGAAACATCACGTGTTGACCTATGGTTAAGACCTTGATTTAGTGAATGAGGGTTGGATTTAAACCACACAACATTTAAACTAGACCATGAAAATTATGAATATAACTTCAAAGCATTTGACCCACTCAAAAATAACTTGATGGGGATATTGTTTAGATTGATTAGAACATTTGGTGTCTTTCATAATAGCGTAGTACCTTGGCCAATTCAACACTAATTATATTATATTTGAAAATGTTGAAATTTTCACCCAAAAAATTTCCAAATTAAAAAAATATTGTGAAGTATAATAGTGAATATGTAAAAATATTCCATTTGTTGAAATGAGTTTTTCAAAATTAACTAATTATTCAACACACATGTGTCAAAATAGTCAAGGTACTACAATTGTCATATGTTGTCATTGGATGTGAACATGGTTCAAAGCATCTTCCATACTTCAAGTGGTGATATTTTATAATTGTAAATACTTCATGCTCCACACATGGATGAATTTGGAGATGTGAATTTTTTTACACAAGACCCACATGAAAATGCATAGTACAAATATGAACACTTTTAAATATCTCATTTAAATTGGACAAGGAAAATATCTCAACTTCTTCTACATCCAATTGTTGATCCATACACCTTGACATAAACATGATGCTAAGATATTCAAGTTTATTGACACTCATTGACAATCTTTATTTCCTCCATCTTTAGTACAAAAATAAATGGGTGATTGTCAATTTTTATACTTATTAAAAAACATTAATCAATTTTAATCTTTGGGCCATTTTTATGATTATATGGATTGACATTTAAATCTCAATAGACATTTTTGAATGATGTTTATATCATTTACTTTTTTTAGTGTGATGTTGTAGATGAGAACCATATTATGTTGGACAACTAGGTTAATATAACAAATAATGAATTCATTTCTATGAAAATTAGTGGTGTTGGTCCATCTTTTTTTATATGTGTAATTGAATGATGTTTTTTAATGGGCTTTTCATATGTGTTGTTTGAATGGTAGAATTTGTTGACAAAATATTTTAACTTTGGGTTGAATTATTTTCAAAATGTAATCATTAGCATGGAAGGCAACAAATCACATGTGAGAATTTGTTTATAGGAAAAATGGTATTATTAAAAAGTTTTGCAATGGGTGAAAGCACACTATGGGTGAGCTACTTTTCACTACTTTTCACCCAAAAAAATGATGTATAACAAGTATAATAGGTCTGTAGTAAACCGAAATCTTGATAACATTTTTTGAAAACCCTTAACATAAGAAGAAAAAAATTAGAATGTGCATGACAACATTTTGGAACTCACAGCTCATTTTGAATCATAGTTAAGTTTGATCCAATGGTTAGATAAAGAGAATTGGATAAAATATATAATGTACATTTTTTCAACAGCCATAAGGCCTCGTGTTTGTGGTTCATTACACATTACCAAACCAAAGAAAAATGAAAAAAAATACAATGCCATCTATAAAATCTTTACTTTTTCTAAAATAATGGTTTTCCCCCATAAATAAAAGTTTATTGTGCATTTATTATTCAAGAAGTGCAAAAAAACACATTTTTTGAATGGATTTTCAACCAAAACTGTAAACTTCCAATTTAATTGATGTACATCATTATCATTCACCACCAAAAGATTCATTACAAAATTCCACCAATAACCTTAATTTTGAAGTATATTTGCAATTTTTCATACTTTGTGACGTGTATTTTTTCGACACAAATATATTTAATACGTTCAAATTTGTAAATGTTTGCTAAATTTTATTTTTAAATAAGCTAGTTTAAATCTAAATTTAATGCAATATACTTGAAATGAGCAAAAATAATCCAAGATGTGATGTCACATGAACCAAAATAACCCAAATGTAGAATTTTTGTTTTTGTGACTACAATTTTTAGGGGGCATAATGTGCTTTCACCCCAATCAACATTATATTTTAATTTATTTTTGGATTAAAATGCCATATTGGTAAAAGGTTTGATACTTGTTTGAAATAAAAACTTTTGTCACCACCATGCATACCATCGTTACATAAATCTTCAAAATCTATATATATATATGTTGAGAAACTCCAAACCTATGATAAGCAATGAACATTCTTTGAAAATTAACCCATTTTTCCCCCAACCTTCCCAAAACAATCATTAATCAATTTAGTAGCTACACAAGTTATTTTGGAACCTTTATTAAAACAATTGTTCCTATTTAAGGTAACAAAATTATTAATTTATTAATATGTTTTTGTTTGTTTATCCCACATAATATGTTTCTAATATTGAAGCAAAACTCCTTAAGCTTGTCAAATGATATTAGGAATAATGAATTATGTCGATTTAATTTTGCAATAGATTGCAAATCTAAGGCATGTTCCCTATCTCCCAACGAGGAATAGGACATAAAAACTATGGAATGAATGTAAAATAAGCTCTTAACTTGAAGTTATGGTCATGTTAAATAACACAAACCAAGTAGCTCATGCATGCACCATTTTGGCTCCAAATTACAATAATTACTTGGAGCCAAAATGGTGCTTGGATGAACTAAAGGTTAACACAAATCCACAGATTTTGCCATAGCTTGAACTTGGAAGGGATCACCACCCTCCTCCCTATAGTATATCCTATAGTTATCCACAAAAGTTACATTGAAATGACATAATTTCTTGAAATTCCCAAGTGGGAGTTCTAACATTGCCAAGTTATGAATCTTATCACTTTGGGGGTTCATAGCTTATCACTATGCCTCTAATTTATTTATTTATCTTTTAAATGTATATCTTTTAAAAGAAAATTTTCAAAAATCTATCAAGTTCATCAATTGGAATTGATTTGACCCATGTATTGGAAGACTAAATGATTGTGAGTCATTTTAGTAGTATGATTTCTAATCCTTCAAATGGCCATAACTTGTGTTTCAAGTTTTTGCTTGATAATGCAACCCCACTTTAGTATTTTACTAATTCAAAAAAATTTCAATCACCTAAAGAAGGCCCAATTAAGATTAACCTTAATCCAAATATTTTAGACATCATAGGAGTTTCAACTCCCAAAGTAGTTGTGATTTGGGGCTTCACTCCCTTAGGACAATTGGTACTTGGTCCCTTGCACTCTCCCACACTTTTGAAAGCGTGTTTAAATTTCAATTTTTTCTCCTAACATGTTTCCTTTGTCGTGCCTTAGCCTTGGTTGTGATCTTAAGGCTAGGAATGCAACACAAAGGTTGCACTAAACATCTAATATTTGTGAATTATAATTGACATCAAAAGGTAAACTTGAATGGGCCACACACAATTGAATGTTGAGACTTTTAAAAAATATTATTCAAATATATAAAAAATTGATGCATGCAAAAGGAATTTATTTAACCGCCAAATACAACACTCATTGGATTTATTTTATTTGTCATTTTGTATGGCCTCTTTTTGTATGATGATTTAGCAAAAAACATTGTTGGTTAACTTTCAACATGTTTTTGGATAAACTTATTAAGTTTGTTAATGAGTTTAACATTGTTAAATGCTTTAAGGGAATTTTATTTTCCTTCATTCAAATATGTTACATGCTTTTTTTTCAAACATTCAATATAATTAACTTGAATTTCTTAAAAGTTATGGTGTTCAACAATTCAACAATTCAAATATATCATATCCACTTTGAAGATCATGCATTCGATCATGAAGTTTAGATATTAGATACGTCAATTTCAAGCTATTTTGTCTAACTTTCATCACTCAACATTTGAATACATGTTACAAAACATTATCATCGCACATTTCAAGCAGTTGTAACAAAAAATTGACTAGTAAATCCTTTTGCTTTTCTAGCAATATGAACATATTTAAGTAATTTCCATTCCATTATTCCATAATGAAACTTTGATATTGAATTTTTAATCAAACAAATACAAAATTGGGGCTTGGAAGCTCAGAAAGGAAAAAAAACCTAAACTCCCAACAACTTCTTTGAAAAGTGGAAGTATCTTTGTATTTTATAAAGATTAAAAGGTTTGAGTTTGGGATGTTTTTTTTTCTAATACATGTTTTTGCTAAGGTTATGAAAATCAATTGCAAATTACAAATCAAGATTTGTTACATTTACAAAATCATTCCTAACTTGTATCCCTTTAAAAATGAAGATAACAATTTTGTGTACCCAAAAGGTCGCTTTCTCCTACACACATACTCAAGAAAGCTATGCAAATTCTATAAAACAAAACATTATTTCAATGATTATATATGTTTTAGGTGGATAAATTTCCCTTCAACCCACAAGTTTACATTTGTTGCCTTAACTTTTTATTATTTGGAAATGTGGCCTTAGATCAAATTTGTTGTATATGGGTATCACATGGTGGATATAACCTAGGATATGTACCCACTAGTATGAGAAGGGTTCCAAGGTAGCCATATTTTTGTGATGAGGGTTAACACTATAATTTTGGACTTTAACCTTGGGGGTTTTTATTTGTACATTTGGACAATAGTTATTTGGCCATTTTGGGTTTACAAGGGTGATGTTGGATAACAAGTCAAGTTGTATGTGAATTTGGGTTTATAGGGGCCAATTTTGAATAACAAGTTTTATTGTATGCAATATTAGGTTAGGGCAATTTTCTTTGAAGTTGTTAAACCTCGACCTTTTTGGTAATTTGTTTTTGAAGTGGAGTCCTTTTGTTTTTTGTTTTTTTGTTTTTGTGCTCTTGTAAGTTGAAGAAAACACTGGGAAAAAAATTGCAAAAATCATGATATTTGTACATATTCAATATTTTAAACATTCAAATAGATGAAACATTGCATTTAAATGATATACATGAATGTTTATGTTTAATACACAAAATTTGCATGATTTAATTAAAATATAAATCATATGTATTTCACATCAAGACATCACAAGTAGAAAAGACATGTCATTTAAATATATATTATATTATTATTATTATTCTTCTTCTTCTTTTTCGCACCATTTTTACACTTTGAAGCCTATGGATTTTGAACGAACATATTATTGTATATTTTTGCACAATTTCTATTGAAATCTTGTGATATTGTAAATTTGTGATGTAGTATCTTGATAGCCATAAAAGAAGTTTTGAAAAGACAAGGAAAAAGACACAAGAAATGAAAAATTGAACAAAAGGATAAAGGAAGTGAAAGAAAAATTTGTAAGGGGGGAAACATGTGGCCAAACCAAACCAAATCATGTTTCTTACAATTTACAATGGTCACATGAAAACCATTGTAAATTCTAAGAACCACGATTTGATTTCAACAACAAAAACAAACTCACACTCAATGTTGTGAATCTAGTTTGGGGCTAACAACCAAACTCAAGGAAAAACAATGGAAACAAATAGGGAATGGTGTCAAGGCATTGAATGATTCTAACATGTTCCCAATGTGAGTTGGAAGTGTATGAAAGTGTAAGGGATAAACCCTTAACACTCCTAAATAAATTCACATTTTGATTTTTTGGGATTTTCACATATTTTTAAGGTCTTGGAGTAAGGTTTGGGCAACCAAACATTGTCCAAATTGAATTATATTTACATAATTGGAAAGCTTTTCAAAATATTATTGTAAGATTGTTTTTATTTCCAAAAAAAATCATTTCCCCCATTAAATAGTTTTAAATAAGGACCAAAATATCACAAATGTTTTTGAGTGTACATAAATTATCCCACACATTTAAAATATGATTTGAAAGGGAAAATTTTATCTTTTAATTGGAACACCAATTTTCTTGTTTAAACACAAGGAGTTAAGGAGTGTGCCCAAAGTTTGAAAGTTTTATATTGCATTTTGTGTGTACTATATGAAAGTTTCCTTCAATACCTTATGGCAAGCCACAAGGAACACATCATTAAAGTAAACATTATCCTTGAAATGAAAAGAAAAAATGTGTTCAAGGAATATTAAATTGAATATTAATAAATATTCAATGTATATTGACTAAAGAATCATTTCCTCCAAGAAATTATCAATGTTGATACATAATTGAGTGTAACATTACCAAGTACATGTGAATTTTCTTACTAATTTTTAATATTTAAATGACAATTTTGACCATTCAATGTTGCTTACATGGACAAATATTTTAATTACATGACATGTATTAAGATCATTGTGGCCATTAAATGTTTAAAGATACATTCTAAAAGGTCAAATGAAGTCATTTGAAGGCTTTTTAAAATGTCATTTATGTTTTCTAACGAGTATCACAACTAATGGTTTTTTTTGGGTGAAGGTTTTTGGGGAATATTTTTGCAAAATTCCCCATATTTTGAAGGAAAAGTATCAAAAATCATGACATATATATATTGCATTCATGGAGATCATTAACACAAAGTGTGATTTTGAAAAAGCTTTTAGTTCAACTAGGATAATCATCATTTAATGTTAATTAATGTTAAGGGTCCTAACTAATGGACCTACTCAAGGAATTTGAAAAAAAAACCTTGATCATGACCTTAACTTGGGTGCATGATCAACTTTCATGATCAACAAGAAAAATGTCATTATTACTTTGAAAACAAGTTAAACATTCCTTCCGAGGAAAGTAAAAATTGAATATGAAACATTGCATGAACTTGAGAATGTGTAACACACTTCCATACAAGGTTGGAAATGTGTGGTTGGATGTGCGTGGGAGTAAAGAAGAAGCATTCAAAAACTATTTGGTGAATTCCCACTTTGAGAATTTGGATTCATTGATAATTTTAAGCAATCAAATTGCCACTTGGGTAATCAAAACATCTTATAATGACATAAGGTCTAATTTGGGCAATGGGAGTCACTTGCTTTAAGGACTTATAAGTCTTTGATAACAAAATAATTTTTACAATATGTTTAAATTATGATTTACACATCAAATTTTTAATTCTTATAATTCTTATGACCCAAAAAAATGTTGCATTATGCTACAATATAAAGGTGTACATAAAACATTTTCTATAAAAATGTCATTTTCAAATCATTTCAAGTTTTTTTGAAAGTGTTTAAAGCAATGAAAAACATTAATAACATTGTGTGAAAAAATGTTTTGGATACTCCATATTCATTTCAAATGTTGTCAACTATTTTCATTATACATTAGGAATATTGTTATACAAATTGATCCAAAATTTCAACATCAACTTGAATAAAGGCACAAAGGGCGCATGCATTTAAAGCCAACCCAACATTTTATTGGTTTTTATTAAGTTTAACATATGACAAAATGTTACAAACTTTTTATTTAAAACTATTCTGAAAGAAGTTAGAATCCGTTTCTTTCAGACACTTATTACAATGGAAATTAAATAGTGGTTACATCTTGGAATGGTTCCCAAATTTCCCATAATCATTTAACTTTTGAAAAGGTTTTAATGTGACTTATAGGGTAGTGAGTTCACATTGCAAAACAATGTTAATGGCTAAAAGTTATTATCATTTGAACAACATGAATGGAAATGAAAAACCTACATTTTGTTCATTTCAAATAAAATGTAAATTTTGAAATCAAATGATGTAAATAATCAAGGATCTAATACAAAATTTGATTTTTTTCAACATACATAATATAGACCATTATATCATCTTAATCAAACATATTTTTAAGAAATATGAGTTTGCAATTTTTTTTAGAATAAAAATCTGTGATATTTTTACTTTTGAAAATTTTAGGAATATACCGTACAATGTAGGCTCCATAGGGAGCTACAAAAGATTGTAGAAAAAATATCTTCCCAAAGTGTAATCCAAACCATGGTGAAATATGTGATGAACATGTGATGAATCCATGACCCAAATTTGATTTTGCTTACATTTAATGTCATTTTCTTATATGGTTTGTGCAATTTAGTTTGTAGAAATTTTTCCATGAATTGTGCTAACTCATTGTAATCATTTTCTATGGAAAATCAGTTATATTTAGGAAGTTTCTAAAAACATTCACAAATATTTTTGAGAAATAAGCTTCTTCAAAAAAATTCAAAGTTTCCAAAATATCCATGAAAAATATGTTTGGAATTTTTTAGAATATATATATATATAATTGGTAGAAATTTCTAGAAAATATGGTTGACAATTTTTTTTAAATATTAACTAATAGAAATTTATAAATGTTTAAGTTAACAATCTTCTAAAAAGTTCTAATCATGTTATAAGAAGAGGTATGGAGGGCACATCACACCTCAATTTTGCCAACACAAGCGACTTTTGTACTATTAATCCATTTCATGCCTAACTTGCATCATGTCTTCAAATAATAAAGTTGTCTAATTATTGTTCATTGTCAAGTCCCTTAATCTCTGTCAAGCTATATCATTGTTGTGTCCTCGACATCATCTCAAATTCTCACTCCTTTTCATTTTGATCACAAGAAGATAAAGGAAGTGACCTTATTCAAATTCCATAATTGAAAATTTGAACATGACCCCTAACTCCCCATGATGAACCCTAGGAATGGGTCACCATGTTGCATTTTTTGGTATTTTCAATGATGAAATTTTTTCATGACAATTAAAAATGTCACATTGTATACCATTATGTAAAGATGTTTATAATTATTGTTCATGAATAAATGTCAGTTTGGAGGCATTGCAAGTCCTTTACAATTTGAAAAACAAAAAAAAAAATTGGTTATAATGTTTTATAGATGTTCTTGAGCATTATGTACTCATTAAATTCATTCCAAATTGTTCCACATGTTCCCATGATATATAATAAACATTGTATTCTAAACACATTACAAATTCGCAATGTTGATATATTTTTCACATTAAAAATAATATAAAATAAACATTGGTTACATTTGTTGTGATTCATGTTATAATCATTACACTTTACATTATATTAGAAAAATATTAACATGGGTTATAATATAAAGGTTTAAATATTCTAAATGAATTAATTTCTTGATAGTTGTGAACCCCCAAAATTACAAAACGCCAATATATTTCAATTTTTGGAAAGGATTTGAAAGTCCTACCATTTTGAATGTAATCCTCACTATGACATGTATAATACTTTATAAGGAGATTAATGCTTCACATAGGAGTTTGTGCTACCGTTAAATCCAAGTGAACTCATGATAAGTCCATGGCTTGGTTTTAATTCAAAACTACAGTAACCATTGTTATTTGTCTAGTTGAGGTGATTGAACCGTGTATGTGAGGCTTGTTGCTTCATCATAATTATTCCAAAGCTTTTACACCATTGTCCCAATCATGAAAAGTACAGGAATGCATCTTGAGTTATCAATATTTATATAATTACTAGCATGAAAGATAACATTGACAACATTGGACAAGCTTAAGAGTGTATCAAATGATTAACAAGGTTAGTACTCAAACTTTGGGTTTAGGTTGTGTTAAAATGAAATTAATAATGCAACAATCTTCAAGCCATCTTTCATTTGTTATTTTCAAAATTTTCCATTACTTTTTAATATAGAGTAGGGCTACTCCATGCCCTAATATTTGACCTTTTTAATTGTGCTTGTAATCAACCCATCTATGAATATTCACTTTATGTGTTGTACAACTTGGGTATAAACATTATAAGATACATGATATGATGTTTGATGAATTTCAACTTTAATGCAATTCATGAATAAATGAATGCACTTCTTTCATTCACACTTTAATCTTTATATCATTGAGTTGACATTATCATTTATGTACTTTAAAGACAAAGCCTTCACCTTGGGCAAGTATTGTCATTATTAATCACCTTTGAAGATATAGATTTTCCCCATTTGACCTCCACATGAACTATTGTTCATTCAAAGGTGGCATAAACAAAAAAACTCATTATTTGCTATCAACATGTAAGAGATAATTTCCTTATATTAGTTGTGCAAATTTGTGTTTGTTTACGCAAATAATTTGATCACATTTTGCATGTGTCAAATAAAGTTTTGAATGCCAAAAGGTTCATAATGTCTTCCTTCAATCTAATCATGACCATTTTCCTTATCCAATGAGTTTTAATCCAAGATTTTTCATTTCATTCTAAATCAAGTAATAACAATAAAGTTGTCTACTATTTGACTTCTTTCCTCTGCTTGTTAATCCGCCTCAAGTTTGCTTACTTCTTGTCGATAGTTGAGTTAAGTTGCATTATTAGTACAACAATCACCCCACATGTAATATGTGAATTCCTCTACTAATGTGTACCATGTCTAAAAAAATATGTAAAAGTTATTTTCATAATAGGCTACACCTCCTACCCCCATAAACATGAAATCTCAAACAATGTATAATGTGAATAAGTTACAATGAAAATCAATTAACTATCATCACATGGGATAATCATTATCAAAGACCAATCAACAAAATTATATTTTTTGATTGATCATCTTGGAGAGATATATATCACATGCATATTTACATATATGAGAATTCATGTTCATGTTATTCTAAGGACATATTTCCATTACCTATGCTATTGTGATAAGAGATTTTGTGATCACAACTTTTCATTATGTTTTTTCAACTACTTGTGATCATAGTCATCACACAACTCTAATGTTTGACCATTGACCAATTCTAAAGGTTGTGAACTTTGTGAGTCAAATTGTGACTCATTGTATGGTGACATCTACTTTTTTTATGAGAGCATGTGTTCCTAGAGTTTTAACATGGTGATTTACATATTTTAAACACACTTGCACTTCTACATTAGAAATTCATTATTTTTACAAGGTCATATTTCACAACACATAATATGTAACTATGGTCATAGTAGCCTAGTGGAAAGAAACTTTAAGAAACAATGAAACTTTATCCAAATAATTCTTTAGAAAAAAAAAATGTTGGTGGTGGACCTCCTCTAAGTATGTGAATAAAAATTAATATGGCTCATTATGTGAGCTCCATGGGTGGAATTTCACAATTGGACTTTTTGCCAAGTTTTGATGTAGTCATTTTTAATGTAAGGTAATGAATGCACTAGGAATGAAAAGTTCCGGAAGTAATTGTTTGTTTGATGCAAAGTTGAGAGGGCAAACACTAAACAGTAACAACAAATTAAATGTAACACCAAGTTCAACACATTTGTACTATAATGCTCAACATGATTTTCAAAAAAAAAAATTTTTACTATATTTGCACAATGATAAACATTGTAAGTGTCTTTCTTACACAATAATTTCAAAGAAAAAAATGTGATGTAGTGGTTAGAATCATCCTTTCAACCCAAAGGTTCAAGATTTAATCCTTTTCCTAATTTTTTTGGTCAACAAACAAAATGGATGAAAAAATCCATATAACATTTAAATAGTTTTTAAAAATTAGTTGCCCTTAAGAAGCAACTTCCTTGAGCAAAAGATGATTAAGTGCTAGTCCCAAGCAAGTTCCCCATGGAGTAAAAAATGTTCCATGGAGGAAAAAATAACTTTCCCAAAAAGCAATGAATTTTCCTCGAGGAAAGGCCCAAATTCCATGAGGAAAAGTGCACGTTCCTCGGGGAACAATGTACTTTCCCTGGGAAATGGCCCAAGTTCCTTGAAGAAATATGTTCCAAATTTTTTAGCAATTTCAACCATTTCGTGTTTGCTTTTATATAGGTTGTCACAAATGCCAATGCCATGGGGTTCATTGATTTGAATGTTCATCCATGACTTATAATGAACTTACACCTAATTTTTAGTTTAATTTCAATTCAATTTTAATTAATTTTTAGTTAAGTTTAAATTCAATTCTAATTAACTAATAATTCACTTTTAGTTAAGTCTTAGTTCATTTTTAATTAAATCGTAATTCACTTCAATTGATTTATAGTGTAATTCTAGTTAATTTTTAATTAAATCTCAGTTAAATTTTAGTCAAATTTAAGTTCATTATTAGTTGAGTTTTAGTTCACACATGGATGAACTAGGTGCCCATGAAAGTTTAGAAGTTTTTTGAATTAGGTGTCCAACGGGTATGAATAAAAATACAATTATTTATTACTTTTAATCTATTCAACACTAGTTTCGGGTACTTTTTCTTGTCATAACCTTGTTCGATTTATTCTTTGTAATAAAATATTGTTGGATTTTTGTTTCACATGTGTCATTTTATTTTTGGTTTGTTTTGTTTCATGATTTGAATTTGGAAATAGGCTTCTTTTTGTTCTTGTTTTGGGCGAAAAATCCTATAGTTTTGGTTGTTTTTGTGCTCATGACACAAGCTTGCATCCTATCATTTGAATTATTTTGAAAAGGGCTACAATTTTGTAGTTGTAAACATTTCAATCAAAATTCATATGCAAAAATTACGATCAAACAAAGTTTCAAACACATTTATTTTCCAAGGAATGGTTGTTTCCCAAGCAACTTAAAGCCTTACTCCCGAGGGCACATGGTTGTTCCCTAGGGTAATTTAACCTTTTTTTTTAAGAAAAAAAAGTTGAAATTGTTCCCTAAGGCAATTTAAACTCCTTTTCCTAGGAGACATGATTATTCCATGAGGAAAAAAAAACTTTTTCAAGGAACAATGTATTTTCCCTTAAGAAAGGCCCAAGTTCCCCAAGGAAACATATGTTCCAAATATTTTTGCAATCATAATCATCTCAAGTTCCTTTTTATATAGGCTTGCAACCTATCATTGGAAAAGGTCTTGAAGAAAACTACAACTTTGTAATCGAAAGCCTTTAAATCAGAATTCATATGCAAAAGTTTTGATCAGATAAAGTTTCAAACACATTTGCTCCTCAAGGAGAGGAACATTGTTGCTCCTTGGGGCAACTTATGCTTGTATTCTCCTCAGGCCCAACCGTGTGTTCAAGGGAGCAACCATGTTCCTTAGGGAACAAATATGTTCAAAAGTTTATTTGATCGTAACTTTTGCATATGAATTTTGATTGAAATGCTTTCAACTACATAGCTACTATTCTCCTCGAGACCTTTTCAATGATAGGTCACAAGCCTATATACAAATGAACTTGAACTGATTATCATTGCAAAAAAATTCAGAACATATGTTTCCCCAAGGTAAGTTAATTGTTCCTTGAAGAAATTGCATTTTCCCTTGAGGAACAATCATGTTCTTAGGGAGAAAGAGTTTAAATGGCCTCAAGAAGCAATTTAAACTTTTTTTTCCTTGTGGGATAATCATGTCCTTGGGGAGAAGGAGCTTAAGTTGCCATGGGGGAATAATTCAAACCTTTTTTTTTCCCTAGGGAACAATCATGTCCCCAACAAAAAGAAACTATTTTTCACCTGAAAACATGGTTGCTCCCAAGAGCAACTTAAACCTTGTTCTTTCAAGAATATGGTTCTTCCCCAAGGAACAACTTCAACTTTTTTTTTCGTTTGAGAATATGATTGTTCCTTGGGACAACTTAAGCCATTGCTCCCTCAAGAACATGATCCTTTTTTCAAAAATTGTTCTCGAGCAACTCACTTAAATCTTTTATCAAATGACAATTTATTTTCATTCATTTGATTCATGGATGAAAAAGAAAATTCAGGAAAAGGTTTGAACTTAAAAATCTTTGAGTTGTAAAGGGTATTTTAACCATTACATTAATTTTTTTCCTTTTAAAATAATGTAAGAGTCTTTTTTAAAGCATTAATAATTGTGCTAATATTTTAAAAATCCGATTTTTTTGTGCTATTGGGCATTGCATTATATTGCATTATAATTGTGTTGTGCCCAATGCCATATTTAATTTGTTGCTACTATTTAGTGTTTGTTAAGTTGATGGGTGTTTGCAAGCACATAATTCCTTGACTTTTAGGGTTTTACTTAGTGTAAAAAATTCTACTTCCTATATTCAGATTTGCAGTTTCAAGCTCCAGTCTCTAATGGTGACAATGATTATGAGATTTTTAGGCTGAGGAAGAAGAATGTATGAAGAATCTCTTGGTATGTATGTACAGTATGTATGAAGAAGGTTTTCTGATTTTGCTTACCAGATTTCTTTTGGTCTTGATGCAGAGAAAGTAGAATGAATCCAGTTCTGCCAAATGTTGAAGAAGAAGACGAAGAAAAAAGAAAGTGCTTGATCTTTGCATACCTTCTTCTTGTGTTGTTGATGAACTAAGAAGAATCCATGACAGTGATTTGTGATTAGATCAGTGTGCAGCTGAGGAAGGGGACTCAGATCCATCCCATTCTTAGCTATTTACATCCACTGACCATCATCACCATACATTCAAAGAAAAAACAAAGTCCCATAAGCAAAATTCACAACAGGAAGGAAGAAGGAAGGAAGAAGGTGCCCCAAACACATGATGAGCTCCTCAGAAACGCATTTTTATTTCTTTAGGTTCCAACAGAAAGCAGACAGATCACAGACCCAAGATCACTGGGAACTGCTAACTCAAGATCCGAAGAGAAGAGAGAAGAGAGGATCCTAGAGTTAGGGTTGATGATTGATTCTCTTCCAAACCCACAAGATAGAGTAGAGAAAGAACTGTAGCTGCTGCTGCTTGTTCATCAGGCCTCATTCACTATCACTTCCAGCTTCATGCCGGCAGCACAATGTCCGAAGTGGGTGCAAATGTAGAACTGCCTCCCTGGATGATTGAGATGGAAGACCGTATCACCGTCAGTGTGCGGAACAGCAGAAGCTTTACATGCAAGGAACTCCTCCTCGTTCACTCTCACCACATTGTGGAACTTGTTATTGTACAAGAACCCTGCACAAAACACCCATTGCAGGAGATGATCAGCATCAACAGAGACTTTTATACAACAACTCTTTCCGCCACAGAATGGCTGCTGCAGAGCTGCTTTCTTCCCACAATGCAAATGCAAATGCAAATGCAAATGTGCGAAGAAAGTAGCTCTGCTTGCTTGCATTGTGTGAAGAAAGCTCTGGCTGACTGCATGGTGAACTCAGCGGGAGGGATAACGAGGAGGGAGGAGGAGGAGGAGGAGGAGGAGGGCAGAAGAAGAAGAACAACAGACTTACTGAGGCGATCACCCACAACATAAGAAGTGCCTTGGTTCCAGTGAGTGTAGAAGTTCTGCTGGAAAGGATAATTCCAGGCGACAGTATAAGTCTTTCCAGCTGCTGCTGCTGCTTCTGCTCCTGCAACAGAATGCAGCTGCACCAGTGCCACCACGAGCACCACCATTACCATAACAAGTCCTGCTCCCAGCCGCCTACTGCTGCTGCTCATTGAACGAGCTGCCATGCCTCTTCCCTGCAAGTAAGTAACTAAAAAGAGTATGGATGGAAAAACCAAACCAGAAAAAAAAACACAACTAAAACAGATCAATAAAAATGCTGCAAAACCACCACCACCACCACCACCACAACAACAACAACAACAACAACAAGACCCACAAAACCAGATCACTGAAAATGTTGCAAAAACCCACAACACCCACAACAGCAGAACACCAGCTTCAAGCTGAGAGAAGCTTATTATGCTAACAAGTAATACATGTGAGAGGCCAAATTGGAGCGGCAGAGACAAAATTTTATATAGAGAAAGAAGAAAAGTGAGAGATGGGTAGGTTGCTGTTGTTGGCAGGAGTACAGTAAGGTAGGTGACAAATGCTGTCGGCCCAGCTGAAGAGCAGAGAGATGGGAGAGAGACAGAGAGAGAGAGAGAGTCAAAGAGAGAGAGAGAGAGAGAGAAGAGTCTAGAGTCTAGGGTTTAGAGCTCTGGGACTAAAATTAGGGTTTGTGCAATAAGGACAAATTAAGAGAGATGGATTTTTCTGACCAACTTAAAGATTTTTTAAATTTTTTTGGGGGCAATCACTACTCAAATAATTATATTTCAAAGGAACATATAATTACCTTCATATGATTATAAGTACTTTTCTTTTCTTTTTTTGACAATATTTTTAAAAAAGATATTAAATGCCATTTTTTACCTTTGCCATTTTAGCAGAAAATTAATTATTTTCAATAAATGCCAATTGTGCAAAGTTAAATACAATTGAACATCATTTCTTCTCCATTCATAATAATTACATTCTTTCAACATGTCCTTTTTAACAAGTGTTTAAAAAAAAAATCCAATGTTTTTTTGGAAATCTTAGTTCCTAGTGCAATAGTCTCGAAAGCTAAAAGCATATTACCACAATTTAAACTTGAATTTAGGTGTAAAATAAATATAATTAGACTTGCAAGTATATATTAAAAAATACACCTTTTTGGTAAAGCAGAAATAATAGGAATTTCTTATTTAGACATGGTATACAATGAAAAGTTCAAGAGGTTCCTATATTATCATTGGGTGGCAAAATATATAGTTCCATATTCTAGAACAAAAAATTCAAACAAAAAGAAATTTCAACAAACTATAGTTCATTGCACATTAATATTCACATCCAAAGCTTGCATAATAACAATAGATTTTGATTTAGTGTGACAAGACTTTTCAAACTTTTACACCTTGATTTTTAACACTAAGTGTATTTCTAAACCCAAACTTAACATAGTTTCTATGCTCTTATAGCTAATTACACAAAGGATAGGGGTATTACTTATCGGGCCAAAATGTGAACCTAGTAGGAAGTTGGGGCTAGGAGGCTTGAAAAGGCTATGACATTAAATGTTTTTCATATGCAATGAAACTACACTTTGAACCAATTAGTAATAAACAATGAAGATGTCCAACTTGGATAAAAAAAACCTATACAAAATGCAACAAGGATTAATGAAACATATGCAAAAATGTGAATGGTAAATGGACAAATGAATCTCTAAAAGAAGCAATGGATGCAATGAAAAAATAGACAACATTGTTGAAGACAACAAATAGGTTGTGAAACATATCTTTAACCACCTTTTTTTTATCATATGAATGGTAGGTAGGACACAATTTAGAGGAAGTTGGACCAACATGTGTAGTAATAGAAGAGGAGGATGCATGCTATAATAATTCCCTAGATCTTGGCTATGAAGGAAGTAGGTTTGTTAATTACCTTATAACAACTCAAGATAAAGGTGGTGGAAATCATTCAAACAAAATTTATGCCGTTTGAAATTGGTGTATTAGGGGACAACTATTGGTTTTGGTTTAAGCATTGACATTTGATTTGTTAATTCATTAAGAAAGGGAATAAAAATTTATAAAACCCAAAGAATGACCAACCAATCTAGCTAAGCATTTATGACAACACAACTCAACACAATTTTTCTATGAACCACATTTGGAATTCAAATGAAATTAAAATAAAAAAGGGTAAATCACAAGTGTAAGAGTTTTGTCTAAACAAAGTTCATATTAGGTTTACAACACCATTCCTAAGCCCAAGGAATGGTTAACTATGAATTATGTTGTTAATGCAAGTAGAAGGTTTTAGCCAACATCCTACATATGTGATGATTACATCAAAAATTGCAAATTAGGGACTTATGTTGCAATGCTAAAGAAGGCATGGAAGACATCATTCCTATTTAAATAATTCCTATATTTTTTCAAAAGGCTAGTTCCAAGTGGGATATATATATCCAACTGTCATCTCCTAATTCTAGATGGGAGTGGATCACATGTCACATTAAAATGATAGAGAAAACACAACAAATTGATTTGAATATGATTTCATTATTGCCATGCACACTTCTCATGTTTTACAACCCTTTGACAATTCATGCTTCAAACCATTCAAAATTGCATTTGGAAAGAATGTTCTAAGGCAATGTCCATGAATAATTATTGTGAATCAAACAAAATCGCATTAGTTTGTTGGGTAGACATGCCTCGGATTAAACATTGCCAAAAAAAATCATGTAGGGCTTAAGGTTACAAAAATTTGGTCACATAATCCCAAGGACATGGATAACAAAACAAGGTTAAGTGAAATTTACAATAAAAAACCTAACAACAAAAAAGACAAAAAACATACATTTCAAAGGAAACAAATGAAGGCAACCAACAATGGGGGGAAAATTGTGTTAAAAAGACTTTTCAACATGTATTAGCTATAACTAAATTTACAAAATTCAATGTTGTTAATAATCATCAAGGGTAACAAGGAACAACAAGAACAATGATATTACATGGACATGTCAAATAACATTATTGTAACAAAGGTGAATGAACAAACAATGGTTAGAGCCTTATAAATAAACCTATATAGTCTTACATTTAAATTGGAATATGAATATTTAGACCTTGCAAGTTTAACAAAAAAAATCAATATCCTTCCATAACATACTATCATTTACCCATATGAAAAATGAGAGGCAAGGAACCATTAATTGACTATAAAAAATCGCATATGGTGACTTTAGATGAATATTTGAGCATTTCACATTTAAAAAAAAACAAAAAAGGAGGTTGCCCAAGAAATTAGAAAAACCAAGTGAAAGGAAAAAGGAAGAAAAATGGGCTAGAAGGGTGTCCAATCCTTGACTATTGTTGAGTGAGTGATTCAAAGGTTAATTGACAAACATGCAAACATATAATCATGGAAACGTAGTTAATAATGCAATTACAAAGGCAAAAGACAAATTTCACTTTAACTTTCAAGTAGGTATACAAGTTAATCCAATACAATATAGAAGTGTAAACCTTGGAATCACAACATGAGTTCATATAAATTGGCCAAAATACAAACAAGGACTCAAATGCAAACATATGGACATGCTCCAACAATCCTTCAACAACCTTCCAATGGTTAAATAAACTTGGTGGGATAAAACATGAATAAAGGAAGGCTAGGTCTAAGAGAGAATAAAATGAACACATTTAAGGGGGGTGGGAGGAGGAAAAACAAACAAACACATGGGTGAGGTCCATATTAAAAAAACGCACACAATCAAGAAGAGGGCCAATTGAAAGATTAAAAGGTGAACACTATGAATAGGAAAAATGGGGGTTTAAGAAAGAAAAATGTGAACATGGACAAGAAGAAGGCCATGCATAGGAAGGAAAGAGAAAAATGAACATGAACATGAAAGGTTTAAGGAGAAAAGAAGGTGAACATTAAGAAGGTTGGGCATAAGAAAAAAAGAGGTGAACACAAATAGGAGGAGGGTGGGTCTATGATAGAAAAATAATAACACAAATAGAAGGAAGGTGGGGTTCAGAAAAAAAAAAAAAACTTGACCACATACAAGGCCATGCCCAAAATAAAAAAAGATGAACATGAAAAAGAAGGTTGAGCCCAAGAAAGAAGAAATTAAACATGAACACAAGGGAGGTTGGGTTTAGGAAAGAAGAAAACAAACATGTATGGTAAGAAAGTTAGGCTTAAGAGAGAATAAGGTGAACACAAATATGAGGAAGGTTAGGATTAGGAAAAGTGGAAATGAACATGAACACCAAGAGAAAGTTAATCGTGAGCTTGCAAGAGTCAAGTTGAGTTCACCACACCTACACACAATAAGATGATACACCATTAAAGGGTAACGGTTGAATTGAAAGAAAGATGAAACCATTAACACAAGTAAGGGGAAAAGGGGAGCTTATTGCTAAACATTTGTGAGATCAAATTTGCAACATGAACAAGACCTTATGAAGAGAAAAATGAAGTGTGCAAGGAGTAAGCTAAGCTCCACAATCTTCATTGCCATAGTTGATGAATGCTTTTAGCTTAAAACCTTGATAGTGGTGCCCATTCCTATTTCTTTTTACGTTTAGAGTTTAGAGAAACTTCAATTAACCCCATCACTCTAGATTTATGAACTCATTTCCAAACATGTTTCAATTGTTGATGTAAAGTGAATAGGATTGTTAGATAAAAAAATGGTTTCACACATCCAAATGTTTGTGCAATGGTCAAATTTTTTACATGTCCCTAAATTTACGTTAAATTATAAATTTTTAAAAGTGTCCAATTGCATGGTTTTGAATGTTTGCAAAATAAGGGTGCATGGTGTTTGATTTTCATTTTTTCAAAAAGGTTGACCCTCTTTATTTTGAGGGCTATAACTTTTTTTATTTATGACTAAAATTGGATAGTGTAAGCAACTACAAGTGTAGCCAAAGACAAATTACAATTTGTTTTTTTATTCTATCCCAAAATGAAGGACAACAACTTACATGCTTTTGATGCATTATTTATATTCAATCTATCCTATTTATTTTCTAACATCAACCTAACACTCTATTGTCTTTCACAAGGGCATTTTTTACTTTAGTATGATGTGTGACGGGGAGGATATTTTTCAATTTTTTGACATAAATATTTTGGCAAATTTTTTTTAAACTAGCAAAATTAGTTAAATTCAAACTAGAAAAACAAACATATGTCCCAACTTTTTGGTTGAAAAATGATCATTTTTTATTAAAAAAACATTGAACTTAATACTTGTAATTAGTAATAACAATAATAATTTAAAATTTTGAATCTTGTGATAATTGATTAATCAACCTCTTTTTCTACATTAAATCAAAACCCAATTTTCATTATGATTTTTTGCATTAGATCAAAATAACTACCCCCTTTTTTTTGCACTAAATAAAAAAACATTTTTCCATCATTTTTTTGTCATTAACTCAAAAAACATGTTTTCATAATCTTTTTTTTGGGGGCACTGAATTGAAACCATTTTCATAAACAAAAAATTAGCAATAAATTCTTTTTTTAAAAAAAAATCACTCTAGAGATCAAAATCTTTCACCATCTTTGTCACCAATCAAATTTTTATTTTTATTTTCAGTTAGCATTATAACCCAAAAAAATAAAATAAAATAAAATAATTTGATATAAATATTTGGGCTCAGCTAGCTGCTAGGTGTTTGTTGATTGATTTGATACCAAGCTTATCTTTCAGAGTGTGAATGGTGCCCATCTTTTAGGGTTACCCAAGTTCCAAAGCATTTAAACATTCTGACACTAATCTTATGGTTGATTGGGATTTGAGCAACACAGAATTTAACCCAATAATTTATTATTGTTTATTTATTAATATATTAATATATTAATATTAATATTAATATTATTTTATAATCAAATTTCTGACATCCCTTCTTCTCTTCCTCTTTTTATAAATTCTACTTTCATGTTCAGCACTGATTGTGGAAATAATTCCAATAATTGAATGAAATGAGGTTCACATAGTACACTGCATAGTCTTTTTTTTAAGCATTAAAATTATTATTATTATTATTATTATTATTATATTTTGAAAGTCTCAATTTGATTTAATTATATATTTTTACAGCTTTAATCATTATTTTTAAATAAATTTTTTGTCATTTTTTTGTGACTTTTTTTTTTTCCAGTTTTAATTTTCTCTTTGAATTATTTTTGTAAGATTTTTAAAAATAAAAAAACTGGCGAATAATTTCTTATAGTTTGAGTGAATTTCATCTTTCCAAGATTTTAATCTTTTGGGTAGAAAAAACAAAAATAAAAATCTATGGACTGAATTTTATTTAATTTTTTTCACAATTCTCTAAACTTAGTAGTCCTCATCTATATAGCAAGGTAACCAAAAGTGACCATGAATCGTACTTGGGTTAAGTTACAACAAACCATGGGTTAAGAAAAAAAAAAACTTTCTTGAAGGGTATTATAAATGATAACAAGTCGGAACGAATTGTGAACATGATTTTTACAATAATTGTAATGCTTCTTGTGTTTACTTCCGTCCTTCGGCAAAATACACACTCAAAACTAAAACTAAGGGCCACTTTAGATGAGAGTCCAAGGTCGAGGGTCCGATGAATTTAGAGCAATCCTATTGGATGAGAGCCATAAATTGGACCCATGACCTTTGAATGAAGGTCCCTCAAGACCAAAAAAAAGTGGCAAAATTGAGGATAAACCTCCATGGCACCATTTTCTATGGAAATTCAATTGGGTTGAACCCCCTAGAGAGGAAAGAGACTTGACATCAGCATCCCATTTAAGGATTAAAAATTAGCATAACGAGTGTTAAATTTAATTATTCAGTTAAGTTATAATTAGTTTAGTATTAAGTGGGGTTAGCCTAGTATAATAATATATATAATAATCTGGGTTGTACGTTGCTTTGCACTAGGATTAAGTTGTTTTGTGTGGATATAATAATTTTGTCTTCTCAAAAAATAAAATTTTGTAAATTTTCATTATATTTCATTTCGTTTCATTACTATTTTGTTATAGTTTTTATTTGCTAAGCAAAATGCCAACGAAAGTCTAATTCATTAGAAAAGTTCACAACAAAATACAATCAAACAAAAACATTGAAAGCGTGCAAAAACAAACAATAATATACGTTTCAAAATCTCCCCAAAATCCAACATTTCACCTTATAAAAATCACAACTAAACTCATGGAACATATTTTTACCTATCCATCAATCTTTCCAACCATTTTTAAAAGGGCAATGTTCGATGATGCATGCTCACAAGTTCAATAAATTAATGGTGCCCAAAGTTGTTCTTGCTATATCTATTGCTAATTGAAATGTATGTGGATTCAGCAATGGATGTAGCAAGAACAAATTCTTGAAATTCTTGCTTTATGAGATTGAAGATTTTCCCAAATATAGATAGGTAGAGAAATTTAGATTGGGCATTTGTGATCATGAAATTTGAGTCAAGACTTAGCAAATGTCAAGCAACAAACATGGATGCAAAAAAAAAAATTGTTCAATGCTACCAAATTGTTGAACTTTATAATTATTGCAATTTACTATAACAACTAGTTATTTTTGTTTTGATAATGATAGACAATAATAGTTATGTTTCTCCTATTTCACTTTTTGGACATTTTCATTAATGGAATGCAAAACGAGGGCTTCAAATTTTTCAAAAAACATTTAATCCACATTTAAGATTTGATGGTCAAGGATTTTGGATTGCAAAGTTAAGAGACAAGGTAGGTTCAATGCAAGTAGGTATAATAAAAAAACTCCAAACCCCCAAATGAAATACGGTTTCATGTACCATTTTGATTGGGACCCAAAGGAACTTGGAAGGGACTAAGTTTTAAACTTCACTAAAATGTGGAAATGTGATGAGAACAACTTTACACACAAAAACCCAACAAAAGAGTTCTCAAAGAGTCAAGTTACTTTCCCATTTTGCAAGCAAAACAATAATAATTGTGTATGTGGAATTCAATGTGTGGGATGTTCAAATGTAGATAAAAGCCCTGCCATAATAGCCTTTCAGCCAGGCTCAAGTGTAACAACACAACATCTAGTTCAAAGAAAAAAATGGATCATATATCACAATAAAAAAGTGTTGGAGAAGAAGAAGGAGCAATTTATGCAACTCTGGTACCTACCTACCTACCTACCTACCTATCTACATACCTACCTACCTACCTACCTACCTAGTACCTACCTACTCCCCATTAACCCTGGCACCTAGTACCTACTCTATCAGCATGAGCTAGTCCCCTACTACTACTACTACTACTACTACACTCACTTCATGCTGGGCATTCAATGACTGTGTCTTTGCTAGTGTCTAAGTAGTCAAGAGAAGTCAAGAGTCAAAAGAGTCTAGACCTCCTCCTCCTAATAATGAAGTGAGTAAAGCTGACTCTCTGAAAAGTAAAGGTGTCCAGAGTTCAGAGCTTCTTCACACACAAGGCAAACAAACAAAGGCAATTTGACAATTTGGGTCCCCATCTGAAGAAACCTGACTTGTTTTGTCTCTTGTGTTTTTTTAAAAGCTTACAAATCAAAAAAAGGAGGGAGAGGAGCAAACAACACACTTGAGTACTTGAACAATTTATGAATGTGGGCCCTCAACTGAGCACTTAAAAATCTCTGCACCCATTCATTGATGAGAATGGGTACAACCCAATTTCTTCTCCCTGAGAGAAGAAGTTGAAGTTGAAGTGAAGTGAAGTGAAGTGAAGGGAGGGATGGTAGTAGCTAGCTTCACATGCATCATCACTCTTTCAGCTGTCCTGACTCTTCTTGGACTTTTTGGGTCATTCTGTTGGTATTCTGCCTTTTTTTTATTTTAATCTAAGTTGGGGGGATGGTGGATTTTTCAGCTCACATGTAAGTAAGTACCAACTACCAACCTTCTTTCATTTCACTGAACACAAACAGAGTGAGTTTGTTTGTTTGTTTGTTTGTTTGTTCAAAACCTCAAAAGAAACTAGAAATGATGTTTTTCTCTAGGAGCTTCTTCTTCTACTTCATCAAAGTTTTTTTCTCAAGGATAAGATTGTGTCAGGTATTCGCTTTTGACAACAAGCATCATATCTGACAATCAACGATCTTATGCTGAAACATTTATTTCTTTCTTTCATGAAAAAGAGTTTTGACAACAATCTCAATTTGGATAACTACATAGAGTGGGGGGGGAAAACATAGTTTAAGAGTGATCACTAGTAAATGCTCTCTCTGGTCACAACTATGTACCCATGGCAGCTCTCGTCCCTTTTCCAATGTCTAGGGCACCCTTTCACAACACCTATAGGAGCTTCTTTTTTTCTTTTTTTTTAATTAAAAAAAAAAACCACCACATGTGAGCTCAAATGAAGGGTAGTGAAACCAAGGGCAATAAAACAACAATGGTTTTTGCTAGTGTTGTGTGTGTATATATGGTTTAGGACTTACTCTTCTTATAATTGTAAATGCCATAATGAATTTTATTTACACTCCATGTGTAAGGAGTGTAAGTGTAAATGTAGAACATGGGATGTGTAGGTGTAAAATCGTGTAAATAGATCTTGTGTAGTGTAAGACAATGTAAGTGTAAAATAATTACACTTATATGATTTTATGTGTCCATGTAAATACATGTAAAAACATGTTTTTTTTTTTTGGGGGGGGGGAGGGGAGCAAGGGAGGTTGGGTTTATAACATTTTTGGTGATATGCCAATCAAATTGGCCTAATGAAAAAAAAAAAAAAAAAAAAACCTTAAATATTATTATTTTTGTTCTGGGATGCATGAATGTTATATAATAAATACCCAAGCTCTTGTAAAGTCCTGGGCCAAAAATGATGATGAACAAAATTAGAATTATAAATTGTACTCAAACTATGTTTGAGGTGAAACAAAATGCACTTGAGAATGTGCATCCAAAATATTTTCTAGAATAGCATCACAATTTGTCCCATATCTTTTGCCCAAAATTTTTCTTTTGTCTTGTATTATTGTGCATTCCTATGTCAACACCTACATCCATCACTATCAACACACATACAACACATAACACATCAATATTTTTAAAAGTACAACACATCCAAACCAAAAGATATGATTCACTTACAACAAATAGGAATCCAAGCCCAAAAAACACATGAAGAAAATCACACAATCCATGTCACACTCAATTTGCATAAAAATTCATAAAAATGTGCAAAAACATAAGCTTGTGTTTTGGACTCTCAAATCACCCCATACAAATATCTCAAATTGTGTTCACACTATATAGGTTCCAAATTCACTTACCCCAATTTACTTGTAATAACTAGGATATAAACATGTAACAAACATACAAAATTTGACAATTGTTGTGCATTCTAATGTCAAGCCTACATTTATTGCTATCAACACACATACAACACATAACATAAAAATACTTTAAATGGTACAACACATCCAAATGGCCCCCCTATCTAAGGTTCAAGTCCTTTTATGTTATATAATAATGCAAAAAATATTGTATGAAAATCCACCGTGAATGAACATTTTAGTATTAAGG
This sequence comes from Sphagnum tenellum, assembly GCA_963921925.1. NCBI lineage: Eukaryota > Viridiplantae > Streptophyta > Sphagnopsida > Sphagnales > Sphagnaceae > Sphagnum > Sphagnum tenellum. The sequence goes on along the minus strand of OY998142.1, from coordinate 19,633,106 downwards.
TGAAAGGACCAATAAATATGAACCTCCTCATTAATCGTGTGGCTAAAATCCCTTCATTCCTTAGTTGAATGTGAATCATCTTAAAAAAGAACTTTGGTTACTTCCTATTATCTAACTACAAGCGCACGACATATAGGTTTACTGAAGAAGCAAAACAATTTTTGACTAATACTTCTTCCAATGATGTTGTGAGACATTTAATATGTTAACCTCTAGAGCATCAACCATAAATAGACATAGTAGCAATTCTTATAAATTGCCCACCCAACATATAATGAAGTCTTGCATGGACAACCACCAAGGATGAGTCAATTTGGCCACCCACATTAGGAAGATGACATGACATATAATTATGTACATGATCCTTCCATGTTTGAGCATCATGAACCTCCAACAATAACACACCAAACGATAATACCTTTCACACACACAAAATGACATGTCTCACAATCACATCCAATGTAGTTGGTGTTTTTTGCTATAGATAAACAAAACCCTTGGCTTCAATCCATTGACTCAAGGCCATAACCACCTCCCCAAGTAATGGCATACTAAAATGTATTTTAGAGTTGAACAATTACCAATTTCTCCATAGCCATTAGCATTACGTGTTGGAAAAAGGTTGATCATTGTTCACATGTTTGAAACCACACATTTGGGCCTTCCAAATTGATGGCCATCATCACATTTTGTTGGATTGAAATTGGTAGATTAGGCTCATGACCAAATAACAAAAAATATGGTGAAAAGGATGAAGAAAAAACTTGTTAACTAAACCTACACAACATACATAACCAAGGTATTTGTAGATCCTAATTTAAAATATGGCCCTTTTGGAACCCATACTTTCAAAAACCTTGCTTCATCATTTGCACCACTTGTTCAATTAACTTGTATGCCTTAGGATGGATTCATGAAGTACTGTAATGATCTATTAATGTTTTTATACAACTATTGGAATTCCCCAAGGATTTTTGTATTTTAATCAATGGGTACTTTGATTGAAATGCCAAATTTACTAAACGCCGTCCTATCTAAAAATGCATATGTTATTCTCTCATTACTATAATCTAGCAATGGTACCAATTCCAACCACTTGGATAAATGTTCAATCATAATGGCCTTCCCATTGTTTTGGGGGAAACATAACCCACATTCATGCATTTGACCACACTTGTAGGAGGGAATTTCCTTCTCACTTGAATTGTTTGGCCTTATGCACAACCCGATCATGTTCTTTAGGTGTCAACCTAACATCCAAGACTTCACCTACTTGCAAATATGCAATGATAAGTGTATTTTCAGATGTTTCCAAGGCACCATCACCTTCTAATTGAATATCCAAATCACAACAATTTTTATTACCCATGTTATTTTGAAACACATCCCCAAGAAACCCCAACTAAATATATAGCTAAATTAAGGGTTGTCATCCTAGTACCACATCAAAATATGCATTTTCATCCCAATGAACCCTTGTGGTATCCTTCTTATTAACACTTGGGTTTCAATTTAGAGTTCCAATTTAGGCCAATGGCATCTCAATTAACCCTACTAGCCTTATGGATAATATCAAAATCATACTCTTGTAGGATAAAGGTTCATCTAGCCAACTTTCTTACGAGGCAATTTGATTCCCCCAAAATTTTGAATGGCTAGTGTCCAATTGCTAAAAATGTTTTTCTTGGTTGACATCACTATTGGCAAAACATATTCCTCCATAAATAGTTCCACCAAACCCACATTCAACAATTTTGTTATTTGGGCCTAAACCAGAGCCCGCTCAACATCACCAAAGCTTGTAGGGTTACCTAAAATTTGGATTATCATCCACCAATGTGATTCGGACCTTTTGTCTTTTCAGTTGGCCTAATTATTTCAAATTGAAAGCAAAACATCCACTGTGACCCTATAATAGTTGTCATATTGCTTGCACCTAATATCATATAACCATTGGACCAACCTCTAATTCCCATGTTTTTCTAATCACCTATACTTTGGATTGTGATAAAAAAACATACATGATACCCAAGGTTGAGGCCATAGCCTATGATTATTACACCAAATGCAAGGAAATGCCACAATGTATATACATCCTCACATCACTAACATCCTTCTCAACACCCATAATCCCCATTGGTGTTATTGATCCCATAATTGCCAAGGATGTACAACCCAACTTGTCATAACATCACATGCCTTTACACCAACCCAACAGTCATAGTTGAAGGTGTAACCTACAAAAAAGATTTGGTGAATGGATGGGTGTAATTCAACAAATTGTATTTATTATGCCATGGCCAAACTAAGAATCCATGTTGGGTAGTTAATGTCCATAACTTGCCCCAAAATACTACCTACATGTTCCTTTAAATACAACTAGCATGGAAGTTGTGCTAATTCAAAACCCCATGGTTCAATTTCATTCACCCACATTGGGCTCTTCTATATTAAATGAATTGGAGTCCCAAATCATCCCTAGAAAACTAAAATGTGTGAGGAGGGTTGTGTGTGGAAATCAACCTTATTTACCATAACCAAAGGTGGGTGGTCATCATGATGAACCACACATGAATGTCATATTGGATCTAATATGTCATCCACCAAACATGTGGGTGACTTAAGGATGAGCTCATATGTTCGTTGGATCACCTTTGGTGGTACTAGTTAGTCCACATCCATTGAAACTTGTGGGCTTGTGAACCAATTATTACAACATCCACCTACACCATCTCACCAATCAAGGCCTTGATTTGTTTCCATCCCACCAAAATAAATTGGTTGAAAATCTTTCAATGGTGGGACATTTTCCAACAAGTATGCACAAAGGTGAATGTGAGGGGTTTGTAAATATTGTAAAATATAAATCAATTATTAAAATAATCCCAATTTGGGGTTTGAAAGTTGTTGGCCAATGTTGTGCCCTATGAAAAAAGTTAGCATGGCCATCTTGAAATGAGCAAATCATTGTCCTAATTTAGTCCAAATCCAATGCCGCCAACAATGTGATGTTTAGTAAGGAATGTTGATAATCATGTATGGTTGATGTTGGCAACAAAATAAGATGTTGTTGCAACATCATGACATGATGCACGGAGGCCTACCTAACTCCTATATTTCATTCCACATAATGGTATCAATGTATTATAATCCCCAACTACTATATTACAACTAATCTATAACTAATGTTTCCAAACAACGTCAATATACATATACCATCCTTAGGAATACGCCATTGAATAACCATCACATTCAACGAATTCAATCTTGGTGGCCCATTACCAACATCCTTGAATAATTGTGGATTTGGTGATCGTAAAGTGTGTTAAGCTTGATGAATGTATTGATTGACTAATGTTTGGAACTCAATCAATGTGTCCCATGTTGGCTTGGGTTCAATGTGGAAGACTAAATGAATGGGATCCCATGTGACCTTAATGTCACCAATACACCATTTGGAAGTCATCCTAATCATGGATGTTACTTCAAATAATTCAAACCCATGTGGAAGGCCCAAAAATATAATTAACATCACGAATTTGTTGGATTTTCCTACTTGTCCCCCTAAAGTTTAATGGTTAGCTCCCATTTGCCATCATGGTGAATAGTAAACAATTTCTTCCCATAAATCCAAAATAATGCCTAGGAGGCACAACACCATTCCCCCAACTAATATGTCATAAGACATATCATGTGTAACCATTGTTGTGTGATCCCTTGGTTTGTTGGGATTAACATGGATCACAATTTTTTGATTGGTTAATATTCAAACCCTTTCTAATCCACCCATGGAAATCAAAAACTAATATGGGCATGGTTCGAAATTGACGTCGATCAATCCAAAATTGTTCATTGCCATCTTGTCCAACATTAAAGGTTGAACACTTAAATCTAGCAAAATCCTATGCAACCAATACCAATGTGTTAATGTCTTGTTCAATTGGAAAACTCCATCTTCATTGCACACCGCCACCACATGAAAAATGACCTATGTTGATCAATGGTGGGATGTGCATGAAAGTCTTATTCAACTTGACCATAACACCATGCCAAGATTATAGGTGAACCTTGGGCATTTCTAAATGGTTGGCTTCAAAAATATGTTGGGGAAACTTAGTCCATTCTAATGGGTCTTCTGATGTAACCACCATCTCCAGTGTTCCCCCACCTCACATAATGTGGTTTCCATGCAAAACATAATCAATAGTTGTATACTATAAATGGCCATTGTTTCAATGAAAAAATAAAATCTAATCATTGCATTTACCACCCCCAACAAGTTGTTTGGTGCCTTGGGTTCCAAGTAAAACGAAGTGCCCTATTCAACATAATTAACACACCACCAAAAATCGATGCCCCCATAAGGTTGGGAACTATGTCCATCAACACAAATAATTATGGGATATGAACCTTGTGCTAAACCTCACCCACGTTGAGGGTCCAACCTCTTGTCAACACCCAAGGTTCTAGTGTTCTAATGTTCAAGCATTCAATCTTGTCCTTAGTGTGATTGTGAAAAACATTTAGACTACATCACAAACCTTATATTAGTTCCCATGATCAAGGTTTTTTTAAACACATGACATTGCTTCATTTTGGGGCCATTAAACTTGAAAATCCAACTCCACAAAAACATCATGGGTTAATATGTAAACTAAAATGCACAATGTTTTTTTGATCCTTTGTTTTCCCTTATCTAAATGCATTGGATTTTACTTGGGACAATGTGTTCATAATTAAAGCCTCTAACTATGTGAATATGGCCCCCATGGTGTTGGATTGATTTGGGGCCAATTTGGTGGCAACCTTTTTATTGGTTGTCTTTTGTCCCCTTTTGACCCTTCCCATAACTGTGACTCTTACCAAAAATTGGTGGTCTCTAATTGGCCCTATTATAATTCTAGATGTAATATGAATAAATGATTTACACCATGCCCATAAATATTGCAATGGGAACATGATGGCTAGTTAGGAATTAAAGTTAGAGGTAATGGCATGTGGTGGATTAAGGCAATCCTTCTTTTAATGAGCCCCACCACACCTCCAACATTTGTTTTCTCCCCTTTGCTAAGCAAAATACACTATGAAAAAATAGGGTGATTTGTAATTGGCCTTATAAGATGGTTTTTGAATTGCAATGACCATTTGCAACTTCACTGCAACTTAACGTATTTTTACAAAATGAATGCTATTGGACAAATTGCATGAATTATAGTGATTGGAACTCACCATACATGGAATTGTATACATATGTAATTTGTGTATCTCAATTGCAATTGTGCATGAACAACTATTGTGCAACTCCAATGCAACTAGTTTACAACTATTATTACATCATGTTAATGTTGTTTTTCATCCATCCATTGACTATGAATTTTGTTGATTTCCATTGCAACTCCTTTGTAACTATGGGTTCAATGAAAACATATTAATGGTTGCAACTAATTGGTAATTATGTGACAACTTTTGTCAACACAAAGTAGTATTTGTGTGTAACTATAATGTATCCAAACCTCAAGGACACAACCTTGAGACTAAAATTACATAAGTTTGTTATAAACCAATTATTAAACAACTTATCATAAACAATTATTTTGTTATTTCGTAGTATTAAGTAATAACTACATTTTTGAAATATAATAATGTTTTTGCAACTATGATACAATCATTGAATTCACCGTAGTTGCCTCAAAGTCATAAAATTTGAAAATGGCAATTAAGTGATTGTTATGGAATAACTAATAGGCACGTTCATTCATTGATGAACCTAATGCTTATTTGATTTTTTATTCATCCATTGACAAAGTTAATGTTGCATGATTTTTCATTCATCCGTCAATGAACCTATTACCTAATATTTGCATAAAATTTTATTCATGTTCCATTAACAAACAAAGTCTATTGATATCCTTTGCAACTAAGTTTTTAGTTATACGTTCCAATGTAATTATCTAACAATTTATTTTAGTAGTATTGAACAACTAAATTGTAACTTATAATACATATATGTAGATCTTTCACAAAAATTATCATTGTCCAAATTTATGATAATGATAAATAGTGCAAAATTACATTCCATCATTATTTATAAATATGAAATGAATTTGAGATTTTATGCATTGATATTCAAATTACAATAACATTTTCAAAATATATATATTTTCTTGAAATAAGTTTTGATTATAAATCTAAATACATTGCCCAAATTACTTATAACAAAAGTTTTTCTTTATCTAAACAAAGGGTTATCACATAGATGATGAACCACAACAACAAAACATTTTCATCTAAAACATTATGTTTCCATAAATCAATTAATTTTTGGTTGAAATGGAACTTAAGCCATAATTTTTTCATTCCACCTTGTTTGCTTGAAATCTACCATATTATAATATTCAATGTCACATGTGAAATGAAATAAAAATTCAAAAGATATTTAGATGTGCATATGCTCAACTTAAATATAAAATTAGTTTACAATTATAATGCCACTAACTTATTTGTCATTAAAATGCAACATACATAACATTAATACAAACTACGCTACAGTCAACTACACTTGCATACAATGGTGGTTTTCAAAATAAAATGCATCACATACTTGGAGTATTGAGATTTAAATTCACCATACCTTTAATGTTTTGGATTTTGTCTTTTGCATGTATTGGTTTGGACTATTGCACAACACACAATAACACATTCAATTACATGGCTATTAACATTCAACCAAATTACACAACATCACATGTGCATGCTCTTCTACTCAAGATTATATTTTCCAAACAAAATCATCATTTTATTTTTGAAAAAACCTTATCTTGTATGCACAACTTTAATTTTGACAAATTCAAACATTATCAAAGTTTTGTCGTATAACACAAGAACAACAAAAGTCATCATAAATGTGTTAAAATAACAATTCTATTTGAAAAGAATATTTTTATTTCAATTCCACTTCCATTTCAAAAATCCAATTTTTCAAACACACAAACAAGAAATACAATAGGATTTTTATTTTAAAAAATACAAACCTTCACAAAACTCTTTCATCACTATAAATTACACTTTATAAGTCGACTTTTAAGAAAATGAAAATAAATCATGAACATTCAAACTCCAAAACAAAATTAAGAACCTTCAAACTCGAAGTTTTCTAAACAAACAATTTTTTTTGTAATGACTTTTCAACTCTATTTAAAAATTGGAACAAAAAAAGAGAAAAAGATATGTAGCACATGACATGATGATTGCATCACCAACATTAATAAATGTACAAAATGTCTAGAAAAAAAACCTCCTTTTTAATTCATCTCAAGTTTTTTGATAATAGGCATAGGTGCATGAAGGTTGTTGATGCACATGGGGAAACTTGTATGTTTATCACCATTTACTTAGGAGTTTCCTACCCAAATTTCATAATTTCAAGTTTCAACTTCCAAGTAGAAATCTACTTGCATATTTGATTTGGTTTTGGTTTATATGTTTATTAGATGCTAGTTGCTAAAAGGAAAAAAAAATCCTTTGTAGTTCATCTTTAATTCTTTTTATAATAGGAATAAACCCATGATTACTTTTAAGGAATTGGTCATTAAACGTTTAGGGTATAAGATTTTGAAGTTTATAAAGGTAGATCCATATGTACACCCTAATTGAATTTGTAATACAATATACACATTGCTTTTAATTTCACCTCAAAAACAAACTTTCACTTTCAATTGATATGGTTTGACAAGTCTATAATGCAACATGATGTTGTGAATTACAATGTAAGGAAAAATTAATAATAAAACAAATGAACAATGATTGCAGAATGATGGAAAAATAATATTACATGGTGGCAACCTAGTGGCACAACTAATTGTATCAAAATCATAGTTGATAACTAATACAAATAGGTTGAAAATGTTATATCTAATGGAAGGTGAAAATGCATATACATACATAACATGATCATATGTGTCAGGGCTAGACACTAGTTGCAAAATAGTTGTTGATTAGATGCTACATTTACCCTAGTTGTAATGTAATTGCCACATGTTACTAAAATGTATCTTGCCAACAAAATTGACCATGGTCGATTACAATTGTATTTACGATTTGTACATTTTTAATATGTAAATGTCCATCTTGCAATTAACTTGTAATAATAAAACATTTCCCTGATTTTTTAATGTGACATTTTATTAATTAATTAAAAATATTCCATGGGACAATTGTCATGTTGTTGTATATTAGTTGTTTTGGAACTCTAGTTGCATGATAATCTATTTGCCACAAACATGATTTCTCATAATGTTGATTTTTTTGTAATTGCCAAAATGTTGACAATGAGGTTGCATAAACATCCATGAGATTAATCTTGCACGGCATGCATGCACATGGTTTTCAATTATTGGATTTACCCAAAGACCTTTTATTGTATTTATATTAAGATAGGTAAAATTGAACATGAAATAGATATACAGTTGAATTCAAATCCATTTGCATGCAAAGGTGGTCCTAAAATCAACCAACTTGGGTTATCTATATTTGCATAAAATATCAAGATCTAATATCATGAGCATGAAAACTAGCACAAGCACAAGGACTAATACAAACTTCAACATGATGTGAACTTATTGTAGGGACAATATCACAAATTCAACAATTTGCCTATATATGATCCTAACCACACACAAAAGCAAGAAAACAAACAAGATTTATGTAAAAAGAATTTACCCAAAAAGAAACTTCTTGACAAGATTATCATTGGCACAATATCATGAATTCAACACAATATGCCTATGCACGATCATAACTCATGTTGGTCACATATTGATTTTCCTCAACACTTGATTGAGTAGGGTATTAAAAAAAAAAGATTATACATCACCTAAAGTATCAAATGACCATATTTTGAAGATTGATGGACTTGCTTGGTACCAATTTGCATCTTTAGACAATATCCTTAGTTACTATTTTGCATGGGCATTATTTTTGGCAATAATTGCATAAGGGGCAATTTTTGAAATATTTAACCCAAAAAGCTCTTAATATCCACCCATAGGTAAACATGCCATTAGTCCCTAACGGGATTGCAAGAGTGCAACCACATGCACATTGTCTTATTCAATGGAAATTGTTGCCTCATGGGACAGGGATTAAAAAAAATCATTTAATGTTTTTTTCCCTTCGTTGTTGCATCTATTTATAACATCAATAAGATTGTTAGTTAGATACAAGAATAAAGGTTTCGAAAATAAACTAAAAAGACAACTGAAATGAAATTCTCTTAGTATATCTAATGGTAAAGATTAAGTAGGTAAAGGGTTAGTGGAACCCTATTAATAATTTTAAGTTGATTTGAAGAGAGTAGTGCATCATTAGTCATTATTCAATCGATGAAGTGACTTTATAAGCCAAAAATAAATAAATTCTCTAAAACTATAGGACCCAAAGTCTTCCCCCCAACAATTTGCTTGTTTTACACTTTCTTTGCATCAAACAACCATACTACTATCCATTGGGGTTTAGGGTTTAAAAATAACCAACTTGGTTGAAACCCATGTCTTCATACCCTATATATAACTAGGGTATTGATCATTTTCAAAATGATACTAAATGAATCGGGTTGTGATAAAATCTAAAGAATTAATACCGAGGTAGGATTTGTGCTTGGTTATTAATCAATTTTTTTAACAAGCTGATTTTCAATGCCTTTCCTTTGACCTAGCTGATAATCTAAGTCATTTTTCAATATTTGTCCAACCCTAATCCTAACCACAAGTGCAATAACCCAACCCCAAAAAAGAAAAAAAGTAAAAAGTAAAAAATGTGTTCTCACAAATTTTTTATTATAAAAAGATGAAAATTGTGACCTTGCTAAGTTGCAAGATCATATTTCAAATTAATTATTGTCACCATAAAACACAATTTCAAAGGAATCTTCTTACACAATTTCTTAAATGTCACCACTAGTTGTAGTTTTTTTTTTTGGTTCACCATCCAATTTCTTGGCCATGGTGCTTCTTAAGCCCAAATCTCAATTTCAAGGCTTTTGAGAGAACAATGATTGATCAAACCCTAATGGAAAGTTCATAGTCTTGCCATATTTTGGAATTTGTAGGTCTTCACCATGGGGACATAACCATAATAGCCTAGTAGGTTTGGCATTGAATAATTATGAGTAAACAAATTCACCAAAATTCAGAAATTACCAAGGTGTATTGTCATACATATATAAAATTAACAATATATAATTACCATATCCATTGAAAATTAGCATTGAGAATTAAGTTAGTATAATCAATGAGATTCTTATGTTTCTTTATTGCAATAGTAAGAATAAGATGTCAAAGGGAAGTCCAATGAGAACTAATGAGTCCAATGGACTTAATGTGTAAGACCCATGAATTTATTACGTCATCCATGTTTTCCTTTTACTCCTTCATAACAACCAAAATAGATTGCACCATTTATTTTGGAGGATGCCTTATTGAATGCTTTGAGGACTATTGGAAATAATAAATTTAAAGAATACTAGTTATTTTTATTAAATTCATAGCAATTCTATATACTTTTAGGAGAAAAATATGAAATATTTGGCAATAGATCATTGAACCTACTTGGCTATTATGGGATCAAACATGACAAGATGCCTCTAATGAAATTGGAATAGTAAAAACACAAACAAAAGTCCAAAATAAGGATGATGAACATTCAAAACATCTTATAATGTCCATACATCTTGTAGGTTTTACATTGAATTTCTACAAATTAACCTTTCCCCTCCTATGCCTTATGATTGTGATTTTTAATTCACAAAGCTTTGCCAATTTTTGAATTAAATAGAGGATTTTTCATGAAAATAATGGTCAAAATGCATTTGATTTCAAAAAATAAAAAATAAAAATCCAAATTGCTAGATTTTTATGATAAGTTCCAAGAGGTAGTCAAGAATATAAAAGTATATTAAAAAAAAGAATATTACATATTTCATATGTAACTAAATTTGGCTAATTTATTTTCTGAATGATAGCCATTGTGGCTACATCACAAAATCATGCCTAATGATATGCATGTGTTTAGGTTCATGATAATGTTCACCTCATGCTTTATGATGGGTAATCGATTTTACTCACAAGTGCATGACATTCGCAAAATGTGATGCCATATTTGACCATCACCTCAACCTAGGCTCCATAGTTTGAGAACGCTTCCATTCTAGGACTTTATCAATGGTTACATAAGAATGCTCAAATTGTTGCAAACAAAACACCAAGCAAATAACATCCCTTCAAGTGTTAGCCTATTGATTTTGGGTCTAAGAACCAAACTCAACGAGTCTTCAAATAGGTCTGGCTAGCTACCATTTACCAATACAAACCAAAATTCAAGGTGTTTTTTCAATACATAAATTGTCTTTAGACACTTCCGGAAGTTGAAGTACATACCCATCATGAGGCAAGTAGGTATCCATTCCTCATACCTAGAAATATATGGAAGGTTTACTCATGAATATCCTGCAATGGGTGTAACAATCCTTGCCTCCTATGCCTCTTAATCTCCATATGTTCTAAGTTCATGATAACATTTGCATCATGCTTTCCCTTGGGTAAAGCACACATGTGCGTGGGACATCCCCAAAACATTCCATACATCACTAGGTATATCCTAATCAACTTCCTTTCTCCTTAATAACTTCATGTCTATTAGGTATTCCATTTCTTTAAGTTCTTGTAATTGTTGGTTTGCGCACCATTGAATATGTCCTTCCCATGTTCACTTGCAACCAATATTGCTACAACATTGCATACAACCCTTGTAGAAATTTCGTAAGTCTATTTGGAGACCACCCTTTCACGATCAAATATTCACAAAGTAGGCATAACATCCCTCCCACCCTTAAGCAATAGGCATAAGAACCTTCCCCCTCCTACACCTCATGATCTGCATATGTTCAGGTCACATGATAATGTATGCCCTGTGTTTTGTGATGGGTAAAACCCATGGGTGGGCGGCATTCCCCAAATGCAGGGCTGGGCTTGGCTACCACCTCGTCCTAAGGCCCCTTGCTTGCTTTCATAAAGTCTGTGCTAAGTGTACCAAGTTCTTTGTGATTGGGTGTGACAGTCACCCTTGTCCAACTCCTGATGAATAACAAACAGCAAGTTACCCTCCAACCATCCTCCCACACAAACTACTCAAGTCTACAGATTGACATCCAACAACCAATAAATAAAAACAAAGTAGCTCAAACTATCTTACCACACAAGCTACTCAATTCTACAGTTGCTGCATCTCGACAAACAAGGTTGACAGAATTAAGACCAGAAGTCTAAGATATTGCAGAATTGACAATGTGTTGATAATATACTCAGCTCCAATGACAGATTCCTTCAACATATACGTCACACTCCTGCAGAATCGCCAATCTGTCGAGAGTACTCTCTGGTCCAGGAAAGTTTCCTTCAACATTCTGAATCATGATCAGATTAGACTTAGCCCTAGACATATTAAGCCTAGGGAATTGCACCCAGGACACAGAATTCCAAAAGCTGCAAGATCTACCCCCAGAAAGAATGCAAAGTTCCCAGCTCACCGATGGTAAGTCTGACATACATAATGACATGAAACAACACCTGGTTGAAAAGAAAAGGATCATATTTTTTTACAATTGCAGGATGAAGTTGGTAATCAACAAGTGCACACTAAGGAAAATGGATTGCTTCTGCACAACATGAAATCCACCTAACACTGAAAAAACAACAGTAAAAGCTACAGAATGGAGATCTGTGCATCCCTCAGAATGTGTGTATGACATACTATTGTGTCCAGTACTAATTTCACAGTGACACACACCAAAGAAGGGCCAACAGTTTGTGCATAAAAGTTGCCCAGTATCTACATTCTGTTCAATAGTAAGTGATAAATGAAGATGTGATGGTACCTCCAAAGCCCAGGTGATAATTCCTCCAAAGAGATTTTCTGACCAAGTCAGGCTGCTGTGAATTGTAAATAACTGCAACATACTTGCAGCACTGATACCCATTGTGTTGTACATAGAATCTGAACATGAAGGCTGTCCTGTGCTGTAAAGAGATAGCACAAATTGGCATTTTTTTTATGACTCCTGCTGTCAAGGAATGGCAACTGTACAATCATCCCATATAATTCTGAAAACACATGAATTTGGCGAAGGTAGTCTGTCACATCTAAGCCAAAATCTTGCACATACACCTTCCTGTTGCTTCAGAAGCACAGGTGCAAAACATCATGCCAAGGTAGCTGACCCAGTGATTCTGGATCAACTACAACTTTTCAACCCTGGATACCAACCTGTGATCCAACTGGGCTCTGTCTTTCCAATGCCACACCCAGAACAAGAACTCCAAAATGGCCCACATAGCGTGAGGAGAAGACATCACTTTGAGTGCTCCAGTAGTTCCATTGTCTTCATATAATGCAATTTGTTGCATTGCAGAACCAATTTGAAACCCTAAACTTATAACCACGATACAATTGCCTTCACCTTACAGAACCAGCCTTCTGACAGCTTGTGGTGTTATGTAGACAGTTAGAAGATCATGTTGAGCAGTCTAGTCCTCCAGAAGGACCAGCTGTACCTCATTGTAAAAACTGATGTGGCCCAATTCTGCTTCCAGTACAGGACTTTTTCAGGCAGAAAACTGAATCTTGAAATATTTCTAGAGCAGAAATGAGTGCTGCAGCCTTCATCAGTCATGAAGATTCGTTCTAACTGAGCCATCAACTCCAAGAGATGACAACTGTTGTAAAGGTTGGAGCTGTATGATCAAGGCTCTCTGATCTGTGATGGCTTGGAAGTGTATATGCAAGAACCAGCGAAAGGTGGTATACAGTCAACACCTGACTTGCAGGCGTAACTGATATCTGCAATAGGAAGGTTGACCAAAGGTACTCCTGGGTAAGAAAAGCAACTCCAAATTGTGCTATGTCTCTCAGTAAGTCTCCTGAGAGGTCACACTATGCATGCTCCACAAAAGGGATACTGAAGATTGTCTATGAAGTCAAAAAGAGACCCTTTGGACTGAATCAGCTCAGACTGCAGGTAGAACAAAATTCCTTCACAACATTTAAGTAGTACTGAAGAAACCCTTCACACTGGTGTCTCACGTATACAATTCCCTGGCAACAGGAATGAAAATTTTTGTGGATTCTTGAGCAAGTACATGGGCAAGTGTACTCCAGAAAATGACCTGGGAACAGAGCCCATCTTTGCTATCAAATCTTTAAAGGAGAAAGCCTCGGGCAGCATATTGAATAAGTCACGACCCTGGCAAATGATCTCCTGTATCCTGACAGGATTCAGGTAAGAGGAATGTCGTACACGGTCAGCATGAGAATATGCCTGCATCTTGAACATGAAGTCTGATATGTAGCGGAAACAAAAACTGCAATGCCAGCCAGCATCTGCAAGCATATTGTCAGTTACCCGGTCATGTCTGTACAGAGTGACATTTTGCTTAAAGATGTGGACAGTCGAACGCCAGCTATTGAAATCAACATAGAATTCATATGAGTAGAGGTAGTTGCGTAGCTGCAGATGCATGATGGGTGGAAAGCCATCACATGACTGTAGCAGTCTGATTGTATGAGCAGAAGGAATTTCATCAGCATCAGCCATGATGACCAAGTCTCCATCTGCAATTCCAGCTGCAAGAAGCCCTTGATCCATTGCTGTGCGCTGAAGATCTTCATTCACAAAAGGATCTTCCCAGCGTTGAAGGGTTTGTCCAGCAAAGAAGAGGTGGGTGAGTTTGTCCCTGATGAATGAGAAGCGCTGAATGTTGTTTTTCAAGATAAGGGCCTTGCGTTTGCCTGTGAAGGTGGTATTTGACTCCAGGACCAAGAATTTGGTGACATACGGCATCAGTTCCTACATACCCACAAACACAAAACAGTACAGAAAACCCTTGTTCACTTTGCATGGAACTATTCCTCCTTTCTGACATCTGAGCAACTTCAGAAATTCATGAAAACAAAAAAGCCTGGAATGATCATCAGAAAATACACAGAGAGCAGCACAGCAAACTGACAGTGTGGTTTCATGAGCTTTTCTTTTTTTCTTCTTCGAGAGATTCAACCGCCGAACAGATGCAACAACAATGAAATGCAACAAAATCAACAACAGAAGATGAAAGAAAGAACAACAACACTACACCTGTACACGAATCTCCAGAAGATCAATCTCATTGCTGAAGATGACTGCATCAAACACACGACGAGGAGGTTTCTTGCGAAGACTCCATCCATGCAGCTGACACAAATGCTCCATGGAAACATTTTCAGCATAATAGTGTGGGATAATCTGTTGAGGAACAACACATCATCATCATGTGCATTGTTGCACCCGTAAGGAAAAGATGCTACCTACCATAAGGTAAAAAAATGTTCGCATGCATCATCATCACACGCGAATGACTGAGAAAAGAGACAAAAAAATCCCCTGAGGAGAGAGCGACTATTGCTGAATTCATCATGCAGCATAGATGAGGATGAGAAGAAGAAGAAGCCTTGCTGCTGATGTTGTACACATTCTGAAAACCTTGACAGATGCCTCCTTCCTACTCCTCCTCCACATGTGATCAACCAGGGGTATAGGATCTGCACTGTGGGAGGAAGAAACAAATAAACAAAGAAACACAGAGAGAGAGAGAGAGAGACACACACACACACACACACACACACAAGCTTACCTGGAAGGGCTTTGGAGGAGAGTCCCAAATGGGTCGCAAGAGATAGGAGATGGTTGTATAGTTGAAGAAGATGACAGGCACACAGATCGCTATCAGAAAAAGAAGGAGCAAGCATCTGGGCCTCACTCTCCTCAACGTCGTCAAGCTTTTATACCTTCTTCTTCCTCCTCCTGCTGCTGCCGTCCTCATTCTCGGTTTCTTCCACTTCTACAAGGGACGTCTACCTCTCTTTCTCTCTCTGTGTGTCTTCTTCTTTCCTTGAAGAAACACTTGAAGAAACCCTACGAGCGCGACACCAGAGACACGAGCATAGACACACAGACAGACAGAAAGATCTTGAGCAAACAAGCTACCGATGAGCATGCATTCCGTAGAACGGTCAAAGATTGCGTATGCAGTTAGGTTTCTTCCACTGTTCTTGACTGGAGCTGATTCGAAGAACTGTTCTCTCTCTCTGTCTCTCTGTCTCTCTCTGTGTGCTTGTGTGTGTCTGTGTGTCCTGGAAGTAGCGAATTCTGTTCGGGGTTGTGTGTCTATGTTTGTCATCTAATTTGGAAGACGAATTGATGTTCTTCTTGTTTTGCATGGTTTCGAGGAGAACAGTAATGGTCGCTTAGCCGATGGAATGATTCGGTGACTGGTGGAAGACGAAGTCGCACGACGAGACAAAGTGAGGAGAGAAGAGAGAAGAGAAGAGAAGAGAACAGAACAGAACAGAAGAAAGGAATCAAAATGGAGATGGAGATGGATAGGCTTGAGAACTGCTTGCTTTGCGCGATTTCCAGGAGAACAGTAGTAGCGACAAGCAGACTTCTGATTATTGTAGCCGATGGAATGACTTGGTAACTGGTGGAAGAAGACGAAGTTGCAGAACGGGACAATTTAATAAAATACAAGACAAGACAAGACAAGACAAGAAGAGGAAGCAAACAGGAGATGGAGATGGAGAGCTTGAGAACGGATTCACCCCTTACTCGGCGTGTTGTCAGGTCTTTTCTCCAATTTCTGAGCTCAGGTATGATCCTCATCCTCCTCCTCATCATCATCTTCTTCTTCTTCTTCTTCTTCTTCTTCTTCATCATCATCATCTGCATCATCTTTGGAAGATTGTCTGAGTTGGGTTTCTGCCATTTTACTAGGGTTCCAAGGTTTTTGGAACTTGCGGGGGCAGTGATGGAAGCAAAATTGAGACTTTGGGAATTTCTGCGGCAAGAGTCATGTTCTGACAAATTGTGTTTCTGTACTTGGAAGAAAAGAAGCACATGTATCAATAACAGCGAGGAAGTTCAAGGAATGGAACTCTCTCTAAAATAGGAGGGATGTTCTCTTTGTGCGTGTGTGTGATGACCATTACATGTGTGTGCTACATTGTTGGTTTCTGTGATGATGGCAGTACAAGCAGCACCTGGTGTTGACAGGGAGGATATTGAAGTCGCAGCCCAATGTTTATCAGAGGTTTTCAAAATCAATCAACAGCATGATGGAGACGATGACAACAGTCCACTTCCCTCATTGCCTGATTTGATCACTGCTGCTGCACATACATCTTCTTTAGGGTTGGTGCAATCAGAGGATTCGGATAGAGTCATGGCAGATGCAGCTGCTGCAGAGGAGCCCATAGCAGCAGAATCTCCCATGACAGCCACCACCCCAGCAGCAGCACCGAATTCTTCTTCCATGTTTGCCTTGAACAACCAAAGTGCCAGTACAACATTGGTAAATTTAAACAAACCTCCAAACTCCCAACTCTGAAAAAAAATGCTGATAAAATCTTGAAACCCAAATATCAAACTGTGCAAAGATGACGATGAGCAGGTGCTGTCAAAGTTGTGAATAATGTAGGTTTTAGGATTGCATTTCAGGTCTGTCTGCTACTGTTATGAACCATGGATTTTCGGCCTCTCATTTCAGGTTTTGGAACTAGTTAGTTTCTGTCACTTGACATCTCCATCAAACAGTCACCCAGTCCTTATGCTTAGATTGATCACGTGCGTTGTCTTTGATAGTCTTTTGATGATGTGTGTGTAGCAGGATGTGAGGACAGGCAGTCAGCCATCTACTGCAGGTGCATAGCTCATATACCCATTTCTGGGTTTTTGGAGTACTTATGTAGCCAGAACCAACATCCTTTAGAAGAATCATACAGTTTCATCTGCTACAGCACAATTTCACATCATGCAGTCTGCTTATGGATTTCTTGCATCCTCTAGGTTTGGCGTACATGTTTTGAGGAAAGAGGCCAAGCTGCTCCTGTTTTTTTGTCTCTCTCTATGTCTGTTTCATAAATGCACTTGCTCAGTTTTGCTGCTTGATGATGACTTGAGTTTCACAAAAGATTTTTGTTTCATTTTGAGATCGATCTTGTGCTGCAGACACCACAGGGTCATCAAACCCCTCTCCTGCAGACTTGTGGGAGCAATTCAGACATGGACTTGAGTGGTGTGGTTACTTTGGTGGGGTGCCTGAGGGCTCTCCGGAGTATGTGACTAGAATGAGAGCAGCTGAAACCACATTTCAAGATTCTTTAAAGGTATATGTAGCAAGCATTGGCAAATGCATCATCCAACAGCATGTGAACATTTGATTTCAAAAGAGTGTTTACTCTATGAGCATCCTACTAAAACTTGATTTATTGCCATGAAGCAGAAGTACAGAGATTCTGCGACTTTATCAACTGATCAGAAGGATGCACAAATTCTTGCTGAGGCATTCAAAGTGCAAGGTAACTATTGTCTTCTTCTTCTGTCAAAGTAACATTCTACCAAAACAATGGTACTCTTCAGCTCGATATAAAGGCTCCATCAACACCTATGAAGATTTTTCTCATATGTTGTAATGGCAGGGAATGCATCAATGAAGGAGCAGCGGTTTAGTGATGCCATTCAGTTTTACACACTGGCAATTTCATTGTGTAATGACAATGCGATCTTTTACGCAAACAGGTGCAATAAAAATGTTCAATGTCTCTGCATCTCGTTGTAGGTTTGTGGTGCTTGTACTGCAGAATAATAAGAAATGCAGATGGAGCAAGTTTTGACCACTTCTTGGTAGCTTATGCATTTGCAGGGCAGCAGCACATTCAGAGGTCAGCAAGTTTGCAGAGGCAATAGCTGACTGTGAGAATGCTATCCGGATTGACCCCAAGTACAGCAAAGCCTATAGCCGCCTGGGTTGGGTGTACCATGCTCAAGGCCGTTTCCAGGAAGCGATAGAAAAGGGGTTTCAAAAAGGTCAGTTGCAAACTGGGTGATGTTCTGTTTTGTTTGCTCCAACTACAAATGATTGAACACATTGTTGTGCCAACACTAGAGGAACTTTGAGTACAAGAAATTGCAGACATCAATGGCAATTTTGTTCTCCTAACTGAGGCTATGGTCAATTGATTGTGGGTTGCAGCGCTAAATCTTGATCCAAACAATGCCACTGCGAAGGAGAATTTGATGGTACTACCTTACCTCTTCAGGACCATGGCGACAAATGTTAATTCAAAGATGGTGTCATCATGCTGAACTTAGTGTGGATCATAATGTCTATTGGAAGTGATGGTCTTGATTTCCTATTTGCTCTCATGATTGCATATGAGCTTGCCTCCTGAATTTCTTATGTGCTTGAATGAAACCCAGGCAGCTCAGCAGAAGCTTGCAGAGCAGCAGAGAGATCAATCATATCAGCAACAGGAGCCACAGCAACAGGGTCAGAACCCATTTGGTCAGGTATGTGGATTAGTAGGGAGAAACAGAAAAGATGAGAGATTCAAATCTTCCAGTTCTTCAGGAGAAAGAGAGGCAGATGAGTCTTTTGAATCTCTTCTCCTTGTATGTTCTTGTGCATTTTATTCCTTTTCAGCATGCTCTGAGTGTTGCTGCAGCAGGGTGGGATACCTGGGTTTGGTGGAGCAATGCCTGGAAACATACAACTTCCTCCAGAGATGGCAAACTTGATTCCAGGGATTATGAACTTGGCTGCCCAATTTAATCAAAGGCAACAACAGCAGGAAAGCAACATGCAACCGGGTGATGAAAGTCATGAAAATGGTGGTGAACAGGGCCTTGGTGATGATGATATCAGTGTCAATACAAGCATCAACTTCACTGTAAATGGACAGGAATTACCTCCTGAGTTTGCAGGACTGATGGGTTCTGTCTTGCAAATGTTTGGTGGGGTAAATGGAGGAGCTGCAGGTTCAAACCCTAATACTCCAGGTTCACCAGGAGGAGGTATCTAACCCAGTTTACGAAAGAAAATGCTCTCCCAATTGAGCAAAACATGTATGACTTCCTTTGGCTTAAGGAATACACCTTAAATTGGGGATTCTCAGGCTGTAAGTACAGTCAGTCAAAAGTTAGGATAAGTGTTTGTTGGGATGGTAATGTGAGCAGGCTTGAATTTTGGTATGAAACATGTGGACACATGCATACACTCAATTGTAACACAGTCAATCAATTCCTGTATGGTCAAAGCTGTTGTAGGCTAGTTTACTTCCACAAGGAAGTGTTTGACCAGTACAAAACTGTTGTAAGCTAGTTTCCTTCCTGAAGGAAATCTGCCATACCAGAAGCATTTTGTTAACAGTTTCTGAAAGAGGCTGGGATGTTTCTGGAACAAAAGATTCTAGTGGAATTTGTAAGTTTTGGGAGAAGAATTACCAGCCAACAATATAGATGGTTTGAGATACCAGTGCTGTTGATGACACTATAATGGAGGACAAGTTTATTCCTACTGGAATCTTGTGAAAATGTGATTGCTTCAACACTTGTATACACAGGTGATTAATAACTGCTAGTGCTAAATAGGAGGAGCATTCCAGCAAAGGATTCAATGAAATTGGCAGGGCTGACAGAAATGCTTTTATTGTGATTCCAATGTAGGTACATATGATGGCCAATGTAGGGTCACATGACGCAGGGTTTCAAATGACTGGCCAGGATTGCAGGTTGCAGGGTTTCAAATGACTGGCCAGGATTGCAGGTTGTTTCTGATGGGCATGCAACCCTAAGTCCAAATAGTGAATTTAGGACTGACTACAAGGAAGGCCGCTGAAAGGCAGAAAGGTCATGAAATGTATCTCGCAAACCATCATACACTTTGGTGTATATGGGATACATCTCATCGTAGATTTTGACATCATTAGGTGATGGATTATAAGTCTGTTCCTTCTGCACCCAGTTTCCTGCACAAACAGCTCTGAAAATCGTCAGAAACCCTCTATTGTCATTTGCATTCTCTCACATTTGAATTCAGTTCTGTGTAGGGAGTATATTGATAATGCTGCTGACAAGGGTCGTTCCTTCTCACAGTAAATTTTGGCTTGACATTTGACATGACTAGAGCAGCAAGCAGAGGAAGTCCGATTGGGGTAGCTGCATCATCATCACCCTGGCTCTCCTATTGAAGGCTTGAAAAAAGTCTCTGGCACAGAAATTACTGAAGGGAGACATGAAACTTACCACCAGGAGACAGTGTACTGTGCCAGCCAAGCCACTGGCCCGCAAGTATGGCAGCTCCTTTCACACCTACCTCCTGAAATATACAAACCCATCTATTACTCTTGGAGTAGGAATGAATTTTTGAGCTTGGATTATATCAAGAACATACCAACAAAAGGGAATTTCCAACAAAGAAGTATGAGGAATAGGTACCTGAGGATCCATTAGCACCTCTACTGTCTGACCAAAAACCCCTGCCATTATCGAAGGCCAAACTGGTGACCTGAATCAACAAAACATGCATTAAAAAGCTATAGCCCAATGAGGAATCCTCCCTGTACAATTTCTGAGGAATGTGGTTAGACTCCACTATTGACACTCATGAATTAAGAGGTAATTTTATGGTAATCGAAGTCAACCTAGCTCCACCACCAACCAGTCGAAGAGGAGCACATCTGGTATCTGGAATCACACAACATCATGTGTTAATGCTTTATGTTCTGTGATTGACTGATTTTGCAAACTCCTTTGTTGTTGCCATCCCAGTTACCAGCAATGGATATAACTGTAGTGGGTATGAGCAGTACATTGCACATACCACTATCATGTAGTTCTCCACCAGCCAATGCATCACAGCTAGATCTCAAGGCAAAAGCCACACCTTCCATGACCTGTTTGCATACACTTCCCATAGCACAATGTTTGTATTTCAACCTCATCTTGACCAAACAATAAATGTGATTCAGAAGGAAAATTGCACCATAGCTTGGAAGAAGAAGATGTTTACTGACAGCCCGCAACATTTGCTCACGAGTTGTTGATGCTGAAATCCCAATGAAGCATGCACGTGCATTCCCATCCTCAAATGGACATCTCTCTCCTGTGCACCCTCAAACCAGACACATGAATCAATCCAATTTTTTCACTTCATGCCTATGGCAAGCTCAAATATTACATGCGCCCTATGGGGTTTGTGCATAAAAGGTGATGCAACAAAAAAGAGGTACCATTCAGGTAGGGCAGATACAGAAGACCTCCACATCCGGCCCTCTCCAACTTCACCAAGCTGTCAATTTGTTTCATGCTCACACTACCTGCAATTGCAATCTGGAACTGAAATGAGCAATGGTGCTGTCTTCATAAACCAACCAGCACTAATCTGCAAGTTTGAGTGTAGCTTCAACCTTCCAGCGTCCATTAAAAATGCATAGAGAGAGGGAGGCACCTGGATAGCCAGTTGATGCTGCCCATGCTAAGTTTCCCCCTGCTGTCATTATTGATCCTGCATATACAGAAATTTCCATCAATCTACACATGTTGCACATAAACCCATCTAACCTCACAGAGTACAATGCATACATCTATGATGCAAGAGGAAGAACACATTTTGGTCACACCCAGATCACCAATGTTGGATCCATCAGCAGTTGAAAGGGTTTGGGTGGGGGAACGTTAGACCACTATCACTAGATTCAACCAGTTGTGCACCAACCTCATCTGCATGTGGCAGCACATACAAATCCTCAGCAAGTCCAAACATTGCATGATGGTACCTGTTTTGAAAACTAGGGATGACTCAGGGTGCCCAAGTGTGAACACTCCAGATGGTCTGGGCATCTGCACAATGACAATAATGTTTTGCTCATGGCGGTCTGACTGTCAAATACATGGGTAATATTGAGATGTAATGAATCACGTGTCACACTACTATACATACAGGCTTAGCCTTAGGAGGTAGTCCTGCAGAGTGCTGAAATGAGCCTGCAACCCATCTGGACACAATAGACATCACAAGGTCACATTCAGAATCATGAAACTGTCAAATCATGTGCATATCAGCAGTGGTCAAAGGGAGATCTTGTTTGATAGACATACCCTGAAGTGCCAAGGTATGCATACAAATTCCCCAAAACTCCTGCTCCAGCCCTAGAAAGCACAAAAGTCATTTTCCTCCTGCATCATGTCATCTTTGCTTTTGCAAACAGCTAGTTCTAAAATCGCATCCAGCATTCCACTTCCCCACAAGAACCTCATCAATCCATGTGTCAAGGCTCCTAAGCACTGGTCTTTTTCTGTAGGTTGAAATAAAAAATGAGAGAAAAAATCCAAATAGAGACCTACCCAAGAGTGCATGCTCCTGCATCCCCACAGCAGTGGACTACAGGTACCCCCTGCAAGCTCACATTCCCCAACTCTTCTGCTGCCCATGCACTCACCTCCCCTGTTACCAATTCCCAGTTGCAAAATTCATGTCTGCCCAAAAGATGCTGGGACTCACTTGCTTCTTCCTAATCCAGAAACAACTCAGCAAGGTGAACTCAATTACTTCCTGAAAACATTCTGAATATCCTGGTCAGACAAGAGCTATACAGTTCAGACTACAAACCACAAGGGATGTTGGGGGGATGGATCAGTGGAAGCTTGTCAATCCAGTGGCCCAGCCCCACATCATGCATCAACCCTGTTGCATACTGCACCCCTCCCTACTTGTCAGACACTCCTATTCAGAGACTTGATAATTACCTACTGTGACTATAGATCCAACAAAGAATTTGCAGCACTGAAGTTGAGAGAAGCATATCAATGCACAATAGCAACCTTGAAGGATAGATCTGTGAGGCCTGTGGTGGAGGCAGTGGTGGAATCAGTGACGCAAACTCCACAAAGCTTCCAGACAACATAATCATGCCTGTCATCCTCCAATTGGTCCCCCAACCCCATCATGTGGAAGTCTTGAAGCTGTTCATGCTGGATAATTTGTTACAGATAGAAGTAATCCAAATAACAGAGGAGCTGGTGTGCAAACTACAGACCCGCCAAGCAAAAGTGTTTGACAATGCTGAGCTGCATTAGAGTCATGCTTGTCCAACCACCGCAGCTTAGATAAAACACTGTAGCCCGCCAGATTATGTCAGCACAAAGTCCAGTGCTATCAAACAAACACCATAAGAGAGCAGCTCATGAGAGACAAAATTTATGCCACCCTTGCTTTCAGAAGAATAATTCCTTTCAAAGTTTTCACCTTGAGAGTGTTCCAGAGCTGCAAAGTTATTCATCCCACCTTGTTGCACCTTGATGTGATCCAGAAACAGACGCTAAATAATCAGCTCCACCTGCCAACCGAGCAATCTCAAAGCCCGAACCAAAATTGAATCAGCTGTATTCTTGAGTCTGCCTTCCAGAAACGTACCAGAGGCACTCATCCCAACAGACAGAAAATGACACATGGATGACTTCTGAGCTGACATCAGTGAGTACTGACAAAACATGGATTTGCATAATGACAGATCTACTTATTGAGCTCGAACAAAGCACAAAAATATGGATCAGATGTACCTCAGTTGCTTCTGCAACTGCTCTTGCATCTGAATAGAGAATGGCTGGAGGTGCAAGTTCCAATTTGTTCTGTTCTATCACCATAAGCAAAACAGGCTCAGATCTTGACTCACCACAGCAAAACATATTACCACCAGGTCACTTGAATGAAGAAGGTAAAGGAATGGTGGGGGTTACAACGTATGTACCTGTGGGAGAAGGATGACATTCTGCATTTGGCCAGTAACAGTCAGAGCCCGCACAGTTCCGGAATGGTTCACTGCTGCCATTGCCATACACGTTTTCACCACTTCCACTGTTGCATCCCACCATCTCTCCATTTCTTGCTCTGCACTTGCTGTTCCTGCACTGCTTCATTTTCCATTCAGGTCAGAAACTCTAAAATCTGAACACTAAAGCAATAAAACTTGCAAAAGCCAGAAAATGAAGTGCTGATGAATCTCAAGTCAATCAGTTTCACTTTTATATAGAGTCTTGGAAAATTTTGTCATGAAAATTAGTTAGTTCTAGGAGTGCAGATTGAGAAAAGCATGAAGAAAAGTTAGGAGAACTCCAGCCTCATAAAATTCTCAAAAGAATTCTCCATTTGAAAAAAGACCCTATCCACAACTGCTTCTGAACATGGATAAGACATACATTGCCTCCTCCTTAGCAGTGGAA
This sequence comes from Sphagnum tenellum, assembly GCA_963921925.1. Classification (NCBI taxonomy): domain Eukaryota; kingdom Viridiplantae; phylum Streptophyta; class Sphagnopsida; order Sphagnales; family Sphagnaceae; genus Sphagnum; species Sphagnum tenellum. The sequence goes on along the minus strand of OY998142.1, from coordinate 19,607,968 downwards.
GGAGGTCATACTCTTTGGCAAACCATTGCAGCTGTAGTTTTACATACTAAGAATTTTTTTAGGTCAAAACAGAATAGATTACACTAAGAACAATTCTAGGTTGAAGATAAATGCATACAGGGAGAGAACAATGTAGTAGGGTTTAGGGTTTACTTACAGACATGAAGGAGATGGTGGTGGATGTGCAGAGAAAGCAGAAGTTGACACACATCCTTGCGACGTGATCAAAGCTGCTTTTGTTCCACCAGTGCCCACATCAATTGCTAACACCCATTCCTTGTTTTTGGTTTTTGTGTTGCATGCTTGAGCTCGCATCATCACATTGCGACTGCTGCAGCAGCAGATCATCAGCTGCTGCCGCTTGTTGGGTGTTGATCTATTTTGTGTCAGAAACTTGTTGTGACCATGGAGTTGATGATGCTGCTGCTGCTGCTGCAAACATAGATCCGATACTTGCTTGTTGATGATACCAGCCAGCAACATGATTGCAAATCTCCTCCCCTGTTGCTGCTGCTGCTGCAACAACCAAGTACAGCTCCAGCCAGCTCCAAAAACCCAGCACCAAAAGACAACAGAAAACAGGGGACAATGGACTTATGGTTATAGTCATCCCCCGTTTGAACCCCTTTTTAGTCCTCTGTTTTCCGTCTCATGGCTAGTTTGTTCTCATAGCTGTTCATCCTCTGTTTGAACCAAATTTTGGTCCTCTCGGTTTCCTTCTCATGCCCAGTTTGATGCTTCCCACAAAATGTCAGCCAAAATAGGGACGAAAACAGTTCGGGGACCAGGAAACAGGGAACAACAAAGTTGCTTTTCATCCACAGTTTGAACCCCTTTTCGTGCTTATGTTTTCCATCTCATACCGAGTTTTATGCTTCCCACAAAATGTCAGCCAAACTAGGTACGAGAACAGCTTGGGACCTCAGTCAGGTCCTCTGTTCTCCGTCTCATGTCCCAGTTTTGACGCACTCCACAAAGTCAGCTAAACTAGGGACGAAAGAAGTTTGCACCTCTGTTAATATCCCTCTGTTCTCCATCTCATGCCCAGTATTGACGCTGTCCACAAAAGTGTGAGCCAAACTAGGGACGAAAACAGTTTGGACCTCTGTTTGGACCTCTCTTTTTTCCCATCCCACACCCAGTTTCAGGGTATTCACCAGTGTTCAATGGGTATGTCCATTTTGAACATATAACTATCCAATACTTGTATTAGGGTTTTTTTGAATTCGGGCATACCATTTTTGCAAGGGTATTAAGATTCATTCCATTTCCATAATACATCAATATTACTCCCAAAAAATGGTTGGAAGGATCCCGGGTATGAACATGAACATTTCAAGCACTAAATAAAATACTAGACCACATACCCTAAGGTGGTCTAGTATATGTTAACCTCCTTAACGAACCATGGTATCTCTCTCAAGTACCGTCAAATCTTATACCAAGAAGGTAGGGGTTTGTTTTACTAGAGTACATAGTAGATACCCGGGTTCATATCCGGCCCAACCTTTTGTAATAGACCAACATTGGTACATTCACAAAGTCAATCAAATTGGGGATGAAAACATGAAATTAGGGATCAAACACCAAACTAAGGTGTTTGATCAAACACCAAACTAAGTTCATCCTATGGATGAACTTAGGTGAACTTATGGGTTGTTCAATTTAGGTTTGATTTGCTTTCAATTTTGGGAAATGATTTTCTTTTTTTGGTTAATGGCTTTTGGTGCAAAAAAATGCTTTTGACAAAAAAATTCCCTTGGAACACTAATGTGAATGTATGGATGGATGTGTATGGATGGTGAGAGAATAGACAACCAAAGAAAGAAAGAAAAGCTAACATCCATTTGAATATTGATTACAATTGCCATCAAATAAGGTGGAAATTTTTATCATCCATTCAATATTGATCCAAATGGTCATAAAATAACTTGGATTTTTTATTATCATCTATTGAGTACTAATCAAAATGGTCATGAGGAGGTAATTTGGCAAATTTTTATCATCCATTCAATATTGATCAAAATGGTCATGAATTAAGTTTTTAAATTAATCCTCCATTTGAATATTGATAAGAATGATCATGAAGAAACTTGGAAAATTTATCATTTATTTGAATGCTAAAATGGGATGTTATATGTTAAAATTTTACATTACTTGCATCAAACAAGATATTGCTCAAGGGGTATTATGTGAAGGATCCTTTCTTCTCACCTTATTATTATTAAATTTTTTAATATGCAATTTAAACACCCTTAAATTATTATTATTATTATTTACATCAAATTTTGATATCATATATTTATTCCAATACCAAGAAATTTCAAGGAACTAATATATGGATGATTTTTTGGAATTTATAGAATCATGATCCTTGGAAAATTTCAAAAGCAATTCATACCTACCTCATTTTGAAACCTATTTAATTCATTTTCTTAATAATAATTACTATCTTTCCTCTTTCCTTTCCTAGTAATTATTTCATTCCTTTCCTTATAGTAAAATACCTCACTCCTTTCCCCTACCCACCAACATGGATAGGAAAAGGCAAATTAACATTTGTTTTTTCATTGTCCATGATATTTATATTAATTCAAGTTAAATTAAAATTGGGATTGACATAAATAATAATGAACTATTGGAGACAATACATGGGAACATAAAATAATAATAATAATAATAGATTGTCATTGGTACTACAAAACAACTTAGAGCCCAAGTTTAAAATTTTGATTTTAATATTTAAAGTTACAAAAAGTGATAAGGATATAGTTGAACATGGTAAGATCATGTGACAAGACTTTTATTTTTTTGAGATAAGACATATGTTTAAAATATCACCCAACTAGGTAGTTGAGGACTTGACAAAACAAAATACCAATCTTAAAATGTAATTGTTTTATAAACAATTCAATTATCAATGATGTAAAGAGATAATTCATTTCACATTTTTTCACATTTTGTTATTAGTTCATTCATTAGCACTAGTTCACTTAGTAACCTATTAATTGAACCAACTAAAATTTATACCTAAATCTTTTATACATATGTTGTATTTATATTTAATAATGGGGATTAATGCATACCTTATATTAATTATATCTTGGTTTTCAAAATAAAAATAATTTTACCATTTAATTAATTAGATTAAAATGTTTACCCCACTAATCAATATATGGGACTCTATATTTTTACTCATGTGTTTTGTAAATTCAAAAAAGAACATCCCCCTTTGATTTGAATATTGATCAAAATGGTTATCAAGCAATCTAGAAAAATTATCAAATAGGCACAAACACAATCTGTTGGATGTTAATAATAACCATTCAAAATTAGAATTTTAATTATGCTAATTGGTAATCATATCAAGATGTTATTTTTTTATTCATATGAATGTCAAGAAATTCAAATTAAAAATAAAATTTACCTAATTTAAAGTTTAGGTTTTAAGTTACGATGTTTGAGAATGAAAAATTATTGCATGAAAAAGAAATAATTTTGTGAACAACTTTCAAAAGTATCCATATAATAAAAACATTTTGATGGAAAATAAATTAGATGATAAAAACCTATTAGCCACATTCCAAAAACATTCATAATTTAAAAATATGAAATTCTACAATTTTAAAAATTCATTAAAAAATTATTTAATTTTTTTTTCAAAGGACTTCTACCACATATAAAAGGGGGTATAATGTAAATGATTTATTAAGCAAACTTTGTAGCTTGTAATACAAGAAAATTAGAAATATAAAATGAATTTTTAGTTAAGATTTGAAATCATGATCATTTTTCAAGGAAAATTTTATTTTCACACCTTTTTTGGCTAGATTCACACCTTTTTTGCCGGTCCGATTTTAAATAGAATAAATTTGAGTGCATGAGGAGCAACCATGCACTGTGCGGTTCACAAAATCATGGGGTCACGAAATTGGACCGGCAAAAAAGGTGTGAAAATAGAATTTTCCTTTTTCAAAATGAAACAATAAATTTACAAGTATTTGCACACTTTTAAAATCATATTTATTCCTTAATGATTAACATTTTTTTTTTGATGTATTAAGACCATTATAAACATTTTTTACAACAAGTTACAAAATATTTAATCTAAAAATTTATTTGCATAAAAAACCAATTTGGGGCAAAAAGGGTTTGTTGGAGTTGGAGTCCCAAAACCTTGTTTAAAGTAATGCCATTAGCTTGTTCAATTTCATTTGGACCCAAATATTGATCAAATAATGTTGAAACTTAAAATGTAAACAACCTACCTTTTTTTTTTACTATAGTAGGAGGCCATGTTATAATGTGAAAATTTACATCCATGTGATTAATATGTATTACATTTGTCACAACCCTAACCTTGGGCTCGTGACCAAAGCAAAGGCTTGCAAAGGTGCGGGCTAAGAGGGAAACTTGAGAGTCACATTTCATGTTTTTGGGAATGCAAGAGAGTGTGAGGGAATGAACTTTTTCACTCCCAAGTGAGCTCTCATTTTGGGAGTTGGAGTCCCGTTGGATTCTCAGGTTTTTTAAGGAACGATCGCAAGGGTCAAACCCATTGGATTGAAGAGTTCCTTATACCATTGGAAAGATCTTGGAACATAGATATCTAGAATGGTCTCGCATGACCCATTTGGATATTTAACACACAAGTTATAATCAAAAGAAAGGTTGGGAATCAAATTGATAATTTGACTCCCAACCATTAAAAATCAAGAATCACCCCAATTTCCTTGTGTAGAGGTAACATGCGACATATCGTTGGAATGCCCTTGACGAGGGCTACAACTTTGTTTTAGACTTCATCTTAATTGGAGTTTTGCATGCAACGTTATGGGCCCCCAAAGTCGCAGGAGTTTCATTTGTGAGAATTTTGAGACTCCCAAGTCCCATTTGGGACTTGAGAGTTCTGGGACAAAATGACATTTGGTGTGGTCTCGTGGTTAGGCACATAATATATTATAAAGATAAAGGTGGTGGCTTCCCTTAAGTCCGGATCGTGGTGAGTCTTGTGAATTTGAATTTGCCCATGGCTCATTTTAACACCAAAAGTGCTCCAATTATGCATTAACCAACTTGTTGTTTAGTTTTGTACAGATTTGTGCGAGTGAATGATTATTTGTCATTTTTTCTAGTCGTGTTTTGGAGCTCCAACATCCTCTTCTACCCCCAAAGTATTACGAGCCCTTGAACATGCCCCAATTTTTTATTTTCCCGTTGTTTTCGTTTCAAACTCACATTTGAATATATCAAGGAGCTTAAAAGCACACCAACATTCATGAACAAGCTTTTACACTTTTTCATACCCACTCCTTTCGCATGATACCATATTTCTTGGCCTCCTTTATTGCAATTCTATAGGCTTTCTCTTCATTAACCATGTCATTTACATCTAACATTTCCATTAATTATAAATTGTCACTTGTTAATTTAAACCTAAAAAGGTACATTAATGGGAGTTTTTTTTTTTTTGGATGTTGAATTGTAAGAATAATCATGTGTAAGTTGCAATATGATTTGTAACATATTTTAACATCTACTTTAGTTATAGGAATTAGGGTTTAAAGTTAGAGAATAATAAAATAACCCATGTGGTGATATTACATTAAGGGAAGGCTTTTTTTTTTTCTTTCTAAAAAGGAAATTACAAAGTGGATGATAGGTTTATTACCAATTTGTTGAAGGTTAATCTTAACCCATGTTCATGCTAATAAGTTCATAGTATTAATTTTATGTAAGAACTTTTAATTTTATTATTTGAAATACATTATTCAAATAGAGATTTTGAACACTATTAAAAATCCATTAGCAATGGGTGTGGAACACAAAGTAATTAATTATCATTGGTACTTTGAAATTCCTAAATCTAGTTTATTGAAGCCACTTGAAGAGTCCCTCTTGGAGTGAGGTTGGGCCAATTGAAGTTTATCACAAATTGGTCAAGGGTTAAAGTTTTCCCATGTAGGTGGTAGTGAATGGTGTATTTATTTATTTATTTTTCAATGTTGGGTATGATTTTTCTTTTTTTTCAACAAATCTCATCATTTTTTTTGACAAGAAAATTTGAGCTTTCTGGGGAAGTTTTGAAATTGTAAACTCAGCTAATTTTGCTAAAATATTTGGAATTTCTTTTTGTTTTGGGGAGCTCATTGTGCTAGATTTGAGGACTTAGGGTTTAAGGAGTATCAAACCTTGCACCTATTGCACACATAAAGTACTTTTAACAACTCAGATGCCCACACAATGTCAGAAACACGAAGAGATTTAACATACCCTCATCTCTCATTGAAGAGGCTTCTTCTAGTACCAAAATACTAAGTTTTTGTTTACTGTTGAGATCAACACTGTCTTAGTTGCCTTCGCAGTAATCCATGGAAAGATGGAAATAGACTACACACTATTGTTAACTGTGGGCCAAATAAAAGAGGAAGATAATCAGCTTGAATGTCACATTAACATTTGACAAATTGTAGGAAAGTGTAAATAAACAAACAAACAAAAACCCTAAAAAATGGATTGAAGCAAGGTAAGACGTATGGACTAGAGAATACCATCTTAGAATTGAGAACTATCTTCCACCCAACACTTTCTTCTTAGTGAATTCACTTACCTGATAAGGTGCTCCCAGTGGAGAATCCATGAATGATGAGTGAATTTGAACACAAATTCGGATTTGTGCATTGATCATTTCTTGCATTTCCCTGTAAAACAACTGAAAAAATTGCAGCCTACAATTGCAGCCTGTGTTTCTTGAGTTTGGGTGTGCATTGGCTGCAATTGCAAGACTTACAAACAGACGTGCAAATTTCTACCAATCCCAACTTCAATCTTTTTGTACACTTGCACTTGCCTTCTTGAGACTATTGCCTTGTGCCTACAATTCTGCCAACACCTTCCGGACAACTTAGAAACATCAGGTTTTCCTTTCACTAGGCATTTTCCCACCATGGCATGTCCCCCATCTTTGCAATGGTTTCAACACATCGGTAAAGAGGAGGTACTTACACTTTGGGGACAAATGGCACACGCATGAGAGCACACACTCCTGGCCCACAAATCTGCAATTGTCTACCTCCAGGTGTAAAAAACTACAACCACCTTTCAAATCTGTCCCACAACATGGAGGACATACAGTGGGCAAGGAATGTCAGCAAAGTTGTGAGATAGGTTTCTGACAAGAATTCACTAATCAATTTTTTCTGGGTACCTTTGGTTCTGCCCACACAAATTGACTGACTGATGTCGCCAGCGGTGGGATTTTTCACCTTAGCTTTGCTATGTGATTTGAGAGAACTCCGGAGTGCCATTTTTGGCACCACGGAAATGGATATCAAAGTTGTCAAGAAAAACTCTGGCAAAGTAGAACAAAAGAATTGGTCACACTAGGGAGTTAAAGCCTTCTCTGAAACTGTACAGCTCATTCACTTGTTTTTTGGCTCAGGAATTCTGATGTCTGTAACTGCAAAAGTTGACATCATAAGCATCATAAATCTTTGCTTCGACGGCCTGGGTGTTGAAAAGTTGGCCCAAATCCAGGGCGAGCACCCTCTCGTTGCCCACGACACGACCGACCTTGGCCTGAGTGTTGCCATAAATCTTGACCTTCAGAATCACCCCTTTCCCCTTGGCGTCGTGAACTCCAATGCTCCTCTCCTGGAGTTCTGGGAGGAGTTCCAAAGGGATGACGACCTGGCAAAAAGTGAGGACCACCCATAGGTGATGATGGTGCCATTCCACGGCCACCTCGGCTCAGAAGAGGAGGGCCAGAACGGGGTGGTTGGTGAAGAATCCCAGTAGACCCCATGGGTGGTTCTGGAAGAAGTCCTCTCGTAATGCAGGTGGCTGAGCTAACAAAACAGCCTCTGTCTTTTGCATCCGCAAGTAAGGCTGCCCAATCTTCAGACTGCACAAGAGCTGATGCATTACCAATTACCTGCAGAGAAAACATGTAGTAACAGTCAATTAAACTTATCAAAGCTCTTGTCATTTGCTGATGAAGGATTCCATGATTGTAGAGTGAAAAAGACAAGAAGACAACAAAGTGCAATGCCAAAGAACAGTGCATGCTGCATCATTTTGTCTTGGTGAGATGCACTTACCCACAATGACCTTCGTGCACGAGTAAGAGCAACATTCATACGCCGAATGTCAGCAACAAATCCAACACCATGGCTTGAAGCTCGCACACATGACATAATAATCACATCACGCTCTTGCCCTTGAAAAGCATCAACAGTGTTTATGTACACCCCCTTGCTAGCAGCATTTGAGCCCACCACTGTCAAAAATTCCTTCTCCAAACAAGTGAGCTGTTGTTTATAGGGGGTAATAATACCTACGCTTACTTTTGCAGGGGGTACATTCCCAGCAGCAGCAGCAGCAGCTTCAGCTAACACCTTGTGTAAGTGTTCAAACAAATGGATCGCCACTTGAGCCTCCATTTTGTTTTGATAAGAGACAGAACCCCCATGGGACTCCCGACCATGGCTGACATCAAAGAACAGATATGGTTGCAAAAGTGAGTCCTTGTGATATATTTCATCAGGCAGTGCTTGAACACTCTCACTGTCCACCAGTCGCCCTTGATAAAAGTAGCGTGATGGAAAGTCACGAATTCTTGGATGCATGCGATATTGCACAGAAAGAAGAATTGCCGGACACCCAGCCTGTTGGAACCGCTCAAACAAGCTTCGACTATACTGCATTGTGTCTGCAGCCCGACTAATGACTGTTGCTGGAAGCTGCTGAGGATCTCCGACAAGAACACAGCGTGCAGCTCTTAAACTGAGAGGTGGCAAAACTGCTACCTCGCTTGCCTGTGCTGCCTCATCAATGACCACCATATCAAACCCATGAGCCAGGGAACTGAAAATCTTGCGTCCACTGCTAGAAACAGTGGTGAACACAATTTCTGCTTCATTTGCAAAACTAGCTTCCAGTTTTCGACGTGCCTCTTCAATCCGAAAATTACTGCCTGCCCGAAACTTGACTTCAATGATGAAAAGACGTGACATCTCTACAAGTACTTTGTCTCTCTCCTCTACTACAGCTGCTAGCTGCTGAAGCTTTCCGTCTCTCATTTGATCACGAGCTGCCAAGACATCTGGCTCCACCCCCATATTTCCCTGCAAGACCCTCACACTAACTTAGAGAGCATGATAATTTCAAATTCTCTTCTCATACTATGGCATACTAGGAAGCACAGAACCAACAAACAAACCACAGTAGGAAACTGTGCAATACCTGAGACCGGACTGCAGCAGCTGTATCAATCAGATCTCGCTGAAGGCCTGCAACATGTTGAGCAAGGCTGACTTCCCTGGTTCGCAGCTGTTGTAGCCAGCCAAGGACCTGGGGTTGCTCCATAGCCAAGAGCTGTTCAGTCCGCCGCTCTACAGACACAGCCTGTGCTGCACGGGAGGATGTGTCAACTCCCACTCTTGCAACATCAGGACGGTAAATTTTCATTTCCCCATCAATGAAGCCACGATCCAGGACCCGCGAAAGAAGCTCATCTGTAGCTGCATTGGAGGGTGCACATACCAACATCCGAGGCTTTGGACAAAGCTTTGGAAGGACGCGTGCTAGGCTACGATCCATCTTCTGTAACACTTCATCAATTGTCCCCCACCCATCCCCATCATACTCGCGGTCACTACCATTGCTCAAAGACAGTTCCTCAGATGCCACAAGACTCCCTGGGGCAAGCTTCTGAAGGAGAGCTGCATAGTAGCGTTGATACTGTACCAAATGGATGACATTCAACATGCCCCATACAGTATGTGTCTTTCCAGTTCCTGGGGGACCTTGAACAAGAGTGAAGGGCCAGGGGGAGCCCCCTGCTGCTGATGCTGGGGTGTTACTTAGCTCTGAACTCCCAGCTGCTGTGTGTGCTGCTGCCCACTGTATGGCTGCCAGCTGAGGTGTGTTGAAACTTCTTTGCAGGTGTTGGATGAAGGCTCCTGTGAAGCAATCAGGCATGGCAGGAGGAACTTGGTCGGCATACCCTGGGAAAAGCTCCGGATGGGGCCGTAAAATGGCATTCATCATCTGTCCACATGAGACTGACCTTGTTAGAATGATATCACCATCTCAAAAACAAACTAACACTACCTGGAGCTGACAGTGTACGGAAGAAGTCTTCTGTTCCATCATGTTCATTCTATACATCATTATCAGCATTAAGCAACCAGGCAGGTTTGCCTAAAAAGGGATGTACTTACCTGCGGGCGGAAAGCAGGGAGAAGGTGTAAGGCTGAGTATTCACGTTGAATGGTTGTGATGGACCCAAGTCCAGCTAGGTACCAAATTCCTCCTTTCTGTAGCTGCTGCAACACATACACTGCATTGGTGATGCTATCCAGTTCGCCAACACTACTCCCACAGTCCAACAACACCACACCTGGACCAAATTAGCAAATCTCCCAAAACTGCATTCCATTGAAAGACCAGCAACAACATCACTGCCTTTTGAGCAAAGTTTCCTTTACAAACCTCTTGAAAAGCTTCAGTCTACAATCTGTTGCACACACGTAGAGCTGAAAAGACAGCAAATTTCAGCACAGAAAACAAGTGCTGTTTGCAGGGCAAAGTATACTAATCATCAAGAATTGATGCTCACTGGAATGGGGGAACTCTGATACCCTCACCCCAGAACTATCATGCACCTCTTACTGTGCAAAATATCCTGGTTCACTGAAACGCTACACTGAGCAAAAATTGCTAAATCCACTGGCTACATATGGAACTCCTACAGTACTGACAAGAAATGTCTATGAGCATACCTTGGATGATTTGCTTCATCCTGAGACACATGAAAGTGGAAAATAGCTCCAGGTGGGTCTCTGACATCAATAGGATGAAACCGGCGCACAAGACCTGCAACACGGCCTGCTATTTGACCTTCCTCCATCTCCTCCACTTTACCCCCCTTCAAACGACCTTTCCTTCTGCCACCTGTGATTTGGACAAGCAGAACAAGCCCACTACTTGACTAAATACTAGGATCAATATGCAGACATAATGAGATAATGTGCAGATTAGGGTCAGGGTTTACCCTAAACCCTGTCTACTACTGCATTTAGAGAGCTTTTGTTGAAACTCCCAAGATGCATAAGACCTGACACTTGGGAATCGCAGGGCAACCCTTTTCCATGTCAGTCTCAAAGAAAGGGTGGCTCTGGCAATATCAGCATTTTGATAATTTAAAGTTATTGGTATTCACATTTGGTCATCTAAACAACAAGCATAAACAGATCAGGAGATCAGCTGTTGGGTAGTCCACCCTTACCTATTCCAGGCTTGGGTGTTGAAAGAACAGCAACATCTCCTTCCTTGAAGTGGAATTGTCGTTTTGGTTCAACAGGCATCAAAATCACATCATACCAACCTGCATCAAGAGCATCATACCCCCCACAAAAGTCTTGAATACGATGAGGTTCTGTAAATGGTCTCACACCCATTCAAGCAAAGTAACATCTACAAGAGAAAAAAACACTCTATAAATTTGTCTTCACTTTAAGTGGCTTGTCAAATAGGAAGGGGTGCTACTGGGTTGCTTTACAACTGGCTCATCCCGCCACACATCACAGAACCATACATAAATCTAGAAACATTTGATTACTTCCAAGGAAGTAGTATCCCACAAGTGCAGATTGTGGCAAGAATGCTTCTAAAGGCATTCAATGGATTTCATCTGCAACAGAGGATTGAGACAAATGGGCCCTTATGGAAAGGTGGTAGAAATTTTTGCCACTTTACCTCGTTCACGTCGTTCAACAGTTTTTACAGAGACAGGCACAAAGGGATCCCCACTAGAGCCTTCCACAAGCTCCTCCCAGGAATTGTGTAGCTGAGCACGACATTCCTCAAAGAGAAGGGGCTCAAACACTCCCACGTATTCATCAAAAGATGCAAAGCTACCAGGCACACGCTGAAGTTCCGAGTCTCCTGCAAAGAAAGCATAACACCCAAATTTTCACCACCTGCTGGAGAAGTTTGTAGTGGAAATGGCAAACAACTAAGAAATAGGTAGTAGACCTTCTTCACAACACGCCCCAAATGTGCAGAACCCATAAGTTGACAAGTACAACCTCTGCCACGCACCAAGAGTTTGAACTGCAGTTCAAGGAGGGTACAGAGCACTATACAAAATTGGGGACTTGTTCCCTCCACCCTCATAGTAACACCCTTGACGAATCTGGGTATGCTCTGAGTAATAAGATACAGGAAGAAAACTTGGACGGGGGAAAGCTTAGAATGCATGGTGAAATCACCTTGTCCTTGCTATATACAAGAAGAGGCAACACATAATAGCCCCAGCTCACAGACCATGAGTTCTCTCAACATTCAAAGGGTCCTAATTTGGTTACTACCATGGAAGGTTCACTACAGCAGTCTTGGTGTTCTTCAGTGGCTAAGTCAAAGGGTCATGAATACACATGAATTGACTGGGAGACTCATGCTTTAGAAACTCTCCAACAAGCAACACTCTGCTGGGAGTGGGCTTTTTGAATCATAAAAACACCCCAACAAAAAGCTAGGGCTTTTAGGCTCAGCCTGGAGAACTGCAAAGAAAATGTAGCATAGCAAAATGATGCAGGAACTAGCAGGGTCCTTTCATGCTTGGGCCCTCCCTTTTGGTGGGTGCACCTGACAACAACATGAGGGTCCTTTGTGCCTGCAGAGAGGGCTGCCTTTGGTGGGTGTACCCTGGGGCCTGCACACTGCATCAAAACTGAACACTGACCTCTTTGTTCCCACATAGTGAGCATCGAGATTGTGGGGTGCCATTACCTCTTAGCAACAACAGTTCCAAAGCTAGACCTAAGTCCAACTCTAGCAACCACCCACTTCAACATCCCCTCCAAAACTCTCACCCAAGTCAGACACTAAGAAATAGGGTCAAGGAACACATAAGCTCTCTTCTGCAACAAGAAGCTCAATGTGATTATCACTACAAAATGCTTCTCCTTTCACCATTGCCAACTACTTTCAAATCAAATTCCTCTTCTGAGAAAGATATTGTCATGTTCAAAGCCTTTTTCTGTTCTTCATGCTTTGACAAAACTTTCCTGGATAACAAAGTGCCTCCCAGTTACATACAGCTCAAGGAGACAACCAACTCCAAGATACATATATATACATATGTAAATAAGAAGGCAGTACCGCCACAGTGTCTGTTCTGAAACCGAAAAATCCACTTGAAAACCCCCTCCCTCCCCCTGCCACCCCCACAATCATTGCTGAATGCACAACCCACTGCAGCGCATTTCTTGTACAGAGTTTTTTTGCTTCAAGCATCCAGGATCCAAATCCCTTCTAGCAGAAGGGAACAAAACCCTGAAAAACAAGATGGGGAAGTAGCAGTATCCCGTAACCTTACACAAAGGTATCAATGATACAGATTAGGGTTGAAAGAACTTTCAACCTACCTTAGCCAAAGCCCCTTGGATTTCCTTCTGCATCCTTTGATAGAGAGAGAGAGAGAAGGGAAAGGAGAGAGATTCCCTGCCCTAAACCAAAACAGACAGTTGGGCGGCTAGATCAAGTAGGAGAAGAGACAAGACCAAAAAAAAAAGAGGGGAATTCAAGGAGAAAAGTAACAAACCAGGAGTCTGCCACAACTTTTGACATGTGGCTTCTCGTTGCAGACGCTCAATTGATGTGTCTTGGAGTGGGGATCTCATGTCATTTCTTGTAGAGAATCCTCTGGCCGAAGATGGCCTCTTGAGCTTTGCCACACCTGATTCCTTTGTCACAGTTGTTGGCCTGATGAATTCAAATTGCTGCTCCACTGACGACGACATGGTGGTGGTGGTGGTGACAGGAGGAGGAGGAGGATCCTCAACTGTGCTAGATGAAGAAGAAGAAGGTGGCAATGGTGGCAGTGGCCTCACACCTAGCTTCCTTAGCTTCCTTGTTCTTGTGGTCCTGGTATCAATATCTTTGTGAGTGACCTCCGCTTGTTTCCCTTCATATTGCAGTGCATTCAATTCTCTGGATTCAAGCTTCTGGTCTGCTTGTTGGGTGGTGGTGGTCATCACCATCTCACTCAACTTTCGCAGTCTTCTTGATCTTGTCATGACAACACCCACCTCTTCTTCTTCCTCCTTTGTGGCAGCAACTTCTTCCTGCTGCTGCTGCCTCACTGCTGCTGTTGCTTCTGGGATCATTCCCCCACTCACTTCTCCTAATTCTAACTCCTGCTGCTGCTCTGTTTGCTGCGGCATATCAACATCCATACTCTGCTGCTCTTGTTCTTCTTCAGCTCTAATAACCTGTTTCTGCTGTGAGAACTCTTGCGCTAGGGTTTTCTCTAGGGTTTTCTCTACTTGAGGAAGAGGAGGAGGAGAATTAGAATTAGAGTTGCTCCTCTCTAGAAGTTGTGCTCCAGTTCTCGAGCTTGTGGCTGCTGCCTCACTACTGCTGCTATTGCCCAGAAGAAACTGCACTGCTGCCGGGTTCCAAGTTTCCACAACCCTAGGTCTCTCCAGATCTTCCTCCTCTGCCTTCTTCTCGCCAATGATGACTCCAGCGAAAGAGTTGTTTCGTCTCATACGCTGCGATCTCGGTGCCCGAGGTTTCTTGGGCGGCTCTTCGCCATCCAACATCATCACCGTTTGCCGACGCTTCTTCTCACTACTCATCCTCAGCTGCAATCCCAGGCTTTGCATCTTCTTCCCACCTGCAGTGGCAGCAGCAGCAGGATCATCACCAGCACCTGCAGTAGCAACAGCAGCATCACCAACCTCTGACTGCTGCTGCAGAAACAACAGCTTCTTCTCGATTCCAGGGTTAGGGTTTTCACTACCCCGGACAGATTGCTCCGATGCTGCTGCTGTTGCTTCTTCTTTTTCGTCTTCTTCTTCCTCTGCTACTGGAGAAACTATTCTCATTTCCATATCACTCGCAGCAACAGCCGCAGAAGACAAATCCTTGGAAACACCTACAAAATTTTGCAAATCCACAAACCCTTGCTCTTCTTCTTGTTCTTCGTCATCATCATCATCATCAGCAGCAGCATCCATCAACTGCAAATCCTTGGAACCTACAGCAGGAGCTGCATCCATCGAATGCAAATCCTTGGAAACTGCAGCAGCAGTGGCATCCATCAGCTGCAAATCCTTGGACACTGCAGCAGCAGTAGCATCCATCAGCTGCAAATCCTTGGACACTGCAGCAGCAGGAGCATCCATCAACTGCAAATCCTTGGAAACTGCTGCAGTACCATCATCCATAGAACTCATCAAGTCCTTGGAAACTGCAGGAGGAGCAGCATCCATCAACTGCAAATCCTTGTACACTGCAGTAGTAACATCATCCATAGAGCTCATCAAATCCTTGGAAACTGCTGCAGCAGTAGTAGCAGTAGTAGGAGGAGGAGGAGGAGGAGCTGGAGCTGCATCCATCAACTGCCAAATCCCTTGCACGCAAGCAGTTGCTAAAGCAGCAGCATGTACACAACTCCAGAAAAAATAACTCCTTACAACTAGAAACAACAAAAAACTAGTGACATATTGGAAGCAGCAGCAAAAGCAAAACCCACAAGAAGAAGAAGAAGAAGAAGCAAAATCCTTGCAAATCATGAGAAGAAGAATTAGACATCATCATGACCATCATCATCTCTCCTCCTCCTCCTCCTCGTCTTGTATATTCTCCATCTCTATTTCTTCTCCTTCCTTCTCCCTTCTTCTTCTTCTTCTTCACTCCCTCACTATGTACCTATCAAGGATGGATTCAAACAGACCCAACTTCTCTCCCCAAAGAAAAATCCCCCAAAACCAAAAATGAAAACTAAAACAAAACCCAATCCAAAACTAAAACCCCCATTGCAAGTTCCAATCACACAAAAATAAATCCATAAGTTAAATCTCCCTAATCACAAGTTGTTTATTCACAAAACTCCTGCTGAGTCCTAATCACAAGCTTGTTTATACTAAATTATGAATACCATTTTGTCAACATGTTAAGAAAACCCAACCCAAAAATAGATGAAATCCATAGAAATTATTATCTGAGCTTAGCCTACTGCATCTTCTCCTGTTCAGAGATCTTGTCTCTACTAGATCCTGTTCTTACTTCAGAAATCCTTGATTTTCTGAGTGTGTGTGTGTGTCTATCTCTCTCCTTTCTCTCTCTTTTGTTAATGAATCTCTCTTTCTTGCAAGGGCTGAGAGTCAAAATTTTGCACTCCAAATTGAGTTTTGAGCTTCTAGGTGTTTTGCAACAGAGTTTCTATAAGTGGGTAGTTGGTGCTACTAGTGCCCAGCAATGGACAGAATTTTTGCAAATGAATGTGGGAATCTGGATGTGCATATGGGAGTATTTTATGGCTCCTCTCTCTGGATGAACAGAATTTTGGCAATGAATATGGGAATGTGGATGTCATGTCTGTCTTAATGGGTGTATTTCATGGGTCCCCTTTTGGATGGACAGAAATCTTGCAATGGATGAATGTGGGTGTTATGGGTGTCCTTTTTGATGGACAGAAATTTTGCAATGAATGAATGTGGGTGTTATGGGTGTGTTTTATGGGTATCCTTTTGGATGGCCAGAATTTTGGCAATGAATATGGGAATGTGGGTGTTATGGGTGTGTTTTATGGGTACTCTTTTTTGGATGGACAGAATTGTGGCAATGAATGTGGGTATTATGGGTGTATTTTATGGAGTACTCTTTTGGATGGACAGACAATTTTTGGCAATGAATGTAGAATATGTTTGTGTGCTAGGGATGTATTATGTGGACTATTTTGGATGTGGTAGACCTGGGTCGGTGTGGGTGGATGTGCCTCTTATGGGTATAAAAATGTGTAGAGTAAATGGGGTGTTCTGGGAATGTGAGCCTGACATGACCCTAGAGAGTCTAGGGTGAAACCCTAATTTCCAAAAGACCACACCATTTGAAGTCCTTACTCCTTACCTTGTATAAAGAACCATGAAATTTCCTAGTGAGTTCCATGGCCCATTCTCATGACACACATGGATTTTTCCTAATTTTCTCCTAATTATCTATGGGAGAAAATTAGGAAAAATCCATGTGTGTCATGAGAATGGGCCATGGAACCCACTAGGACATGTATTTATTTATTTATTTACCAAAACATTTTATAACTCAAAATTCCTTTCCCTTCCTTAAAATGATCTCATGATTGCTTCAAATCTCTTGGATTAATTAATACCAAATATATTTCATCTCACTACTTAGTACCTTATTATCTATAGGGCTCTCTCTCTCTCTCTCTCTCTCTCTCTCTCTCTCTCTCAATATGTATTTGAAGATCAATTATGTTGTTTGAATAATCAATTATTTAAATTTTGATTATTTTATTGGCTATTGTGTGGTCGTGGAGGGTGAAACTTGTTGAACACCCTCAAATTGGTTTGTTGGCTCTACCAATAAGAAAATATTATGCATTTTGTGCAGGATTTGGACTTGGGGATAAAATTTTAGCTCATTCATTAGCTAATGTGGAGATGACAAATAGTTCACAGAATGAAAATTTTCATATGATTATAATTTTTCATGTTTGGGTGGATGTAACCCAAAGTAAATGACAAAAAAGCACACAAGTGAATGTTGTAGATGTTGTCATACGAAAGCTTGATCTTGCCATATCCTTGTAAGTCAAGTGATGGATTCTGGTGAATTATTATTCAGGAGCTTGAATGGCTATCTTGGAGTTGTAGCACGGAGAAGAATGTCTCAGGATCAATCAAAGCTTGTTGGGACAGAGGTGCATCAGAAGCCAGGGCCACTTCAGACCATCTTCAATCTGCCACTGAAATGAGGTGAAGCAACTCATCCTTTTCTTATACCTTTTGTAGACTTTTCCAGCTGATTTTGCTTCTATTGTTTTCCTTCTGGGTTCTTGCTTCGATAGGCCTCTAGATCAACAGCTCTGATTTTTTCCAACAATTTCTTGCAGATCACCTTCCTCGTGCTGATTTCAGTAGTTGCACTACTAGTGCTTCACCAATGTTATATATATACTTTCACAGCTGCTTCTTTCAGACAAAAATCCTTCCAGCCACAACAACAATGGAACATCAGAGAGAGAGTTTAGAGATTTGAAACTCTATGTTGCAGGTTGCCAAGCATGGCTATTCATGTGCACTAGAGTGTTCATTTTTTGTACCATGGATGCATGTATGTGTCACCCTTGCACATTTGTTTCCACTCCAACTGAAAGTGAGTTCTCCACAACATAACCAACAAACCCATTTCTAGGCCTTTTTGTGTGGGTCAACCCTCTAGAGAATAATAGGACTTGAATTGGCTGGGTTAATTAATCCTCAGCATTATGGCTCTAGTGTTTTCTTGAGGGAATTTATTTTTGTAGCTTAAGTGGCAATCATCTATATGAACATATGGAAAAGAAATGGCAATCATCCCAAGGAAGATTTTCGCAAATTTGGCTATAAACCAGAAATGAAGTACAACTCTTTAATCAACCTTCTAGATTTATGGCTACACCCCGAAAACTATAATGGCCTGCGCACAGTAATTTGGATAAATTTTGCATTGTTGATCAACACTGCAACTACCTTTTTTTCTCCAGGCAAAATTCAAAATTTTAAAATGAATTGATTTTAGAGAGTTTCAATTGCCAGAAATGAGGAAAAAAATACTAAAAACAGCCAAATCTCTATATTTGTTTTTTTGTGTGTAACCACAAATAAGAAGGTTGATTAAAAATTTGTATTTCATATCTTGTTTATAGCCAGATTTGGCTAAATCCTATTAGGGATGATTGCCACTTATGCTACATTAAAAAAATTCCTAATAGAAAACAGTGCACTGCACAGTAAAGCAATAGTGTGCATACACTTAAAAGTAACATCATATATACAATAGTACCTAGTCTGGTTAGGCACTAATTAATTATTTTTTGGAATTGCCAAAACTACTGAAAAATACGTAGCTATTGTGCCCAAAATATGAAAAGAACTCTCAAGCACAATAGCTTAATTATTTCATATAATGCTGAATTGTAATATATATATATATAAAATTTATTTATTTATTTATATTTTATTGTTGAATGTAAATGACAAAAGAAAATTAATTGTTAGGCACCTTGCTGCCAAACCAAGCTAAGGTACTACAGACCTAATGAAAGATGGAAAAGAACCCTGCAAACATGAAGAGCTTCTTTTTAGTTTCATTTCCAGCAGCAAAACACCCAATCTTTCTGTTCTGCCAAGAAATGTTGAATGCTTCTTTTTCCCTGCAGTAGACCAATTTTTTGTTTGGATTTTGTTGCTTCATGAAACCTGCTTACTGCAAATGAAACCCATCCATCATTGTGGTGTCGGGTATTATTGCAAAACACTAGCTCTCTTTTGTACATTATCATTAGTTGATGGAAAACTGTTCAGTAGAAACAAGGTTACAATGTTTTTTCTTTTTTTCTTTTGAGTGGTGGTTTGGAGGGTCTATGCCCCCCCAAGGAGTAGTGTCTTTTTGAAGTCTTCTCATCTTTGATATTGCAAAAGTGAACTCACTTAGAGCATCTCCACTGGCGCTCAGTGTGTGACCCTGCACTGGAAATCTTGGATGAGATGTAGTGGTTTCCCACCTTTTTGCAGTCCCAGTTTCAGTTTTATGGGTGGGGTTGGAAAAAAGTGAAATTTGGTTTCCGCATTTTGTTATGATATTAGACAAGTGTATGCAATTACTGTTCTAAAAACATGTTTATATCTTTCCAATCTGAAGCATACAACCCAAAAAAAAAAAAAAAACAAAACAAAACAAAACAAAACTTGTAGTTAGCATCAATTCTGTTTGCATATTTGGGAAAGGTCTTTTGACCTGTGAGCTGTGAAGACTTGATGCCGCTGATCTACAAGTTTACCTTCAAGTACATCATCTACTCTCGACCCTAAATGCAACCCTAAATTTTGTGAACCCTGACAATTCATTATAATCAGAGCATGCATAAAATCTACAATGAAGGCATTGCAACTGTACAAGCATGGAAACAAGTCCACATGCCAGACAAATATGTGATATGATCAAAGCTTTCAACAGACAAACAGGCTTCCACCATAAACATTTCTCAACCAGACATTACATAAAACTGATAAAAACACACCCAGAAATCTTTGAACTCTTCATTGATTCAAGGGTATAGTCTTCCCTAATTTCAAATAGGGTCCACTCACCCACAATGGTCCACAAAGCTTTGCCTAGTTTTACATATGGTCCAGTCACTAACTGGCATGAGCTCATGGGAAGAAGCAACAGATTTCAACCACACAAAGCAATGCTTCTTCAAACAAACAACATTACAGGGAAAAATCCAAGACTCCTGGAAGACCTTTTTTCTCTGGACCTCAAGTTTACACACCTCTGCATGAAACGTGGATGCTGAAGCTGGTTGAAGCCAATATAGTCATTTAATGTACTATTGAATTAGGCACACATAACCTGATCACATGCTTGCAAGGCCTGCCCAGCAAAAAACCGTACATCCACATCTGGGTCTTCATGGAGCTCCACCAAGCAAGGTCGAATTGTTTGCTCCACCACCTGCAAGAACAAAACCTCAGACTCCACTCATTCACATAAACACCACATCTCTCACCACCCATAGCCCAAGTTTTCCAATCCAATGTTACTCTCAGATACAGAACAGTTGTGAACTTAGTAGAAAGAGATGTGAACTGTGCTGTATCACCAGAATTCTTGTTTTACAACAATGCTATGTTTTTCTCAAGCTTGCAATGGAACTTAGGCAGGTGTACACAGCTTACTGTAGAATCAACAATGGGGATCATGGATTGAAGCATTTTGGCAACATTAAACTTGATATTTGGGACCCTGTACAGAAAGGAGCACAATAGAAGACACTTCCAATTAGATCAAGGACAACTGTGTGTTAAGTCAGATCTTCCAACATAATTAAAGCAAACAAAGAGATATTGCCATTACACACATTTGTTGATTGATATCATAAATGGAAAGGATGCTGCACAAACAACCTACCTGTCCTTGGCAGCATTGATAACAACAGGTAGCATGGTTTGACAAGTGGCTTCTGAGCCAACAACAGGAGCAAGCAGGGAAATGGCAACCAGAACAGTCATGCGGTACAGATAGTGTGGATTTGTTATCATCTCCAGCACCTGCACTACAAGTCAAGCAATCAGCAACACTGTCTTCCTACACCTGTCACAATGAATGTATCCAGTCTCTGAGGCACCGAGAACTGACATCACATGCCCAACTACAGTTCCTTCCTCCACAGCCAGGCTAAGTCCAAAGAGTTTCTACATAAATTCAGAGATGTACTGCCTTTTGATGCAAGAACCAGAAGTGGGATGTGAATGAACAGAAAGACAGACATATTGCAGATACATACTGACCAACCCACTCACCTGGGGAACAATGTGTTGCAAAGCCCATTCTGGGCCAAATTCTTCAGCAAGCCGTTTCAGATTATTGGCAGCTGCTTCCCTGATGGAATAAACCTGCACATAAACAAAGCAAGAAGATTAAAAATGTAAACAGAGGGTTGCCATCCATCCCATGACCAATCTACTGATGCTATTTCTCAAGGCATCAGAAGGGCCCAAAAATTGTGTGACCACTTGTGAAATGCAAATGCCCAAGTTCCCATCATGCTCATTCCTCTTCCTCTCCAGGATCTAGCTATTTCTTTCTGTCTGACAGAAGTACAGAAAGATTGAAATCTTTGATGTTAATTGAGATTGGGAGAAAATAAATTGCAGGACCACATCAACTGTTACTATCAAAACTCAGAGTGATGACCCAGACCTGATCACCAAGCCACTGCATGCACAGGGCACCCAGTTTGTCATCAAAAAAGTCGACACCTAGTTGGCTAGCCAAGAGAGGAATGTACTCAATGATTGCCAAGCGGACACGCCAGTGCCGATCTTCTGCTAACTCAACAATTGCAGGCAACAATGACTGTGACAGCAGATCAATGCCTATCACCTGCACACCCGACAAAAAAGATACGGCATATAATTGCAAGAGTACCTGACATCCATTGACCTATCAACTTTTCTGAACAAGAGATACATCAGGAAAGAGAATCTGGCATAACAGCAAGAATTCTCCCTTTAATATTTCCTCCCAATAGTCCGTGGGGAACACTGGACAGGTTCAGGTATCATATTCAATTTGAAGAAGGGAGGGACAAGATTGAATTCAAGGTGAAACTAGACCTGGTTGACTTGATCAAGCTTGCTGATGATATTGAGTCGGACATCTGGAAATTCATCCTTCAACAGTGCAAGAAATATTGGTAGAAGCTGGTCAATAGTTGCTTCCTGCAAACAATATCCAGAATGTCCATCAGAATTTTCAATTGGCTCTACTAACATCCTTTACATGCCTGTCAGAACAGTAGCACCACTCAAATATGTGCAAACAGAATGGCTCAGCAATCTAACAGCAAATCTTATCCTCAGTCCAGCCAGAAGTTAGGAGTCCAAAAACCCTCAAAATGCAAACAAATTTAGTCACATGGTCATATTTTGACTTCTCCCAACAGACTTCACAACAATTGGCCAAGACAACATCCAAAAACACAAAAACACCAACATTCCTGAGCACTACATGAATCCCAAGTAACTGTAATTTGACAAAACATCCGGTGCACGGGCAGTGTACACTTCTGAATGACACAAATATGATCCTTAGAACATATAGAATGTAAGGAACAACACCTTTCCAAGCACAGGAGCCATGCCCATGATAACTGATGCAAGTGCAGCACGGACATGTTGTGATGAATCGGTTGACAATTCCTGCAAAGGGTTGACACCTCATTAAAAAGGCCGTATATCTTTGCTTGCAGAAAAGATCTGAACCATCAACACTAACAACAGCATCCACTGTGATGAGTAATTTGAGAGAACACTCACCTTGACACAAGGCAGAATGTATTGTGAGGCAACCTGTGGACTGACAATGCTGCAAAACTTGGTCACTTTGCCTGCAGCTGCAATACGAACTTCCGCCTCATTGTCCCGTAGCAGCCGTCCATATGCAGGTACAAGCTCCGTTCTATTCCCAGTAGACACAAGAATGAGTGCCCATCCTGTCTATATTACTAGGCAGGCACATATACATATTGCCTGGCTCTCAGTCCTGGCAGTAGAGATAAAACTTTGTGATCGATTTTTGTCAGCTGAAGGAAGGACTTCCTCCAGTTTCTAGTACACTCAGAGGAGATGCAACTACATGCCAGCTTATATTTACCAATACCACAGGAGAAGGTAGGCAGATGAAGGCCACTGATTTTCACCTAGTTGGTTCTGGTCCCACGGCCTCACAGAGCTCATACAATTGGTTGGCCACCATGTAACGGACCCGCCACGACTTGTCCTGAAAGAACAATAGCATCATGCTCTGTCTTGAGTAGAGAAATAGTTCTCAAACACTTTGATGAAACAAGAGTGGTTGGGAAGTACATGTGGTGGTGGAGGTAACAATTTTCAGCAAACAGAGGATTCCAAGAAGTTACCAACTAGTTCCTAGCAAAGAAAATCATACTCTGGCCCTCCAGTAGCCAGTCCTGATGCTGGCATGTGAGAAATGACCTACCTGGGAGAAGCCAACAATGACAGGAAGCACTTGTGCTACACAATCGGCAGGTTCCAGGAGCTTGCCGAGCGTAGCACATCCCTCCACTGCCAGAAGCCTCACTGAGTCTTGATCTGCAACCACACTTGGATATTCATGTTATGAATTTACTGCATGGGACTCAAATGTCAGACATTAATGGTACACACTGAAATGCAGTTTTTCTGGTTCACAATGCTGAACATGGCATCATCAGTAGGCCAGCACACCATCAGACAAATGCCACATGATTATCACAATCAACATCAGTCAGTCTCTATAACTCTTGGATCAGAGAGCACAGTAGTATCCCTGGTGCTCAAACCTCTCATTCAAAGACAATTCACTTACACAGAAGATTCCTCAGAACATAAACTTCTAAAAACTATTAAAGGAAAGTTGAGACTTTCAGAAGAAATATCAGACCAAGAACCGATGCACATATGTGAGAGACTTTGACAGACACCAACTGCTCAATATGGACAATGTCTCCACAAGAGAGAGCTTCTACTCTTTTGCACACTCCTATTCCCTGCCCAGACCTAGCCCCCAAATGTAAAAAACTAAAAACCATTATAACAAACAGCTCACTGTGTTATTTACTATTGAGGAGCATTCAGTACTGACATACCATCTTGGGTGAGATCCCTGAAGAAGGTCATGATATCTGATTTCAAATACAATGGTTCCACAGTTGCTGCAAACTTTCCAAGGTTACTCGCAGCAGAACGCCGCACCATGGGCATGTCATCATGACATAGCTGATTGTAAACTGACCGCAACTCTGCCCGGAGTAGTTCAGGCGCACTTGGATAAGCAATGTGAAACAGTCCACAGGCTGAAACCCGTGCTGTGAACCATTCTCCAGCACCAAGCCTCTACATCCCCCACACACACACAAAATGCTCATTCAGATAATAAAAAGATTCAAATGTACTTCCTGATTTGCTATATCATGGACAAGAAGTTTTGCACGGTATTGAGGTTCTGGAACTGATCATCTAGTCAGACTCTCCCAACACCAACAAACTATGATGCAAACCAGGGCGGACATACAATAAGGAACCCTAAAGGCATGGAATAGGTTGTAGTTTGAGGTTTCCAGCTTGCATTGCTTGGCTCCAGGATGCATACCTATGTCCTTGAAAAGTGTGTGGAATGGCGAAACCCTAAAAGAGAGAAAGAGAGAGACAGAGAAGAAAGAAAGGGAAATGCACAGAAACCCTGATACTGACCTTGACAAGGGGAATGAACCAATCTACCACATCGCGCTCCTTCATCTGGGCTCCAATGCTACACAGCGATTCCACGGCCTTCTCCCGGACGACCGTCTCCTCCACAGTGCAAAGCGTTTCCAAGGGAGGCAACAGCACATGGGCGTGCTCCACTCCTCCAACGTAGGGTATAAAGCCGCCCAGCTCATCGGCCATTGCCAAAAGCACTTCATCGTCATCATCATTGTTCTCGCTGAGGAAGGGTATAAGCTCTTTACGCGTCCGCTCCTCACCGAGCGCCCGTGCGATGGTGGGAAGACGGCGGATGGAGTTCAGCCGCAGCTGAATATCATCATTCTTCAGCTCGTCGATAAGAATTGCAATGGGATACAAGGGCTCCTCTACCATCGCCATATTAGCAGTCATCAAAACCCCCCCTTCCCCTTCCTCACTCCCTCCGTCCCTCCCTCCACTGCCCCCCCACCAGTACTAAACCCCCGCCTTTCTTTTTCGTTCCTTGTCCGATCACTTTTCGAGCTGAAGCTTTGTGCTAAAAGCAGCGTCAACAAAATGGAACTTTCCTGTCTCTCTCCTCTCTCTTTCTCTCATTGCAAAAACCGCTTTGCGTTCTCTCTCTCTCTCTCTCTCTCTCTCTCTCTCTCTCGTGCATCTAGACCTATTTTCCCGTCTGCCAAAAACAGCCCCGTTCGCCGCGATCGAACGAGACCGCTTCCGTTGCGCTCGCCGCCAATCTACAGTCGCCACCTGGCAAAATAGTACCTCCATATAGTGAAACAACCAATGGAATCCGAACACGTGGCAGAAACTTTGGAAAATCGTCTAACAAGGATCGGGTAGCCTGCCTAACCTAGCAAGGGTTACATAACAAAATTGAAAGGAAAAAAAAAGAAAAAAATCCCTAAGACATTGCTTGCAAGGATTTTCTTATTAAATTTTGTGATATTGCTCAAATTGCAATCATCCATTAAAAAATTCAACCATATCTAGCAATATTTTACATATGAAATTAGAAAAATCTTAAGCACCCTTTCATGTTGTAGGCAATTGTGGTGGGAAAATATATATATATTGTTTCTTGGCAAATTTTTTAAAGGGAAAAAAGAATTGTAACCAAAAAGAATTGTAACATTTTTTTGCAAATTGGCAAAAATTTGCCAAAAAACAAAATGACATTCAATACATGATGTGCCTTCAAAATTCAACATTGTAATAAAAACCTTCAAGATTTTTTCTTAGTATATTTGGAGGCACATAAATAATTGTCCTTCAACTCCACTTTAGCCGGTTGTCATTCGCTTCCAAAACTCTTAGTTCCCCATGTGTTAACATACACAAACCATTGGTTCTATCCTTAGTGAACTAGTTACCAATGCACTAATTGCCCTCTTCCAAAACATTAAAAAAAAATTATCAAATCAACCCTCACTCCCTACCTCTCTCCCAAATGGAAAAATAATGAGAGCCTAATTATTTATTTATGTATTTTTGAATGACACAAATGAAAAAATCATTGCAAAGAAGAAACACAACACCTAGGCCTATCATAGCACAATCCAACAAACCAAGTAGACTTGAAGCAAATGAACAAGTTTCTACACCAAAACTTGTTAAAGGTCTCAAAATGTGAATCCTTGTCATGAGGAGCATTCCTAATTGAATCCAACCATCAATCCTAGGTAGTGTAGTAATGTGAATTGTTGTCATGAAGAGCATTCCTAATTGAATCCAAGCATCAATCCTAGGTAGTGCTACTACAATTCAATAGGCTATTCAACATAAAGTTTTGAACTTTCTAACTTTGTGATCTTGCAATCTCTCTTATTAAAGATTATTAAATATAACATCATTCTTTTCTCTCTAAATTACACAAAGGGTTGGTTATACCCAACAACAATAGCTTAACAACACTATGAAAACCTTTTGGCACTTTAGCACTAAATATATTGTGCTTCCATTGTATTGGGCAATGCCTTGATGTCTAATCCCCATACAATAGATTGTTAAGGATTTTGTCAATGATCTCTCATACCTTTTGAACATTTCCACATTCCTAGAACTTGTGCATGACTAATTCCTTCACATCACCACAAAGCAAACAATTGTAGATAATCGCGTTGTCAATTTTGTCCTTTCAAACATTAACAAGCACAACTTTATTCCAAAGCATCCATATGAATTCAGCCTCTTTTCTTTTATATATGATTGTGTCATGTGTCAAACCATTTGAGTTTAAAACTTGAAGGGAACACTCCATATGACCTTTCTTCAACAATGTTCACTTTAGTTTGGAGGCCCTTAGCAACTTCCTTCCCACAATGGTGTTGTTTTTTTAATGCAATGGGTTTCTGTCAGTTTGACAAAGGACCTCTTCAATGCCTATTGCCTTGTTTCATTGATTGTCAAAAAAAAATTCCCCTTGTGGTCTTCCTCAATATTTTTCTTAAATTAATATCTTGTCCCATGAATGTGGGTATTCATTTCATGCCTTTGTGGAGACCTTGATGAAATTTCTTAGTGTTAAACTATTGACCTTTATAAAATGGAATTTCCTTCCGAAAATTTGGGAGAGAATTTCGTCTTCAATCAAGATTTTCCAATTTGTAGCAAGATTTTCCAAAACAAACTTCCCCTATCTTTAGGGAATTTTAAATAAATATTTTTATCATTTAGTTTCTTTTTGTTTTATTGAAGTAAATTTTTAAAATTTTGGAATAAAACTAGATTTAACTTTTGAAATATAAAGGTAGACTTTTCATAACCAAATTTATAAAAATAAACATTACAAAAGAAATCAAAATAAAAATAAACAAAACATATGAAATTTTTTAAAACTAATACAAAATCGTAAAAATCCAAACATAAACAAAATATACTTGATTGAAATGAAAGTTCATATCAAAATAGAAACAAAACATGTTGAAATAACATCAACAAAATCATATAGACAAAGTAGTTCAAAATGTGCTTGAAAAGAAAAATTGAAAGGAAACAATACATATATGCACAAATAAAGTAGAAAATACATCAAATATTTCAAAGTTCATAGAAAGAACTTCAAAATGCATGAAATAAAAAAATCATAAATCATAAATAAATGGGTCTAAAACATGAAACAAAGTTGTCTTCAAGTTTCAAACAATCCTTCAAAATCATAATCGTTTTATTAGAATTTGTCAAGTCAATTCAAGTCTTCAAAATGCATGAAATACCAAGATTACATTAAATTTACAAGAATTCATTAACTACACTACATATATTGTCAATCTTTTCCGTGGACAACTTGCATATTGCAATGTATACTTGTTGTAGATGTGTGAAATTACAAGGTTGAATTAAATCCATACAAGAATTCCCTAACTACACTAGAGGTATTGTTAATCCTTTCCATGGCCTTGTGTATTACGAAATATACTTGCTACAATAATTGGATCAAAGATTGAAAGTGTGATGTTATAATTTGTTAGATTTGAAATTTAATGACCATCGATGTGTGTGAAGACAATGGGTAGAATAATGGGCTTTCGCTCATGCTTCTACACATCATCCTCAACTTTAATCCAAAAAGCCACATCCATATCATCATAGACATGTGTGATAATCTCACAAAACGTAAAAGCATTAAGGACAGTACTTGGAAAAATTGTCATCAATTCTTCTTGCACAATAATTTTTTCGTTATCCTTATTAGAAGGATGATTTACCATTGTTGCTAAAGAGAGTGAAGGATCTAAACCCTGAAAATAAAACAAAAAATAAATATCAAATTTACACATTTAATAGAGATAGAAAAATGAAAAAACAAAATCTGAATCACACAAAACACAAAATGTGCCTTCAATTGTTTGATTATTTAATACTCAAGACTTGAAGAAGTTGTAATTGATTTTTTTACAAATAATTTTTTTCATTATCTTAATTTGAAGGATGACCAACCATTGTTGTCATTGCAAAAAGAGTGAGGCTTTCGAACCCTACAAACAAAAAAGATCAACAAAACAAAAACACAAAAATAGAAAACAAAAAAAAATCACAAAAAATAAATAAATGCACCTTTTGCTTTTGAATTTTTTTTGTTTTGCGACAAGGGCTTCCTCAAAAGTTAAAATGTAATCACTATTAATTTCACCTAAAATGATTCTTTACATAGTTTAATTTTGAATATCCTCATTGGTGTGATCATATATGCAATAAAAAAAAAATACAATTTCCTAGCATGAAGAAAATGAAACTAAGACACACAATTTGAAAAATAGAAACTTACTTTGTAGAGGCTTTGGGATCAAGATGCCCAAAAACCTTCATACCATATTTTGGAGGTACCAAGGTTTCTGACATCCTTAAATCATTGTAATACCACTACTTGTTTTGTTAGTGAATTCCTTCCCTTGAATTCTGGCAAACCTTTAATTAGGCATTTATTTAAAAGGCACAATGTATTTTTACCCACTAGAGTTTTCTTGAACCAAAGTTTCTCTAACAAATCCAACCTTATTTTTGGAATAAGAAGCAACAAATGAGGAAAAGAATCATGCTGCTTAGGTCGGTGCTCCATCAAAACCTTATATGTTTGGACAACATTTGGGATGTAACAATTCACAAAAGGTTTGTGATCATCTGCACCATAATGGCTCACATCAAATTTCCCATTTTTGCTCAAACCTTGTTGAAACCTATAAAGAAAAAAAAAAGAATTTTAATTGCAAAAGACTTTCAATGTGACATTAAATAACTAAACTCCTAAAATTATATAATGAATTTAATAATAAACAAAAACAATTCACTCAAGTAAACACCAAACTTGTCTATGTGAAAGGAAAATTTGGTGTTATTCACATTTATTAGTTCATGGCATTGTTGATTAAAAATTCCATGTGCAAAAATAGCCATACCTCATATTAACACCATTAGGCATGTTCACTTAACATTTGTCTTAATAAAACATTAAGCAATCCTATAGAAGCAAAATAACATCAAATTTTTGTTTTTTGACCAAGATTAGTTACAATTGATCTTTTAATTGCTTGGTTTGCAACAACTTTGACACATTATTACACATGGTCTATTCAAATGTTGAATTTTGCAACAATTTTTTTAGATAGGGCAAAGTTTATTTCTTGTTTGGCTTTGATTATTTGTTCAAAAGCCCTAAACAAACTTGTAATGTTATAACTATATAACATTAAAACAACTTAAGGAACAAACAATATTTTGAAAGTATAACCAAATGAAACCAAAAATAAAAAGTTCACACTTGCCTTGTTGGTGGGTACTATAAATTACCATTTTTCATGGAGACTTGCAACATAAATTCAATCAAACAATCAACAAAATACTTGGGGTTAGATTTGTGAAGCTCACCAATTATCTTTGATGTATCAAACTTTTTATATCGTCTCCATACATCAAATGCATTCTTCGCCCAAAATTCAAAATGTACATTTTTCCTTAAGCTTCATGCCTTCACAATTTCAATCTCTTTCAAGTCAAGATCTCAAATTGAGTTTACAAAATCTTTTTCATCAACATCCTCATCAAGGTTTGAAGGGTTTTCAAGATTTTCACCATATTGAATCAAATCTATGAGATCAATTTTCAAAAGAGAATTGAAAATCATATCAGATCCATATTTGTCAGAAAATTCTTCTCCATGGTTCATATCATCACATTGTGTCTTGAAACCTCCAAAATCAACATCAAACTCTTGATAACCTAAGCAACTCTACTTGAGGCCAAATAGTCCTTGTAAGTGTAATGATTTATATAAAAAAAGAAAGAATAACAACAAGAAAACATCACTTCAAGAAAACATAATATACACATAACTATAGAAATAAACAAATTACAATACACAACTTGCATAAAAAAACATGGAAAAATGTTAGAATAGAAATATCAAAACAATAAATCTAGATATTAATTCAAGATCAAACAAAATAAACACAAACAATTGTGCAAAGAAAGAATGAACAAATGCACTAGGAAATTTTTCAATAACAATGACTTACAAATATCACCCAAAATAAATATATTCAAAATAAATAAGAAATGAAAAAACACTTATGAAAACACAAATGTAAAAAAGACGGTGACAAAGCTTGTTGATTGTGCAATTACTCATGTTGTGAACAAGTCGTAATGAAATAAGGCAAATAATATAACGAAACCAACATGTAAACATATTAATATGATCATTTGGACAAACATCAATTCATATTTGAAAAACCTACAAGGCATTGAACAAACAAAATTTTAAAAACAATCAAAACAACAAAGAGGAATATACGAATGTCATAAAAAAAAGTTCAATAAAGGTATACAAGATAATATCATAATTACAAGATGTTAAAATAAAAAGACATTGATAACTCAAAATGCAATAAGGATGTCACTCAAAGAATGTTTAGCTTGTAAGTAGGCCACTATATGAATCAAGAATGGAAAAATCACTTGTAGAAGACCTACAATCAAACAAAAAAATTCAAATAAAAAATTCCAAAAATAAAGACGATTGAAGAGCAACACAAAAAAATCATCACCTTCATTTGTGTACAATGAACCACCAAAAGAAAGTAAAGAAAAAATCTACTTGAGCTAAGTGGAGCCATGGGGAGAATTTTTTTTCGAAATAATGGCATCAATAGGTGAACAACAATATGAGTCATCATTGGGACCATTTTTATAGTCATCTTCAAAAACATCCATACATATCTATTATTAGATGGGATCATAACATACAATGAATAATAGCCATTTGATGGCCCATTGGAAACTAAGTTTATTTAATTAGAACTTCAATTTTTTTTAAATGCACCAAAAGTTATGCAATCCAACCCATTTGATGCACCCTAAAGTGTGATATCAATCTTTGTACATATCATCAATGTTGATGTTATTTAATCTTAGCAGCCCCTTTGCATTGCCATCAAATGAATTGTCCATTCAATAAATGGCCATGAGAATCCAATGAATTATATCCATCCAAGATTTACTTAAAATAAGTCTTTCTACACTCATATAAGTTGTTTAAAGATTATTATAGTTTTTCCTAGTTATCATTATTTGATTTAACACCTTTTCAATCAAATGCATCAATTTTTTTACATGGGTAAAAATGGAAAGAAATTTTGTAAATGTCTTTACAACAAGTAAAACGTTATGACTTGGGCATTGTCAAAATGTGGAACCCACTCTTGGCTCCCACTTCGAACATGTCCCCTATTTTCAATAATTCCTTAGACCTCAAGCTTTTACACATATAAGATACCCATCATGAAATTATGTAAGTTGAATGGAAAGTATTATCATTTTAGGAAATGTTTAAAAGAAAAAAAAACGTTTTTTATGCATAAATAAAATCAAAATTTGATGTGAAAACCTCACACAAACCATTCACATCCATTCACACCTTGGTAGTTTCATGGGAAAACTTGACATGGACCCTTTCAGATCTTGGTAGGGATGACCTACTATGGACTAGGTGTTTATTACCTTGAGTTTGGTTACCTACCTAGGTGAAGTGTGAAACTAGGTTGATGGCCTATTACCCCATTGTGCATTAACAAACAATTTAACGTTGACACTAGGGTTATCAAAATGGATGTCCTTTAGTTAAGGACGTCTTCCCCAAATGTTTTTAAAGCATGTTGGCATCTCTATTAGAGCAATTTTTTAATGCACCTTTTCTTCACCCATAATTATTATTTAAGTATGGACAAAGGTTTGAACTTTTTTCTTAATGTGCACAACATCTTTCCATGCATCTTAGTGCCCCCCATATCCTTCCAAACACTCAAAAAAAAACTTTAATTGTTTTTTTGGCATCCTTCCTTCTCAACACATCTAGCATCCTTAGGCATACTTTCCAATCCCCCCCCCCCCTCCCCCGCCCCGCCCCCCCAAAATGTTTTCTAACATGATTATTGATTCATTTTCAACAATAATCAATTTTGAACCTAGATGGGACATCTTTCAAACCCAAAACTTTCTATCTAGACCTAAGTTTTATCAAGAATGCCCAAATTTGGCACATCCTAAAGGTTGATGGCAAGTCTTGGGATGTCCTAACAAATAGGGATGTTGGTTGTTGACCATGGTTGACATGGCATTTATTGAATCTTGTGAGGGAAAAAATATTTTGACAAGCTCAAGGGTGTGTTAATTTGTACCATTGGTCATTGCATATACCAACTAGTGGGTGAAAGCATGGTAAAATGGACCAAAAAAATGGTTTTAAAAATTAAATGGTCCAAGTTTTTACACAAGTAAAAAAAAATGGATTGAAAATAATTGAAAATTGCATTATGAAAGCATGGTGATTTTCTTTGAGTCTGTAATAAATTGATTAAATAAAATAAAATATAATATAATAAACATAGGTGACACGACTGTTTAAAATTGGTTGATAAAATTTTGTTCATACTCATATTTCCATTAGAATTTTGATATATTATGATTTTAGTATGTAAAAGTTAAAAACATACAAATACATTTTATGCGTACATCATGAACTAAAGATGGAAAAAATAAAACAATTCATCTACTTTCCCCTACTTAAACAAATTTAGACAACTTAAAAAGTAGAAAAAAATTAATATTTGCAATTTTGAAAAACTATGTAAATACATATTAAACATGTTTTCAACATAATTGTACCAAAGTTAAAGATTATCCTCATGTTAATCATTGAATAAATTAATTCTATTTCCAATATATTAAAGATTATTTATGACTATTTATGACTAAGGTGTAAGTACCTTGCTAATTCCCACAATTGCAACGGAATGCATCCTAAGGTAGGTTCTCTAGTTCCACACATTTTGGGATTAAAGGGGCATGTGAAAGCTCCAAACTAACACTAGGACACAAATGCAAGCTCATCAACAAGTCAAACTTGTACAAAACTAAATAAAAAGTTGGCTCCCACAAGTTGGAACCAAGTATTGTTAAGATTTAATCTTGGGCAACTTAAATTCATTTGATTCACATGATTTGAACCTTTGGGAGGAGGCACCATTTCCCTCCTTGTAATATACTCTATGATTGCCAACACGGGGTTACATCAAAATGGGTATAATCCCCAAGACTACCAAATGAGAGTCCTAAAACTTAATAAATTATGAATCTTGCAATTTTGTAAGCTCGTAATTCCCACATCTTAGTTTCAATTGAATCTTTCCAAAGGTCAAAGTTGTAAGCTCCAAAAATAGTTTTCCAACTTTGTATCACATGATCAATTTGAAGGTCATTTGACCCATGTTTCCTAGATTGGGAATCAAATTGTCAATTTGATTCCCAACCATTATTTAGACCGTAACTTTTAGTTCACAACAAATTCAAATGGATAATAGAAACCCACTTTCAATATCTATTTTCAAGACATTTCAAATTTTATGTTGGGGGTTCTATTTGGATCACATTTATTATTTACACATTTGTCTTAAAAATTTTATATGTACAAAAATATTGGTTTTTAGATGTTCAAATTTCAATATAAACCCAACATTAATGTTAATCCCTAAGTTTTTCACTTGTAATTGCAATTGGAAATGCACAATATGGTGTTTTCAAATATTATGTGCATTTTGAAAAACCTAATAAATTGTTTTAGTATAAACACAAAGTTGGAAATTTCTAATGGTTTAGGGTTAAAATTTGTTTACCTTCATTCTTCACATTAGTAATGCATGTCCATAATATTCAAACTATTCTTTGAAAAATGAATTGAACATATATTACATCAGGTTTTATTTTAAATTATTTGAAACTTTCATCTTTCTTTGTATCAATTTCAAATCTTAACATCTTTGAATATATTATCAATAGATCTAGGTCATTAGGTTAAGCCCATAAGCACCACTTGGTTTTCCAATGAAGATAAATGGTTTAAAAACATTTGCATGAGCAAAAATACATAGTTTAATATTATAGATTGTTTGAAATTCGTTTTTCAAAAGCAAAACACTAAGTATTGCAAAGTAGTTCCCATAATGGTTCATGTATGTTGTGCAATTTATAAGTTGGCTAAAGGTGCCAATTTTCTTACCTATAATGACCCTTCACTATAGGGAAGTTGACAATCTCTTTTATTTTGCATTAATTTATTAATGCATTCAATTTTGCATACAAAAATTTAATCATTTGACCCCAAGGAAGGGTAATGGCCACTACAATGGAAATGCTTTCAAATTGGTGTGATTTGCCTAGTGTCCAAAGTGCACATTCCAATTGTTAAACCTTTTTCATATCTTGAAAACTATTAATACCACAAGATAAGTGGGTACAGTTGGTGGCACAAGTAGTTGTAAATTGCAAAATAATGTTTACTAATGTTTTTGTGGCCTTTTAAAACATGCAAATAATTTAAGGGTGTTGCATAGGTTTAGTTTGCATAATTTTTTTCAATACTATGGTTTGTTTGAAACTAACACAAGTTCTCAACATGAGTTTCCTCCTTACATTTTGGGTGACAAAGATTATTCACTAATATCTTGGATCATGAACCCCATTTAAAGAAAATGCCAACATACAAATTTGGAATTATTGTACAAAATGTAGCATTAAAGGGGTCATTTTGTAGTGGAGAATGCCTTTAACATCCTCAAAAAAACTTTCAAATAATTTCATACATTTGTTGTTTGTTTCAAAATTTATTACAATTTCAAACTAAAGCTAATATCTAAATACTAATGTGGATTATTGATGTGGAAATGTAATTGAATCTATAATTAAATACTGCACATAGAATAATTACCATTGTTGATGAACAAACATCCCATGCAATTGAATAATTAACAAAATTGAATGATGCAATGAGTAGGGAGTTGAACAATTATTTTGGAAGGTAAAATTCATTCACACGATGAGCATATGTAGGTTTATAAACCTTCAACTTGTTGCAAAATTTGATTCAAAGTTGAATCAACATTGCTATATTATTTTATATTAGTTTATTACTAATGCCAAAATCCAACATTATTTTTTATCTTCATCAAAATCATTTTGTGGAAAGAGAGGTCCCTTACCTTTGTCATGTTTGAAGGCCATGCTCATGACTTATGTCAAACTTGTAAGTGTTTTGACCATGCCCATTTGAATTTCATTTATCACCTTATCTTTAAATTTGAAATAGTCTAGTTATTTTTCCGATATATTGTCTTGAGTCTATGATCGTTTGTCCTCCAAAGAAAATTTGGTTTCATGCATGTGATTTTTCATGTGATCTATCAAATTCACAAACATTCAACTACCTTTTTCTATTGTGTTAACCATGCTCCTATGAGCTAAAAGTTAGTTACGTTTTACTTTAGTGATAGCAATGTTTCTTGCTCCTCCATTTCCTACATTTCTAAATCCTTTGTTAATTGACTATGATGTTTAAAGCCTTGTATGCATTGGGTTTTTTGTTACATTATGTGTTTGGGTTTTCACTAATGTTTGTACTATAGTTGGGGTTTTCATTGGAATTTGCATTGAATTTGTTGTTTTGATTGACGTCTACATTGGACTTGGGGTCTACATTAGAATTTGCATTGGAGTTATTATCTTCATTGATATCTAAATAAAAAAATCTTCATTGGTGTATGCATCGTCATTTATGTTGGCCAGCATTGGAATGTCATTGAGGTTTATAATGGGTTCATTCATGGCCTTTGTGAAAGATTGTGAACATGCAAGAGGCAATATGATTTCAAAACTTGAGACATTGTGTACAAATACCTAAGCTAACTATTATTGGTTTTTGGGGGACCTTCATTTCCATTGTGAACATGTTCTTTTCTTACATTGTTGAGATCAATTGGGTCTTCAATGTTGACTCTGATTGGTTTGTGGATGTTTGATTCTTGCATGAGATCACGAATGTGCAATGGATGGAATATAAAACTTTTTCCCATGAATTCAAAAAAATGTCATAATGGGTTTTATTGAAATATTGTGGCAAATGGAGATGATGAACATAGGTCCCCATATGTAGGTATTACAAACAATTTATAGTGGAAACAATGTCATAATTGTAGCCATTTTGATTTAGTTCATACATATTTTACTAAATTTTGTTTACCCAATTTATTTATGGAATGGACGTTATAATACATCTTTTCATGTAATTATTATAAGTATGTATTATTGGATTATGGTTTAGGTTTAAGGTTGGGATGCATAAATTAATTAATAAGTTTTTCACAAATTTATAATAATTAACCTATATTAGGGTAAATTTGGGGGTAAATTTTTAAGGTTTAGACATATGTGAAGTAATACAATTAAATTTTATATCTTGTTCAAAAAGAGTGCAAAAAAATAGTTGGAAAGATTAGACAAAAATTATATATATATATATATATATATATATATATATATATGGTTTTTTACGAAATTTATTTGATTTTTTTTAATATTAAGGTTATTTTTTGGTCAATAAATGTTTGTAGATTAAAAGTTTTAAATTTTCGTGTCTAATTTTTTTTGTTTTGCATTATATAATTTGTATAATTTGTATGATTTTTTGGGTTTGGGGCATATATCACTAGGGTTTTTTTTGTTAAGGTTTGTATAGTTAAAATTGTAATAAGGCTTATGGTAAAATATCATTTGGAATTTTAAGGTTATGCCTTATGATTTAATGTTTAGGAATTTGATTTATATATATCAGGGCTTAAGGTTTATACTTTATACTTTGTTCATAGTATGTTTTTGATTTTATCACTTGTTTAAATCTATAGCATAATGATGAATTTCCTTTGTTTCCATATGTTCCATAGTTGTTAAAATTCAATATTTTCTAACCCATTTTTGTTTAAATGTAATATTAGTATTGTATTGTGATAATTCATTAACCATGAAACATAAAAATACTTTTGAAATATTTGATCACTCGACAATATACCATGAAATTCATGTTTTCAAAATTATTTGTTCATATTATAATATGAATTAACATATATATAAATGAACATAATGTAAGATTGGTTTAGATTTTGGGACATATAAAATAATTGACATTTTTTTTACAAGTCTATAATAATTAAAATAAATTTAGGGTGCATTTTGGGTGGAATTTTTAAGGCTTAAGCAAATGTAAAACAATGCAATGTCATTTTATATTTTTTTAAAGAAAGTGAAAAAACTTAGCTTGGAAATATTACCAAATGGTAAAAAACATACTTGTTTTTGTGTTTTGTTACAAATTTTATTTAATTATTCAAAAAATTAAGGCCAAATTTTTAATTGATGAAAAAAAAATACGTGTGTGGGTATTGTATAATTATATGAATATTTAACCCTAAATGCAATACCTATATTCAAATTTGTTCCAATATAACCCATAGGTGATTTAGATGACTCGAGGTGTAGACCCAACTTTAAATGCAATACCCACATGTAAGGTCATTTCAAAATAACCATTATGTAATGTGTGGGCTTTGAATGAAAACCAAAACTTATATGCAATATTTACATGCAAGTTCATTATGAAATAATCCATAGGTGATTTAGACAACCTTATGTGAATAATAAACCCTAAATGTATTACTCACATGTTTTGCAAAAGATGTTAAACATGTAAGATTGTTAAACAACTATTTGCGAACCTAAATGCGAGTATTGCATATTTGAAATGACTTTATGAAAGTTAGAATGTAAAGGATGTAAGTATTTCATGTTTGGTTTCATGCTAATGTTAATAATTTAATTAGAATGTGGGCATTGTTTTCAAAATATTTAAGTGATGTGAGTTCTAATATATTAGATGTAAATATTACACAATGTATATTTTAATCTTTGTAAACGTTAGACAAATTAATTATAAAATGTGCATATCAAACTATTTAAGTTTTGATTATTACATCTAAAATATTAAGAAGATGATAAAAACAAGGCATATATGATTAACCGTATATGCATCAAATAAGCATGATTAAAAGAAAATGTTATATTGATAAAAAATGTAAAAGAATGGGTGCATCAAAAAATGCTAAAAAACCCAATAAAAAAAGGGTTTTTTCATAATATATCAAAAGACCTAAGTTTTTTGAATGGATAGTTCAAAAAAATGAGGAGTTGAAAAAATCTAGTTAACTATATAAATCATATCGTTATTTATAGTGTTGTTTTAAATTTAATAAATAATTGTTACATTTGAAACCCTTGTTGTATGACAAACATTGTATAAATGATAGGATTATATCTCAACGTGAACTGCATTTGTAACAAACTCTTCATTTGTTGTGCCTTAAACTTAATAAATATCAAAAATCACCAAATTAAACCCCAACCTTAAGCTTTGAGCCGGTCAAGCTTGGTAGCTCTCCCAAGCTTTGACGATGAAATGAACAAGAAGGTGAAAGAGGTACAAACGAGGAGGGGGAGAAGAGGGAAAATTTTGGGCGCAGATAAAGGGCTTAAAAATCTCTGGGCAAGGGAAGAAGTTGGGGAAGAGGATGTGTTTTTGGTTCATCCTCAAACCAGCTTGAATAGCCTCATCCTGAATTGTTGCACTGGTAGCTGCTGGTTCACTCCAGCCCATTGCATTGAAGAGATGGACAATAATTCTTACCATGTAGGTCAACACTGTCACTTTCTTATTTTCGGGTTTGAGATGGACACTCAAGAGAATGGAGAAGAAGACACATGCATGAAAATTCTTTTGAAGGAGATGAAAAGTTGGGAGATGATTAAAATGCAAACCACTATAAGAATATGGGCTACACCATTTCCTTGTAACATTAGGGGAATCTAGTTCATTTAATCACATAAGTTTTGGTGGACGAATTCAAGCGCATATGCGCAGTCCTTCTGTCGGAGGTTCAATTTGGCGATGGCAGTAGTGTGGGTTGTTTTGCTCTATTTTAGGAGGGATTTTGGACTTGTTTGCATCGATGTTTTGTGAACAGATAGTGCGCGTCGTCGCTGCCAATTATCAAATCAGTCATGATCATCGGTAAGTCTCGGATTCGCTCGTTGCGTGATATTTAGTTTTTTACTGTGTTTTTTTTCGTCTTTGTTTGTATCCGCAGGAAGCAAGGCGTCATTATCTGATTCGGAAAAGGAACGAGAAATGGGAGAGAGTAAATGATGTGTGTGGAAACCGAATCCTTGAAAATAGTTGAACGTGGTATGCAGAGAAATTAAAATTACTGTCTCTTTCGAGATTTTTGGCTACTTTGCATTGTGAACCTGGTTTTTATCTTATGATTGATATAAATTTGTTGTTTCCTCGCGCTGTTTTTGTTATGAGAATTTTGGGTTTAATACTTTGCTGGTATGAAGAGCGAAATCCTACACAGCTTGACCAAATGCCCACTACACCCTAAACCGTAAACCCTCGAGTCCCATGCAATTGAGTGAAGTTTTTAATCTGATGTTTGATATAGATTTTTTGCTACTCGTGCTATTTTTTTAATGACTGGTAGCTTGACCAAATGCCCACTAAACCCTAAATCCTCAAGACCCATGCAGCTGAGTGTAGTTTTTCATCTGATGTTTGATATAGATTTGTTGCTCCTCACGCTATTTTTGTTCTGAGAATTTTGGCTTTAATATTTTGGCTGGTATGAAGAGCAAAATTCTACACAGCTTGACCAAAATGACCACTAAACCCTAAACCCTTGACACCCATGCACCTGAGTGAAGTCTTTGATCTGATGTTTGATATAGATTTGATGCTCCTCATGCTATTTTTGTTTTGAGAATTTTGGGTTTAATACTTTGCTGGTATGAAGAGAAAAAATTTACACAGCTTGACCAAAATGCCCACTAAATCCTAAACCCTTGAGACCATCTATGCACCTGAGTGAAATCAGTGTTGAAATGTTGCTGCTACATATGTCTACTTGGTAACCACTTGAAACTACATCCCGAAAAATCTATGAAGTTTATTGGAAGACACCAGAAGTGATGGCCCAGCCTGTGTCCTAATTTGGTGAGTCCCATTCTCTTTTTTCAGAGCTTCTGGAGTTTCTATATTGATGCTGAAGAAATGGAATTGCAACTTTCTTTCCATTGCCATTGAAGAAGTATCAAAGAACAGATTGATTCTGAGAAGTTTTTCAATGGAGCAAGCCAGGAACAAGAACTTTTGTTGATGATGGTAGCTGGAATCACACTTGGTAGTTTCATTTGCTGCTATGTTGCTGAATCTGAAATTTTGATAACCTTAGTATCAAGTCATCTGAGTGGAGACACAAACCACCCACCCGCAGGTCTCTATCTCTTTGGCTCTGTGTGTGCATCAGATCAAACTTCACTGGAAATGAGGTTGATGTCTGAACGGCAGGACATGCACAGTAGCACTAAGTTTTACTCTTGAACCCTCTTTGTTGGCATGTCTCTGCCTTAGGCTTAAGTGCTTGCTTGTAGGTGAGCTACTATTTCAATAATGCTATTGCAAATATTGCAGAGATCTGAACTCACAGTGGATGTATTGTGGATCTAGTCTTCCTTCACCTATCTTCAGCACCCTTGTTCATTCAGCTACTGGTGATGGTGGATTATGGGACTGCAAAATGATGGAGAATGTAGCAGTTTGAAACATATGAAGGCCACTGCAATTTTTATACTATCACTGCAGATGGGTGTTGATCCCAGTGAGAATTTTCATGTCAGGTAATTATAATCTTGGGAATAAAGAGCTGTTAGAGTTATTTGCCGACAATTGATCATCAGGTCAGGTGTCCAGAGAGATGAGAAATATCATGGTTGGGCTCAGATGGGAAGGAGTTTTGCTTATCAAATCGGGAGTGATTCATTCGGGAAGATTGCTACATCCAGAAACAGGGTTGTCATCACCAACAAATTCTGTCTGCAGGCCAGCTTCCTTGCCTACATTTCTTCTTTGTACCATGATCATTTCAGGCTTTTGGTCAGTTGCGACTTTCCATTGACCTTGAAATATTCTCTGTGTCCCTTGTCAACATTGGCTGCATACCCCACAAGTGTACTAGGACATGCTGAATTCTGATACATGTACAAGTTGCACTTGTGGCTGACTGGATGCTACATAGAATTGCTTCCAAAGAAGTAGGTCCCACATAGGTGAAGGTATTGTTGCATCATTTGTGTCTTGCAAGCATGTAAATGGAATTGGAAGGAAGTGGCTACTGGAAGGAATCTCCTTTCCAAAAACTGACCACACATGGGATCTCTTCCTTGGATCCTCATGCAGCTTGCAGTCAATGAATGGGGCTAGCTGTACATTCCCGATCCAGTTTTTGCTTCATGAGATTGTAGTTGCTATTCTAGTGCTTGTCTTCAATTACCAATAGAACCTGGAGTTAGTGATCTGATGCCTTTCTCACTTTGGATGCCAGGTTTTGCTTGCAACATTGTTCTGTGAAAACTTTATATGGAGGTGGTCTTTACAGTGCTGTTCTCTTTTGCTGAACACAAATCAAGTCAGAGGAAAGGAAACCCGTTCAAGTCTTATTGGGAGTGTTGGTGGACTTTTCAGAAAAACAATCTGGTTGGTGCATGCTGCTTGATCAGGAATATAATCCTATGGTGTGTTGGTTGATGCACAATCCAAGTTTCTCTCTTTTTGTTTGACTAGACCAACAAAGCTGTTTTAGCCTTATTTTCTCTGAATGCAAAGTTGGGGAAAATGATTTAGCTGGATTGCATTGAATACCGGCTACGTGATACTAGGATTTGGCCTCCACAAGGACAGTCAGGGTCTGAGCAACAGACCTTATGCAAAGGCTTGCTTTCTATGAAAGTAGCGTGGTGCCATGTCCGCTTGGCACCTGGTTTGTAGTTCGACCCACATGCTTCAGTTTGCACCCATCTCTTTACAAATTCAAATTGGGGAGCTTTGATAGCTTATTTATGTGGGGCTTTTTTGGTTGCAGGAGGTTCATCCCATGTTGTGCTGTACAGCTTTTGAGATGGGATGGTTGGCAAACAGTATTCTGGATTTCCTTATGTACTGAAGGTGCTTGCATGCTCTCAAGGATATCAGAACCTCTTTCTCCTTGATATGGATATTCAGCTCCTGGTAACTACTGCATTTTTTGAGGAAGTAAAACCTTAGAAGATAGTAGAACCCAGATGGACATACCACGGCTTGTTGTACCTGGATTCTTGATCGGATTGTTTGTCCACCAAATTCAAATAGTGAATAAATACATGGGCAAAAGCAGATATGAAGCCATGAATTTAGGGGTTTTACGGTTTAGGGTTAGCTGTTTTGCAAGGATTCAGCTATCATGTTGCACCAAGCTGTTGAGGGTGTTTGATCTCTTACAAACATGGTTGCAACCCATCAGTTGGAATTGGACTTTTTGTCCCACTTCCTAACCTCTCAAATAGGTATTAATGCAATCTGAAATTTGTTTTGGTGATCTTCTACTGAAATAGGTGGCAACTAATGGAGTTAGATGATTTAGTTATAATGTTTTATTGCTCAAATGGTAGTGGTTGTTGGGCAGAACAGGAGCTTTAATGTGAGCCAGCTTGGTGTTTGCTCTATTGTGCACAGAAGTACCCGCAATGGGGCACATGGTAGATGGTGCTATAACCATTTGTCAGTAAGTAACAACTATTGTCCTCCTTTTCCAATATGCCCTTTTGGTAGCTTGCATGGCAGAAATATAACTCTGTACTTTGCAGTATT
The DNA here is from genome assembly GCA_963921925.1 of Sphagnum tenellum. Classification (NCBI taxonomy): domain Eukaryota; kingdom Viridiplantae; phylum Streptophyta; class Sphagnopsida; order Sphagnales; family Sphagnaceae; genus Sphagnum; species Sphagnum tenellum. The sequence continues at coordinate 19,564,528 of OY998142.1, read as the reverse complement.
ATACTTATTCAGTCATATTATTTCTTACACACCTGACTGCTTCTGTGACAAAGGAGGGAGATCCATGTAAAATTTTGTTCCTCTGGCTAGCTAGACTTTAAAGAGGAAAAAGGAAAAGGGGGGTGGGGGGGGGGGAGAATTCATTGTGAAGCTCAAAAACTTATGAAATGCAAGAAAAAACAAGATGTATCTTTGCTTTTCTTGCTTTTTTTCTTTTGGTTTTAACTGCAATTATTTCATTTTATTTTTGGGTGTGTTGGTTTTCGTTTCATATGGCCCTCCCTCTCATTGCTCCTCACCATTTTTGGCCTGGGGCTAATATCCCCTGCCTCAGTGAGTGGGTACCTATTTTGTCCTTCTGATTACTTTCTGAAAGAGCCATCAAATATTGGTTACCTGTGAACTGAACTTTCTGCAGTGACAAATAGGTAGAGAGACTCTCAATTGTGACAGTGGGAAATTAATTAGTAGGTCAAATGAGAAGTGAGAAACTCACTTGAGAGGTTTTGGAATACAGCGCATGGATGGTTGGTTGCTGGTGAGAATAAGTGGTCGGTAAAGCCTAAGGCCTGACTGGAACAAGGGCCCACCCAAGGCAGAGCCAAGCGTGGGCATGACTCCAATGAAGGCTACAGCTGAGGTCTTTACCTTGTGTAAAAACTGAGGCAGATTTTGATGTCATGAACGAGTGGGAACTGGAAGAGAACTGCGAGTGGGGGAGGTGGATGGGAAATGGGAAACAGTGGGCTTTTCAAAAAGTGTAAAGCTTGTCATGGAGTTGTAAAGCCCACTATTGTTGTGCAGGTAGAGAGCTCATCATGGAAGTGTAAAAAGCCCACCATTGTTGTGCAGGCAGCAGAGCTCGACATGGAAGTGTAAAGCCCACAATTGTTGTGCAGGTAGAGCTTGTCATGGAAGTGTAAAGCCCACCATTGTCGTGCAGGTTGTTTTTAGGCACAGTAATGTGGTCTCTGGGTATACACTAAGGAAAATGTGCCAGGTTTTTACTTATCACAAAAGTACAAAGTAGACACAAAACTGTAAATGAACTACATGGAAATATGATAACAATCATGATGAGGAAAAACCATTGGTTGGTCTGGCAAGAAAAAATATACAAAAAGAAGAGTGTATGCTAACAACACAATCAAGATTAAAAAAAGGGACTAATGGTATAGACTAACACAAGAGAATAAACCCATGTGAGGCATTTTCAAAAAATTGGAATGCTTGCAGGTAAGCATTTCATTTTCTGAGATGCATTGTGGGTTCTTCCTCTCGGTAGAGGTGGGTGTGTGTGTGTGTGCACATACACTAAAAATCTGGGCAGAGGTTTTTACAGTAGTAGAGGAAAAAAAAACACCACTTTCCAGCCTAGTCTCCATTAATCAGCCATAATGGGTACAGCATGGAAACTTGATAAGTGCTGCCAGAGAGAGAGAGAAAGAGAGAGAGAGAGAGGAAACCATATATGAAGGTTAGAAAGCACAAAAGAGAAAATGGGTACTTGAGGGCCTTTGGGTTGTTGTCAGAGTGTCTGCAGCAGCATAGTTTAGACAGCAAAGCCTTACTTGATATACATGGACAGAGCTCTGCTTAAATACCATAAGACCTGGTGCTCTCTAGTGTCCCAGGCTGTGCCAGGCTCAAGCCCTTAAATGCAAGGCCAACCAGCAGCACTTACATATTAGTGGAGCTTGTCCCATTAGCTTGAAGTGTGGCTTTGTTACCCAACTAATTTTTCCTTTCAAAACCATTTTTCGAGGGAGTAATTTAATTGAATTTTTAGTGAAAAAAAGTACTCAAATTTCAAATTTTAATTGAATTTTTAATTTTGAAAAAAAGTACTCAAAATTCAATATCTCCCACACCTTAAGTCTTTTTTCTTTCTTTTTTTCCAAATCACCTTCATTAAATCCTGCTCATTGAGAGCTCTCTAACTAACAATACCAAGAGCATGCACAAATTCCCCTATAATTTTGTAAAATTTTGATTTGAATTTATTTTTCGTGAAAATTTTGTTCAATATTCAATAACTTCACCATACGTCGAAATGTGATGAAACTAACTTGGTGCACCACTCTACTCATTAAAAGGCTTTCCAATGTATGAAAGAGCTCCACAAGATGTCGGCGATGGTTTGAGAGATTCATTCGTTTTTGACAAACAAAACAAACAGACTACCTTCCTTCATAGATAGATATGAAACATGCACACTCCTCTCTCTCTCTCTCTCTCTCTTTCTCTCTCTCATGTTTTTCTTGGCTATGATTCTTGCCATCAGCAAAATAGGTGGAACTTTTGTTGGTAAATTTGTTTTTTCCTTGTCTTGGTGGAGAATTTTTGTTCGGCCTCCAGAGTAATCTTCCATGTATAGTGTGCACAAATTGAACAAACAAAATGGTTCCATGATTACTTCCCAGGGGGAACCAGTTGTCAAATGAACTCATCCATGGAGTAGTTAATACTAGTACCTAATTGTTCCTAGGTGGTTGGTTGGTTGCTACTGCTTGTTTTTTTGTGTATAGGAGAAGGGTCTGAGTACAAGCCCTTTGGTGATTTGAGATCTGTGCCCTAGGCTCGTAAACAAGTTTACTTCAGGCAGATAAGGGAGCTGAAAATACAAAGGAAAAATCCAGGCAATGAAAATACAAAGGAAAAATCCAGGCAATGCTTTACGAAACCAGGCACGCCACATTACTATAGAACATGGCCCCCTTATAAGGCCCTACTAGGCCTTATTCGACAAAGGAATTAGGCGAGCCTAGTACAACAAGCTGTCATTCCGTTGGGTTATAACATGTTTGCCTAGGGTATGTTCCAAAGCATAAATCGTTGTTCCCGCCAAGGATTCACCAAGCATGCATATCCTTCAATGTCGATATTTCATTTTATTTTTTCTATAAGGCAATTGAATGTGTTCAAGTGAAAGTAGCACATGGGTGCATGTCCACCCACCAAAGAAAATCGTCGAAATAGTGCCAAAATAGAACAAAGCAACCACATTACTAGGTATTATCCAAGGATTGTATAGTTCTTTTGCCTCAAAACAACTTCTTAATAAGAAAAGAATTTGAATGAATTATTTCTGCAACTTATTGTCAATTATCTTGAGCATTGGCCCCATAGATTGCCCTTTAAAGGGCCTTTTGCAAATTTGACATTACTTGACAAAGAGTTTTGTATTTTCAAAAGTTCTTAACTAAAACCTAAACCTAAAATTGATTTGAACAAAAAAAATTATTTTAATTTCCAAACACTCATATTAATTGTTTAACACAACTTTCATAAAGACTTATGCCTATTTTATAATGTAAACAGAAAGCAACTTAATTACAAAATGTTTTTTTTCTCATGATATCATATGGCATTTCAAAAACCAAAATCCCCATTGCAACAACCATTCTGTTTTTCAAAATGTTGCCCCACATTTTATTTTATTTTTCTTATGTTACAAGTATTGGGTATCACAAAAATAAATAAATAAATAAAATTTGGCAAAGGTCTATACATTTGGTAAAGAATGCAACCTTGGGCCTTACCCTACAGACAAATAATTACCACAATTTTCAAATGATAATTGCATAAACATATTCAAAATGTTTGGAATTTTCATTAAAATTTGACACCCTTTAAAAATATTATGGCTATGATCACACCCATCTCAAGGTTGGCTAATTTTGAAAAAAATAATTCTATGACCTATTTAACCTTTGACATGTACATTATTGCTAATTGTGAATTTGTTATGGATTTCCATGGAGGCACCATTGACCATCTTTTGTTCATTTTGGTTAATACATAACCATGAAACAACAATGAATAGGTGCATAAATCGACATTTTCACATATGACCAAGAGGCCAATTATTAGATTGTTTGAAACTCATATTATTTTGTAAATGGTTGTTAATTCAATTCATCTATAGGTCGTATTAGATCTTACCTATTATGACATTGATTTATTTTATTTTTGGGTTTTTTTAATGTTGATTTATTGGACCCCAACTTCTAGGCATAGTGGATTGAAGTGGCAAAGTATCATGTGGACATATTGCTAACATGGGTACATGTGCCAATTAGATAGAATACTAAGTATTTGATACTAAGGTAAACCACATAGTTCATATCATTATATTGGATATGAACATATGAAACACAAAAAAACAAACCACACTAAAAACATTCCACCTCAAGATAGTACTATATTCTAGCAAAGGCAGACCATTCCCCATATAAAACATAGAATGTTATAAAACCAATTCTAACAATAAAATGGATTGTCACAACATGATGTTCTTCTATGTTAAGTTTTTGGAACTAAAAAGATAAAATAGCATCCTTTTGAATGGCCTAGTTGGAAATTTTATTGCTTCAAAATATTGTAAAAATAGTATTAACAATGAAAAGGATCCTTGTTCTCCTTTGCATTTTGACATTAGAAAAATGAGAAAATCTAAAACATGAAAATTTGATTCACTATTCTAAGTATAGTGGTGGCCACCATTAATTAAAACGTTATTAATGGAAAAAAGGAAGGGCTCTAAACACATTAAAGACAAGACTGAAAATTAATGTCCAAACCATCAAACCTTAAAATTTCAATAACTAATGACATTTTTCATTGTTTTATTCAATCGGTAGAGTAAAATGAAAAAGTTTTAAATGTAAAAAAATCATGGGCATACATCTTACCAACCAAACCAAGATTAGAGGGTAGCCAATTTTTCAATTTTGATTTCATGAAATTGAGAGTAGAAAAGATGTAATCATCTTTCACAATCTCTAGAAAAACATTTGCAAGTTCAACAATCAACTTGGGGCAACAATAGTGTGCTTCTAGGATGTACAAATCAAAGTGAATATTAGGAAAACTTTTGGTTGTACCCAATATTGAAAATAGATGATGTTAGTAGCATTCATCAACTTTTTTAACAAGAATTATTTATTCGATTCGCTTATATTGACTCTCTTGTGGCTCAAGTGCATTAGTCCTTGACATCTTCACACACAATTGCCCAATTTGATACTAGTGACCATGACATCATTCTAATGCATTTTTAAAATCTTGTGCAACATGTAAAAGTAGTGGTTGAAGCAAAAGGTAATAAAATCCATTTGCAACATGTGCTAGATACATTATTTTGTATAGGAGAAGGGCTTGTGTATGGAACCTTCTAGATTTGAAATTCCACTTGAAGCCATGAGGCTAAAGGTTGGGGTCAAAAATCCAAAAGGTTCCATACTTAGACCCTTCACCTACATAAAACATTGTCCAGTTTTTTTCAATCATAAGATCCAACAACCTTTTTTTTTTGTCATCTTTCTGCCGTTACTATCATCTAACAACTTTCAACATTCCACTAAAAGTGAGAAGTCCTTTGCATCACTTTTGCCAAAAGTGGGTTGCACGACGTTTGCAAAAATGGATCCCACGATGCAAAGGTGTTTTGGGTTTCTAATGGAGCTCATTTTTGTTGGCTGCATCATCTCTTCATCTTTCAATGTTACATTTGTCTTTGCTCTCTCATTGCATCCTTCGCTGCTTTCTTGATGTTACATGTTTGTTTTTAGTTGTGCACACAATAAGCTTGTTGCTTCATTGTGCTTCAAAAGTTTTTTCTATTTGTTTTTTGTTGTGCACGTAGTAATGTTGATGTTTCATCGTGTTTTGAAGGTTTTTGCTATTGTTGTTTGTTTGTGAATTTTTCATTCAACATCTCTTACCACCTCATGCTATTTCGTTGTGCTATAGGTTTCAATATCATAGGCGTGTTTATGTTTCATCGCGTGATTTCCATGGGTTCAATTCAACTGCAACTTTTTGTGCATCACAAGTGTTGTTGCATTGTTAATTCCATTTGTTCGTACATTGTCGATTCTTCTAGATGTTATGGCATTACAATTACTCTTGCATCGCCATTTTTTACATCATAGATGTTATTGCATTACAATTGCTCCTACATTGCCAATTCTTTTATAGCATGGAATCTAACTTTTTTTTTACAACTTGCGTTGTCTCTAATAATTGTGTTTTTATGTTTTTGTAGGTTTCTCAATATTGTGATTGCAACCACACAAACATTGTGTGTGTGATTGTATTTTGCAAGGATGTATACCTTGGCTAAACTTTGGGCAATAAATGTGTTTATTGAGTGGAAAGTCCTTCGTGGTCTTGATATAACAAGATCAATTGCATATATTTTAAAAGATGAATATTTTGGTAAGGATCTAGTTGATATGATTTCATCTTTTGTCTTGCAAGTTGCAAAAAAAGTTAGTAACTTGTATCCTCCCACTAAGTAATTTCTACCCACCTATGTTTAAAATTAAATTTTTGTTTTTGTAATTGTGTTTTAGGGTTTAGGGTTTTATCTATTATTTTGATTAATATTTATTATTCTGAAAAAAAATGTTGTTTGCATTTTGATTGGTTTTTTTTTGGCAATATCCGATATCTTATAAAAGGTATTGGATGTTTGATAAAGTAAAGACAATAACAATAGATTGTGGAATTAGGTGAAGCACATGTTGTTCCATAAATAACATCTTCACATATGCAAAGTATCATCAAGTGAAAGTTGCTAGTGATGAGGCAGCTTTGTGATCTTCAACAATGAGTCTTGGCAAAATTATCAAGAAGTCAAATGTTTTGTTTGTTCAAGAAGAAAAGAAAAATGGTAACATAAGCAATCACTAATAGAATTTTATTGTTTGCAATTAATCAATATGCAATTGGCATGCAACTCACTATCACTTACAACTACAAATTTGGTATTGTATAATTTTTGGGCCATACAATTGTGTGTGCAACTAACGTGCAATTAAATGTGTACAACATGGACACGTGTCATAAAATAATGGCCTAATTAATACATACTTAAATTAGTATACTTAATATATTTACATAGGCTGTGTGTAATATAGTATTATGTCCTCTAGAACTAAGGTTAAACCCATGTTAACTAAGGCTAGCCTAAACTAACCATGGCTAAATTAAACTAGGCTAAATTAATTATGGTTAAACTAAATTAGATTAAACTAACAATGGTTAAATTAAGTTAGGTTAAATTAAATTGGGCTAAATAAATTATGGTTAAAATTACCATAATTTAAATATGTATTACAAGTTTTCAAGTTTTATTTGTCAAAATATATATATATTGGCAAGTATAACTTTTTGATTTTTTTTCATTTGGATTTTTTTTAATGTAAAATTGATTAAACAAAATTTTATCCAGAATTAGTTAATATGATAAAATTAAAAATTACTATAAGTAATCATAATCATTAATTAAAATATTATTTTAATTATTCTAATTAATAATTATGATTACTTATAGTAATTTTAAGTTATGAGGTACTTTCAAACCTCATAACTTTTTCATTTCTTATTCATTTTTAACTATTTAAAGTGCTATAGGAGTGCCACCTAAAGTTCTACAAATGACTATAATAGCAATAGAGAAACATACAAGGAATTGTTTTGGTATTTCAGAACCGGCCTTTGTAGTGTCCAATGGTTTTTTTTTGGAGTTCTTGACCCCTTTATTTTGGGTGCCCATAACTTTCTCATTTACAATCTGTTTTTGACAATTTTTAGTGTGTTAAATGCATCAAGAGGAGGATTCAACTTTTTTTTGGACACCAACAATAACAAAGCTTTCCTTGGGTTAATCTACCTTAATACAATAGTTACATTTAATGTGCAACTATGTTGGCTCAAAAGGTTTGCGATGGAATTTTTTATCCCATATCTTTAGGCTTCCAATCCAATTTTGGGGAAAATATAATTAGGTGCAATAGCCATGTCTTAACCAAATATCAAATGCCATTGGGGATGAAAAAAAAAAAAACTTGATCTTTATTAAATGGTTAAACCTAAAAATAAAATGGGATTATTCAAAACCTAACTATATTGCTTAAGTTTAGCTACTTTTCAACCTACTTACATACCTAGGTAAACTTACCCACTTAATAAAATTAAAACTACTAGGTACTATTAGGTAGGTAGGTTTACCTAGGTATTGCCCACCTACCTAGGCACCACATGTCAACATCTTATTAACCTTAAATTGGATGATTTAGTTTTCATTAATTAATATTTAAATATAAAAATTAAGTGGGCCTTAATTGCCATGTGTCACCATATAATTGGTGTTTAAAAATGGACACATGTGCCAAATGGTCAATGAACGTCCCATGGTGTGCCACATGTCATCATCATAGTGGTATAAACTTTTTTAATTCATATTAATCCAATGAATTTTTAGTGTAAAAAACAAAAAAAAATTAAAAAGTGACACATGTCCAAAAGCAAGTACTTTAATTTTGAAACGTGTGTCATACTTTCATTAGTTAAATTATAGTTGCAAGGAGAATTGCACATAAAGTGCAACTACATTTGGATTGGTATGTATGGATGAACATGTGTATTAGTAGTATATATACATGTTGTATATGTGGTGTCACATGCAATTAAATGTCATGTGTGATTTGTTATAAGCAACTACACAAATTTGTATTTGCATGTGTCACATGCAACAAAATTTTAGTTACAAACGATAATTGCACATCCCAAAATTTATACTAGTGAATGTGTCAACCAACCTCCCCATTTGGCTTAAACTTGCGTTTCATGCATGTAATTTTTTTTCATAAAGGGGTGTTCTGAACTTTATGCTATGGATTTTGATGAGTTTAGTTTGTTGTCTTTACTTATTGGCATTGTTATGAAATTTGTTAAGGCATTTTCAAAATTGAATAATAGACATAACCCATTATTTTGTAGATTGGCATCAACTTACAATTGATTGCCAAAATTTTGATGTGATTGAAACTTTTACAAAGCTTGCTTGGTGAAAAAATTGGTCCACATCCACTATTTATGTGTCCTTAGCCTAGGTGGAAGGCTTATGATGAAGTATGGTTTACAACTATTCATATTGGTTGTAATTAACTTCCTATGATTGTGGACAAGTTGACTACCAAATTCCTTGATTTACATGAAAAAAATGTTTTCAAACAAAACAGGCTGAGGTGTTGGAATTACAAGAATGGAAAAGCCACTTGTACCTTGTGAGTATGGTATGGAGGTAATAGGCCACATGGACCCTATTTCATATGGCAAATACATTTTTGAACCTTTTTTTTAAATTATTTGATTTTTTTAATATTTTTCTAAAGTGGCAACTTATTTTTGTAGGTATAACCAAATTGACAAACATTTACACGATAGAATGATGCAATGGATTATTTTTGGTGAATTCAGATTTGGCCAATTACTACGTTTTGAGGAGGCTTTCATAAAAAAGAAGGCTACATATGAAAAGACTGAGGTAGGTGGAAGAAGTGGTAAGTGATTTGTTGTTTTTTGTTTATGGTTTTTTGTGTGTTTACTTTCCTTATATAATTTTTGATTTTGCAAGATTACAATGATTTTGTTGAAGAAGCGCATTTTGATATTATTGGTGTTACTAGTGTTGTGTCTATTGGTGGTATTGGTGTTGTGTTTGATGGTGTGGTTAGAAGTTCTCCTATACCTCGGGTTCGTGATTCTTCCATTGTTGTCGCATTTGGAGGACCTCTTTCTAACATCCTACCTAGTGTTCCATCTTTTAATTGTAGTGTTATTATAGGTTTTGTAGATCATGAATTGTCAACCAAGTTCGTGGTGCATTTGGTGTTGGTTCTATGGATTAAAGGAAAAATGTGGTGCAAGTTGCAAATTTTGGCATTGATAAATATGGCGAATCTAGATCCATGATAAATTCAAAAGATTCATTTTGGAACACCATGTTTGAAAAAAAAACTACCCAAGTATAAGGATCAGTTGGATACCATTTTTCCACATTGCCCTCTTGAAATAATAAATGTTAACATTGCCTTTGGCCATGTCTTTAATCATTTACATAATTGCCCTATTAACATTACATATGTAGTTGATCTTAAGTCTCCCCCTAATTTAGGAAATAAGATTTGATTTTGGATGTTTCATAATCTTGACAAAATTCATTTGATAAACTTTTATCACTACTACATATTGTGCCTTTTTGCGAAGGGAAAAACAAAAAACCGGAAGGGTTTGCGAAGCAAAAACAACCTTCCAAATTTGCGATGTCACACGCATCGCACCTTGTGGTTCACCAACCATCGCTAATATATAATGTACCTTAAATCATCACAACACTTTTGCAACATACACCCCAACCAAAACTTTGCGACCTTCTCATTCTCCGTGCACGCTAGCGATATTCCACATTTCGCAACCCTTAATCACACTCACAGAATCGCAAATTTTAAAATACACAAACTATCGCAAAACACTTTGAGACTTACAAGAAATCGCAATCTTGCGATAATTGGCGCATCGCATTTTGCGTTTGAATATGTATCGCAAACCTCATCACAAATTTTTACAAAAGTTTCCGGTGTTGGACGTATTGCAAGTTGCGATGTGCGTTAGTTCGCAAAGTAGTAAAAAGGATCTTGGAGAAGGAAGTTTTGCAAAAGGTTTCGCAATGTCATCTGATTTATCACGGCCTTTTTTAAGTCGCATAAAATCTCGGTGACATTGAGGGAGTACATGCAGTAGTGTAAAGGAGAGTAGGACAAAGTTCCTAAAGGGCCTACTCCCGGAACTATAAAGGCTGAAATTCGTTAAAGACTTTGACACAATGAACATTGTGGAATAATATAACTAAAGACTTTGACACAATGAACATTGTGGAATAATATAGAACCACAAGCCTCAATGGCAATTTGCATAAAATTAATGAGTAGTACATTATTCGTGGTCATCATCCACCTCAGAGGTTGTAAGCACAACCTCTGGTTTCTGACCTAAAATAGAACGGGACCGTGGCACATATGTGACAACAAGTGACCACTCCTCTAGGTTTGGGGGATAAGGAAGATAAAAACATTGTTTTACATGACTGGGAAAAGTAAATGGCGTTGAAGTTTGCCAATGAGATGGCTGATAACTGGTGGCAGATGTCTTTAACCATGTGTGTTCGCACTCGTCCTAAACTATAGTGCAATTTGCACCAGCAAGGTTCACTTTAAACCACTTGCACTTAAACACATACTCTTCAAACTTTGAATGTGCATCATAAGACACCACCAAGATCTCTTCCAGCTTTCCATAATGTGGCACAATATCTCGAATAATATTCCTGTCATGCCGATTGCTTCTAGAGTCCTGAATGAATTGCCCTTGAATTCCACAGTCAAAGGTGCGGCCCCTCTTTTCATCCACAGTGGAAATCCTGAAATTAATATTGTGTTAGGCATTGTGAGTCAACAACTTATATGATAATAGAAACTTCATGCCCATAAAAATCATTCTAGAATAAATACCTGAAATGTCTTCCTTGTGTGCACATTGCTGAACGTGTTGTCACAACTCTCTGTGGTCCATGAACAATGTGCGAACATCATATGTGATCTCTGGAAAACATGATATACTTTCTCCTTGTGCCAACAATTGATCCACTTCAGCCAACTTCTCTTTCATGTACTTATGCAACGTAGGAAAAATCCTTGATCTTCCACTCATACTTTTGGCATTCTCATAGAAGTTCCTCCACTCTTCCATGACATTGCTATTATTCAACATGAATGTGGTCAGCTGAATTAACTCTGTAGGTAATAACATACGTGTTTGGATGGCACCAGTCAAACGGTCTTCGTCCTCTTCTCTTTCCTCCATCCAGACATGAGGACATGTTGGATATATAGTGGCCAAGATGTTGGTGCAATAAAACATGCTCTCTGCTGCCAAGTGTCCTGTTGCCATGCTTCCCTCCATTCGTGCATGGTTACGGACATAACCCTTTAATACTGCCATATATCTTTGAAGCCAATACATCCACCGACAATGCACAAGACCAGCAATGGCTATCTCATCCACAAGGTGAACTAGTAAATGCACTTGACAATCAAAAAATGATGGAGGGAAGGCCTTTTCCAACTTGCATACCACCTCTGCTGCTATTACCCTCATTCTTGGAATCTTTTCTACAAATAACTCCTTTGAGCATACCCATCTCAACAGATATCCCAATGACCAAAGAGCATCTTGTACTTCTACAGTGGCTAAGCCTATTATTGCCATAGGCAATATGTGCTACAGTAAACGATGATAGTCATGTGTCTTCAGATACCTTGGCCACTTGTGGTCATCGTCCCTACCAAAAGCTTTTTGAAGATTAACTCCATAACCTGCAACAAGGATCCATAAAATTATACAAAAGTATTATAGATATCCAACAGATACCTGACTATATTTCAAACTCTTTTTTTAGTATAAGGCATACATATTTAAATACAAATAAAAGCAACATAGTACTTCTAAATTCAACCCTTGCCATAAAGTTCAAACCTGTAGGGAATCGCATCTCTCCTATGCGATTTCGAAAGTCTTTTCTTTCCTGTGTAAAAAGTGTCCATGGAGCTGATGGTCGCTGCTCAATACTTGTGTTAGGATCAACAGTAATCCACACATCAGGATGCCTCTCAAAAACCTCACATGCCTCCTTAAAGTTACTATGCATCTCTCCATAAAGCTGTTTTATGATTGCCTTGCCCACATTTCCCTCAATGTGCATGGGGTCCAAGAGATGACGTATTTTCAACTCACCCCAATACGGCAAGCTGTTGAGTATACCCCACCTTGTCAATCCACTACCCTCAAACACCATAAAATCATTTGGGTCAATAACTCTATTGGCCACATCCCTCCAATATGCAAAAGTGGTAGCTTCTGGAATATCACGCTCATCACCATAAGGCATGTCAAAAGATGAAAATAAAAGTGGGTCTAATCTCATATCATGTCCCAGTGGAAGAAACTTTGTATGGCCAAGGTAAACAATTTTGCGAAGATGGCTTGAGTATTTAGCCATGTCCTCCAAACTTGGGCCACATGTAGAGCAGGCCTTGTAGCCTTGAGTTTGCAGCCCATTTACAAAACCAAACCCTGATTGTAGAAGAGCTGAATATTAGGATAAAAAATAATCATAAAACAAAAGAATAAAAAATATATAGAGGCATGTGCATGATTTCTTACCAGGATAATCATGCATTGTCCACATGCAGATTGCCCTCAACTAGAATACACGTGGTATTCCTCCAGTGGTCTTCCTCCCATCATATGCCCATACTCCATCCCACAACGTTTTGAGCTCATCGACCACTAGTGCTAAGTAGGTGTCTAGGTTTTTCACCTTACTTGGCCTTGGGATAATAAGAGAAAACAGTGTAAATCCTTTTCTCATAGACAACCATGGAGGAAGGTTGTAATTCATGACAACAACTGGCCAAACAGAGGTAGGTCGTCCCTTTCCTCCAAGTGAATGTGGACTAACACCATCTGATGCTAACTTTAACCTCACATGCCTAGGGTCACGCTCAAACTCTGGCCATGTTGACTCCACATGCTTGTGAGCAGGAGAGTCAACCGGTAACCTCATAACACCACGCTCTGATCGATGTTTCTTATGCCAAACCATTAACTTGGCCAAGTCTGTACATTGATACATGTGTAGCAAGCGAGGAATAATGGGAAACCACCTTACTGATTTCCTAGGCACCTTTTCTGTAAGCGTGTGAGGATTATATCGAGCCTCTTCACATGTACTGCACTCCGTTAAATGGGCATTGTTCCCATGAAATAACATGCAATCATTAACACATGCATGGACAATTTAATACTCCATGCCTATGGAGGATAAGATATTTTAGCCTCCTTCCAAGATCCTGGCAAAACATTTTCCTCAGGCAGCAAGAGGCTATGACAATACTGGAAAATGCCTGACAACATAGTATTGCTTGCCTTGTGTTTTGCTTGGATGTTTAACAACCCCAGTATGGCTGCTAAACGGCTTAACCTTGCACCTTGAAAAATAGGTGTTCGAGCATGTGCCTCCGCCTCTTGCCACTATCATTGTCCCTGGGCAGTATGTTGATGATGTGGAACATCTGCATTGGCTCCTTCATCATGTGGGTTGCCAGACATATCATCAACTATGTCAAGTCCAAACCAGTCAACCATGAAGTCATCCATCGCTTGTTCTTGGTTTGCAGGCAGTGGTGATTCCTGAACTGGTTGAGAGACACCTTCATCATGAGCAGACAAGTCATTTCATGAAGAATGAGTTGATGAAGAGTCTGATTTGTGTGGCATGCCCATTTCCCGATATGTTGCTCTCAACCTCCGTGGCAGCATGTCTTCAGAAGGCCGAATATTCTATGCAATACCAAATCCAGAAGATCTTAACTATATACCAAGCATAGTTGCATATTACATTATAAATAAAAATGCCAAAATGCATGTATATAGATATGGTATGTTATGTCTTAAACAAAGTACTGAGTTCAAAAATGGTGGAATCCTAACTCCACTCATAGTGTGTAAACAACTCATCTCTTGATCTGATGGTCCTAGTAGCTATAACCAGGCAATGGTCTTCATGATAAGTCTGGCCATATGGTGCTGGAGGAGGTCCCTCAACAAAAACCCACTCACAATTAGCCCTACGCTTAGGATGAGTCCCCACTGTACTATTGATGAAACCAGCAATGTTTCCAGAACGTATGGGGTCTCCATCTATCACTCTCACATCACTATGCCTCCTAGTGCTACCAGCAAAGGTGTCCATCTCAAGAGCGAAGGTCTTCCACTCAGGATGTTGTGTGAGGATCCTGTTCCAATGTCTTCTCTTATAGATAGGCCCACCATAAGGGAACAAAGTAGGACCCTCTCTATGAGATCTAGCTGAATCCTCTACAATGATGTCCTCACAAGCATATACTCCATAGCCATGCCTCTCTTCAAGTGTAGAGTACTTAACAATCCATCGTCTACCCCAAACCACAACCTCCTCATCATAGGGCAAACTATCAAGCAACCCAAGAACAGCAGGGTTCCATGATTGGATAATATTGGCACATTTGCTAGTGAACTCACACATACCCCATCTGCCTTCAACAATAGTCCTAGCATGACCCTCACTTGGACGTTGTGCTTTGGATTGCTGTCTAACGGAGGGCACACGTGGCCTTGCCTCATGCTGTGGCTTATTGGCCTCATGAGAGGTATCAATCCCTACAGCAAATGCCTGTTGAAAGTGCATTTCCTATGGCAGCTAAAACCCCTTGTGATAAAACATAGGGTGGTGGTTTCATACAAGAACCCTATTACATTCAAAAAACCACAACAAACCATGGAAGTGAAAATAGTTTCAAAGAGGATTTCATGAAAATTAACATGTATCAAAGAAGAAAAAATGACAATGGTAAATGACACTTACCACATGAGATGAAGAAGCTCCTGGAGTAAGACCACGATGACGCCCAAATTGCTGAATGTGTTAAGCACAAACATATGACTTTTGTGAAATCTGACCAACACACTTGGTGCATTGGCAAAGCTGCCGAGGTGGACCACGAGGAGAATGAGACACCTCTACCTACGTATGAGCTGATGTGCCCTCATTTGAGGAGGATGAGTCACTAGTGGACACAACGGAGGAGGAAAACATATCATCTGTCACATTAATATGGCACAAGTGTAAGGCAAAGACCAGATTAGACTTTCAAAAAGCATGTCATACAACAATATAAACCCTTGACTATTCATAAATTAAGACAACCTAAACAAAAAAGAAATGCATACCTGCATCCAATGTGGGCTCAACAATGCCTATACGATTGGTTGCTCAAATAATCCCAACACCAATTTCGAAGTAGGGGGCAATACTGTAAAAACCCTTTGGCATATGCAAAAAAAAACGACAAAATGTTAAAGCCAGAATAAATTAAAACTTTGCGAACCCCCACCATCGCTTCCCTCTTCGCACCAAAGCCATAAACCCTAAAACGTCCTCTTACATTAGTGAAGTCCCCGACTCCGCAATCCTCCGACGTTGCGAAAGTAACAGCATTGCACGGCCTTTGCGATAAAACCCGTATCGGAACTTGCGATACGGGTTACATCGCAAGCCCTGAATTGCCGAAAGTCCCTAAGGTGTATGTAACGGAATCCCTTGAAGCTGGTGTAGTGAAATCTTTATGGGGTCCTAGAGTGAAACGATGTCGAAATTTGAATTCATTATCGACATTGCTCGAGAATTGTCGAAGGAAAGCTTGGGCAGAGCGGATTGCAATGGCTAGGACTGGTGGAGGGGGTTATGGGTCTGGAGGAGGTGACAACAATGAAGAAAGGTTGTGGAAGATGATTACTGATCACTTGAGAGCTTCAGAGCTCTCTGTAATCGATACTAGGACACTTGAAGGGTTGGCATCCTTGACAGCCATTTTAGGTCAAGCACTGCAAGCAGGGCTGACTGTTGGGGAAACACAAAGAGATGAGGAGGCAAGGAAGGTTGCAGAAGCCAAGGCAGCAGAGAAGAAGAGAAAGAGAGATGAGAGAGCAACAACAGGAGCTCTCTCACCTAGAACTCTCGAGAAGAAAAGGAGGAAGGATGAGAGGGATGCCATCAGAAAGGAGAAGTTTGACTTGAAGAAGAAGGAGGAGGAGAGGAAGAAGCTCCCTCTGATAACATTGGCAGAGGAGGAAATTCCAACCGAGCTGGCATACACTGGGGCGAAGAGCACCATTAGGCACATTGTCTCCACCAACTTTGCACGAGGAGTTGAGTGGGGCACTCTCTCAAAGGCAGAGCAGAAGAGAGTGATAAATCAAGTCAAGGGAGCATTTCGAAATGGAGGAGAGCTTGATTCATAGTGGATTGCAGACAAAATCTCCAATTCAATGTCTCAAGCAAGATACCATGACATGATGAAGATTCGTGCTCACCTAAGAGACTTGAATGTGTACAGGAACTTGGAGAGGCCGTTTCAGTTCTCAGAAGACATCTGGAATGCCTTCTACCAGTCTGAGGTGCAGCTGAAAGCAGCAAGGCAGCTGAAGGAGATCACAGAGCAGCTAGCCAAGGCCAAGAAGGCAAGAGAGTTTGGGAGGTCTGACCATGATCTGAAGGCATTGAAACTAAAGCTTGCTGAATGCCAATCAGTGGTGGACGAGGTTGGTGATCCACCATTGAAGTTCCTCAAGGTAGCAGAGCGAGTGAAAACGGTTCCAAACACCACTCATAGGCTAGGGCAAGGTGGTATATTTCGCATTCATAAAGGAAGTGAGTGATAAGAATTCATAGTTAAGTAAAAGTTAGTATGAGTTTTTTTAATGAGTAATATGTATTATAACATGCCAAGTGAAGGACAATGAAATGGAACAAATGAATCTTTTGTGAAAGACATGTTAATGATAAAAGGTTTGGCAACCCTTAGATTGGAAATGCAAGGTTAATTGTGGCCCCCACCAATGTTTAAAGAAGTCTTGTATGTAGCACAATTAAATGAAACGATCATTTAGAAATGATTGTTAAATAAGTAAGACCAGTTTCTAAATAATTAATTGTTTTGTTATTGGTTTTCTTATTATCAAATTATGTAATACTTATAAATTGAAACCAAATAAATTGGGGTTTCTATTGAAGGTGACATGAAACCACATCTTTCAAAATTCTAGATACCTGATGGTTTTTAACATGATCTCAATTGTTATTATAATTTATTCTTTGTTGAGTTTGGACACATTGAATGTTTGTCTACCCAATTACATGGTGGGAAAATCTATTGTTTTTTTTAGAGATAAATTCAATAAAATCATCAATTCTAATTTGCTAAAGGAAATTATAACGAGTCAAATTTGTAACTATATTGCATCATTTTTGTTCAATTTTTTTGTGAATGAATGTTATTTTAAATCCAATTTTAATTTTGGCAACATGTTATATGGAAGAATTAAACCCCATTCAAAAAAAAATCTTACCCATTGTAACAAAAAAATTAAATTGCACAAAAGAAATCATTAGTCGGTAGTATGGAATGCAAAGACAAATCTTACAAACAAGAAGGTTGGATGCAAATTCTAATGCAAGATCATGGAAACAAAGGGAACATCTTCATTTTGCCAATCAAAATTCAAATAAATGATTGTGATGCCTGCATGAACAAGCCATCCAAAACATATTATAACACCCATACATCTAAATTCCAAACAAATTTTAGGAAACAAGAAAATATAGGGGGGGAAAAAAATATAATACAACTTGGAGGTTGTTAACCTTGCTATGAGTTCATTTTCAACCATGAGATTCTTACCTCAAACTTTAACCTTCTACACCATACCAAGTTCTAACATCCTTATAATTTTGAATTGTTATTCCAAAGATAAAGTTATGCAAAATGAAAAACTTATAATTGAACATGTGAATGATAAGCTCCAAATGTATGGTTAGTCAATTCTGTAGTTTAGTTTTCATGAAGGTTAACTTAGAAAAACAATGTTCATCTTCCACAAAACCAATTATTTACATAACAAGTTTAGTCAACTTATTGTATTTCAAAATTTTGATTCCAAGAATTCAAGAGGAACTAAAGGTTCTCCACAACTTGGTTAGTGGGTTCACATCAAAAGATTTTTGCATTGCCAACTTAACATTATTTGTCATGTTAAACATATAGATTTTTTAAGATCAAAAATTGTAGTTGAAAACAAGGTTAGAGCCCATAGCTCATAAAATCCTACCTTTTAGGCTAAAAAAAACTTGATTTCATGGTTGCTAAATGAACATTGAACATTTTTTTAGGTTATGGTTGTAACACAACTCCCAATGCATCCATTAGCTTTTGAGTACAAAACTAGCCTTGTAATTTTGTATTAAGCCAAATGGTAGTTTTTTGACATTATTGTTTCAAATATGCAATCACCTCTCCCTTGTAACAAAAAAAATGCTTCAATAAAATCTAAAACATGACCTACATGTGTTGCCCAATGAACTCAAAAACCAAATGATCAATTATTGTGTTCAAATTTGTAATTTAGTGAAGACCAATGCTCTCATGAACAAAGTTGATAAAGTTAGTGGAATTAATGCACACATCACCTTCAAAAGAATAACGGTTATTGTAGTACATGTGGTATACATCCCCTTCACAAATCTTGATTGCTATTATGAAATCATAAACAAAATATCTCACAATTGTGCAAACTTAATCAAAGGATGTACTACCCTCAATAGTGGCTATTAAGGGTAGAAAATTGTCCTATGTTGGTTAAACAACATGGGTGTTAAAAGATGATAATACCATCACCATATGGTAATTGTTATCATATGGGTAAACAATCACATGAAAATTATAGAATGAAAGTGGTTTTTGATGGTAGTAGCATCAATATAATGAACTATCATCATGGGGTAAAATGATCAAAAGTTAATTATGGGAGGAATTATAATAAAAATAATATTAGGTACTCTAAATAATATCCTAGTGTAGTTCATTTAGAAGGGCATCCTAATAACTATTTAGTTACTAGTTGTAAATAGTTTACCATTTTCTATTTGCTAAGGGGTGAAGCCACCTAAGTTAATTAATCCAAATGGATAAGGGATTGATGGATTTCCTTAATTAGGATGTGTGAAAGGGATAAGGACAAGGAGATTTACAACAAAGGGTGTCCATGTACACCAAGTGATTTCATTAGATTAGGAGTGAATTCACTAGTTATAATGAACGATACCTAGTGGGGAAGCAATAAATTCATTAGTCTAGTGAACAAGGATTAATGAACTACACCCACATTTTGTAGTAATGGGAAGATAAGGAAATCTAGGAGGATAAGGATTCAACCTTTGTGTGGTGAACATCTTTTTTAGGTTCTTTATTTATTTCTTGAAAAGAATGAAGAATTTCATTAAAAGATTAGAAGATTAGATCATTAGCATTAGAAAAATGCTTGTGTGTGACATTCTTGTGTAAGAAAGAAGGAGAAAAACATGGGAGAAAATTGTATTTCTCCTTATGTAATAGAGAATGGTTGGAGTTGTATGGATTTTAACGTTTTTTCTTGGTTTGTGTTCTATTTAAAATGTGATAAAGGAAAGGAGAGTAGCTCATGTCAAGTTTGTATAGAGATTTGTTATTCTTATACATTAGTTATTTTTTTTTTCTAAAAAAGTAAAAATGTTATCCATTATTTGTTTTAGTTTTGGAATAGAAAGTGCATTATGCCACATGATGGTGATTACCATTGGATTTGAGGTCTACATGGAAGGTGATGTTGATATAGACGATAAACATCAATTATAAAAGGTATGTAGGTGTTGTAGATGGTATGTAACAACTATCGAAGGTTTATATGCAATTGTGGGTCTTCTTTCAAGTTTATAAATGATGATATGTGTGGGACAACAAATGTTACATGACGATAGCTACTATAAAACAATAGGTAGACAATAAACAAGTCTTGCTTTCATGTCTTTTCATCTTTATTATTAATTCATTTTTTTATTTGATAACCTTTTTCCTTGATGGTAACTAGGTTGTTGAATTCCACGATTTAACAATGGCATTGTTATTTTCAACCCAAACAATGTTTCCATATCAATAAACAAAGACAAATTGGATTCGATAGAAGGTATTATGGGCTCATTTGGTTCCATTTTCATGAAGAAACTACAATATTCAAACAACACACATTTGACATAACTAGTCATACATATCCATCTAGTTTTGATGTTGTGCAAAAAAAAATTGTCCTTAATTTCCATGATTTTTGCCAGTTATATAGATTCCAAATGTCTCTTGGGATTATGGTTGAAGTGCTTATACAAACATTACAAAAGATTTTCAATGCAACAAAATAAAAGTAGGTTTGAAAAGGTTAGTCTAAAAGAGTTGTTCAATGAGTCATACAAATGCACACCAATGCTCAATGGAACACAATAACATTGGATCTAGACCTATCATTTTTGATCTAAGCCTTGGAAGGTGTTAACCCCGTCAACACCAAAACTCATTGACCTTGAAGCAATGTCCTCTTGTTTCACGTCCCTTTGTGTCATAACGGAATTCATGATCAACAAATTCAAGTTATCAACCTTAGATCAAGATAACACTTAATACACATGGGTGTATGTACTTTAAGGTGGCTCATTTAAATTTTTTTTTAAAAAGTCCACAAAAGTCCATTTTACAATGTTAAACTTTTGAAAATTTCTAGTACCATGGGTTCAATGGTAATAAAGTCCATGTATTAAAAACATAAATCCATATTAATAGGAGCCCACCTACACATTCCAAACATATACACCTCTAGAAAAAAACTGAAATTTAAGGAAAAACAACTATGTTAGAGACTTATAATGAAAATATGGCTCAATTTGACCATTCAAAAGTTCAAAATTAGAGTTTGATTATGATTTTTGAGAGAAGAATTTCACATCAAAGTTGATTATTGGATGTTACACCATATATTGAATCCTTATAAATAATTTAGAATGCAATTCAATATGAACCTTTTTATTTTCTACCATTCCAGTCTATTGATTAATCCATATTTTTGTATTCCAAAAAGTCCATTGTGAAAAATGGGTGTTCTTTTATTGAAAAATAATTACATAGGTATTTTCATAATCAAGTTGTTAATGTATATTAAATTTCCAATTCTCAATTTGATAAGCTTTATTGTTCGTTACAAGTGTCCAAAGAAAGGGAACTCTACAAAAATGGGCACTGTGACACAAAAAATGAACCACCCTAATGTGCATTCACCTACATTCAAAAACATTGGTATGTGACACCAATCATGCATAATATAACCATGCACACTTCAATTTGTGTTATAAATGGTTATGACCTCATCACGAATAAAAGAGACAAAGTTGGAATTTTGAACAAGTTTAATAACCTTTGCAATTTCATTATATGTATATGTTTTCCTATTCCCAACCAGCCCCATTAATTAAACTAATGTTTTTTTTGGGGTTAGATCAAAGTTTCAAAAACTCATACAAAGGTTGGAAATCCTTGTAATTAGTCATTGGCTTACCTTTAGTTAATAGGTTTAAAATGCTTGCAAATTGAATAAGTTTTGGTTTGTCCTCTATTGTTTGAGCCCTATTAAACTATTGGAGGATAATTACCATAAAAAGATAAACATAGAAAGAAATCTCATTTTCTACATGCATACATTTTGGATCCATGATCCACTTACCATTAAACCCTTCTTCTTACTTGCATGTTTATTTATAGAATCACATTCAACAACCAAAACCTTCTCCTTCTTTTCAATTGTGATCCTTCATTTGTAGAAAATAATCCAATTTCATTCAAAATGGACTATGCCCATGGCATTTTTACAATTCAAATCTCCTAAAACTTGCCATTAGCATTATTTATAAACTTTTAAGGTTATTTAGGAAGAAGGGCACACCCATCTTCAACATCAATGACAAGAAGGTTTTCAAGCATGACATTCAAATTTATGTGAAAGATATGAAGTCAAAAAGAATGTACTTTAAGGGCATGAAGAAGGTTCTTATGTTCACCCATGTTGTTTGATTTAGGTAGATTGCAAGAAACAGAGTTGGGGCAAGCAAGATTCTCTATTGGGACTCAAGCACTAAAAAAATTTAAAACTTGAAATTGTTTGATAACATTGGGGGAGCCATGGAAAAGACCACAAATATAGTGCACATTGTGTAAAAACCTAGTTCAAAAACCTAAAACCTCAAATGGTTTATGACCATAATACCCACCTTAGAAAACTTGTGCAAATAATGAGTCGCACACAACAATGGCACACCATGATTCGAAAGTTTGTTGTGCAAATTACAAGAATCACAACTTATGCCTGACACCTTGCCAATTAATCACATCAACATTTGATAATGTGAAACAAATCACACACAAAACTTAGAAATAATAAGCCTTACAAATCATAAGCATCACATTGTGTGCCTTACACAATGCACACACACTCACATAACCACAACATGGAGAACTTAAAAGCTATAACAAGCAATGAAACATGATAATAAGGAACAAAAATAAATAAAAATACAACCTACAACATAATCAAAATGAAGATTATAAGCATAAGGTTTTAAGGGTCAGGAACTTCTTAAGTCATGCAACTTGACTTGTAGTTGTTTGCCAACTTCAAAGCTCAAACCAAGCTCCAACGATCACTGCACAAGAACCCCAATTTGTAGTGTGCATCGACTTTTATCAAAGCACAATGACTCCAATCCATTGTTGACTATTCATTTTTCAATGAAGAAGATATTTGATAAACTACTTTCAGTAATTGCAAGCTCATGAAGGTAAATGAAATTTTCTTTTCCATGATCTAGACAAATGTAGTATGATATTGCCATACAAGTAATGAAAGTATTCATAGCTAGTAAGAAATATGATGGTTTTCAACACCTCAATTTGTTTTCAAAAATATAAAGATTATTTGATGAAGAAATTGACCTTACGATAAGGAATTCATGAAACATTCCAATTTTTAAATTTTGTTTTACAATTGGACAAGTTTATAAGGACAAGTATGAAAAACAACTTTTTGAAAATGGCACATGAATTGATTTGGGTTAAGGTGCATCCAATTTATTGCCCATATTTGGTTTTATGGAGGCCTCAAAAGGGCGGTTCGAAGAATATGAGAAAAGGTAGATGTTGAAAGCGTGATCTTGGAGGGTATTTTTCCTAAGTTGCACAAGCCAGGTGGTGTCAAAGGATGCCATTATAATGAAAATGAAAAGTAGCCTGTGAGTTGGATGGCATGCATGGGTCCATAGGATGACATTCATGGTTTTCTTTTTTTTTTCTTTGGGCATGAAGTTGGTACTAGTGGCCATTTTTTATTGGTTGTATAATGCTAATAACTAAAAAAATCTTCAATTTTGAACTATGTTCAGGTAGATAGAACTAGTTTGCAATTCACATTTTTTTCAAAATAAAAAAAATAACAAGGAGAAATCTGGAAATGTTAAAGGAAGGACCTACCAATTCAATTTTTTAGCCTCTTTCATTGGGCTAAATCTTCATGAATGGCCAGTTTGGCACATTTAGTTTTCAATCATGTTTTGTTAACATGCCTTTAATAGAGATCTCTTACCTCCAACACCATGGAGCAAACCAATTAGAGCCATTCATGTTCCTACCATGCCCATTGGCTCTCCTTGCACTTGCTAGGAGCTCAAATTGGCTCTAGCCAACCCTTTTTTTTTATACTTATGTGAAGAACCAAGTTTAGAACTAGACCTCAAGGTTTATCAAAATTTTCCTTGGACCAAAAAATTGAGGTTCAAGGAGACTCAAATTTTGACAATTTGAGGATCAAAATTTTCAAACCATATGGTGGAAAATCATGAAACATATAGGCAAGGCAAGCCCATATGTTGGGAAATCATGAAATGTATAAGCAAGCTTCTTGCTTGGGCTTTTTTGCATTCCTAAGTTCTTAAGAAAATCATGTTTTCATTAGGAGGTATCTCATTGCCACCTTTGATGTTGCTTTAAAGTGTGTTCATCCCACATATGTATACCCATGATTATGGTTATCAACTAATCAAGCCCTTGCTTGGTACTTTAATCTAATTAAATTGTGGTGCAAATTGGCAAGCCCACTTTAAACCACACTAATAACTCCATACCCATGCTCAATATGTTCATTCAAAACACGAATTGTATTGACCTTCTTTTTTATTGGTGAAAATTTGCCAAAATGTGAAATTAAAAATTAGAAATTGGAAGTTTTTTATCATTAGAACTAAGGGCAAAAAAGAAGTAAAAAATGCTAGAGTTTTATGGTTGTTTTTTAATGTCTAGAAAAAATATTGAATGGTGATTAAAGATATGTACTTCATATTTGGTTTATAGCTAGATTTAACTAAGTTTTCCTAGGGATGATGGCTACATTTTTTATCTCCCTAAGGATGATAGCCATTTTGGTTTTTAAAAAAACTTATAAAAACATTGGGTGCAATGGTTTCAAAACAAACATCATTGCAACCCTCAAAACCTAGATCACCAAATCAAATTCTAGTTGATGGGAATGTTTTAAGTGAGTTGCAATCAATCCGCAATAATGTCTAAAAGAGTCGCTTTGTCAATGTGCATATTGATTTCAATTTTATGGTTGCAACTAGATGGTTTGAATGTTAATATGAGGCCTAGGGCTCCATATCTTGCATGGAAGGAATGTTAAGATCATGACATAAGGTGTAAATACATGACTTGTGATTGATATTTCGGGTTTGAATGAAGGAAACATGAATGCATTAGAACCACGATTGAATGAAACATTGCAACTTGCCAAATATAGCCACATTACCCAAATGACTCATTAAGTGAAATGCATGGGGCACATGGACTAATGCCAATTTCAATGGTCTAATCGTGACACAACTAATGGTAGAGTTATAGCTCTAGTAATTTTTATGGTGTGAACATTTTTTAAATAAATAGATTGCAACCATATGAATTAAAGGATGAAGCTTATAATAGTAATGGTACATGGCAAGGGTGCATGTGATTCACAAAGGGATGTACATGTATAATGCAAGTATGTGTAATAAGTGTATCAAAATCTTATGTGGATTGTATTTAAAGCATATTTAAATATATCAATCGTATTTAAAAGGTACATGTGTATATTTTGAGTATATTCATGTTGTATTTCAAACATAGACCAAACATATTAGGGCAATAATATAGGTGTATCCAAGGTTTATTATTATACCCATTGGAATTATTATTATGATTATTGTTATTATTATCATTATTATTATTATTATTAGGTTAAATTATTATTATAATATTAAATAAGAGCTGGAAAAATGACTTAATAATAATAATATTAACAACAACAAAAAAATAGTTATCATTTGTTAGTTACAATAATACTTTGATAATAAATAATTATTAATAATTATTTTTAAATGAATGAATTAACAAAATAATAGCAAATCATTACATAAATTATTATTAAAAGACTAATATACTTACTAAAATTATGAATTTTGTTATTATATATTGAAAATTTAATTGGTAATAATTATAACAATGGAAATATGATAACCCATACCTATACCACAAGATCTTGTCTTTCCTCCTACAAAAAAAACACTAATCAATCATTCATGAAATTGTAAACTGTAATCATCAAACATTAAATATAACACTTTGATTTTAGAATGTGGTCAGTGTATCCTAAAATTTGATGATAATAACATGCCTTGAATGTTCTTGCACAATTGAATGCACTAACCAACAACCATATAACATTTTCTACCCTTCATTCCCCTTTAAACTTGTTTTCAATGAAATGGTGTGAAAAACAATGTTGTTTGATATCATATTAGTGATAACATTTGTATAATTGACCCATTTTTTGTATAGTGTAAGTTATAAACCCAAGATAATGTTGCTTACCTCTTACATCAAAACCTTGACTTTTAGTTCAACATTTGAAATTTTGATATGGCATGATCATGAGATAATTTAAACTTAGTACATTAATTTTTTAAAAAATGGGTAGGATTGATCTTAACAACAAATAATCAACAACATATAAACCCCAAAAAGAATCAGTGGATGTTTTTCAATTAATTACACTTATACTAAAATATGTATTTTACATATAACAAAAAATAAATTTCTGGAGATAAAAAAGACTTTAAATGGATTCCAAAAAAAGAAAGAGAGTCATATTAACAAACATGACAAAAATTAATTAAAAGAAAATAAAAATAGTTATTTTGATGCTTATTAAATTGTACTACAAATAAAATTGATTACCATAGGATGCAAACACAATAATAGGAGTCACAAAAGGTGTGGACACTCCTTGAATTTTCTACATATTTGCAGCAATGCAATGAAAACATAATAATTTAGAATGTCAATTTGTTTTTGGGATGTGGTCAATTATTTGCAAAGTTGCAACCATGTAAATTTCAAAAACTTTCTTAACATTTCAAGAGTACAAAAGGAGTCAAAACATGTTCATTTAAAAAATGTGAACATGTGGTTTTAAATTTCAAATGTCCTTTTTGCTTATCAAATGTAAATCATTCATTCTTAGAATAAAAAGGATATTCATGTTATAATTAAAAGAACAAAACTAGTGAACTTTTTAATTTACGGCATATACCTAGTAGGTGGCACTTAGGCACATGATCAATAACAAAAATGAATGATATTACATGATGTTTGTTTTAGTAATGAGGAATTCTTTTTAGGACATTTCTAATATTAGGCAAAGAAGATTGTAAAATAAGTAAACTAAGTAGGATTCTACACATGGTCCAACCAAACTTTAAACCCTCACCTTTTCTATGTTGGTCGTTGTTTGAGCAAATTTCATACTTTCCTTGAGTTCAACTTCAAAGACTATTGTTTCATGTTTCATGTGTCTACATTGATAGGAATGTAATGTGAGAGCATGAACATCATTTTGAAACTTGTTCAATAAGGACGGTTTATTGTCCTTGATTGCAATCATCATTCAAATTAAAAAGATGAACACTAGAATTGAGATGGACGATGAGAATTGTGATGATATAGTTGAACCGATACACGCCTTTTGAAAATCGTGTGAATTTGAAGTAATGCATTTTAAGCACTCTTGTCATTTTTTGGGACAAGGAAGCATTTCTTTGGAAAAATATGATGTTTAGGCATAAAAAATGTTTTACATATTGATCAAGCACTTGAATTTGAATTACTTATTGCTGCTAGGTGGTCCAATTAGGGTAGATTACATTTTAGCAATGCTAGGATATAAGAAGGCAATGCTTCTAATGGTGTGTTAAAGACATCAACCTTTGAATTGTGGAGTTGATATTGTGCATTTGCAAGTTCACAAGAAGGGCAATTTACAAGTGAACAGATCTTGTAACCTTGGAGGAAGAAACATTGCAATCATTGAAAACTTGACATGACAATCAAGTGTCACAAAAGAATATAAAAACGTGGGAAAGCCTTTCCAACACTATGAAGGTTCAATGTGAAGTTGCACCCATGCAAGGACCATACCATTCAACTAAGGAAAATACATCAATACAACAAAGAACTTAACTAAGTTACACACGAAACACACAAATGGCAGCAAAATTGGATTCAATGTGACCTTACAAATTCATAAGAACTAGAAGAATCGCTACTTAAGATTAACAAACTACTTCATGGAGTTCGACTATGTACAAAGAAACTCTGAAGTATTGGATTGGGTTCCAAATAGTGAATTCAAACTCAAACAAACAATGATTTAAAACCATTCTAAATACATACACAAATTGTCACTGCAAACCACTCAAAAACCCTTAATTTGCTTGATTGTCTCTTCCATGAATTTAACCAATGATGAGCATCTGCCTCAACCCAATGCTCAAATCCCTGACTTTGAGTATATTATTCATACCATTTCAAAACCCAATTTCATGAAAGCATCATCCCTTCTTGCCTCAAAAAAATAAATCTGGTAGCCATGGAAAATACCGAGTGATCAATGGACAGAAATTTGAACATCATTAATGGGTTGAACACACAAATGCTCAACTTGCCCAACAGTATCTTGTTACAAATTAAAATGTAGTGCAAAATGAAAATGCACTGACTGAGTTTGAGAGAGACAAAATGAATCCAAAACTGACACAAACTATAGGACACAAAATCTGGCAGCCTTTGAGGAATTTCGGCATGCACTTTCCTCCCCCCTCTCTCTTGAGTAGGGAAGCCCAGCCAGGCAGCCAACAAGTCAGTCATGATGATGCCCATATGGACCCAGAGTTTTCCCCAAATCATTGGAACAAAAATTCAACCAGATTTGGAGAAAACTATGGTCCAAAAAGAAACCAAAAGCTTGCAAAGGAGGATGAGCAGCTTGACTTTGTTTGGTAAAATGTTTTTTTTTTTCCATGTTTGTGTCTCTCTCTAAATCAAATTGGGGAAAATGCTACAAATGAAAAATGGGAGTTCCTCACTTTCTTCTTCTTCTTCTTCTTCTTCTGTTCAGTAGTAGAGCTTTCTTTCCTTCAGAAACTTTCTGAATTCTGCTCTGTCGACATAAGTTCTTGCAAATTTCCTGATCGGTAGCAGTAGACCTTCCTTCCTTCCTTCCTTCCTTCCTTCCTTTTCTGAAGTTCTGCTACGTCACCCTCAAGTGTTTGCAAACTAGAAGATGTAAGAAAGTCTGAAGTTCTACTATGACATCAACGTAAGGTTTTGCAAATTAGATGTAATAAAGCCTGCTATGATGTCAACGTAAGTTTTTGCAAATGAGCAAATGAGATGTAATAAAAGGCTGCCTGATGTTGGTTGGATGTTGTTGTTAGCAGGTAGCTAGCTAGCAACCAACGCTTCTATTCCGTTGATGATGTTTGGTTAGAGGAACAGAACCATCATGACCTACCAAAGTCTTGTACTTATCCTTGCGAGTGAAGTTGGTACATTGGAACCCGAGTGAATCTGCAAGCACCTTTTGGATGTAATTGGCGACTTCATGGCTGCTTTTCCCACCCGCACAGCAAGTCATCTCAGGGGGCAGCTGCTCCAGGAAGCAGACTTGGTAGCTGGGAGCAGGATTCATGAAGAAGAAGATGGGATCCAAGCACTTCAAACCACGGGCAGTAGTGCCATGAAACAACTGGATTTTGATGTTCATGGCCACGGGCACAATGTGCTCTGCAAGCTCTGCAAACAGAGAACTGAATCTCAGAAGATAGGGTTCACGGCAGGTGGTACCCTCAGGACAGACTGCAAGATCCCCTTCCTTCAAGAGCGTTGTCATGGTGGAAGCATCCGCGTCTCTGCATCTCGTGAGTCTCACTGTTCTTATGGGTGAAAGAACCTCACACACTCGTGAAATGCTGTATGTCACTGCTGGGATCCTTCTTCCTGCTGCAACTGACAAGAAGATTGGGTCCAGAAGTGTCCGATGTGAACAAACAAACAGTGTTCCTCGTCGAGGACCAGCACCAGGGCCATTGTTGTTGTTGGTTGGAGTTTTTGTTGTGGGTGGTGGAGTTCCTTTGATGGTTACATTGACACCCAGTAGAATGCCTATGAAAGGTGCCCACTGAAATGGTACGAGCAGACCCACAGCGATCCGGATCACTGCTAATGTGAGTCCTATGGGCGTCCATAGAAGAATCACCAGTGACATGAGTGGTGTGGGTCGACATGCTAACCTGCCATCATGAAAGATCAGCGGTTTCAAGTATTCTTCCTTTGGAACTGCCTCTGTGGGTTCATCGCTTGGCACCACATACGCTTCCTGCACGAAAGAAAGATCTTGTCATCAGAAGTCATGGCAACCATGTTTTATCAGTTCTTTTTTTTTCTTTTGGGTTTCTTCTCAAGATTACAAATGATGGAGATGGCTTTCGGGTTTCTCTTCAAGATGACAAATCTGTGCAGAGAGAGATGATGGAGAGATGGGCAGTGACGAAGAAAGAATGGAAGGGAAGAAAGAGAGAGAGACTGACTTACTTTGCAGATGGACATGAAAGGGTAATCACTCTCACGATCTCCCAACCCAATATCCGGAGTCTCATTTGCAAAGAAATTCTTCACGGCGGAGCGTTTGTTCATACCCACAAGCACGCCAGAAGAAGAGGAAGCGACAAAACCAGTAGCATAACCACCACTGGTAGCTTGAATCTCCGTCCCCATGACGGCTTCGACATCCAGATACTCTTTGAGGAAAGGCTCCACCATGATACGAGGATTGGCAGTCACAACGTACCGTCTGCCACAAGCGATAAACAAACGGTAACTGACGGAGTGCATATCTTCCAAGTAGAACTTGGGCAACACCCCACGAGCAGCCGACTCGATGGCCGACAAGCGCAAGCCCGCAAACGAGAAGAAGATGAGCATCTTGATCCCTACCGACTCGGAAACGAAGTTGTACACAAGCCATACCAGCGGCGAGAACAGCAGCAAAACAAGTGCTCTCAAGGGACTCCCTGCTTCCAATGCGATGAGCAGGAAGTAAGGGAAGGAACTTTGTGATCTCAACAAAGTTCCATCCAAGTCCGATACTACGGTTTGTGTTTCTCGCCCATCTTGCCTGCAGTTCTCCACCACGTCGAATAATGACTCGGAGTTTTTGGTGCAGTAGAGCGCTTCCGCATATGTTTGTGGGTATGAAGGCATCTTGTACTTCCCAGCAGCCCAGCGTGCTGTCCAGGCCTGAGAAAGCGAAGAAAGAGCAACAGCCCCAAACTCCCCTAGCATTACCTCCAACACCACTCGAACCTCTTCTTCTTCTTCTATCTCTCTGTCTCTAAATGTCTGTGTCTGTGTCTGGTCTTCAAACTGCGGGGCAGTTTCAGATCTGGAAGAAACCAAGTGCTGGAAGCTGCTGCTGTTGCTGTGTAATCTATATCTCAGGAATGATGCTGATGGTTTCTTCTTCTTCTTCTTTTTCTTCGTCCCCTCTGCTGCAAGTCCATCAAGTGAGCTAATACTCTTTCTTTTCTTCTTTATGCTAACAACCCATCACGACTACGACGACGACGACGACGACATTGCCGTTGCTGCTTCTGAAACCTTTGCTTGCTACTACTACTGCTCAGCTGATGATGCATGCATAAGACGCACTGCCCCTTCTTCTTCTTCTTCTTCTTGCTTCACCACCACGACCACCACCCTAGTCTTTCTCCACTCTTCTTTCCTTCCTCCCCACAAGCATGAATGAAGAAGACTACTCCATGTGCACTTGTGCAGCTACCAGTCCACGTTGTTGCTGTTTGTTGTTCGATCTAACAAGATTTATTTAAGTCTCTTTCTTCTTCTTCTTCTTCGACCACACACCGAAAAAAAAAACCACCCACTATATAATAACTATTCTGCAGCACTGCAGTCTCCTCCTTCCAGCTCCGCTTTAGACCTGCAACACCAAGTAATCAAAAAGCAAAGCACAGCAGATGAGCACTTCCAGTACTTCTCCACTTCCCCTTCTTACTACTGTCGAGTCCAACTCTGCACACTTTCACTTCCCCCCAACAATTAAAAAAGAAACTAGCTAGCTAGCAAGCTAGCTACAATGAGCTTTCCAGAAAACAAAACTCTCATAAAAAGAAAGAAAGAAAGAAAGAAAGAAAGAAAGAAGATCAATCTTCCCACCCCAAGTTCTCACCTGCAACGTCAACCCCCTTCTTCACTCACCACCCACCTCTTCTCTTGTGAGGGTCTTGGTGTTTCTTTCTTTCTTCCACACAATCAATAGGTTTTTGCAGAATGGACGTAGCCACAGACGGAAAAAAAAACCACAAAGAAGCAGCTGCTATGGAGTTCACTAAACCACCTACGTACTTGGCACTTGGCATGCAAGCAGAAGAAGAAAGAAACAACAGCAGCAGCTGCTGCTGCAACAACAACAACAACAACAACAGAAGTTTTGTTGTTCACCACCAAGAGAACCAATGCTCAGACTCAAAGTCCTTCTTCTCCTCCTCCTTGCTCCTGCTTCTGCTCCTACTAGACTTTTCCTTGGTTGTTGTGGTGGTGACTCACAGACTACGAGGAGGAGCAAGTAAGGAAGGAAGGAAGAGGTGGGTAAAGCAAGGACACAAACACGAAGCAAGCAAGCAAATGAGAACAACAACAACAACAGAACAAACAAAGATGTTGTTGATTGGATCTAAATAGTAAAGTGTAATAGTGGGTGTGTGCAGAAGAGCGCTGCAACCACATGTGGCTGCTTGCTCATCACACTCATGGCGATGGCAGCAGCTGCTGTTGCTCTTTTATGCAACAACAGAGCCGCCATCCTCCTCCCCCGCGGCCCCCGCCCGCCCGCCCCCCCAACAAACCCCTCCAGCCTCTCAAGGGTCCCAGCCTAATGGACCCTTGAAGGGTCCGTGGCCTTAATTAAGGACCCCTTGAGGATACCCGGCTGGCCTCAAAGGTCCCTGGCCTCAAGGATGAATGGCCTTTGACCTTTCAGGATACCCAGCTGGCATCAAGGGTCCCTGGCCTTGACCTGAACCCATTAGAGTCAACTGGCCTTGTTGTTACCTTAACAAGTTTGCTTCCTCTTTTGAGGCCTAAAAGAAAAAGAAAAGAAATCGTGAACTAAGTGGATAAGGTAAAAACCAAGTAAGTAATTATGTAAAAGAAAAGAAAAGAACAAAATTATATTAAAAAAAGTCATAAAAGATTTTTTAAATTTAAATTTCAATTTAAATTTTCCTTTTCTTTGCTTTTCTTTTCTTTTCTTTTCTTTTCTTCTTGTTTGCAAAAGCCTTGAGTTCCTTCCTCTAATAATAGGTAGCTTCCACCTAAACCTACTAGGACAAGACCAAACACCTAATTCCTTTAAAAAAATAAAAATAAAAAATTGAAAATTGAAATATAATAATAATAATAATAATAATAGTTATTATTATTATTATTTTAATTATTATTATTTCCATGATCTACTATGATATTGTTAATATGAGGAGTGAAATTATTTTTTAGATTGTATATAGCCTATGATAATTTTGATGGTTTTTTCCACCACACCCTCCTCACCTTCATATTTTCATGAAAAAAAATTCATTTAAACTAGTTTTTTTAAGGATTAGTTTTGTTAGATAATCCTTAAAAAAACTAGTTTAAACTAATTTTTAAAAAATATTTAGGGGGTAAAAAAGTACTACTAGGTGGTACATTGTACATACTGAGTAAGTGTTAAGAAGAGCAAACACTACATGTATATGTGCTCAGTATGTGATACTTGCAAGTTAAAATTGGATGAAGAAAAGTCAAAAAAGCATGTATATATTACGCTTGGCCTAACAAAATGGTTTTGGCCCAACATTATTAGTTTGCTGAGAGACTGGTGAAAGGAACAACAAAGTAAACCTAACACCACCACCTTTCTTAGCTTTTGATCTCACTTGATAGCTTGAATTGTCAAGGTGAGTTTGGGGAATGAGTTTCCTAGTCTCTCACTTGTTTGTAGTTCCAATTTTAGTTTTATGGGTGAGGCTGGAGAATCGGGAAAATAATTAAAACTTGGGATGTGAGAAACCATTTTGGCGCGGGGTCATATACTGAGCACTGGTGGAGATGCTCTGACAATAAGTCAATCGTCCCTTATTGGCGTCCATAGTACGTATCAAACACATGGAATGGATTTTTTTTTAATAAAAAAATTTGTGACACATAAAAAAAGATGAGAAAATTTCCTCAAATTGGAGTCAAATTTACACCCCTTTTTTTTGGGTCTTGGTACTTACCCTTAGTCACAAGAAAAGTCTATTATAAAAAAAAGTTTTAAAAAATTTTTAAAAAGATTTTTTTCTTGTGGAAAAATCTTGAGATTCTTGTCTAATAATATATAATAGGTACCAAGTTCCTTGCATCAAGGCTCCCCATTGAAACAAACTTGAGGTGAGTCATTATTGTTTGATACATTTCCAAGTTTCAATTGTGTAAGTAAATAGAGTTTGACTCATGTGTAGTGCTCTAGTAATTCATCTTTTAGTCTTTAGAGCTTGAAATTGTACTCACTAGTAGGGTTGAGTTAGCTTATCACACTCTAAAAAAATACATATAACTTGGTCACCAAAAACCTCTCAAGAAATTCCTAGTGTTGTTGGAGGAGCGCTTACAATGATTTTTTGGATCCTGTGAGGACATTTTGGAAATGAAATGTCTGCTTTTTGAAATGCTCACAAATTGTGGGCATTTCATGAAAATGAAATGAAGGTTTCCTTTGTTTCCTTTGTTGTTTTTTGTTTTTCTTGTGACACCCGATGGGCATTGCAAGTACCCAAAGTTTCATTCCCAAATAATAGAGTCGAGTTATGACAATTGGTAAAAAAAACTAAGCAACTTAAACTCTCAAGCTTCCATCCTAAATATTATTGAGATATAACACTATGAAATAATATGGCTTTTGTTGTTTCTTTTTTTTGGGGGCAAATAGGCCTTGACACTTACTTGACTTTGGGGATATTAAAACTTATAACACTTGTGTCAATTCACCATAAAATATGTTACATGTATTCTCTATCAAAAAATGGATGAAACCACAAAGAAGTTCCAACTCACATATGTGTCATGAACAATGGCTTCATCAAACATGGTTCTACATTCAAAAAAATGGATGAAACCACAAAGAAGTTCAACACACATATGTGTTTATGAATCGTGGCTTCATCGAACATGGTTCTATATTTTAAAAAATGGATGAAACCACAAAGAAGTTGAACATGAATTGTGACATGATTGATGCAATGTAAGGTAACACCTTCTAGTACTTTTGTTGTTGTTGTTGCCATAGTAGTAGTAGTGGTAAAGTTGCCCTAGTTTCTAACAATATGTGACATCCACAAACATCAAATTAGGGTTTGTGCGATAGTACCTGGTTGGTGCTTGGCTCTCAAAGCTTAAGTGTTTTTTTCTTTTTAGGGTTTGCTTGTTTGTTTTCCGGTGCAAATTTTCAACCTCAAAATAATAATAATAATATAATATTAAAAATTCCCTTTTATTCTCCAAAAATCAACATTTTTTTAATAAGGAGAGTATAATAGGGTACTTGGTTGGTGCTTGGCTCTCAAAGCTTAAGTGTGTGTGTTTTTTTTAGGGTTTTCTTGTTTGTTTCTTTTTGGGTGTAAATTTTTTACCTCAAAATAATAATAAATGTAATAATCATAATAATAATATATATTTAAAATCCCTTCTATTCTTAAAAAATCAACATTTTTTTCATAATTTTCTTTTGGGGGTTTGGAAAGAGAGGGGGCGGGTGGGGGGGGGGGTATATTTCACCCTATAATATTTATACATTTTTGACAAACTTGCTTGGTTTTTTTTTTGTTACAGTTTTGACAAACTTTTCACTTGTTAATGCTAAATCTTTTTGTGGGCCGATCACTACATCGGACAACCGAAAAAGGAAAAAAAATCACATCCGAGCCCACCCTTCAAGTTTTTCCTTTTAAGTACATGGCGGAGACGAGTGGTATGTTATGATGGCAATGATTTATTTTGGGGGTGGGAGGGGTGTGGAGTCGATCGAGAGGGGTTACGATGTTCTTAAGAACGGAGGATTTTTTATCACCAAATTTGTAACATGGGTTATGGTTTAATTCTCAATATAACAAGTAATTTAATTAAATATTACGGAAACGCGGCTTCGGGTTTAGACTTGGTGCATTGAGAGTGGAGAGAGAGAGAGAGAGTCGGCGGGAGCAACCCCAATCCTCCGACCGGAGTAACACACCGGCCTCATTTTGGTAGCCCAACTGTAGGACAACATAAGGGAGCCTCGGTTGGTCGAGTTTAAGACGCGGGTGGTCGTGGGTGGCGGTGGCGGTGGTTGAGTTCAGAGACGTTCAGAAAAAAAATGATGGGGTGGGGGGGGGGGGGGTAGTCAAGTTTATATAAGTTAGTATCGTATAATATGATTCGTATTTAATTAGTTGTGGGGACCCCCCCCCCCCATTTCAACTTATTTTCTTGTCTATTCGGCTCTCTTGGATGGTCAAATTAACCTCCTCTCCTCCCCCCCCCCTTAAAACCCCAACAACCCTAAACAAAACCCTAAACCCCAAAAAAAAGGGGTTCAAACCCACCCTATCGTGAAGCCATGAAGAATAACAATTTCCCCAACCAACCAAATGCATACTTTCATTTAGCAAGTAAATTGAGTCCAAAGAAGGGTGGGTAAAATAATTATTAAAAATTAGAAATAAATTGAAAAAAAAATTCTAAAAAAATCCCATTGGTCAAAGGAATAATTATTAGGGTATACACAAAGTATGAGATAATTTAAGTTTAAATTTATTAATTTTTTATTTATTAAAAAAGAAAACCTTTGGCAAACCCTAATAATTATTGTTGCTTATGAGTAGTAGAGCTCCTACCTATCATGACTTCTTTTTTTTTGGTTGGGGATTGTTTGTTGGGTATGCTTATTCCCTTGTAAGACAAAAGCAAAGGAGTGTGCTACTAGCCTCCTACTACTACACTATAAGTATTGCTTTGTACTTATGCAACTTACAGCTGGGTAGATTGTTGAAAAATTGCTTGTAATACAAAACATATCACACCACTACTACTACTATTATTATTATTTATTTATTTATTTTTAAATTCTCTTATATTCATATTTATTTATTTATTTAATATAGTTGGGTTGGGTGTTCTTAGTAGAAATGCTCAAGTCAAAAAAAAAGAAAAAAAAAAGAAAAAGGCCATAATGGAACAACTCATATTCTAAAAAAGAAGGCAACCTTCAATGGTTCAACACACTCCCAAATACACTCCAAGAGCATATTGACAAAACAAAAAAAACACACAAGGATGAAAACTCAAATATAGCTATGGATTTCAACATTGGAACAATTGTTTTCTTCCCCCAAAGTATTTTTTTTAAAAATCACAAATATGGACTTGAAATTGGAACAAATATTGGATTTTAAATTTAATTAAATTTAATTTTTTTCCTTAAGTATTCACACCACATGGACTCATGGAGAAGAAAGAAGTTTGTTTTCTCTTTTGTTATCAAACCTCCTCTCCCACTTGACCTAATTTCAAACTTGTAATGGTAATAATACTACTATTACTCCCTTTGGTATCACTTTGCCTTCTGCCATCTCCAACAACTTTTGGTGTAAAGAATATAAAGTTCAGTGGGTAGGGGGGCCAAAAGGGGAGTGACAGAAAATGCCAGTTGGTGCTCAAAAAACAACCATGACACACCAAACTTACAAAGGGAACACCAAACTAAGGTAGCCCCAAGTAGTAACTAACAATCTAAGCAATCTAAGCACTTTGAGAGAGAGAGTCAAAAATAGGTTAAAACCTTTTTGGTTTTCCTTTTGGGGAAAGGGGGTTGGAGAGGAGAGAGTGTGAGGCCTTCACTACAAGACTTAAAACCATGGGTTACCCATCACTCTTGCACCCTCTTCAAAGAAAAGAAGAGAGGAGAGGGGAGGAGAGGAGAGGAGAGGAGAGGAGAAGAGAAGAACTTCAAAAGTGTGATTACACATGCTTCACCAACTCTTCTCAAAGGTTTTGTCCTTAGGCATAACACCCGAATTTGGGAGAGCAATTGACAATTTGGAGAGCAAAAGTGTGGTCACACTTGGGTGTTATGTTCAATGTTAGACTAATGTTAATTATCTTAAAATTAGTCACTAATCCACACCTAAAATGTTAATTAATATCATAAATCTTATGAGATATATATGACATGGTATTGATGTTAAGATGTTGTTAGTATTCATTGTTAATAACTTTAAATCTTTGAATAATATAGATTTTGAAGCCAAACATTAGTGTCAACTAAAAGTCTCACAAAACGACAAAATAACTCAATGTTTAGCATGCATCCTTGTCTATCCTTATTTGTTTTTGCTCTCTTTTAAAAATAAAGGGCAAATTTTCCTTTGTAGGTGTCAATGATAAGTATAGTTATATGGGTAATATATCAAACACATCTTAACCCTCAAACACACATTATCGGATTTGAACCCATGACACTTGTAAAGGAATCATGCATTCCAACCACTTGGGTTATTCATTTGATGTAATAGCACCAACACAAGTAGGGATGGTGGGTGGACAAGGAACCAATTTTTATCATTCCCCATGGTGGCCTTATGCAATACATTCATTCAATGCATTGGAATTGAATGGATTTTGATTACTATTAAGGTGCTCATCATACCAATTTTTCAAAACATGGTGTTTTCATAGAGTAAGTATTATTGTTTCCCTCTAATGACAACCACAAGAGATCGATGTATTTCAATCCTATGCCAAGGCATAATCAATTTATGTTTGAAAATGTTTCTTTGTCATAGCCCAATAATTTCACAAGTTAAAATGGGCAAACATGGCATGATGATGACAAATGATAGCCTTCTTCACATTCTTTTTATTGTCATTTTTCAATATGTACATGTTGGTGCTCACAATGACGCATAAGTGTTGTTTTCTTCAACCATCCATCAACAACACATCCTACAAATGGCATATCCCATGATCCATAGCCGTACCTATCTTGTTTTCGCCATCCTCACCGCCATGTTATTTGAATTTTAAACCAAATATGTCCATAAAACATTGTTGAATTCCATTGTTTGGATGTAAATTACGTCATCAAATTTATGTCATGGCACAACACATCCATGACCTTGTGTCTTATTGTAGATAAGAATTTTAACATGTAAATTCAATTTTGACACATTTTTGAATCATTTGATTTCCATCATTTGTAAATGATCCATATATTGGAACATATGTTGCTTTACTCCATTATGAGGTTTTTTTTTGCGGGGGATTCCAATTTCTTCCAATATTTAAAGCCAATTACTTCCAAAATTTGGAAACATTGCATTAATAAGGAGGATTAACAAACTTGCCCCCCAATGCAAAAATATTTATTTCAAAAAAATTTGGGATTCAAATTTATTCCAATATTTAAATCCAATTATTTCCAAAATCACTTCAAAATTTTGGAAAGATTTCCTTAATAAGGAAGATTAACAAACTTGCCCCCGCAATGGCAAAATTATTTTGCTTAAAAGGGATTCAAATTTATTCCAATATTTAAATCCAATTACTTTCAAAATCACTTCAAAAATTTGAAAATATTTCATTAATAAGGAAAAGTAACACACTTGCCCCGACCCCCCCCCAATGCAAGCAAAAAAAAAAAACAAAATCAACTTTTTTTTTTTTTGCTTAATTTATGTGCGTAATAAATTCCACTGACAATAATTTATTGGAATTAGTTTATGTACGACAACTTTGAGTTCTATAAGTCATGGTTGTCCCTTGGAAAATCTAGACCAATTTTTTAATATGTTCTCCACCAATTTGCATACCA
This sequence comes from Sphagnum tenellum, assembly GCA_963921925.1. Lineage (NCBI taxonomy): Eukaryota > Viridiplantae > Streptophyta > Sphagnopsida > Sphagnales > Sphagnaceae > Sphagnum > Sphagnum tenellum. The sequence continues at coordinate 19,524,805 of OY998142.1, read as the reverse complement.
TTTTTCTTTAATTGAATTTTGAATCTTAATTTAATTGTTGAATTAAATTTAGTTGAATTCAAATTCCAAACAATGTATTTGAACTCAATTCATTTTGAATCCAAGTAAAGTTATGTAGGGATTTTGAGGTGGTAGGAAAATAGAACATAAGGATGGTGAAACAAAAAAATAACTAATTTTCTTTTGCTATAAAATTTTTTTTTTAATTTTTTTTTGGCAAGGTGTGTTTCCAAAGAGGGTATGGTTAGAATTTGCACCTACAATCTCATGAATGACCTCACAACTCACAACCCATATTGAAGAAGAAAAAAATGTGAAAAAAATCCACTAAGATATGTGTTAAAATTTGACTCAAATAATGGTAATTTTATCTTGATCTTTTAGTACCTAATTTTCAATGACCCAAATGATGGATGATGGATTTGCAAAATATACATTAGTAGGTCATTTGAAATTTAAACCCTAAAATTTAACGTGAGCTTTTTTTTTTGGTCTACTATCTAACCCCTACAAGTAACTACCCATTGCTAAAGGTTAGTGGGTTAGGTTAATTTAGCCACTCAAGATATTGTAGAGGCTCACACAATACCTTCTTCTTAATTTAGGGCAAGGCCACTACATAAACTAACCTATAAATCCACAAAAGTGAACATGGAAATTAAATACAAGCATGTTGGGTTCCATAATTAATGATTTTTTTTTATTGACCCATTGTCCTAAAACAAAAGGGAAGGGGAGGCTACCAAATAAATGCACATTTTTTTAGGACAAATTTAAGGACAAATTTTTCAATAAAAAAACAACACACCCCAAAAAGCTGGATGGGCCACAAACAAACACCTCCATGAAAACCTAGAATGGTGACCACCCTTAGATCATCTTCACATAGGCCCTTCATGGCCCTTAGATTTCTCATTTTCTGAAAATAGAAATTAGGAAATTTTTTTAACTCCATACTTGTGTCAGAACCACAACTACATTTAGGCAAATTAGTCACTTACTATTAAATGTTTGGCAGCACAATTTGGGGGATTTAATTAAAATGTGACCCAGCTAGCTACTCACTAGTGCACCATCTATTAGTTGTGGATGAACCATGTTCATCCATACAACTTAAGTTAACCAAAGGTTCCCCCATCTTGTAAACCTCCTAACTCCATACCCCCCCTTCCCCAAACCACCCATTCACACTACCTAGGGAAAAATTGTGCCATGTATTTTGGAGCACCATACTTTGGGGCACACCTTCATGTTCGTGAAAAACTTGAATTAATGAACGGAGCCCCATTTTCCAACTCTTGGTTGTGAGTGTGTATTATGTGGGTGGGTAGGCAAGTAAACCCATTGGAGAAGGTTGGTTTTTTGTGTTGAACATAGAGCCTCAAACAACATAGGTACCTAGCCCCCCATTTTCCCTTTCTGCTTATTGGGTACCAACTAACATCCTATGATGGAATGGTTAAGCCCTTGGCCATTGTGTTTGGTAAGGCACTCGGGTGAGGTAATGCACCCAACATGTGCAACACAAAACTTGGAGAATAAGTGAGGATTGTACACTAGATGTTGTTGAGAGAAAAGGTTGCCGAAATAGAAAGTTACTTTAAGTATAGTAAGTTACATTGTTCTAAAACACATTCCTTCGTAACTTACAAATTGCTAATAGCATGTGACCCTGGTTTGACCTGCATCAGTCTCAACTCTCTTTGCCAAGGTTGAGGAAAAGTTATGTACGTTATTTTATTTTTTTTGTCTTTTAAGTTTGCAAGTGGCTTGTTGCACTTTTGGGTTGGACCCAGATTAGTCTCTTTGCAGTGTTCTCTTTGTCAAGATTATAGGAAAAGGCATAGCTGTTGTGCATGGCCTCTTTGAGTTCTTTCATCTCTTTAAGTTTCAGACTAACTTGTTGTGTGCTTTTTAAAGTACGGTCCACCAGCACAACAACAACAAGAAGACGACCATCGGGGATATAAGTTTCATGTTTTGGGTTGACATTCATTCTTGTCTTTCTTAAGGTAAGAAATGGCATGGACTTTGAGAGAGGTACAGTATCAACTGTCAACTAGAAGTAGGTATGAATTCAGGCTTGACAAATTTGCATTGACCACCCACACACACACACACACACACACACACACACATACAAACACACAAAAGAACAAGTTTCTTCGACCTCGAAGAAGCATGCATGAATTCATGAATGACAAAATTTTCATGACCAAGTTTCATCAATTAGAATTATGTGTGATTGAATTCAAGAATGACAATTTCATGACCAAGTTTCGTCAATTAGAAGTATGTATGAATGAATTCAAGAATGACAAATTTTCATGACCACTAACCCACATGGAACAAGTTTCATCAACTAGAAAAAAGTATGCTTCAATTCAAGAAGGACAAAATTTCATAACCAAGTTTCATCAACTAGAAGAAGTGTGTATCAATTCAAGAATGACAAATTTTCATGACCACTAACCCACATGGAACAAGTTTCATCAACTAGAAAAAAGTATGTTTCAATTCAAGAAGGACAAAATTTCATAACCAAGTTTCATCAACTAGAAGAAGTATGTATCAATTCAAGAATGACAAATTTTCATGACCTCTACCCACATGGAACAAGTTTCATCAACTAGAAGAAGTATGTATGAATTCGGGAATGACAAAATTTCACAACCACTACCCACATGGAACAAGTTTCATCAACTAGAAGTATCTATCAATTCAAGAATGACAAATTTTCATGACCAAGTTTCATCAACTAGAAGAAGTATGTATGAATTCGGGAATGACAAAATTTCATGACCACTACTACCCACATGGAACAAGTTTCATCAACTTATGTTCACAGAGCTTGCAAGTCGGTTTGAAGGGATGGATTGCAAACCTTTGGCCATGGTGAGTTTGCGATTCCTTCAACTATGGGTATTGCATTTTAGTAATTATCAATGTTGTGCAATTATTTGAATTTTAAAATTATTAATAAAAATAATTAATTAATTAATTAAATAACCCCACCTGTGTTATTTTTAATAATATTCCAGATTTAGCAAACCACCAGTTTTGGTTCTTTTGAAAAATCAAAATCAAGGAATTGCTGATTCTGGTTATTTCAAAAACCTTGAAGAATTGTGCATTTTAATGAAAGAACCAGTGGTTTATGGTCTATTTGATTTTTCAAGATGTTGAGAACCATGGTTATTTCTCAAGACTGAATATTTTATTTTTAGAACTGTTGTTATGAATCTTAAGAACCGCCTTGATAACCTTCAGGGGGTCGATTCATGTTTCTAATAACCATCCAACATTCATAATTACTATAATCCCAGATTTTAATTTTGATGTATGTTGATTCATGTATGTCTTAAGTAAGTCATGAAATTAAGATTGTTTATATTGACAAAACTCAAGTTCAAATCAATTACACAATTCATAATTCTTGTAAAAATCTTCAAGCTTAATAATAAGTAATCAACTAAGGTTAAATTCTCTAAATTGAACTTATCAAATCTCATCCTCCGCTAGTTCAAAATGTCATATTATTATTAACTTGGGCTTTATGTTGCTTCGCACTACCAACGACGATCAACTATTACTTTTCTTTTCTTATGTTCCCATCTATGGTTTTTATAGTTCATCATTATTTATGTCAATCTTGAATTTAATCTAATTTGAATTAATAAAATTGTCATGAACATGAAAAGGCATGTGTTAATTTGTTTTTTCATTCTTGTCGGTGGGTGGGAGAAAGGAGTGAGGTAATTATTAGGAAAGTTAATAGGAAAAAAAAGATAGTTAGGCTTGAAAATGAGGTAAGTGGGAATTGTTTTTGGAATCGTTTAAGGATGACCATACAATAAATTCCAAAAATTCACCCATATATTAGTCCTTTGAAGTTTTTCATTGTTGAAATTAAACAAATTGTTTTTTCTCATATTTTGGATTTGTGTGGTCATATACCTAGGTGAGCAAATTGGGTGTGCTATTCATGCAATTTTCCAAGACTTTTCATATGTGGGATAGGTAGCCATTCAAACATTCTTTTTGTGTGTTTCACTTGTAATGTGAATTTTCAATGAAAAACACTTGCTCTTGATATATAAATCACCAATAAAAAAACAAATTTTTTTCTAGAACATGCACTATTATAACCCATTACCACGTAACAAAACAATGGTTCATCATACCAAGACCATTGTGTTCCTAAAAGAACCAACCCTACCCATATAATACATAACAATTGGAGTTACATTCATTTTTTGAAGAAAAAAAGTTTACACTTTCATGATGTAAGAAGATGTAGGTGGAATTCCACATGGAGAATGCTACGTCATAACTTCAAAAGGGCATGGTTCAACATTGTAAATTGGCAACCCAACAACCATCCAATTCTTTGAAAAAATATCTTTTGCAATATAAAGGCATTTCATGCTTAAACTTGGTATTAAATACATCAAAGTTATCAAGTTATGTACTTTGGATCCACCAAGGAATGTGATGATTTGCATGTTTTCCATGTTAATTCACATTACAAGCAAAACCACACACAACTCAAATCATCGAACCAACAAATGGCTACATGTCCCACCTAGGACAAAACATGAAAATTTGCCTAAATAGGACACCTAAACTACTTATGTATTAAATAATCATCCCATCCCACCTAATAACATGATGAACTAGTTAGGGTCATCATCATACTATTGGGTGGTAAACAATTTGGCCAAAGGATGTTCCAAAATCTAATCAATTGTTGCCATTGTTGATTCACAATGCATGTGCATCCTTCATTGGTGATGTTGGTTACAAGTTAAATTGACTAGACTAAAAGTGAAAGGAGCATATGATTACTTAACCCACCTATGAAATGATTGTCAAAATGTTGGAAGAGGGTAACACAATGGGTTACATACAAATGGCATGGGTTTTGGCATACTAAGGTCTCCATTTTTTGGTGTCACAAAGGCAATTTTGTGGGGGTTACCTTTAAGTTTGGTACAATATGTGTTAGGATATGATTAAAATTATAAAAGGGACCCATATAATTAATCTTTTTTTTAAAAATCAAATTTGAAAATTTGAAAATAAAATGTCATCATTTCATCACAAGGTGGGCTTTTAAAATGATGTAATGTCTTTTGTCAAAATCCATAAAAAAACATTTATGGATTTTTATTACATAATAAACATGTGTGAAATGTTAATTTGTTTTCCTAATATGATTGTGAGGGTATTGTAATGTTAAAATAAGTGTTTACAAGTAAATTTAATATTTCAATTTATCAAGATTCTATAAGATTCCCAATAGCCTATGAAGTCCATGATTTATTAAAATGAAAAAATTGAAGATTTTTATTTTGTTAAAAAGGACATTATTACCCTAGATAACAATGGCCAATTATAAAAATTGAAAAAACCCATGTTTTTGCTTCTAAATTTTAGTTGATCAAATTGAAAGATGTGTCACAATTTAGAAACTTGTAAGTTTAAGTTTTAAGGGTTCCACTTGTTTCTTACTTTCAAATGGACAATTTTCCATTGCCAAAACATTAACATTTGAATTCAAAATTCAAAAACAAAAAACTATGGACTCCACATGTGCCACTTTTGATACCACCTTAATGTGCCAATACCCACATATGTATTGTTGTAAATGTGAAATTAGTATGTGGTAGGCAAGTAGGTAAATTCTAATTTGTTTCCATTATAGTTAGATGGGTAACTATCTTCAAAACAACTATAACCAAACCTTTGGACTTTAAGCTCATTAGCACCTTTCTAGCTAAACTTTGGGTTCACTTTCTTATGACACTATTATGGCATTGATTAAGCTATGATTTTGATGTTGATTTATGAGACAATTTTTTATTTAATTAACTTAGATTATACTTAGGTGTTCAATCATGTTCCATTCTTTGGATTCCTTGTATTCCACATTGTAATGTTCCACACAAACTCCTTTATTTTACATGGTATCAAAATGGGAATTACTTATTTTCCTTGTTATAAAATAGTAACTAGTGAGACGACTATTTTTTAAAATCATATCTATAAGTGTAGAAACGGATAAAAACATATCTGCCTATTAGGGCCACGGCTTATGGAGATCCAATACTACTAGAATCCCATCAATAGGAGGATTTCCTCAACTATGGTGATTGGAAGTTTAGAATGAAAAATATTTTTCGTATAAGTAAAGTTTGGAAAGGTGAAAGCACATTACGGATGAAACAAAAATGACATGTGATTAGGATTTTTGGCCAATTTTAGATATCCTGAGAAGAAATGGATGTCAAAGAGATTAATGGGACATTAATAATAAATTAGTGTGGATAGCTTTCATATCTTTTTTTAATGATTTACCAAAAAAAAACTCCAAATGTTATGAAAAGGACTTCCTATGAACTCACCTTCTTTAGGTGAAAAAATAGTTAAAACCAAAAGAAAAAACATGTTCGATTCAATCTTATGTCACACTCATATATCCTTTATATACACTCAAATTATTAGCTATAGATACATCTTGTGGTGCATTTGATAAGTTCATTTGGTGCATTTTGGAAAGTTTGTTGAAGATTTGTAATACTTATAAAAGTCCCTTATGGACTATCCTCTTTAATGTCATGCTGCATTTGCTAGTAATTTCTTGCATGTGTTGAGGTTTGTAACAATAGTAAAAATTTAAGTTACTCCTAATTGTTGACCTTTATGACTTCCACCATGACCCCTTTGATTCCCCTTTCTTTTGCGGTTATTTTGTCCACCTTTTTAGGATTGACCTTTTTGTTGTTGGTGCATTGATGTTTGCCACAATTCCATGCCATCCTCCAAAATGACCTTTAGATCTACCCAAACCTCCTATGATTGACATACCCATAACTTTCTTTTTTTCATTAATGAGAAAGGATATTAATTCTTGAAAGTTGGGAAACATTTCTTGAACTACAATTGAGGCTTGGAATTGATCATGATTTTTCCAAGACCATTCAAGGTGACAACTAATGTTTCCCTTCTCAAACTTGTTAATGAGGTGGATTAACAATCATCCACAAGTGGGCTAAGCCAAATTTGAACAACATGTTAAAACATGAAGTAGAAAATTTTGAAATTCCCCTCATATTATGTGGACAAAATAGACCTTAATGTCAAAACATGGCAATTTCACAACATTTTGCGTCCAAATTTGGTGAAGCTAAGAAAGAAATTCCCAAAAGATCCTTAAAGCCTTTTGTAATCCCTATTTTTTTGGTTACCAATTGGGAAAAAATTCCACAAAAAAACACTAATCACAACTATCTGATTGTCATCATTTACAACAATTCCAATAGATGGAAGGCCATATGTAGGGTTTTTGGCCTTTATAGAATAATCATTTATTCATCTCTTTTTCTTATAAATTATGCAACTCTTTTTCAAATCACATCTTATGGATTTGTGTATTGTTGCTTCTTTGGGTGATTGTGCATCTTTTATATTGTATTCACCATTCACATTCGGTATAAAAATGTCAAAATAAAATAAAATAAATAAATAAATATATTTCCAAGATTTCAAAATTTTAAAAAAATCTTTATAAAGCAAAAAATGGTAATATAGTGATTGTGACATTCATTGCTTCCCCATTCTTTCCCAATAGGTTGGGAGTTTAATTCTCTAAAAATTTGATAATATTTATTTCTAAATCTTATTTTAATAGTCCCTTTTAAATAATGTGAACCACAATGGTATGTATGGCACACGTTAAAGAAATTTTTGATTAATATTTAAGTGATATTTTCAATGTTTGTTAAAAATAGCTATTAAAAATTCATTAAAATATTTGCAAAAACACCCACTGCAAATAGTTTAAAATTACCCCAAGAAACGAAAATATTTTAAAATTGTCAAAAATAACTATAAAATAGTTATATTACAACTATTATGATGAACATGTTCAAGAACAACTTATAAGGAATCAACATGGACAAAATGAAACAGTACTTATGGTAGGTATGGTTTAATGTGATCAATTTTCACCCATTTCACATGAAAAAGCTTAATACCTTACAAGTGAAAAGTGTCATGTACCATCGTGTTAGATAGAAAACATCGAGCTTAAGAATATGAAAACTTTCACATTCTTAAAGTTGAGTTTATTGAATTGTAGATGCCATTGAATGAATGAGAACAAATAGAATCATCAAAAGGTCAAGAGGTTTTCGATTTGGTAGCCCCACTAGAAAATAGATTGAAAAGGACATTTGTCAACCTTTGGAAAAGTTTATAAATGTTAAGGATGAAGGACTATATCTATGTATTTCACCTATTTGGCAAAAATTGGTGCTCTTATCATTGATAAAAGAAGGTGAAAACACATCGCAACCATGGAGACCTCAAGGGATACCGTTTGAGATGGAATTACCAATATGTAAATCATGGTACAAACTAATGTTGGTTAGGTCAAATTCTAGATTTGCATTTGGATCTTTAAACCCAACTTTGTGGATCTTCACGATTTAGAACTCAATATAAGACCTCACTTGGGGGTCAAATGGATTTTTATAAGATCCAAACTTGAATCTAACCTAATAGAACCCAATTAGGGGGTTAGATCTAGGTTTGGATTTGGACTTATAGGTCTTAGCCCTTGTTTTGCCACATCTAAGTCTAGTAAGGTCTAAGGTCAAAATATGTAACATGGTTCACCATATTTGAACCTTGCAAGTTTAAATGGTTTAAAACACTCAATTACCATGTTATCACACATGTTGTGATAATTAATGTGCACCTTTCATTACCATGCTTGATTGTCTTTCCCCTCCCTTTTCATATTCAACATCTTGTAGCCTATATTTTTTTTAAAACTACCCCCCCGCCCCCCCGCCCAACCCCCAACAACTCCCTTTTTCCTTTAAAAAATAAATTGTATTTTTGAAAACAAAGTTTACTCTTTGAACATTTCTTAAAGTGAACCAAGGCTATTTAATGATTTTTATAAAAAAGAAAGTTCCATCATTTGGGATCATCACAATTATTCCACAAGGAGCTATTTAATACTAAGTAAGGAATTTTTAAAGCATGTTTTGTCTTCAAAGTCATAAACTTTTGAAAGCTTTCATTTGTTAATCTACATATTCCTTTTTCTTTTCATGTTCCCCTTTCTTTCTAGTTTTTCTTTTGAATTTTATCATTGCTTGAATTTTGGTATATCCAATGTAACTCTATCTACATTCAATTAACTCATGCCACATGGACTATGAAATGAGATTTTATTAAAAGATCTTCCAATTTGAATCATGTACTTAAAATGTTGTGGTTATGTTGGTGCAACACATCATTTTCCATCCAGTATTACAAATTGTTTGTTGCAAAACAATTATCAACCACATACATTTGTGATAATTGTTATCAACTACATTTGGCCATTTTAAGTTTGTAAATGGCTTGTTGCACTAATTAATGGTCAATATTGTTTATAGTTGTTATGTTCATTATGTCGTACATTTATAAGTATAATCTGAACTTTATTTTATTTTTTCATAATTTCAAATTGCTGATGTGAAAATTGGGATAACCTTTCACATTATTTACACGATGCATTATAATGGGTTAGTGATTTTTTTGATATCTCTTCAACTATCAACACGATACATAAGTTTAATCATCAACTACTAACATGTTGAAACTATTACTCATCAATTGCATTTTATACTTACCATAATTTATTAAAACAAATGTAACCATTTAAAACCTCACATTTACATTAGAACAAATTATTGATTTCTTTCAAATCTTTTCAATTATCAAACGTGTACATGAGTTAAACAATTCATTTTTAATATGTTAAAACCATTACTCACAAGTTGCATCTTGCACTTATTAAAATATATTGAAACACATGCAAATCAATGTTTCACAATTATACTTTAATGGTTTGTGAGTTTTTTCACTTTTTTTGAACTATCAACATTTTTACATGAGTTGAATCATCCACTTTGAACCTACTAAAATCATTATAAAAATGTTGCATATTGCACTTATTAGTATATATTGAAACACACATAACAATTTGATGTTTCACAATTATACTTGAACATGTTAATGAAATTTTCACATCTTTTGAATTATCAACATTTGCACATGACTTAACTCATTCACTTTAAATGTGTTAAATATATTATTCACATATTGCATTTTACACTCAACACATTTTTTTGAAATAAATTTATAAAAGATAAGCAAGTCTCACATTTATATTTGAATGGGTTGATAATTAGATCAAATGTTCATGCATGTCAAGTCTAGGATGCATGTTAATATTTAAATTACAATTTTATCATAAATTAAATTCTTATACATTTATGTAAGTTAGAATGTATGTTTTTTCTTTAGTTTTCTAGGCATCACGGACAAGTTTATTATTTTGAATATTCATGATGCCACACCAAAAACCCTTAGAAATAATCCTTAAGTTTTCCGCATTTTTCTTTCTTGGTGCATGAAAAAAAAACATCTCTCAAAAAAAGAATGATTTAAGAAAAAATTGAGTTTTTTAAATTATTATAAATTATCAACATTTTTTACTTATTATTTATATGTTAAACATGATTTATCAAAATTTTAGCGCTTGTTTTGTTACAAGTTTATGTTTAAATATTTAAAGGTTAGTTTTAAAATTTTGTTTAAGAATACTAGATAAATGAAAGAATATATATATATTTTTTCAAATTTGTGGTGTTTTTCAAAATCATCCACAAGAATATTTAACCATGTTTTCGCTATAGAGCATGTGTATGGAGGTATAAATTTGCTAAGATATTTCTATGTTTTGGTTACAAGTCTTAAAACACATTTAAAAATATATCATTTAAATTTTAAAAATTTATTTTTAAGAAGAAACTAAAACTCATTTATTGATGTTGATGGCCCCTTTTTAGGTTTGCAAAATTGTGGAAATTTTCAACCAATTTTTTCGGGTCCATCATTAGTATTTATTTCAATGGTTTTAAAACATTTGGATAAGGTTTATAGCAATTTCAATATCGAGCTTAAAACATTTCAATCTAAGGTTGGAATTGTGTTTAAGGTTGGAATTACTATAATTAATTTTTAAAAAATTCATTATGAGCAACCTTTTTTCTTTCAATTTTGTGATTTCAATTTTTTGTTGTTTACATTTTTCCTTGAATTTGCACTTTTTTTCCATTTTTTTCCCAACAAGAATTGTTAAGTTAGGAAAATTTGAAACCAAAAAAAAGATGTTGGTTAAGGAGGGGGGTTTAATCCAACTATTTAATGCTTTCACCAAATTATGTTACTTTTTACTTCTCCAAAAGAAATGAAGGTAAAATATATTTTAAATCAATAATATATATTTATTGTGATTTTTTTCAAGTTGTATAATTAAGCATTTGTATTAGTGTATGATTTGTGTTGTTAAACAAATATGCTATTGATAATTAAGCCATTATGTTGATTATTTATTTATTATTTTCTGAGTCATTTTTGCCAATTTAAAAGGGCAACAACATCAACAAAGGACCTTTTCGAAAAATAAAATCAGTTTTTGTCAAATTTAAAATACATATAATTAATTACAATAAATTATAGTAGGTGGCCATAATATTGAAGGATTTAAACAAGATTTTAATTCCACAACTTGTCTATAACTAAATGTGACTAAATCTTCTTATGGATGACTACCATTTTAACAACATTGTAATTAAATTTTTTTTTTGGTACTTAATCATATTGCAGATAATAAAAACTTGCAAATTTTCAAAAAATGGACATATTTTACACAATGGAAATAACATTGTGAAAAACTTAATGATAACATTCTTGAATTCACAAAGATTGTAAAATCAATTTAAACAAAAGCAAATTGTAAATTTATCCATGACATGTTATTTTGAATGTTTTTCAACATTGTATGTTTAATATTTTGAAATAAAATAAAATAAAATTTGAACATGTTATTGAATAAGTTTAAAAATCATGTTTTCATTTACAACATTTGAATAAATTTTGAAGAAGAAAACATATGTTAAAATTGGAATTTCCTAAACAATTTCATGGCAAACATAATAAACTTTTTTATATCTTTATGTCTTAAAGTGGTTTGGTGATTAAGATCATGGTGTGCCTCCATGATATCTTGGGTTCAAACCTTGATGAATGCATGAATGTATTTTGTATAAATGCAATATACAAACATGTATATCATGGTTAATAGTTTATTCTATTTGGAATGAAAGAATACCTTTGCAAAAACTTTTTTTTTCAACATTTGTTGTTTAAAAAAATTAATTTCAATTGCAAAAATTTGTAAATCTATTTGATCATTATTTTCAATGAATGGTTCTTTTCTAGCATAATTAGATTGACTTTTAAAAGACTTGAAAATTTATCACTATTTATGGAGATATGTTTCAACATAAGCTTTTATGTAAATTCAATTGGTAGATTTATTGAAAGGTTTTTTTTTTGCAATATCCACAATCAAATTGAGGGGTCCATTCATGATTGGGGTACCAAAAAGGACTTCAAAGGGTGAGTGCAGTCACAATCAAACGAGCCAAAAAACATGTCGAGCAACCGCCAAAACTCTATAAAAACTATGATTTTGTTAGATATATTTTTGTATTGCCACTTTAACGCCATGTTAATCATGGAATGTAGTGTTAAATGATTAATATGAATGTTGAAGAATTCAAAATAATGTTTAAAAAAAAAATGGTTTTGGTTTTAATAAAAGACCTTTGAACTTGAATGATAGTTGCATAAAAAACAATCAATTTTATAAAATACTAATTTAAAGACTCTCTTTATAAAAGAATTTTGGTGAGAAAAAAATTGGGATGATCTTAATTGATTATCCACATTCAAAAACACTCACAATTTAATAGTTGTGAAAATTTCAATTTAACAAAATTAAAAAAATTATTGAACATAATTTCAAAATTAAAAAAACCTTTACCACATGTAAATGGGGTGTAATGTACTTGACATCTAAAAAACATTTGTACTTTATGAAACAATCAAATAAATTAAATTAAATTAACACATTTCAATATAATTTGAAATTAAAATATTTTTTCAAAATGAAACGCATAATTTGTTAAAAATTGTACACTTTTCAAAAATTCTTAGTTATTCATGAAAATTTGTTACAAAAAATGTGATGTATTGAAAAAAAAGAAAAGTATTTTTAATAATATATTGCAAAAGATTTCATCCCAAAAATCCTTTCTATGAGAAAGTGAAAATGACCACCAAAAAAACCATAGCCTTTGAGTCCTTTGTCACTATTGGCTCACTTGAATGTGATCGCACCTGGGCAACTTTGGCTTTTTCTTGTATCTGCATCATTATAATTGTATTGGATTTAATATGCCAATAGATAAAATTATGTCATGGAAAATTTAATAAAAACATTAAAAAATATTTTGGACATTTTATAAATGTCTTTATGAATATCTTTTAAATTAACTACATGAGGCATTCAAGTTGCCTCTTTATAAAAGGAATGAAAATGAATGCGTTAAATAATGTAATTGAATAAATAATGCTTACATCTATGTTTGACCATGATCATTAGATGCATTTGAACACATAATAAACCATATGAGAATTTAGGCAACACGATTCAATTTTTGGGGATGTAGGGAAAATAATTATTATTTTAAACCATTTAATTGAATTTTTGTATTTATTACGCTTAAAATTTGTAGTTATGTAGGTCACATGTGTAGGAAATAATCATGCAAATAGAAAAATCAAATTGTCTATTACAAGTTTATTCAAACATTATTTGCATTTCTATGTTTGAACCAAAGTTTATTTGCACATTCATGTACACATGTGAAAATGATTGCCATCACATGAATTATCTTAATTTGGACTATTCAACAATTTTCATTCAAATTTGTCTCATTTAAATGTTCTTTGTAAAAATTAAGTTTTAAAAATCCTAACATCCTTTTTCCTTTTTTTGGAACCCCAACTATGAATGAACCTTGACTTTTACACACTTATAAATAACCAATACAAAACCTTATTGATTTTTTCATGCCCAGTTAAAAAGTTTCATTGGTGTTGAGAACTATGAATTTTTGTGAAAGTAGGTTCTTGTTCTTCATTGATTATGAACTCAAAAATATTCCTTTCCCATTAAGAAATTCATCATCTTGAATTTCCGCACTTGGAAATCACTTTTGTCTAGTTTCTCATTGACAATTTGGGATAGACCATAGCCATTTCCCAAAGTTACAAATTCAATCTCCCTTTGAGTTGTAATAATTTTTATTTTCCAAAACATTTCTTTTGCATTTGGTTTCCTTTAGAGTTTAGGGTTTTGGACATGAAATTTTGGTATGAACTTTTTAACAATACAATTTGGGGAATACTATGCTTTGCAACTCCAACAAAAAAATATTGTGCCCAAAAATCAATTTTGAAGCTTGGGAAAAAAAACTCCAAAGGTTCTATGAAAAGTCGAAAGGTATGAGTTCATTGCTCCATGCTACCCATCCAAATATGAAGGATAATTTTAATACTTAAGTACATCATCATGGGTATAACATATGTAACCCCAAAATAAAAACCAATGTTTGATACACATACACATATATTACCTCATACAATAAGTGGTTTTTATATACAACCTTCTACAATATGTTTTTTAAAAAATGTAGGTATTTGTATCATATTTTGTATGAAAATTTGAACACATCAAACTTTTTTACATCAATGCCTTCCACATTCAATGTTAATGCTTTTGCACACAATTTTCAATCTAAGCACCTTTATGATCCTCCCAAAAAACCTTTCCAACATAATATAATCATGATAAAAATATCAAAATGAACATTTCAAGCTTTTTCCAAACCTGAACATGAACTTCATGAAGAGTTCCAACAAATTTTCTTCACATTCAACTTTTGATTCAAAATCATTTACATTCAACCTACAGTCAATGTGCTTGTGATTCTCAACAATGTCATTCTTGCAACAACAACACTATTGTAATCAAAGGCACCATAAACACAAGCTTGAACTTTTGCCCAACTACTACCCCATTTCATCACGCTTTTTCACACACAAAGTTCCATGGAATTCTATTGCAATCTTTTGCCGACTTCAGAGTCTTGGAAAGGTCCTCACGTAAAACAATCTAAACAACATTCATTACCAAAAAAAACCAACCCAGTTGACTCAAGGTTTTGCCATGCTCCAATGCCTATTCTTCTAATATTTCCATTACTATAAATTCAAATGCCATTTGTTTTCCATTTTTCTTTCGATCACACACTCCAAGATCTTTGTAGGTCTTTTCCCAACTATGAAGATGAAAACAACTCTTTCACTTCAAGTGATTGAATTCCAATCTCCTCACTCACTAAACCATGCTTTAATACCATGTTTAATAATTAGGCAATGACTCAAATGGAAATGAAGAAAACTTTATGCAAGAAATGAAAACACACAAAGCGATGGTGCTCACATTCATGGGGCCACAAATCCAAGCACACTCCCAAGTTTCTCACCTCCAACAACAATCAAACTTATAGTAAAGGTTTTGCAACTATGAATTGAAATACCCACCCATGCATGATGCCCTTGCCTAGGGTTCCCTCATCAATGTATTTGGTAAGTGAGGTTGAGAAGGCTAGTAGCTAGCTACCGCTTGCAAATGGAGGGTCAGTTTTGTTCAGCCAGATTAGCTTTGTAGTGAGAACTAGTGTTTCTTCTTTGACCAATTTTGTCATTTGTCCACAAAAAAGAGAGGAAATGTCTCTTTTTGGTTGTTTTAGTTGCCAAAAATTCACTTTATTTTTTTACATTACACAAAATCACCATACTTCGCTATTGGGTTCTTAGCACGTAACACAAAAAAGAAGAAGTGAAGAATGTTTCAAACTATTATATATTTTCATATCCTATTTATAACCAAATTTAGTTAAAATTGTCTTATAGGTGATTGTTAGTTCAACTATATTAACAAAATAAAATAAAATAATAAAAAACGTTACTTACCAACCTCACCTACTTACCTACCTACCCATTTACCTATCAATCATTCATTGCGTATTTACTTATCACTCATTCACTCATCCATCCTCACCTACTTATCTACCTACCAACTTACCTATTTACCTACCTACCAACTATCCAACATAATAATGAGAATGTACCAAAAAAAAAAAAAAAAAAAAACTTATCATCATCATAAGTGTGAATGATGATAAAAAAAACATTTAAAGTTTAACATTAACCTAGCCATTTGTAGGCATTTAAACATCATAAATGTGAATGAAAATTATAAAAACTAACTTAACATTGTATTTTATATGATAAGTAGGTTTAGATCCTAAACAAATAGCTTAGTGTTAATGGACTTAAAAACTAGAAAATACCTAACACCAAATGTAATTGGAGAAATAGAGAGAAAGAGTTTTGGGGTTGAGGGTTCCTAGTTCCTTACCTACCTTGTCAACCCAAAACTATCTCTTAAGGTTAAGAGTTACCTACCTACCTACCTATTTCTAAGCACGTTGGACGTGATGGGGGGTTGGGAGGGGGCGTTTTGAATCAGGAATCCGTTGTCTCAAGACTGTTCACAATTGCAGAGAGAGATGTTGCAGCGATTGTTGCAGCAGAGAAGAAGAGGAGGGAACGTGAGAGAGAGAGAGAGAGAGAGAGTGTTGTGTGGTGTTTTTTGGTGCTAGTTTTTTCTTCATGGGTGTTTTGAAAGGATCAGCAGCAGTAGGAGGTGAACGTGAGAGGAGGACTTTGTCGTCGAAGAAGAATCCTGGGAGGTCGGATGGGACTGGTGGAGAGTATGGTAGGATCATCATCAACAGCAGCCAGGAAGAGATCAGAGTGGGTATGGAGCTGCTGTTGTCTGATGGGAGGCTTTCTTGTGTTACTGCTTTTGCTCACTTGCATAGGAGCGGTACTGTGGCTGGTGTTTCGACCTCATTCCCCCACTCTCTCTCTCCAAGCCCTCAACATCACGTCTCTCACTGTAAGTTGTAGTTGCCACTTCTTCTCCCCCCCCTTTCTCTCCCTCCCCCACTCCCTCCCTCCCTCTCTTGCTCTTGTTGTTCGTCACACCCATTGGCTGTTTTTCTTGGAATTTCTATAGCAATTTCAACAATTTGTGTGGATTCTCCACCATACAAACTCTGAGGAAACAAATTGTGAAGAGCATTTTGAAAGGCCAAGTGTGGCCTGCATGCTGCCAAACTTGAAATGTCCTGCTGAAGTCCAATACAATGATGTCCCAAATCCTAAAACTAGGTGAGGGTTTTACAGGAATTGAATTTGCAGTATTATCATGGTATGAGAATCGGATCCCTGTGCTGTAGAATGGCAGACGGACTTGCACCAGGAAACAGTAGGGGATGGCAACAGACTGCACCAGGAAAACAGTTTATGAGTTTCTCATAAGTCTGTTTGTGCTGCCAATCTCTTGTAAAAGCATGTCCAGTTGTGCTGCCAATCTTCTGTAAGAGAATGTCCAGTTGTGCTGCCAATCTCCTGTAAAAGCATGTCAATCAACACCCACAAAACCCTAAAATGCGATCCTTATGAACGTGCACTGATCAGATATATCTGGTATGGGATGACTAGAAAAGCTTTAGCAGTTAATGAGGTTGTTCATAAGCCAATTGTTCTGCCCAAGATCTAATGATAACGAAAGCAAGCCAATCAACAGTTGTAACCCTGAAATTTCAACACTTCTTGTTTTCATAATGGATTTTTGTCCCAACATTGTGTGAGAATCTCATGGATCATGAAGTGACGGGGATCAATTTGTTAGCTCCAACCCACAGCAAAGCTGAAGAAGGAATGGGCAACAATGTACTTACAGGTGAAACAAATGACACATGGAAAGACTGCAGCAAATGAATCATCTGCACTGTTGTCCATGAACTCAACATTGGTGTTTTCTGCCACAAACACAAACCGGTTCAGTGTCAGCTATTCAGCCATGATTCTGAATGCCACATACCAAGATGTGGCAGTTGGCCATGCTTTGGTGGCTGCTTTAAAACAAGAATCAAACAGCAAAGTGATGGTATCAACAGTTCTGATAGTTGACAAGGTGAACCTCAATCAATTCACTGGCATCGATATACTCAAAGATGCTACAAATGATCACTTGCCATTGAACCTCACAGGGATAGTGGACACACATGTTCACACTTTTGGGTTCAAAACTCCCCAGCTTCAGGTACATGTGCTCCAACTCAATTTCTTGAATTGCTGTTTGTGCTGGTTTCATGTGCAGGTGACCAACTATAAGTGTCTGGAAAAATTGAGATTCAGTTCCTGAATTCAGATAAACCACTGTATGTTGTGTGTGAAATAGCATATTTTTAATTGTGCAGATTGAATTGAGGTGTGCGATTGTCCTAAGATATCATGAGCTTCAACTTGCAAGCAAGCAGTGTGGCACAAATGTTGTCCATTAATTTGATGAGCTGACATGGGAACACCTGTCTCCAAAGCTCTTGTCTGCACTACTAGAGGATTTTTTTCGATTCCTCAAAACAGTGACTGACAGCACTCCCAGGTGAGGAGGAACATTCACAGCACACACCCTGCAACAAGCTACAGTTCTTCTTTTGCCACTCACTTGGAGCATCATATAGGATATTTTTGCTTGCAAAAAGAAATTTTATCTCTTACTCTTCTGGACCCTCATCTCTCTTTCCAGGAAAAATTTCACTATGTAAGGCAGAGTGTTGGTGAGACTACTAAAACTCAAGAAAAGAATTTAATTCCAGTTACAAAAATATAGTACCATGATAATGGACAGTGCTATAGATATTATTGTGCAAGACCAAATAGTGTGCAAAATTGTAGGTCACAGCCATTTAGGTACCTTCCTTTGGAGTCTCAGAAAGGAGAGCAATGTTATTCTCAGTGTTGTCATTGAGCCTGTATACTATTGATATGGAAAATGCCTAGAGACGTCATTCAATATAGAGGCAGCAGCAAATTTCAACAGCATGTTGCCATGGTTTTGGACGTATACATGTACAGCACCAGGTCTACCATGTGGTCATCATGGAATAGAATGTTCTGTTTGAGTGCCTTCCAATTTTTTGAAGGTAGAAAGAATAGTTCATCTATAAAGTCATAATAATTATAACATGTCCTCAATGGGTAGAGTATTCTGTTTTGAGTAAAGTGACTACACTATGCAAACAAAAGAATGGCACTGAATACCTGTTGTGGCTGAGGTAGGTGCACCAGGTCTTCTATTCCCGGAAAGGCTTGCTCCATGACAATTCCTGAGACATTTCTGTTGTCCATAGCTATGAACTGCACAAAAAGCATTGACAGAACCACTCAAATTCAAAAATTACTTAATTCACATAACAAGGTTCAATACATCTTAAAATCCCAATCCAATGCTCTCAGCTGGATGCTACTCTCACAACTAAAATAAGAACAACACATTCAAGTAAAATAGGAATCAAATCAATCAACCTGTCTTGCTGCCATTTTCAACTTCCCATTCATTATCCAGAAGACAATAACATCAGCCTCTCAAGTTCTCTACTACTCATTTGCTACATCGTTTGTCTAAAGCAGTAGTCTTCTTGTTTTCGGAAGTCACACAATAGCATGTTAGATAGTGGAAAGAATCTGAACAACTACCACCCTAGCTTTCAAGTACAAATGCACTTATATACACATACCCTCTGTGTGCAAAAGCCCTAGAAGGCATATATACACATCAAGAGGACTTCCATCCAGCTCTTCAGACTCCACTATCAATGAATGTATGACCAGATGATCCCCCAAGAGGTGGCAGAAAATAGTCTTGGAGGAAAAATTTCTGTCAAAAAAACTTGAGCAGAAAACAACGGTCACACAGCGAGCATAACCCAATATCTGAACCAAAAGGGTTTTTGCTTGATCACACAATTTGAACTGCAACTACTGAGAACAGTCTCCATGATCCATATCAATCTCCTCTCCATTATCTCCATCTCCTTCAATGTCTTGCTCAGCAACATCTTCATCACTACTAGAGTCCTCACGATCTTCATGGGCCAACAGCAATCTTGCCACAGCAATATTCCCAAGCAAAGCATTCAAAAGTGCATGATTCCTACGGAGGACTCGGCTGACTCTGAGGTGCCTAATACGCTCTGCAAATGAATGCCAGCCACTTCCCATGGATTCCACTTCAGATGACATGCATGTGCCCACAGCTTCTGCAACAGTCTCCTGTGCCTTCATCTTCCCTAGATACTCAAGAATATGGCGATTCTGCTCAGCACAAATGTGCAACTTAAAGTTTGAAAGTGACCGGCCAATTGCACTAACGTAACATATACTGCAATCCAAGAAACCCAACACCCACAGCAATCAATAATTTTTAGGGCCCAAACAGAGAACTGGAATGAAACAACTATATTTTTTTCCTAATGCAGACCAGCTTGCTGGGATTTCTATCTACAGAAAGTGAGGCAGCTAGGCCAAATCATCTCTAGCTCACTAGGAATTAAGGCACAGGGAAGTAAAATAGACAAAAATGAAAGCCTTTGAATGTAAACAAAATCTGGAATTAATTTGGCAGGTCAAAGAAACCAAGATTACAACTGCATTTACCAAATGTAGTAGAGCTGATCAATAGCCTGAGTCTGCACCCGGCCCAAAAGCTCCACCTGAAGAACACCTCCAATACACAGCACAGGGTGTGGCAGCTTGAAGACTTGGATGGAATCCACCTGCCAATTTCCCCCCATCAGTTCTCTTAGTTCCTTTACTGAAACCTTAGTTCCACAATGTCCCTAACTGATCAGGGTGGCATACCAGCTGTTCACCTCAATCAGTACTAATGGCAGGCAATAGAATTGAACCACATACATTGACCACTTTGGTGGCTGACCAAGACAGTTGAGATCCACTGGGTCAGAAAACCAAATAACCTAGAACATTCCAAAAGTCAAACATCTGCAATGAGGGCAGTGGCAAATATGAATCCTACCACTGTTGCCTTCTCACATCAAACTTGCAAACATCTAGTTTCCACCAAGTCCTGAATCAGTTGATACTTACTAAGAAAACTTCATACCTGACAGTCAACTTCAAACAAACAAATCTTTCTAAAATAATGGTTTGCACCCAAATATCCTCTCACAATTTCCCGCTAACTTTCTCCTCTGGCAAAGATGAGAAAAGGTTGCAACTGCCGACAGACTAAATCCAGACATACCTGCTCCATGGAGAACTTTGGTGACTCATACATCCACAAAAACTCCTCCGCAGGGATGCACTGAGAAGCTTTGTTAACTATACTCTTACTCGTTGATGGTTCAATTGAGTGGCCCAGCCGAATCCGCACATACTGGGCTGAGTAAATTGGTTGATCAGGCTGGAAAAAGGCTGTCATGTTCAATAGACACAAAAAAGCAGATTCACATACTGAGATCAAGCACATCAAATATATACCTGAATATAGACTTAGAACAAAAGCCGATGGATAACATAAATGCTGGATGGAGTGGTGAACCTCCCAACAAGTCTTTCCATATACAGTACCCAGAGTGTCCAGAATGTGCAACATAGCTCACTACAGAAACAAAAGTCCAGAGAGATTGAACATTGGTCATTGCAAAATTTGAGAACATCTTCCAGGTCATCAGGGGAAGGTGACATGGAAACCCTTAAATACCACATTTTCTGGAGCACAATGTACTTGTAGACCAAAGGCAGATCTATCAAAGTGCAGAGACAAGTCCACAACAACACTCACACCTTGAAACTGTGATTGTGTACAAGTTGGTAGTATTGTCACTCAAGCTGGAACAAGCTTTTTATGAGCAGACCTAAGACATTGACTAGCTGCAAAACTTTCTTTGATTAATGCAGCATAAAGAGGTCTTCACTGAACAGAATAATTAGTCAGCTTTGACAATCTTTTGGCTCCTCTACATATTCTTGGGACATTTCAAAGATTGACTTACAGGTCTGAAAAACATACAGCATTTACTGGCTCCAATATTATAGATTGTATAGATTGTATAGATCACTCCTCAATCTCTAAGAGGACATAGGGTGGCAAGAGTTTTGCAATGATCTTGCCTCAAGAGTCAGAGACTATGGAGAGACATTATTTGGAAATTAGAAAGGTGGGTTGTATGCACAAATTCCTGACAGGAAATCTGGTAAGACAAGCAATTTTCATGAATTAACCACAATATACCTATCAGTTCTTTCTGCTTTCATCATCATATGCTTGCCTTGGCTCTTTGATAGACCACATCAAGCAATAATTTGGTCTTTCTGTGGCCCCAAGTTTGGTTTTTCAGACTTTTGATCTAAGAGAGCTCCACCCCTAGTTCAAACAACAGCCTCACAGTGAACTACAAGTTAATGCCAAATTCATCACCATACCTTGAAATGGCTGGATATGGACCTCATGAACAACGCAGAGGGAGGACACCAGATTATAGGTCAAAGTCTCTGGAACATTAATATCACGTTCACCAGTACTTGACCAATAGGATGGTGTCTGTTCATCAGAATAGCGAGGTCTAGCATACAAGGTCTGGAATATGCTCTCTTGTGGATAATTGTCTGTGCTTGAAGCACAAACAGCTTCCTTGATGCAGCTCTTTTCAAACAAAGGCTCGCACTTGAGCTCATAGAAGAGGTTGCGATAAATACGATCCTCCCTCTCCAAACTTTGTCTGAATGAGGACCCACTTGAACCTGCTGCTTCACTGTCCTGCATTACATCTGTCTCCAGTAATTCATCAAACCTCCTCACCTCTGGGAACTCCTTGACACATAAGCCATTCCATAGTTGCCCTTCAAGCACTGACAGCCAGAGAAAAACACAATAGTGAGCATTCACAAACTGTCATCATGTGCATACATTCTTGGCATACATACCGCACCTCCACAGAGGCTCATTCAAAATAGAAAGGCTATGGAAAGCTACAGTAAGACCTGACAGGAGCAGATGTGTAGTGCAAAATCACTGAAGAGCATGTCAAACTTGACACAGACAGTTGTAACTTCTGCAACAATTTGTGGTTTACCTAAGTTCATAACCATTGAAGATATGATGAAATTTCTCACCTTCAATTACTTGAGGAAATAGAGAGATGCCAACCAAGTGAAGGTGAGGGAGAAACACTAACCAAAACGACGCCATGTACGGCACACTGCAGAGGCACATGCAATGTCCTTAGCAGTGTTGAGATACTGCAGAACATGAATAGCCACATCATTGTCCAATCGCCTCATCATGTCACCTCTCCCTTCCATCATGAATTCATTGCTTTCTTCCATCTCCATCTTTCATCAGCTACAAGGGAATGAGAACAACCACTGCCCATAAGACCACCATGGTTTGTCCAGCGCATAAAACAAACAGCAGTGGCACACAATCCAACCAGCATGCAATTCAAGAAGAAGCCTGGGACAAGAATCTGGAGTGATAATGGTAGGGTGAGAGAATGACAAAACTAATCCAATCTGCATACTTGATATCTTCTAAGCCTTCCTCTGATTAACCACATGCTGAAACCATTATGGACAGTACAATCAAAGAGAAGAACCAACAAACCAAGAAGTCCCGTACTAAGCTTCAAAACTCAAAACCTGAGGAAGAAAGCAAAGAAAGATGATAAACCTGGCTCCATGGAACACCAGGAAAACGACCTAGAAAGCAAAGTGCTGCAAGTGAATTGTATAACACAGTCCATAATCTGACAGAGGGGGGTTACAGCCACAAACAGTATACACCCCTTCTTGCTATGCACCCCTGGGTCCCATCCAAAACAGCTTCATGAATTTAAACTGTAAAAAAAATTGTCCATTAATGTACCCCAAAATTTCTACAAAGTACATCCCGCACACCTGAACCACAAGAAGAAGAAGAAGAATTGGTTACCCTGACAATTCTAGGAAGTATGTAAAAAATCCCCAAAACAGTCAGATCCATGACGCAATACAAACACGAGCAGACAAAGAGAAAAGAGACAGACTCCAGGCTTCAAAACTTCTTAAAGGATGACGAAAAACCTGTCTGAAATCTGGCACTCTCCTCTTTCTCTATTGTCATCATCCCCAAACACGAACCAAGAAAAAGACACCGAACCAGATAGATTCGAGCAAAGCACAAATCTCAGAGCAGCTGTTCTTAATCTCCACATTAAAAAAACGGACACAATAATTTGGAAACTTGCCATACATAAAAACCCAAACATCAGTTCGCAACTAACACAAACGCAACAAGAAAAACATTTTAATTGCTTCAAACGCTTCTCTACAACATAAGGCAGCGCGGGGGGAAAGAGAATAAAAGCGCTGAAGAAGAGAAAAAGAACATCGCACTTATTAGGTTATACAGATCTTGTTTCAAATTGCTCCACCGAAGGCCAAAAGAAAAAAAGTCGTGTCAGAAAGATCACCGGAAGAAGACAGAAAAAGAGACAGAGAGAAAAAAGAACGAGAGAGAGAGAGAGAGAGAGAGAGAGAGAGAGAGAGAGGGACGGACAGACAAACAGAAACAAGAAAAATCAATCAGGAAAACAGAAGCAGAACAATAAATAACCAAGGCTGAAAGCAAAATCAGAGAACGTACATGCTCCAGGCCACAGCAGACTTGTGATCTTGAGTTTCTTGAGACTTGAGTGGTAGAGCCCCCAGCAGACGACGACGACGACGACGCTCCTGCTCCTCCTCCACCTCCTCCGCACCTCGGGCTACCGGTCTTTCTGCTGCTGCTACTACTGCTGCTGCTGTTGCTGGTTCTATGTCTAGTACTTCTACTAATACTACTACTGGGGATTGCAACCCCATCTGAAACCAGAAGACACAACGCCAACAAACGTCCGAGGGAGAGACCAGAGAGGGACACGAGAGAGAAGAGAGAGAGACAGAGAGAGAGAGAAAAGGGAAGGGCACAAGCGCGAGAGAGAGAGAGAGATAGGAGTGCATTTTGCGCAGCAACGACAACCAGATCCGGGTATTAGAACGAGTGTCTCCACGATTATCATGGATATCTATCATCGCCAGATTTATTTATTTATTTTAAAGGCTTTTTATTTATTTATATTTTGTTGGGGTCAATTTTGTGATGTGGCTAAAGTGGTGATCATCCCATCCAGAGGAAGATTTAGCCAGATTTGGCTACAAGCTAAAATATGAAAGGAAATTGTTTTTGGAAATATCTTTCTCTCTTTTTGGTTATCTACCTACTTGAGAACTAAGTTTTTTTCTTTTCTTTTCTTTTTTATGCCATAAATAATTTTTTCATAGCAAACAGTTTTTTTTTTTTTCCCCAAAAACAATCCGCCCAAAATGAGGTTTTTTATTAAAAGAATAGGTGAAAATAGCCACAATTGCTTGCAATATGAAAGGGTGCTCAGCATGATTTTCTGCTTTCATAATTTTTAATATTATGAAATCAATTTTTCTATTTTTTAAAAATTCTAGTTCTGGCTATAGAAATCTTAAGAAACACTTGATTTTAGCAGTTCTAATTTATTTTTTATTTCGCTTTTTAGCAATATATAACCAGAGAAAAAGGCTGGAATTATGGGCAGCTCCCAAGGAACTTTTTTTCAATTTCTGTGTTATATAAAAAAATTGTCCAAATATTTCCCCCAAAATTAGGAAAATTAGGTAGTCCAATTTTTACAAGGAAAACATAAAAGTAGGATTTATTTTTTCATTTTTTGGGTTTCTTTTCTTAAAATTGTCTAAAATAATCACTTATTTGGGGCCCCAATTTCCAAGGGTATTTTTTGGTGGCGGATTTTTGCCATTTTTCGACCTGAAACTATTGATGTATAGGACCAATGTTTTTTTTTTTCCTCAAATTCTGATTTGTGGCAAAATTATTATAATATCGGAATTTCCATTCACAAATTCTCTACTACATATATGATGAACCCCTCTAATGAATAAAATGCCCCAAATTTGTCAGATTTTTATTTGCAAAAAAAGCCAAAATTCTCCAGATTTCTACACATTATAGGAAGATGCTTATAATAATTTTATTTCCATATCTAGTTTATAGCCATATTTGGCTAAATCTTCTTTTTTTTAATATATATGATCATCATTTTGGCTATTTCACAAAAATTGATAAAAGAAAAGGGGGTTTGGGCATGAAGAAGGACTGCAGTAGGTGCCCTGGTGCTTACTCTGCACAGGCGGGTATTTGACTGTTTTAATAACCGTCAGTCTCAGATGTTTTCGTATAATCTCAGAATCAGAGAACCACCGGTTCTCATAATTGGACGAATGTAATATAAAAGAAAATCCGATTCCAGTTCATTTTCAAAGAAACCCTCAAAGAAATGTCGGGAACTCGAGAACCGGAAAAAGAACCAGTGGTGTTGGGGCGGTTATTTAACTTGCTGAAATTTTTGAGAACCACGGTGAATCATGGGAACCGGGTACTTGTCGATGAAACCCTAGCAAACTTCATTGAACAAGGTGTGTTATACACACAATGGCCCTGTCATCCATTTAACATGAACAATGGATATTGTATGATAATTTTGATCATAGTGAGGGGGGAATTTTTATTTTTTTAAAATACTAAATAAATCTATTTTAATGTACATCATCATTTGTTGTTGTAAAATAAAATTTTATTATGATTTATTTTTCAAATATTTTTAAACATCTCATTAGTTAACAAAGAACCCAAAAGGGATCTCTCATTAAATGATGACAAGTTTTAGGAATTTATGTAAAGATCTTAAGAAATTGTTATCAAACTAATGTAACCAAAGAGAAGGTCCACAATACAAACAGCGCATGTACAATCTTTTGTGGACCCTGGCGTACATGCTCTCCAGATCGATCTCACACCTACTGACCCCTTGACCTCTCCAAAACTCGAATTGTCTACATTCTCCCTCTGATCCACTACGATTCAAAGACTAACAGACACGACACAATATTCCCCACAACACTTGCACACTGATGCAATTCAAAGAAATTCTTGTATCTTATTCACATACTATGTACATCCCGAAAGCACAAGCGCTTTCTACCATCACAAGTTCACCAAAAGAAAAAGGGTTTGATAGTTCCTCAGTGCCTTACCTTCGCTCTCTTTCTCCAATTTGTCTCTTCCATCCTTCTGCAGCAGAAGCTCTACTATTTACCAGACGCAGCAGAAGATTTCTAGCATAGCTAAGCTTTCTCCTACAGAACTCCTTTTTCTTCTTCTTCCCTATCTCTTTTCTATCTTAGCACTATCTTGCCCAACTCTCCATTTTTTTTGCAAAACAGCCTTCCTGATCTTTCTTCTCCAGAACTCCGTTCGTTTCTTCCAAAAGCTTCCCCATTCCTCCAGTGTCATTCCATCCCACTCACCCAATCTGCCATTTCATAATTGTAGCACCGACCTAGGTCACAACTCGGAGCCGCCATCCAGCCTCCATTCAATAGTAGCCATCATGCAAATGTCCCAGCAAAACACCTCACACAAACTAAGCGGCGCTTCCCATGCAGATGTAATGCAAAGGCAGCCGTCATAGACACAAAACGGCTCAATGATGTGCCAATTAACTTCCCTGATCAGTGGGCGCTCACCGGTTGGGGTAACCTAATTTCCCGTTACACTAAAACCAATAGAGAAATGTTGCAACATGATTTTCCTTTTTGTGGGAAATCTAATGACTTTTTCTCCCCCAAAAAATGAAAAAAAAAGGAAAAAAAAGAAATAAAAACAGAGATTACATATTCTTTTTCCATATTTATGCAAAATTTCAAACCCAAAGGAAAAAAAAATCCATGACGATTTTTGTTTTTAAAAAAAAAGCAATTAGGGTGTGTCACACTCTAGCCTTGCCATTTGCATTTTAAAAGTATCTTAAGGCAAAAGAAGAAGAATTATGGAAAACTCTAAAAAAGATTTTGAATGTCAAGTTTGAACCGCAAACCTTAAGACTAATGTTTATTATTATTATTTATAACCATTACCTGCTGAAAATTTCAAAATTAAAAAACCAAAGTGTCAAAGTTAAGATTAAAAATTTTAATTAATTATTTGACATTTTGTTGTCGAATCCAATATAGGGAGTATGGTACTAAACTAGAGTACCATAATTGGCAACATTTTTTTTATGTATATGAAAGTTCCCAAAGGGGAGGGAACCCAAGACAAGGTGGGTAGTCCAATTGGGCCTCATTGTTTCAAGATGTTCGCACTTGTGGGCCTTACACGAGGTGAACTTAATTGTAAGTCTAAAACTAAATGAATGTCTATACCAATTTTCTACCTAGGAAAATTACTTAAAAAATTTTATGCTTATAATTAATGCAATTTTTAAATCCACAACAATCACATTCAACAATTATAATTTCCATATGTTACATAAGATGTATGATTAATTAAGTCTCAAAAATTTCCCTTTTGTTCAAATGAGTTTTCAATTTTCTCTAATTCTTTTTTAAAATCAACTTTTGTCTCAATTAACTCCGCAAATTAAAAAAATAGTTCCAGTTGATTTTACAATTTTTTTAAAACCAAAATTTACTTATAAACATTAAGTTTTTAAAATCATATTATTGAAGCTTGTATTTATTTAAATGAATAAATATTTTAACAATGGAAAACATCTCTTCATATCAATTTGTGATCATATAATGCCCAAAATTTGATGAAAAGTAAACCAAAAATGAAAAACTTAGACTCTAGTTTATCCCACCATTGTATAAAACTTAAATTTCCTTTACATTCATTTAATATCACATGAATATCAATAATAATTTATTAATAAGCTTTTTGGCTGATTCAATTATGTTTGTAATCATCTTTAAAATATCCAAGTTTCAATATTCATTATTTTATCCCTTTTTCCATAATTGCTTACAAATTATAGTTACAATTGTTGATGCCATTACAAGAGCATAAGAGTAAAAGATTTTTTTTTGTCATACTTCTTCACAATATCAACAGCTGGTTCATGGCCAATAAATGAAAAAAATAGATGAAAAAATAAATGCATCATAAGGTGAATTAAAAAATAGTAAAAGAATCATCCACTAAAGTCCATTTCACATTATATTTTTACATTGCTTCACAACATGGCACAATGCATAAGGATATCGAAGTTACAAGTGTTAATTTTTTTTGCCATTGAAAACTTATTCAATCTAATGACTAAGATATATGTACAAAATCCTAACATGAATCACATTACTTTCAATATGCTATGAATTTTTGAAAAATAAATCCTTTAAAAAAATATTCATAAGTAAATATTTTAGTTTGATGAAACATTCATCTATTCAATATTTTTTTCGTCATTACATTGCATAAATAAAATTAAATCTTTAGCAATTTAAAAATTCAATCCTTAACCCTAATTAAAATCCAATTTTTTTTTTTTTACCAATGTTATGTATCATAATGTCAAACTTCAATCTTATATATATAAACAATGGTGGTGGTGTTTGTCTGTGTGGGTAGTGCCTGGAAGATTCTTCTAGTCACTGCCCGTTCCTTGTGGAGCGTCCCTAGATGTAATTTCCCCAGATGTAATTGACTCCAGAGAAAAAAGAAATCAAGGGCAGTCTGATTTTTTGAGGCAAAAGATTTGGTAGACCACAAAAAAATATTTAGGCCTTGGACAACCCATAATTTTTTAAAATTTTTTTTTGTATTGACCAAGACTACCTTTTTTTTCTTTTAGCTACTGTCCCTCCCGATTAAGGGGATGGATGAAATGTTCGTCCAGCTGGATGACGGGACGAATTTAGGGGAAGTTTTTTTTCTTTTAGCTACTGTTCGTCCTGATTAAGGGGATGGATGAAATGCCTTCACTCTTGGGGGGGGTCGACGACTAAGTTGAAGATGAAATTTTTTAATGTTTTTGTTCCCATCATGTTCTCAATCTGTTCTCATATGTTAAAAGTTTCTAAAGAAAACTAAAACATTAACCAAGTTTAAAGAAACCGGGGGACTTCACAGTGGCCAAAGGTCACGGGCACCCACTAGTATTTCATAAGATTTGTAACTTCATTCATTAAACGTCAAATCAATCAAGACCTATGTACATATTCAAGTCTATACCTTACAAATGAATCATTATTGACAAATCCTAACATATATGATAAAATGTAACAATTGTATTCACTTATTATAAAAAAGACTATCATTACAACACCAAAATTGGTCCACACTACCATGCCTTTACCCAAAAACTTTTATTTTTAGGTTCCAACATCAATGAAAACATATTAAAAACCTTTTTTACTTCACATTTCTTAAAAAATGAAAGGCAATATCAAAAGTAAGAAATTATTTCCTTTTTGATATTGATGGCTAACAATTTGAACTAACTTCCAACTACACCAAAATAATTTTTCATCACATTTTTCACAAAATGTGAACAAACAATTTCTTCTCTAAGTTCAACCTCATTGTTATGATAAAATGCAATATATCATTTAACAACCAATGACCACAAGATTGGTTCAAAACACAAGTTGTCATAAGAAAAGAAAGACAATCCATGATACTTTGAAAAGTATGTCATGTTAAAAGGAAGTGGCACATGCTTAATAACTATATTTTAGTCCACATGCTATGACATAAATTGAAATTGCAATGCCTATAATTTTCTTACTCATAAACCTATTCATAATTAGAACAAAAGATAAAAATAAAATCTTAAATAAAAAATTAACAAAACAACTTCAAACCTCTATTTGCTTACTTTTAGTACATCCTCAAAACAAATTGGTATCACACATAGTCCTCATTCCCCATCTCATGATCTTGCCAACTATTATTATTTATTAAACCTTAAAAACTAATGTATAATGTGTTAAAGCAAAATAAACAAGAAAAACTATGAGCCAAAAGTCATAAAACAAGAAAAAATATCTTTTTAATTGATTTATTGCATCGTAAGCTTATAACATTCCTTCCATTGTTGTGTAAACAAAATAAGATAAACCTTGATAAATAAGCGTGATTAGTCATTTGTCAACTTGATTGACCTCTACCTCTATTGGTTATGTCAACAAAATGCCACTTGCAACTAAAGAGCCTAGGGGGCAAGAATGATAAAAAGGTTGTATGATAACTTTAATTGAAAACATGTTCAAATGTGAAGTCCTATTAAGGAAATTGAGTAGCCATTGCCAATTTTTTTTGTTTTCATGTGTCTAACTTCCTTTGCTTGGCAATTTCATCTTGTTTCGGGGTGGAAGAGATGAAAGTGCTTTGAAAAACAATTACTCTTCATCCCCACACAATAAAGTTTAAAAAATAGATATTTTTGTGGTGGGTGAAGTTCTCTTAAAATTTGACTAAACCTTTAATAAATTTTGCCTAGGGTGAAATTAAAACTTGTTAAATTTTGGCATAAATAGAATTGGGTTTAAAAAAATTTAAACTAAAACTTGACAAAACATTGTATTATAAAAAAAAATGGTCTTACATGTTAGGGCATGAAAAAACATTGAGAATACCTTAGTTAATAATCATCATCTATTTTGTTAACCATAAAAACATGCCAAATTTTGATTTATGGAAGAAACTTGGAGCTTGATCATCATTTTGTTAAATATTTTGTTGCCCAATCACTTATTTTTAAAGTTGAAAATACCATCACTTTCAACAAAAAGAAAAATCTATCATTGCAAGTTTCTTCATGGTTTTTGATATTGTAATATGTAAGCTAGTTCAATTCCAAGGTGCCTAATAATATTTTTTTCCGTCATTTGCTTTTTAGTAGTAAAACAATTAGACATTACACTAAATAATGAAGCTAGTGCATGCTTGAGAGTTTCTTTTCGATATTTAACATGTTAGGTAGGTTTTTTTAAAAAAAAACTGGTAATTCAAAAAAAATTAAATTAAATGCTAGAACCAACCTAGGTACTAAGGTAGTAGCCACATTCACTTTGTTTACTTAGAAAATGTTGCCACATTTGCACCATTAAAAAATCCTTTAAAAAATACATTGCTATGTGTTAGTATTTGGGGTTACAATAAACTAGTTGAAAGTTATAAAATTCATAATGAACACATGGCATGGGTTATTCACTTTTTGGCAACCATAAATTTGAGACATGACATCACCATGTTCATTAAATAAATTTAAATATTAAACAAAAAGTGAATAGAAGAAGCAATCTAAGAAACTTTTAAAAGAAGCAACCCGAAAGCTGATAAAGGAAGCAACGTTAAAAGTTAAACATCTTAGCTCAAACCTCAAAAATCTTAAAAACTTTTTTTTAAGTGAGAGCATCTCCACCCGTGCTGAGTATGTTAGTCTGAATAATAAAATTAAATATCTAAGTTTAGCTGTTTTTCCTTTGGCAACCCCACCAAAAACTGTATCAGGAACTGCATATATGTGAGGACTACCAATAGCAAACCACCTGGACCAATCATTATGATCGACCAATCAGAAATACTGAGCTACAGTTAGGTCCAATTTATTACACTATTTTTCGGAGGTGTACAACTGTGTTGCGAGTTTTACCCGCCACGGCAAGCTGTACGAATTTGGTGCAGGAAAACCAATTTGCTGAGCTAAACCGACAAATTTTGACTTTCCCCCAATAGATTTTGATGTCCGGAGTCACACACTGTGCACCCTTGGAGATGCTCTAAGAACCTATCTGCCCCTAGACTAGCCCTCTAAACCTATAATTGAGAAATATAATTGGGAATCTTTAATTACCCTAGGCAGTTTTTAGATTTTTAATTGTTTTTTAAAAAATGGTGGTTCACCAATGGTTGGTGATACCCTTAGGCTACAGACTAGATATGAATGTAGGGGCAAATAATAAAATTTTAAAAATTAATTAATTAATTAATAATGGTGAAACTGATCATAATAATATGGCAATTTGGATTTTTCTTCTCTTCAAAATCTGGCTAATGTGGGCCATTTTTTTTTGACAATGAAAAAAATCCTTTTGTAGAGATTGAAATCATATTTTTTTAGGTCCAAAAAAATTGGCAGAAAAAAAACAAGGGGGTGTGTCACACGGAACGGTGTCCTTGCCATTTACATTAAAAAGTATCTTAAGGGAAAAAAGAAGAGTTATGGAAACTCAAATATTTCACCATGCAAAAATATAACCCTTGAAAAAAAACCTCTACAGAAACCCAATTCCTTAAAAACATTATTATTATAACTCTATAATAACTAATCTCAAGTTTCAACACAAGCCAAAATATCATCTTTCAAAAAATCCTTGAATCAAAATAGAGCTATTATTATTACCTAGGGGCCGATATCCCTTTAAGCTACTATAATACTCTATAATGAATCTAAACACAATCCCGTAGTAGTAACCTTGGCCATTTCAACACATGTCCGTCGAATAATTAATTAATTTTGAAATTTTCATTTCATCAAATGGAATATTCCTAAATATTCCTAATTTTCCTTCACCATATCTTTTGATTTGGAGCAAATAATTTTTTGAAAATTTCAACATTTCTGAAAATAATATACTTAGTGTCGAATTGGCCAGGATATCGCCGTCCTCGTCCTCGTCGTCCTCGTCGTTGCACTTGTCGCCGTCGCATCGCCGTCGCACTTGTCGCCGTCGACGCTCTTCTTGTTCGTCCTCGTCCTCGTCGTCTGGATCTTCTTCTTCTTCTTTTCTTTCTTTCTTTCTTTCATTCTTTCGTGTGCTTTGTCCGGATGAGAGGATTGGCAACGAGTTCGCGATTCTTTTTTGTCGCAAATTCCTCGTTGCATTTGTCGTCGGGCTTTTGGTTTTCTCCCGCCGCTTTGGATCGAGCTCCTTCTTCTTCTTCTGCGCCAATCTATTCTTCTCTCTTGCCTCGCCTCATGACACAGGTATATTACAATAACACAAGTAGTTCTGATTTGTATAAACAATTGCTGTGATCAAGTTTGTGGGTGCGCGTTCTGCGCGTGCCTTTTTCTCTTCTTGTGTTGGAAGTGTCTGATTCCCCTCTTCTTCTTCTTTTTCCTCTCAATTGTTTTCTTGGGTCCTGGAGATGGTTCTTTAGCCCAAACCCCAGCTAGGGTTTGGGGACTTGGCTGGTCGGCTCACTGCTTGTGTGTGTGTGTGTGTGTGTGTTTTCTTTTGTTGCAGCGTCATTCAAGTAAAAAAACACATGGGAAATCCAAGCCCAAATTCGGAGGATCACAAGTTGCTGGTGGAGATTCAGTTGCTGCTGACGCTGCAGTGAGAGGACAGACTCAGAGTCCTCTTGCTCGAGGGGCTCAAACCGGCAATCCTATCCAGCAGCAATCTGGACTCTCAGAGGCACTGAGGGATATCCGTTTGGATCAAGGACCTGTAACTTCTTCTTCGTCTCATGGGGGGGCCGCCTCAATCGCTGCAGCAAAGAAAGGCAAGAGTCCTGGTGATCACCATGGTCATCGTCATCATGGGAAAGATGATTTGGCAGGTCCAACAAGTCATGAATTATGGGCAAGGAAACAGCCAGCTGCAGCAATTACTGTAGAAGACACAAGTGTAGTGCCTGGGGG
The DNA here is from genome assembly GCA_963921925.1 of Sphagnum tenellum. NCBI lineage: Eukaryota > Viridiplantae > Streptophyta > Sphagnopsida > Sphagnales > Sphagnaceae > Sphagnum > Sphagnum tenellum. Next base: position 19,490,324 of record OY998142.1, on the reverse strand, counting down.
GGCCACAGCCACTGCATTGACTACTAGTGCAGGAGCCTCCTCACAGACCCAGGTTGTTGCACCTCCCACCAACAGAGCAGATCATGTTCATTACCCCAGCTTGAAGAAATTGAAGGAGACTGTTACTCATGCACAGCTGAGGGCAACTTTTTACCCTAAGTTTGAGAATGAGAAATCTGATCAAGAGGTAAGAAATCTACAGCTCACCCTCATGGTCTTGGTCACATATCTCAGCTCAGAAATGTTGTTGTTCTAAAGTGGGATTGGTCCTTTGCATCTGAAGACAAAAGTTGTTCAAAGGTTCTGGTCCTCAGAAGAAGAACATGAATCAGCATTATCCCCGCAGGCTCAGCTCATGTGAGTCTTGACCTGAGGTCTATTGAGTTTCTCTGAAAGGCAGAACAAAGACCAACAGTTGGGTTATCTAGGTTTTGCCCCCAATAACTTTCCCTGATTAACATTCAGCATCTAGAACCATAATTCTCGCCTTGAGGACTTGGATACATGTAGGTTATCACGCTTCTGATGATTTCTCAATTTGATTACCAGATTAGATTCATGTTGGTATCACTGAGCAGGGATGTACAGTAAGTATTGAACTTGGAACGAACACGACTAGTACCCATTGTGCCACCAGGTCTACAGACATGATGCTGGGCCTGGACCTGTAGCCATTGTTTGAAAAAAACTAGGAGCAAGTTTGGCTTTTGGCTCATGGCTGTTGCTGTGTGATGTGCAACAGGTGCGGTCAAGGATCATTGAGGTGGTCTCTGCTGGGCAAGGAGTTTTGGAGGTATGTCTTTCTGCCAAGGCTTACACTGTCTCCTACTTGGCAGTATACGACACAATCAGATCAGATTTTGTAGAACTAGTATCAGAGGTATTGGAACCCTGACACATGGATCCATCAGGTGTGGAACTGCGTGTGTCTAGACTCTCTATGCCAACTGGCTTTGTTATATTCATGTATGCCTTGAACACCATTTGCAGGTTTTCTGCCCCTGGCTTCTTAAATGTGGAATTGTTTTTTGGTTTTCTTGAAGGTGACATTGAAACACTCTGGTTCACTTTTCTTGTACTCAGGCGATAATGGTGGAGCATATGCAAAAAACAGCTATGGGAATCTGTATGTCTATCTTTCAACCCGTGCACATCTTGGTCAATCAATGCCCATAGGCATGATCATGCAAATTTGGAAGTACTTGTGTCTACCATTGGTTGAGGAATTAGCAATGTGCCAACACACTGGAATAGTCACAATAGTGGAGGACAACTAGAAGAGGCTGGTACATGTTTGTAGCAAGTCAGGTCAATTAATCTGCTCGGGTACTTCACCGTATGTTGCCTGCAGGTACACAGCTGTGGGTGTGTTTGTGTTGGGACGAACTTTGCAGGAAGCATGGGGGTCACATGCAGCTCAGAAGCAGAAAGAGTTCAATGCTCACCTACAGGTGTTCTCTAAGCACCCATCTTAGCTCAGAGTAACCTGCTTGAAATGGTCACAAGCTGTTTCAGTCATTTGTTCAAAACATAGCAGACTGGTAACAGTGTGGGTGCTCTTCTGCCTTTGTTGGTATGACCTTCCCAATGCTGTTATGCTCGGCTCTCTTGCTGCACATGGGACTGGCAGTTCAATGTTCAACACAAGAAGCTTATCAGTTTTCAACATTTTCAATGCTAACAATCAGAAACAATGACAGGAACATCACATCTGCATTGGCATGGAGCTTGTAACTGCTGTTTTGGGGGATCATGGACAACGCCCTTTGCATGACTATGGTATTCCCTCAATACCTGCATCCTCTTGCTCTTGGTGTTGTCATTGGCTGGTGTCTCTCAGCTTCAGCATGAAGGTTGCTATGGTGGATTTTTCTGTTTGGGATATCCAGTCAGACAGATCAACTGGATCTAGATTGCATGAAGTCTCAGCTCAGCTCTCATAGGTGCTGGCTCCCTCATTGCTGCCTTTGTGGCCCTGATAATCTTATCTCAACTTTTCTACCCAATTTCTCAAAGTTTCCTGCCAATGTTAAGCAGCTCTTAGTGTTCCAACTTTGGATATCATTCCAGGGGTGAGCATGGCTTTTACAGCATTGTGTTTTTAATTCATCCTTTGCAGCTGTGCTCATTGCCACAGTACTGAAAGGCCATTAGAGAATGGTGGTGACATTGGTGGGTGTGACCAGTGGTAGTAACTGCAGTCACCAAATTGAAAGGACGGCCACTCTTTTACTCCACTCCTGATGTAGTAGCATTCTGCCATAAATGGAGACTGCCAACAAATCATTACTGGTTATTTTCAACAAGGTATGCACTCAGTAGCATACATGAAACAAAGCAGGGATCAAAGAACTTCCTTGGTGTATTGGTAGGACCTAGCAAGAAATCCTACTGTCGTATTTAGGAGTGCTGCTTATTCTGACTTGACACTAGAATGACATGGAGCATCTTTGAGGGCTTCATTCATCTAACATGCTTGGGATGAGTATCGTGGTCTGGAATTTTCTCATGGGGTTCGCATGAGAATATTTTCCCAAGAGAAGCCCATGTGCTGAAACCCAGTTTCTCATGGGTCTGGAGTTTGCCGGCAATCAAGATTCTTTGTTGTTAAGTAGGCATCATTGTTTAGTCATCTGGCATAGCTGGACTGTGGATACCCAGGTCTTTGAGTATGCTACATCTTTTGTTTAAACATGCTGTCCTCGCCAGCAATTGTGATGAGATTCCTATCTGTGCTCATGCAAGTTGCAATTAGAGGAATAACATTGCACAGCCTCTGATTATGGTCTTTCATGTGAATAAATTGGAAGGAACTCTGTGTCAACATTCTTTGCTGCCTATGATGCACTCTGTGAAGAGGGGCTTGCAAGCACAGTCACTAAGAGCTTGACTGAGATTGCAGACACATCCTTGCCAGGTTCCTTTCTGCCCCAAATATTGTTTTTTCCCATATGTTCCAGCTTTTGTTGAAGTGCCTTTTTTGGATTGTCAGTGGTCTACAATCTGAATTTGCAGTTGTGGTGGAGGAGACTGTGGTAGGAGCAACTACTTAGAGTTCATCAGGGACTGTTTGGGGTTTGGATAGACCTTCTGTAATTTCTTGCTCTTGCTTTCAATTCTCAGATTGTATCTATATTCACGTCCAAAGCAATGTGATGTCTGTGCTACAAGAATGTCCATTACATTTCACATGCAGAGTGGCATGCATAGAAAGCTGTGGAATCACCTCTAGAAGCATTAGTATTTTTCTATTTAATGGTTGGCAATGTCAGGCAGAGCTTAACTCCAGGAACAAAGACAGTTGTCATACTGTATGGCTTGATGCCTAGGGGTATGTAGCATTGATGTGTTGAGTTAGTATCTGGGAAGTGCAGCAACAAAGAGACATGAGGATATTCAAGGGGAGATTCTGGAAGGGCTTGTGGCTCGTGTTGTGGCTGCTAACAGCATTACATGTCTACAACATACTTTGCACCAGTTCCCACGGCCTTCTTGGTCTAAAGGTACTGGAATGTAGTGCAGTTCACATCAAGCAAGCTCTTCCTGTGCCTCTTTCCAACACCATTCTGGTGTAGGATGGAATCTAATGTTGTATTGTTCTGTACATTTTCCAGCTTTGTCACATTCGGGGCATGGCCTTCGGGAAATATTTTCAGCCAACCGGGAAAGTGAGAAGAAGGTACCTTATATTGCCTCGTAGATGTGTGTTTCAGTTGTGGGGGAGGTGTTGCTTGATGATTTCACTTGTACACACTGTCTAAGTGGCATAAGATAGCATATTTCATCTCACTGCAGTCAGCTCTGTAGAGGGTCACTGTACTCTGCTGAATCACCTAAGTCATGATCATGGTCACTGCAGAGCATTGTAGATAAGGTTGATGGCAGGTTGGAACTGAAAGAAAAATGTGAACATGGTTGCAGCAAGTGGAAGCCCTTCTGCAGGCTGTGGGTCCAGCAATGTGCTCAAATTTGGCAGATTGGCTTGAGGATGAAGTCTCTGAAGTTGATTTAGCAAAGAAGCCAGGAGCTCCCCCTATGTTGGAGAGCTTTTTGCATTCAACTCCTGCAGATCTGGGTACCCTGAAACTTCAAGTAAGTCCTGTCCCCTACATTCATCCATGTAGAAGATATTAGGTACTTGCCTGAGCCTATATCCATTCACAAAAGATTCATGCGTGATGATGGCTTCCACCTTTGCTCACAGGAGCTTTTGTATTTTTCAAAATTGTGCAATGCACAAATACAGCTGTGAGTAGAGTTTTTAGTGTGTGACATTTGCTATAAGTGTGTGAGCACTTGGCATTCATATCTTTCTTCATGCAGGAAATGGTTCGAGTGGTTCACAAGGCAAAACTTCCTGTCCGCTTCAAATGCCGGATGAATCTGCTTCAACAGACTGATATGGCTCACAACAATGTATTATCCCATTTCAAAATGACTGTACATGTTTTGTCCGATTCAGCCTTCCGTCGCTACCAGAAGGAAATGAGGTATCAAGCATTCTGTAACAAGAACTTGGTATCAAGTTAGCATCTGAGAGATTTGGTGCTATGTCCCTCCTGTGCTAGCCAATATCTTCATGACTGGGTCTTCCCATTGCTTCTGGAAATGCAACAAGAGACTCAGGCTGCAGATATTGGCATAATGGTTTGCCCAAACTGTTGGGTGTATGTTACTATATCCACATCTACACCCACCATCAGGAGCTGAGGAAGTTAGTGGGGAGTCATGGCAGGTCGTCACTGCTTATTCATGATGAAGATTATAGCCTGACATGTTGTGAGTGAGACTTGCAAGGTTATGGCTGCACTCATTCTTGTCATGTGAATTTGGTTTTGCTGGAACTGATAACATGGTCCTGTTCAAAGTGTTTTCAGTGTCTTCTCTGCAATCTCATAGATATACGTCATAGAGATTTTGTGCCTTCCTTGCAAACATTGCTTGATGCAAGTTTCAGACAGAAGCTCACTTTTGCATGTCTCAGCTGAAATCAAATCTACCTCAAGAACTTATCTTGTTACAAGTAGAGTTTGGTGTGCTGTTCTTGCTTCTGGCTGAACACAAGTAGTGTGGTTCCTTTCCAAGGATCCTTGAGCCAGTTTGATTTGGATTGAGTATGCATTTCCGGGTCTCTTACATTGTGAGCTTCCCTTGTTGATTTTGTGTCATATTGCAGCAAGCATGCAGGTCTTTGGCCTCTGTATAGAGGTATGCCTCTTAGACCCTTGTGGAGCCACTTTCAATGCCAGTCATGAATTGGACATCTTATCTGACTAAGTTGGCTGTAGGGGATGGTTATATGCATACTTTGACACAAGACAAAAAGCAAAGATGTGATGAACTGCAACGATTTTTTGCTATAACTGTTTGCAGGATTCTTTGTGGATATTTCCATATACAATGCAACCGCAGTTGCCCCATCTTTGATAGAAGAGAGAGCTTCTCTAGTAGACAAAAATGAAATGGAGACAGGGGATGATGTGATGGCTGATGGAAGTGAAAATTTGATGCTTAAGCTGAAATTTCTGCCTTACAAGGTACAATCTCAGTTACCAATGAGTCAGTACAGAACCTGTAATGTTCTTTTAGCTATCAACCAGGGGCCCAGGGAGTTTGAGGGTTTGGTTCTGTATTCTGGGACCTTGTTATACCTCACCCAGGCCTAAAAAGAGTTTACTGCTTCTGTTTGCAGCTTCGTACTTTCCTCATTCGAAATGGCTTAGCAATTCTCTTCAGCAAAGGATTTCCTGCTTACAAAGATTACTATATGAGGTGAGAGTATGGTACAGATTCTCTGATGGTTGACATGATCCATTCTGTCTGCACACATCTCTAGAAAGGATTTGTGCTTTCTGATCTTCATGACATCACTTCCTGTCATTCATATAAGCCTATTGGGTGCAAAGTGAAACTAGTTGTTTAAATAAGCCTCCTATTCATTTCCAATAGCTCTTTGAGCTGCACTTTGAGGCCTTGTTTCTCTTGTGTGTTCCCTCTCTGTTCCAGCCATCATGTTTCCTCAAGTTGACAAAATCCCGCATGTGGATGATCATGTGACAGGCAAATGAAAATCTGGGGCACATCAACAGAAAAGCAACGGGAACTCAGTCAGCTATTAAGTGAATGGTACTACTCTTATTTGGTTTGTTCATGCTGTTCTCTTTGGAATCTTTTGCAAGTTAGAAAGGTCAAAGGTGTCAGATTCTTTCCAGTTCCATCCATCATTACCCTCTATAGTAAAATGTCCCATGAAGTTCGTTTACTTTGATTATAAGCCAAATTTCTGTGAACACTTTGAATGTTTGAAATGCAAACTCAGTGTGCCATAAGCTTAAAACTGGACTTAGCTAAGTTCTGGAAACTCTATATTTCATTGCTTGAGAAATAATTCGGTGCTCTGACTGATTTGTCTATCACATGTTAGAAATGACTGCATTGTGACAATAGAATCCACTTTTTTTGACTGTTAATTTTTTTTCTACTCTCACAGGGCTACATACATCACAAAGAGAATGAAGGGAAAGAAGCTCAGTTCTGATACGTACTTGACAGAGACAGAACCATTTTTGAAGCAATTTGCTCTGCGAAGTGCAAAGAACCAGCAGTTGGTGGGAGTAGCTGGATCGCATATAAATGTTGAGGAGTTTCTGGCAGATGTAGCTGGACAGCAGAATATTAATGCTGACAATGATGATGGAGATTTGGGTCTTCCAGAGGAGCATGTCTCTACAGAAATTGAGATATCTTCTCATGCTCCACAAGCTCCAAAGGCGCAAGGAATGCTTGTATTCTTTCCTGGTAAACAAAATCATGTCTTTCTTGCTGCAACACGATCCAAATTGTGCTTGACTTCCATCCGGTTTTGATCTAAGTTATGCCACTTAGAACTATCGTCTGTGGTCATGGATAACCCTGTCACTTTCTTCCACATCTGATCTTTCTGCTATTTGGGTGGGAATCACCAGGCATACCAGGGTGTGCCAAGTCAGCCCTCTGCAAAGAGCTCCTTGCTGCACCAGACAGCCTGAGCAATAAACTTCCCATGCACAGTCTAATGGGCGATCTTGTTAAGGGTATGGTCTCACTCTATTACCTGTGGAAGAGCATTCCAGAGTGCAAAGAAGCTTTATTGAGTCATACTGTGCATAGAGAACAAGTTATGCCAGAAACTTTTGCTGAACGCAGTTACTTCTACAGTTTGATAACAGCTCAGAGAGTGGACTCAATTGCTTGACAGCAAATGAGCTGGGAACTGTAGATCAAGGACACATTATTGTACTTAGAAGTTTTTGTACATCATTCTGCTGCTTGCAGGCAAGTACTGGCAAAAGTTGAAATCTGAGCGGGAGAAGCAACCAGCCAGAATATCATTAGCTGACAAGAATGCACCTAACGATGAAGTCTGGCAGCAGGTAGACAATCCAACTTTTAGCAGTTTTGGTGATGTTCTCACAGTTTTGGAGATCATGACAGTACCTGCATGCCTACCCATGACATTCTAGTCCTATGTCCAGTGCAACTCTCTGTGTGGACCAAATAGTGCAGCCAGGAGGTGCAGTTTCAGGAACTTTGCATCTAATTCACTGAGGGACATTGATTTGTCAGTTTTTATTGAAGGTGCTGTCAAGTCATGAATTGAGCTCTTAGCATTGCTTTACATGTATTGCAGATTCAAAGTATGTGTGAGAGCACTCATGCAGTTGGTGTACCTGTGGTTCCTGACTCTGAAGGTGTGTTTTGGCATCCTACACTATTGTTGTCAAATATTGCACACTTCTTTTGCATGAGGAACAGAATGAGCAACTGCTAGATACAGTATCCACACAACTAATGGTGTCCTGTCTCAATTTCTCTTGTCATGTTCTGGCTTCACTTGTAGAATTATGTGTTTCCTTGCCACAAGGTACATGTAAAGGAAACATGTGCAATGCCCATTTTCATCTTAGTCCTGTCCAAGGGAACTCTGCATATTCCTGACAGGACAGGACTATCACTGGTCTGCAGGTGCAACATCAAATCCTTATTCACGTGATGACCTGGCTATTTTTCTCTTTCGTGTCCTTCAAAGAACAGATCATCCGGTAAACTAATCCTATACACATTATTGTCTTGTTGTTGACCTCATGTTTTCTGTGCAGATGCCTTTTTCTCTGCTCATAGAGAACTTGATTCTGGGTACTAGCAACTTCTCTCCTGTATGGAAAGTTATTACGACATGCAGAGTCCTCACATGCTGTTTGCTATGCAGGGACATCTTGACAAGAACTCTCCAAACCCTGGATTTGTGCTGTTGACATTCTACAACCTTCATGAAGGCAAGGTGAGAAACTTTGGACAGATAAGTGAATGCATAGATTGGGTTTGTTTTGTATTCTGTGTAAGTTAGCAATGGCAACACAGTACAGAACTGCCCATCGTAGGAATGCTTGATCTTAGAGAAATAGGTCCAGGTACAGTTACACTTCTTTAAGCAAAAGATAAAAAGAAACAGTTCTCATAGAGTCCCTGTCTATTTCTGTGGATTCAACCTCAGGACCGGAAGGAGTTTGAAAATGAGCTGCTGAACAGATTTGGTCATCTTGTTAAGATGCCCCTGCTCAAACCTGACAGGTTAGTGAAGCTAAAAGCCTTTCAGACACCCTGCTTTCAGTGCAGCAAGAAATGGTTTCATAAGTGTGCATTTTCAATGACCAAATGTCAAAGAGAGAGACAGCTCATTGTATATACTGGTGGCATGGTCCCAGTGGAGGTATTTCTGGTGTGAAAGCTAGATTGTCATGGAGAGATTCCAAAATTTCTATGGTGAGATTAAAGTTTCAGGTTGTAGGGTTCATATAACTTTATTGGCTTGGAGTTTTCAGGGCGCCAATGCCTTCAGCCATTCTGGAGACTCTTGAGGAAGGACTGCAACTCTACAGACGCCACACTAACAAGCACAAAAGGTATGTTCATATGAATACCTATGTTATGTCCAGATATGGTCTAGTGCTTCTTGGATTCATTGACTCTTGGCCAGTGGAGTTAGGGGACTCCAGTTCAGTGTATTAGTAGTTCTTGGTCGTATAAGTCTTGGTCACAAGATTTTGGGGCTCCCTGATAAGTTAATATCTGGAGAACCCAGTTGTCCAGGGGTCATGACTTGCCAATGTCAGGGAGGATGACAGCCCAATTTGCTGCTACTTGGAGTTACCCAATCAAAGTTGAATAGCAAGCTTTTTTAGAGTAATTCGCAAAACCAGTGTACTCAATGGAAATCCATGTGATTCACTGATAGGCTATTAGCACCATTGAATATATGCAGGGTAGGCTGAGCAGATTCAGAATCTAGCTGATCTACAGAGGTGGCCACTGTGATTAAGATCATTCTGACATCAAAGTCAGCCAACCCTTTTGCAAGCTCTTGGCTCTTTATAGGAGTTTTCACTGGTGGGATGTCAACATTGCTGAATTTGTTTTACAGGCTGGAAAGTCTACAAGGCTCATTCACAAAAGAGTGGTCAACATGGGAGAAAAGCCTAAAAGATGTTCTTTTTGCACATGCCAACTACCTCAATGATGTCCAGGTGATCATCATTTCACATCTCCAATGATTAGGTCCTTCTGATGCACATGTTGCACTCATCTGTTCAGTACTTATTCTTGTACTAATATGTCAGTGAACAATGCAATGCTGGTTTAGGTCCCCTTCAAAGAGGTGGTGAGTACAGTGCAGCAGCAACTCCAGGCAATTGCTAATGGTAATTTTAGAATGCATATACCAGTGGAACCTGAAGAGCGATCATTCAGGACTTTCACATTTGTGGCCATTGCTTTACAGCCAAACCAAGTGTTGGATGCGCTGAAAGAGGTCTGTAGCAAAAAGCTCTTCCTTTGACCTCCTTATTTATTCATCATGATGTGGGGAGCCTGTCAAAAGTGGTCTTTTGATTTCACAAAGCTGCTCTAAGTTCTTGCTCTCATGTGACAAGATTCAGAATTGGCACTTACTTCTAGCTCACTTCTCTAATCACCCAGTGGAGTTTTGTCTTGTTCAGATAACAGCCAAGTCCCCTGAGATTGGGAAAATTCTGGCTGATGTGAACCTCAAAGACTCACTGGGGAGAGCACATGTAACCCTTGCACATAAGCGGGTGCATGGAGTAGCTGCAGTAGCAGCCTTTGGGGCTCTGCGAGGTTGTCAAACTTCAGTGGAATTAACAGCAGTTCTCTTCTCCGAAAAGCTTTGTGCGCTAGAGGTCCGCTTGGGTGATCAAACAATTCGGTCTCATAATACCTGGCCTCATGTGACAGTATGTTCAAACCTATCTCCTATCATTATGGTGTATCTTTCCTTTTCTCAGCCCTCATATCTAATTTGTATGGAGGTATTTTCACCTGACCAGTAGAGGTTGTGGCATTCACCGTCCAGTTGGTAATGAAAGAAAGAACTAGCAGAACTGGAACATCTTCATCTATATCAGGCCACGCATTGCAAATGTCGATCTACTGAATGGGCTTGACTTTGAGCAGGTGTGGACTGAACCTGGAGTTGCAGCCAAGGAAGCAAACCTGTTGCCAATTATGGTGTCTGAAGACCAAGCCAAACGTGTTGAGTTCAAACCTATCAGCTTGACGGGAGTTATCAATTTCTTCTGAACAGTCTGCTTTTAGACACATACAAGGGTGTTTACAATAACCATTTTGGGTACTGAGGGCAATTCAAAAGCAGCAGAAGTTTTTGGCAGATCTTATTCTACAATCAGCATTGGAGTAGGAACTTGAGGGACATGTAAGCAAATATGAGCTGTACACTGTACACGGGTGCATCTTTGAAACTAACAGAGCACAAAGAATTTTGTTCAATTCCAGGTAGCAAATGGTTCAATAAAAAAAAGGGTACATTGGAACGGTTTCCATTATACGATCCAAGAGCATGACTCAGAGAGGAAGAGGACAGAAAATAGGAAGGTCACAATTTGCTTGCAACAGATTTTCCTTTTGCCTTTTTTTCTTCGATTGACAACTTTAGAGCTTCTTTGCGGCGGGCACTAGCTAGCAGCTTCTGGTCATATGCACTCAATCCCTTGTCCTCCTCTACCTTCTTCTCCTCTGGTGGGGGTGGCTTGCGTTTCCCAGCTTGTGCTTCTGGCTGCCCAAGTACTCCCAAGATTGTGCCAGAAACTGTCGCAGCAACAAACCACCTGCAACACAACGTACCTAATACTTTTCTTCACGAGTCCAGATACAATGTGTCTAATTGTTTAGAGAAATTAGGCAAATACTCACTGAACTGAAAATTTCCACTTGGAATTACAGAAGCTTTGCTGGTGTATACAGGCATGTACAAGATTGCAAATGAAAAGGAACTGAAAGAAATCCTCTGGGAGACCTGGCAGAGAGAAACATAGATTATGTTTGTCTTCTTGAGTTGGAGATCATCTACAGGAAAAGACTGGGGACTTACAAGAGGAGAATTTCAGGTACTACATATGTGATCTTGTACACAAATCAAGACAGACAGGAAGAGGGGGAAAAAACCAACCTCCGAGAGACATCAAAAGCAATTGCTTGGGATTGGTCGCCTTCCAGCTGACATACAAGCTGTGGATAAGCCCTGGTCACGAGGTTGGGTCTGTATCCAACCAAATCTTTGCTGTGGGATTCATACTGTACTGATTGCAAAACAGTGGGGCAAAAGAATCCAGAAGTTGATATCCCCACTTTTGCTACTGCAAGTGTCATGATGTTCTTCTTCCCACTTTATATCTGCAAATCAGGAACAATGTTAAAGTCTGGCACCATGCTAATGCTGCAGTAAGTCTTTTGCCTCTGATAATCTCTGGCTGGCTGGGTTTGTATCCCAGCAGATATCACAGGCGCTGGTGAGTTGATGGATCCATAGGAGCATGGGAAATTTACCATCATGGAAGTGATCAGATGCAATTTCTGTATGCCCAAATTAGGTCTTGAAGTCACAGAGTTTCAACATGTTTTGCATCTTCAATCATGATGGATATGCACTGCAATAAGTAGCAAAATCTACTGGCTTTCTACAAATCTCCTTGACTCATGAGGAGAGCCCAGGAATGCATAGCTTCTATGATGAGTCACACAATTCAAGAGGAAAACTAAAAAGAGACTGCTGAAACAAGAAAGTTCATGGAAGCAAAGTCCTTTTACCCTTCCTGTGCAAAAGACAATATTTGTCCATGCAAAATTGGGCCTAACACAAAAGAGGACACAGGAATACTGCAACTAAAAACTCAAAGGTAGAAAGAAAGTCTGGGGCCTGGAGAAACACGAAAAAAAAAACTTATTTCAAGTAGACCAAGAGAACAGGGGAGAGCTAAAGTCAATTGCAATTTGGAACCAAACAAGAGCCAGCAAGCAAACTCAAGCTCAATTTTTTGTTGTAAGAAGATAATTTGCAACAAGATTTTGTCTGAGGAGAAAATGCAGCCCTCCTGTGCTATCTCTCTCCCACAGTTATGTCTAATACTCATACCTTCGCCCAAGCCCAAAACGTTATGTGACAGAAGAAAAAGCAAAAAAGCCTTCAAAAGAATCTTCTCTTTTCCCCTCTTTTTTCTTCCAGACCAATCAATGATTGCCCAAGAAAAGAATGGAGTTTCATGAATGCTGCCTGGCACCCACTAAGCCCAGAAAACGCATCTCACCCATTAACAAGAAAAAATCCTCTTGTCTCAACCTCCAGGGAAAAGAAAACAAACAAGCAAACTCACATTGCAGATGAGGAGGTGAAACCCAATCTGGGTAGTGAGCAATAAGCTCCAAAATATCAGGTACCTCTCTATCCCACCTCCTTGCTTGCTTGCAAATGTGAAGCTGATCTCAAGAGATGGCTGCTGCAACTTTTGCCCTCAAGTGGAGAACATCTATAACTTTGCTAGTAGCAGAATGTGGGGAGTTTTGCTTTTTTTTGTATTGATGTGTGTGTGTAGAGTGTTTTCAGAGCTCTCTTTCTCTCTTCTCTTGCATCATTGGAAAGACAAGGACTGGGAAAACATTGAGGGAAGGGGAGGGTAGGAGAGGGATCAAAATGGGATGAAAAGTAAGGAAGTACCCAATAAAAAAGCCTTGTTTGTTGGGATGGTGTGGCAAACCAGGAATGGTGTGAGAGAAGTCTGGATATGGCATATACTGACAACTGACATGGCAACTCTTGAAGCATCCATATCCCAAGTAGCTAGCATATCCACTTATCAGCTTTTTTTAACTAGTTTTTACTAGTTGCTCATAAGTTATAAGGTATCATCACCCACTCACTCTCCAAGCTATGTCACATAGTTCCCCAAGCTTGCCCTTAATTGCCACAAGAACTTCCCCTCTTCACCCTAACCCTAAACTCTTCTTAGGGTTAATGCATGACTTGACCGGGTTGTTAAGGGGATAAGAAGATAGGTTGTGCATAAACAAGGAATAGTTTAGTTGGTAACTAATGAGTTATTGCTTTTTAAATTGAGGTTTTGGCAAGAATTTTTGGAACAATTTTTTTTTCCACCCCTTGTTCATTCATGGGTATTTGGATATATAATTTTTGAAAGAGCTTGAAAAATATATATGTATGCATGTTTTTATATTTCTGAGATCTTGATGCAAGGTATGAAAAATTTCATCAAAAAATTGTTGTAAATTAATAAAAGGGTTTTAATAAATTAATAAAACCCTAAACCCTAAACCCTAAATTTAGACTATAACAATGAGCACATGTAAGAATTGTATCTATCTATATTGAATGTAAGTATGTAATCAATTTGCATGTAGATTTGTTGTTGCAAAAAACTTTTATGCACTTATTTAAAGAAATGTGATCAAGAATTAAAGAATTATTACTTATTTCTGAGATCTTAGTTGGCCTCCACTTTAGGGTGTGTTTTTTTCCTATTGGGTCTTCCACCTATCACTTTTAGGGTTAACCTCTCTTTTCACTAATCCTTTGGGTGATTTCTATTTGTGTTATGCTTGAACCCAAGTGGGGATTTATGGCTCATGGATAAGCCCCTTTCTGGAACCTGAAATAACAAAAGGTCATGGGTTCAAACCAGCATTGCGTTTTTGAATATCATCTTTTTGTGATATCCGTCAAATTTAGATATTAGACCAAATTTATTTATCCAAACCAAATGTTAAAAAATGTAATTTTTTTCACTTAAATATTCAGGTCAAATATCATACTTCCAAGTTTTTATATTTGATGTCAATCTACTCAATATCCATTGTTATTTAATAGTCGGATATCAACATCTTGGATTTCATATATTTTGTATGAAAAATGCCATTAAGACTATAAAAAAAGAGAAAGTAAATATAACAAAGGGGAAGAAAAAAATGTGAACAATAAGATATAAAAAGAATTACTTACATGTCCACAATATATTTCATCTCCATCGAAAGAGGCTTCAAACTACTCTAATTCTTCCTCTAATTCTACATGAGCCTCTATGAGTTCCACCAAATTGGTCGGAAAGAAACCTACTTCCCTAAGGTTGTCTAGCTAGTTTTATTCACAAAGATGAATCTCTCTAGGTTATCTCTTTGCAAATGACATCTCCTAAGGTTTGTAAGGATATCAACCAAAAACAATTTCCTCTTTGTCTCTATCCGAGATCCAACAATGCACAAGATTTGGTGGGGTAGAAAGGCACTTCTAAGAAACATGAACTCGTGCTTAGCCCACCAATCCAAAAGGCACTTGATAAATAGATGCACCTCTTGTTTCATCCACTCTTTGGAAGGCTCACTTGTTTCCAAAATCATCTAAAAAATGTCAAGGTTAGAGTTTTCATCACTTGGTCTTCTTGTCACAAATAAATTCAAAAGTAGTCAAGGGTGCAAAAAGTAATGGGTCTTCAAAATCGTAAAAAATAAGACTTTCTTGTCATAATCTTAACATCAACAACTCCTAGTTCCTTACCAACAAAAATTAAAATTATTTTAAGTTCTTATATCTCGTATTTAACATCAATGCAAGCATATTATGAGTTTTTCTTTCATCAAACTTCTTAAGAAAAAAAAAAAAACCATTCAAAATATTACAAACTTCTCTTTTGATGTTGGAAGCCTACAAATCCAACTCGATAACAACTATAACATCTTCTTCCATTAAGTTATTTAGGAAAGGGTTTGTTTATGGCTTGTATTTTAACTTACAACTCATCGCTATGTTTAAAAACAATGCATCAGTCAAAAGCCAATGACCTTTATTTTAGTTCATAACATAAGCACTAACCATTAAAAAATGACATCAACCAAAACTTTTAAAATATGTTAAATAAGGGGAGAAGGGACTTGACCAAATATTTTATATAATGTTTCGCTTATTATAACACAAGGTTATAGTTTCGTGAAACTACAAAATTATCTAGAACAAAATGACTTTGCTAACAAACTTGCAATTTAAGCAAATGAAACATTTAGATGTAAAATTCATTTAAAAACAAAACAAAACAAAAATCAAATTTGTTTAAATGAAAAACTTACCGTGTTTTCATTAGAGTATTCAACTTTTTGGGTCGAATTCTAGAATTTATGCAAGCTTTATTCCATTTTTACCTTCCTTTCCCAAACCTCTTGGACCATGTTATGCACTTTTGCAAATATGCCTAGGTAGATTTAATGGTAACATGTTTTAGGCTTCTACAAAAAAATCATTACTAGTTGCACATTGACATGCTTCAAAATGAATGTCAAAAGCAAGTTCCCTTGAAATTTTCTTCAAGTCCTAATGCTTCATAATTCACAACTAATTTCAAAACATTATTCATATTGTTGATATTAGATCCTTCATCCTTAACATAAGCCATTTTTTTTATAAAAAAAACCATGTGGATAAAATAATTCAATCAAATTTTTAACCAAACCATGCCTAATTATCTCATTAGCTTCTTCAAAAAATCCAATAATGACATGTTTGGATTGCCAATTAGTTCCGAAAAATTTAACAACCAAAGCAAAATTGGCATGTGCCCTTTTGAACATCTAGAGATCAACGCTTGTTGTTACAATTATATAATCATCTAGTGAAGGTAAAACATTTTGTTTAGTTAAGGTAAACTCTTGCTTAGTTTTCTTTACTAAACTCAACATAACATTTTTTGAATTTTTTTTTCAAGATGCAAACTACACTCAAGGACATAAATGCATAAAAGCCTCTTCATCCAAACATTTTTGAAAAATTATATTGGTAAGTTATCTTTGGTAACCAACAAACCAAGATCCTCTAGAAACCATTGTTATTCAACATCAACATCACCTTGTTTATAAAAGGTCTTAACAACAAAAAAATCAAACTGATGACCCAAATATATTTGGACATTCCTTAGCCAGTTAGTCTTTCCACATTTCCTCTCAAAATTATTGACCTCTTCTTTAATTTTTTTGTATAAAACAACATGATCTACATCCACATGATTTTTCAAGGAAGTTATTTCATTTGTCTTGTAATAAAATATAAAACATTTGCTTCATTTTGTTATTTTATTACATCTTTCAATAGGTTCAAGATAACAAAAAAAACATCTCATTAGTTGATGGAATTTGTTATCTATATGTTCATTATAATTCACACACAAAAAACCAAGATAATGTAATCATGTATTTTCCTTTGATTCAGAAACTTTTCCAATTGTAATTTTTAAATTTCTATTTCATCTTCTATAACAACATTTTCTTGGGTTTGTAAGTTGAGATTTTTTGTTCATTAGGTTTGTTTCGATTTTTGTTCCGTTCATGAATATTTCAGATGGTACATTTTTAATTCCATTTTAACATTATTTTACAAATATAAGGGGAAAAACCAAAGCAAAAGTAATGTTTACAAAACGTTTCAAAAAAAATCCTAAAGTTTAAAATGTAGGCATGTAAACATTGGCCAAAAATTTACAAAAAGCATGAAGATTCACTTTTCATTCTTCACATATAAAAAAATGATCATGATAAACCAAAAAATATATATATTAATGATCTTCTACAATATGAAGTGTGAAAAGTTCAAAAAGTTCCTATAGTCTTATAATTTACAAAAAATAAAATACGAAATACAAAATAGTTGTAAAAATACATATATAAACAAGAAAAAAACACAAGAAATTTCAAATTTGAAAAAAAACCAAAAAAAGATACAAAAAAAAAAATGGATACATGATTTTTTTAATTTCTTAATTTAAAAACTATTAAAACAATAAAAACACATAAAAAAGTCAAAACTGCAAATAAATAAAATAAAATAAATATTTTTTAAAAGCAAACATAAAGGGAAAAAATAACAATTATGAAGACTAGGATGGGGAAAATGAAATGAAAAAAAAATACAATAAATTTTTTAAAAAATAAACAAACGAAAAAATAAACCACAAAAATAAATCAATCAAAAGATTTTAAAAACTTATAATACTGAAATTAAACAAACTTGAAAAAAAAAATGAAGTCTATTTTTAATTTTTTTTCAAACCTACATTTTAAAAAATAAAAATACAAATGTCGTAACCCTAACCTTGGGCTTGCGACCAAGGCAAGGGGTTGCAAGGTTGTGGGCCAAAAAGGAAGCCCGTGAGTCATACCGCATGCTCTCGGCAATGCAAGAGAGTGTGAGGGAATAGACCTTTACATTCCCAAGGGAATTCCCACTTTGGGAGTTGGAGTCCTAGTGGACTTCCAAATGTTCATAGAGCGATTGTAGAGGTCAAAAGTCATTGGATTGGGGAGTTCTTTATATCATTGGAAAGCTATTGAAACTTCAATGTCTAAAATGGGTTCGCATGACCCATTTGGACATTTGAAACACAAGTTACGACCAAAAGAAAAATCGGGGGTCAAATTGGTAATTTGACTCCCGACCATTAAAAATCAGGAATCGACCCAATTTACTTGTGTGTAGGTGGCGTGCGACATACCTTTGGAAAGATATCAACAATACTTTGCTTCAGACCTCATTTCAATCCGAGGTCTACACGCAAAGTTATGGGCCTTCAAAGTCACAAGAGTCCCAACTTTGACAATTTCGAGACTACCATTTGGGAGTCTCAAGACAAAATGCCATTTGGATGTAAGCGTCGTGGAGATGCACAAAGTATACTATAAGGGGGAAGGTGGTGACTTCCCCCAAGTTCGGGCTGTGGTGAATTTTGTGAGTCGGAGTTGCCCGTGCCTTGTCCTAACATCAAAAGTGTTTCAACTATGCACTAACCACCTTGTGTTAGTTCAATGTAGGTTTTTGTGAGTAGCTGAAGCTTATCAATTCTTCCTAGTGCCATCCTGGAGCTCCAGCATGCCCCTGTACCTTTCTAAAGTGTTGGGAGCCAGGGAACATGCCCCAATTCATTACTTTTCTGTTGGATTCAAATGAGCTCCAGCATGCCCTTGTACCTTTCCAAAGTGTTGGGAGCCAGGGAACATGCCCCAATTCATTACTTTTCTGTTGTTTTTAGTTTGGATTCACATTTGAGTCCCTCAAGTAGTTGGGAGCGCGTCACAAAAATGAAAAAAAAAACACTTCACTTATTATGTACCAATCATAAAAAAACCATAATTTTTAAAAAAAAAACCAAAAAACATTATGAAAAATTGTGTCCGTTAGAACCACACCACCTTACAACTAAAACTCAAAAAACAATTCACATATAACTTTTGTGCAACTATCCTTCTAGAAATATGGTGTATTATTAAATACATTGTTTCATTAATAAATTAGTTAGTTATATTATAGTTGCAAATGAATTGAAAATGGGTCATCTATATGATAATTTATATACATCATACATACATATGTAGATTGTAAATGTGCCATTAAAACAATAACTATGTTACAACTAGTGTACAATGTACATACATGCAATCATGCCATGTGTCCACATTTTTTACCACCCATTATGGGATATATTTGCAACTAGTTTTCGATTATGATTCCCATTGATATAATTACTACAACCAATAGTATGCCATTGTGTAAATATTATTAATCAACTATGTTATGACTATAATACAACTTTATACAATTAACTTAATAAATAATTTTCTTATAGCAAATTTATGCCCTCCATGCATAAACACATATCCATTTTATTTTCACACAAGTGCATGAATAATAGTATGAAAAAGGATGATGCCCATTGGACATGAATTCGAACATGTGCATAATAAAGTGGAATCATAATTCACATCATTTTCAAGCAAAAAACACAAGTTTAAGTCAAAAATGTGTGTGAGTGTGAAAGTGTCACATACAGTTTATAAAAATTATTTTAACTTATAACAAAAAAATTTGTAAATATTTTAATCCTATTTCAATAACCAACTTCTAACCATCAAAGTTATAGGTTAGATAATTACAAAGTAGTAACCTCTAGGTGATAAAACAAATCCAACAAGTTAAAGTCATTGATGTGATCAAAATGTCGATGACATAGTCAATCAATATTTGCATTGAATTATAACCTTAGCGAATGGTAACATGCAAATTAGTGGCAAGTGGGGAATGCATTCTTCGACTCTCCAAGCATACACACACAAAAACGAAAACATTCGAAGCAATCACACATTGAAGATTTTTCAAACAATTGATGTTGCATGTAGAAACACAAAAAACAAAGGGTGATGAAAATGTAGGAAAAATACATGGGAAGGTGATGATAATATATAAAAATAAAGGGTGATGAGAATGTAGAAACAAAAACAAAAAATAAAATGGTGATGAGAATGTTGAAGCACAAATGTGAAAGCAAACGTTGATGAAAATGTTGAAATGCAAAATATATTGAATGAAGGATTGAAGGCTTACTTGAGGTGAACATTGGTTATTGGTTGTAAGCAACATCCACACTTTTATTTTTTCAAGGTAATGCATTCAACACACTCAACAACTTAAGAAATCTACAAGCATCCTTTTGATATATGTTTTCCAAAATCTTAAACTCACATGCCTTTCACAACTTTGTGATGTGAAACGCTTGCACCACTGGTGCATTTCATGAGCTTTGTAAAATACAAACATGCTTAAGCAAGAGCATTGTTTGTGCATGGGGAAAATGAAGCTTGCATTGACCAAATATACAAGTTATTTTTATCAACAAATCCCTTGATAATTAAAACACCCCATACATGACTACATGCCCTAATTGATACTCGCCTATAACCTTGATAACTAACTAACATTGGTATTTGCCTACCTACCATCCATTATTTACAAGATACATTTCCTAATAAAAAAAATGTATGAGATAATTTGCAATGCATTAAGTAATTTTCAATTTATGAGTTAATTTTTAATGTTGGGTAGTTTTTGGTTTTTACAAAAAACCATTGGTCCAAATCTAGATTTTAAAAAATGAAAATGAAAAACCTTTTAGTTTTAGGTTTGGGAATAATTTCAAAAATCAAAACACATAAGCTTTGGGGTTGCATCAAATTTTCTTGATTAATAGTTCTCAATCCAATGGGTCTACCAATTTGATTTATTCTTAAGGATGATTCCAACAATGATTTTTGGGTAGCTTTTTTAATAATAAAAAAATTCCAACCAAATTCCCAAAAGATTCCCATGGTGCTCACATCAAATTCTTTTAACTTTTCAACGGGTTCTCACGTTTTCCAATTTGTTTCCCAACATGTTTCCAATGACAAGAAAAAGAACATCAAAAAATATGTGCAAAGATCATTTTACTGCCACATTGGGGAATGCTTGTCTATATTAAAGCTTAAGACTAAAACTTTGAACTTTAAAACTTAACTATCGGAACCTAAACCTAGGACCCTAACCCTTACCTAACTTTAAGACTTGGACGTTATACAAAAACCTTAAAACTTGTTAGGGCTAGGTCCATGTAGAGCCATTAATTCCAGTTCTTTGCCAGGGTTGGGTCCATGTAAACATTGGATTTGATTCTTACACATGGATCTAAATTTAATTTAGACTTAATTGGAAACTTGGAACTAACCAACATTAATAATTTTGATTAATTCAGGGTTATTCATAGTAATGGGAACCCTAATGATCACAATTATAGTTGTTGAAAAGACATTTACAAAACAAAACCCCAACCAATGAATTTCTTAAAAAATATTTGCTAAGTTGTAAATGGGCACAACCAATTACTTAAAAAAAAGGATCCAAAGAAATCGAAACATTTTCTATTTCCATACCACTTTAGCAACTTTGGCACATGCTTGTTGAAAAATTAATTAATTTTGAAATTTTCATTTCAACAAATACAATATTATTAAAGATTTAATATTTTCCTTCAAATTATTATTATTATTATTATTATGTGAAACATTTAAAAATATATATAACATGAAAAAACCATGAGGAAAACAAATTTGTGTATCTTAAATCATATTTTAGGCTAGTGAGTGAACACTAATTTTAATTACTTTTCACCACCATATTTTTCTCATTTTTTTTGTTTTGAATGATCTAAATGACTTTAGGTGTGCTAAGTTGAATTTTTAATTTGAAAAGCAAAGGATCAATGTTAGGATTAAAAGTTCTCTTTGAGAGCTTAATTGATGAAACCTTAGCAAATTTCACTAAACAAAACACCCCAAAAAAAGTGACAAAAGGAACAAAGATAAAGGACCCAAATTTGAACTATAGGAACAAAACCCAAAATGGATCATTAAATGGCAAAAGAACAAATCATGTTTTATAACCCCCACTAATCACAAAAAACATACTAGGAAAATAAAAGGATGACAAACCTAAAAGAATAATAAGCCTAGAAAAGCCCTCACCTACAACAATGAACATTTCAAAATAAATGCAACTTGAGGTTTTTATAAAGCTAATGACACCTTCTACTTATAGAAATCACACAAAACAACCAAAGGAAGGCCATTAATGCTTTTTGCTAACCATGCCATGTCAACATATCAATGAAAATAATTGCCAACTTATTGGTGTAGGCAACCAAAAACTTTTATGCAAGGGGAAAGAAATCCATCCACCATGTGTCAATTATGATAAAAAAAAAATTTGTTTGTGCACCACCATTGTGGTGACCCCTTGATATGAAAGAACACGAGGAACCAAATTTGCTCGAATGGGATTGGCAATGATAACATCAGCCAAGGTGTGGATGCCATAAGTTAATAACACAATGTCAGCACATCAACGAAAGCACTAAAGGGAAGGTGGTGGAAGGACATGTGTTTGTTCATGTAAAACATGAAACTTTGTGTTTTTCATGATGGAACCAAAAACATCCCAGATGATATTGTGAAATCCAATTCGTTCCCCACCATGGGGGCAACACAAAAAGTGGGTCCCCATTATATATAGAGGTTGGCCACAAATGCAACGAGTCAACTTGAGAGTTAAAGGATGGGGGAGGCCCAACCTAGTGCATAATGCAAAGGAATTTTTTTTGAAGTTAAACGAAATTAAAAAATGGTCGTGTAATTTGTTTGTAATGATTTCTTGATGTCGATCTATTCTTCTTTCTACAAACTACCCAGAAGGGGGAACACAAGACATCACACTTGAAAGAAGGAGCTTGTTTACCAATTTCAAATGTGTTTAAAAGGGGAGCGAATCAAAATTACTGGCACCTATCGCCTTCAATAAGACATGTGATCATTCAATTAATGGTGATGATAAGTGCAACAAATGCCTTGTTCCACAAATTTGAGAACTATGTGGAGATGAGGCCGACCCCCCGATGAAAAAGGGGGAGAGAAGCATGTTGGCACACAAGGGGGGGCCTATGAATGATCCAAAGAGCTTGAGCCTCAAAGTCTCCAAAAAATTATGCATGCAAGTCATGTTGAAAGAATTGAATTAATGTTAAAAGATCAATAGTGGGAAGTAATACATCAGGTATGAAGGTTTCAATTAGAAACATCGAAAGAAGATCCTAAAAGCTCCTTGGATATCCTTTAACTTTGGAAATGCATTTACATGACAAACATTTTCATTCAATGTGTACTATAGAAAACAAGAAATTAAAGAAGTAGATCCAAACATGATGCCCAAAACCATGATGTGATTTGAAAGGCAACAAAAAATGACAAGAGGAGGAAAATTGAAAGGCAAATTAGAAGATGACCAACTTGTGCATGCATGGGGTTGGATCACAAGCCCCATGTAAGGCAATTGAGACATAAAATGTTCAAAAGGAAGAATGACAACAAGGCGAATGAAAACATGAGGCGAAAACCCTAGTAGAACATTGTAACACAAGGAAGTGGGCTAGTGCAAAAAGAGGTTCAATGAATGAATTTCCTTGGTATGTGCCCACCAAAAAAATGGATGATGAATAATTATCCCAAAGAGGAATGATCGTTGAAAAAAAGGAACTTGTTAAACATAAAAGGACCAAACAAAGGGGAAAAATCGAATCGATTGATTTCTTGACATGCAAATCTTGTAGAAGATGGTTCTCCAAAAGATGGTGTTTAAAACATTTGAGATGTCCATCTACAACATCACCCAATTGAGATGCACATTTAAAACAACTAACATGGGCAACATGAACTATATCCTCACACCCAGCTCAACTACCACACCAAACTAATGATACAACATGTAAATGAAGAAAAATGTCACAAAGTTGCAAAAACATAAAACTCTGTTCATTAACTAGTATAAGACTAAGTTCACCCACTACAATCAATTGAATGCCTCCAAAAGACTTGACTAAAGCCAACAACTTGGTAATGCAAAAAGCTTGAACAATGGACCTTGGGATATGACTAGCAATAACATGGGAGTTTACTTGAAAAAAATGTTTTAAATGTTCGTTTATTGACTTGTTTACTTTAGTGTCATACTTACCAAGGTATTATACTAAGGTATTATACTACCTCTTAACATCATTGTTCAAAATTACATAAAAAATTGTTCAAGGTCAAAAAAGTTCACATTAGGGGCAATGGTTTAAAAAAAAATATAATTTATTTATAATTTGAAAAAGAGTTGTGTGGTTTCCAAAGTTTGGAGATTACTTATTTTTTTAAAAAAAAATTCGGGTCAAAAATTTCATTTTTTAAAACGAAAATTTCCTAATTATTTCCAATTTTCTTTACTGCCAAGTGGCAAAAAATTCGCCAAAAAATAAAAATAAAAATCACTGCTAGGCTAGTAGTAGGTACAAGGTTTGAGTGAAATTAAATTGTCGAGGAGCAAACTTACAGATGAATGCAATCATGACTGAAATCATCCAAACGGACAGAAATTCGCATTCATCCAAAGTGCAGGAGTCGACAAAGAATGTCGAGCGAGAGGAGGGAGGGAGGAAGGAAGGGAGAGAGAGAGAGTGTGTCGTAGTGCCGAGAAGAGGAAGAAGAGGAAGAGATTGTGAAGGGAAAGTGCGCTTGCGTCTGTCGCGCAATCTGTTTTCCTTCTTCTTGTTGGCGCAGATCTCGCTCTTGTTTGCTACATCTATCTTCTGCGTCCTTCGCAAGAAACATCGGCCCTTAAAAATGGCGCTCGCTCAGCCGGCCGCAAAGAAGGATGACGATCGCGAGGATGACGGTGAAGTGACTCTCTTTGTTCCCGATCTATCTATCTATCTATCTATCTATTTACCTTCCTTCAACTTTTTGTGCAAGGATTCCTCAGAGGAAGAAGAGAGGTATACAAGTCTGATAGATCTGTAGATCTGGAATGTAAGTGATCAGAAGAATATACGATCTCATGTGATGCTCACAAAAAGGAGTGCCACTCCTCCTCTGTTCTTCGGATGTGCAGCGGAGTATTCACCATTTTACGGTATCGAGAAGGGAGCTGTTCTGCAGGAAGCGCGTGTATTTAATGACTCGCAGCTTGATGCCAGGCGATGTGCTCAGGTATGTTGCATTGCGCGGTTCCTAAAGACTTATTTCTTTTTTATTTGCCAGGATTCAGCTGCGTTTTAGGGTCTGAAGGAGGAATAAGAATCTACAGAAGTGGAACTGCTTAGTTGATGATATTCTGTAGAGTTTTTCATTGGCGGGGAACTGGTTTTTGTACTTTTGATTTCCAGGTGATCACGAAGCTTTTGTACTTGATAAACCAAGGAGAGACCTTCACCAAGGTGAGTAGTAGAGAAGGATTTTTGAAGTGATTTATTTGCTGATCATCAACTGCGATTCTCATTTTGCTTGTCTCAGATTGCGAGACAAGCTAGCTTCCCTGTGGGGATGGTTCAGTGCGCAATGTAGTTATGCTTGACAATTAGGTTTTTTCTTTTTCATCAGATGGAGGCCACAGAGGTTTTCTTTTCTGTCACCAAGCTGTTCCAGTCCAAGGACATTGGCTTACGGCGCATGGTTTATTTGGTGATCAAAGAAATCTCACCATCAAGTGATGAGGTATTCACTTATGGCAAATGGCACCAGTTGCATGCATTGCTTTTTGCATCAACTGGTGGTGGTTTAAGGTTCAACTGATATGGGCACTGTTTTGACAGGTGATCATTGTTACAAGCTCCCTGATGAAAGACATGAACAGCAAGACAGATTTGTATCGAGCAAATGCTATCAGAGTGCTCTGCAGGATCACCGAGGGGGGGTTGCTGGGGCAAATTGAACGGTATCTGAAGCAGGCTGTGGTGGACAAGAACCCTGTTGTGTCTAGTGCTGCTCTTGTTAGTGGCATTCATCTACTGCAGGTAATGTTCTTTGGCAATATATTGACTACTATTTGTCAGGTCCAATGTGCTGTGGTCATACAATTTTTTTCTTCTCTGTAATCATTATTTATGGTTGTCTCCTGCCTGTGGGAGAGCAGACCAATGTAGACATTGTGAAGCGATGGAGCAATGAGGTGCAAGAGGCAGTTCAGTCGAAGGCACCTCTGGTCCAGTTTCATGCTTTGGCTCTCCTGCATCAGGTTCTCCAATGGCCTCCTTGTGTTATTTTCCACATGTTTGCAAATTTCATTTTAGTCTTCTTGGTTGCTAATATTTTTGTGGCTATTTGTTAGCATGACAAGGTAAGATTCTGTTGGGATTACAATCAACAACTTATCTCCATGGATTTAGAACCTGCTAAATCCCTGTTTTTCAAATGAGGCTGGTCAATTTGGTTAATTACACTTATGCTTGTGACATGATTTTTCTGATGGCAGATTCGACAGAATGACCGCTTGGCTGTAAGCAAGTTGGTTAGTAGCCTCACCCGTGGGTCTGTGCGCTCACCCCTCGCCCAATGTCTTCTCATTCGCTACACAAGCCAGGTGAGGTTGTGAAGTTGATAGCATTGTGCTTCAAATTCTGTTCGTCATTCCAGTATGGGGTCTAAGTTTCTGGGTATGATGACTAGGTCATTGCAGAGTCAGCACCAAACACACAGACTGGGGACAGGCCATACTATGACTACTTGGAGGGCTGCTTACGGCATAAGAATGAAATGGTGATCTTTGAGGCTGCACGAGCTGTGACTGAGTTGAAAGATGTCACCAGCCGTGAGCTCACACCTGCCATCACTGTCCTGCAGCTCTTCTTGAGCTCTTCCAAGCCTGTGTTGCGATTTGCTGCTGTTCGTACCCTAAACAAGGCAAGTTTTTGTGCCCTCCTATTCTCTAGTCTGCAAGTTGTAATCTTTATTGTTCTTTTATTTACTTGAATTTAACAGGGTGATCCTCAAAGATGCTGCATTGTTTGTATTCAGGTTGCAATGACCCATCCACTGGCAGTAACAAACTGCAACATCGACATTGAAAGCCTCATTGCCGACCAAAATCGCAGCATTGCGACACTCGCTATTACCACCCTTTTGAAGACCGGGAATGAGTCAAGTGTGGATCGGTTAATGAAGCAGATCACAAACTTCATGTCTGACATTGCTGATGAGTTCAAAATTGTTGTGGTGGAAGCCATTCGGTCCCTCTGCCTAAAGTTTCCACAAAAGTACCGCTCCTTGTAAGTTTCTCCACTCTCAGATTGGAGATCTTGTGTATCAGTTGCAGCTTGTTTTGAAGAAGCTCAGGAGTGGATGTGCTACATGTGCAGGATGAATTTCCTGAGCAACATCTTGAGAGAGGAAGGGGGGTTTGACTACAAGAAGGCAATTGTGGACACAATCCTTATACTCATCAGGGAGATTCCTGAGGCCAAAGAAGGTGGCCTCTCTCACCTTTGTGAATTCATCGAGGACTGTGAATTCACCTATCTTTCTACTCAGGTCAGCTGGAAAAAGCCACATATCTGACTTTGTGCATAGTCATGTTTTGATGTTATTTTGGCATGTTACCAGTAGCATGATTCAGAGATAATGCTCAGGGTGCAGGAGCCATCACTCTCTGTGTAGGTCCCTTTATGTGTTGGGCATAAATGCTTTCTTGCATGGCTGCAAGCTAAAACAAAAATGAAAAATTTTACCCTCAGAAGCTGCTTGTAGTGTGGCTTCATTTATTAGCAATGCCTCTGGAGTGCTGGCTGATATCATGATTGGTCTTCCTATTGCTTCAGGAAGTTTGACAGAAACTCAGGACACAGAATTTTGTCTTTGTGTTTGCCCTAGTTTTGAGCAGATTATTATATACTTGTCTACTCCTACATTCAGGGAAATAGTGAAGTCCATGGGGAGTAATGGCAGCTAGTCACTGCCATTCATGATGCAGGTGATGGTCTGACTTTGTTAGTGACACACAAGGTTATGACCACACATTCTTGTTGTGTTTGTTGGCTGGAACTGATGCAATGTTGATTTGGGTACCTTGAACGATTTTGTGGAGTTTCTCTTTGCAATCACAACAGTACATTAACATAGCCTGTTCTTTGCAGTGGAGAGTAGTGTTGTCATGTTTGTGATATATTTTAGAACTGATAGTTGTTTTCTGGCAGATTCTACATCTGCTGGGGAAGGAGGGACCAAAGACTGTCGACCCAAGCAAGTATATTCGCTACATATACAACCGTGTCATTTTGGAAAATGCAACTGTGCGAGCAAGTGCAGTCAGTGCCTTGGCCAAGTTTGGGGTTGTTGTAGAGAGTTTGAGGGTACATCTTTCATCATCCATCCTGAATATGCAAATTCCATATACAAACATTGTGTTTGTGTTCCTTGTCTTTGTTGCCTGAAATTCTTTGTTGCATGATTCCTCTGATATTGCATTGCTGTTTGTAATGTCAGCCTAGGATTCTGGTACTGCTGCGAAGGTGTCTGTTTGATACTGATGATGAGGTACTTGGCATCTCTTCCCCTGTCATTCAACTAGGCTGATCCACTGAACAGGCAGCTTGAGAAATTTTGACGAATGTATGCAATGAAGAGATTTTGTCTGGTTGTGCTCTCTGTGAGCACATAGAGGTCAGTTTATGGAAAGCAGCAGAATCTGTTTACCTGTCTATGCTGTATCAGGGTAATTTTTGAAATCCTATTTTGCTTACAGATTTTTCAAGTGTATAATGATTCTGGTCTTGTAGGTGAGAGATAGAGCCACTCTATACTTGAATCTTCTTGGAAATGGTCCAGAGAATGTGAGTGAAAGTGCCCAATCTCTCATCTTTGAGAGATTGGATGTGCCATTGGCAAATCTGGAGGCAAGCTTGCAAAGCTATGTAAGTGCACTTTCCCAACCACCCAATGTTGATGGGCCTGCTCCTTAAGGGTTCAATAGTTTTAAGTTTACACACACACATATTTCCTATTTGCTGAATTTCAGAGGATTGGCAGGAACCAAGCGAGAGGCCATTTGATGTGGCAGCAGTTTCAACAGAAGTCAAGCCACAACCCTTCACAGAGAAAAAGGCTCCCACCAGCAAAAAGGCTGGCAAGGATACCAATCAAAAAGCGACAGCCAATGGTGGTGGACTTCCAGGCCATAAGACCAGTGACTCCTATGAGAGACTCCTTAATTCAATTCCTGAGTTTGCTGGCTTTGGAAAACTTTTCAAGGTGCAGTATCACAATGAAAATCAACACCTGTTTGCCATGCAAATAGTAAAGTTTTCCTTTGAAGTTTTTCTGAAGTTTTCTTTAGCATTAAATGGATTCAATTCAAGACTGTTTTTAGCTCAGCATTCCAAGTTTTGTTACATGTGCTGTTGATTTTGGAATGTGCCTGTGCAGTCATCACCGATTGCTGAACTCACAGAAGCTGAGACTGAGTACTCAGTGAATGTCATCAAACACATCTACTCTGGCCATGTTGTTTTTCAATTTAACTGCACAAACACAATTGCAGAGTATCTTTTGGAAAATGTAAGCCACTGCATATCCATTTCTGGGCTTCTGTAATTTTTTATGAGGATGATGAACTGTATGGAAATTTGCCAGATTCTGAAACTGGACTTTGTGAATATGTTGATACTTGCATTCATATTTTGGTGATTATAAAGGTTTTTAAAGGCTCTGATTAGTCACCAGAAGATAACACAGCTCATATGGTCAGGTCTCTGAGCAGTGGTTGATGCATGCAGGTCACAGTGGTAATGGAGGCAATTGATGCCGAGGATTTTGGGGAGGTGGTGTCAAAGCCCCTGGTATCAATGCCATATGGCGCTCCAGGCAAGGTTTTTGTAGCTTTTCAGAAACCAGAAGGAGCTTGCTCTCTTGCAAAGTTTGCCAACACTCTAAGATTCTACGTGAAGGCAGTATGGCCCGTACTTCAACCCTTCCAAGTTAATTCAGATTGATGTCTGTGTAATCCTCATTAGAAATAGGAAAGGAGACTGCCCAAGGAAGGAGACTACCCAAGGCATTGTTGCAATGCAGCAGTTACATTCACACCCCATGTTCAAGCTGGAACAGCATCTGCATTGGTGGTTGTTTCTTCAGATTTTAGACAAGCATAGCTCATGAGCTAAGAGAGGAAAGAGATTATTGCGAGATAGGCCCTGCAGTCCCAACTGTTGCGTTCAAAGTAGGGATAGTATACTTTGACACCTCATGTTGTTGGGCTGTTCTCTTCTATCAATTTCTCGTCAAAAGATTTTCAACGGACATCTTCTCACTATTGCACCTTATGTATGTATGCCAGGTGGATCCAAGCACAGGAGAATCTGAGGAAGAAGGGTATGAGGATGAGTACCAGCTGGAAGACTCAGAGGTACAAATCTTCTGTGCATGCAAAAGATTAAACTGGAAAAAAATCTAGTACTGAGGTTATACTTGGAGATGATATGCCTGTTAAAATGTACTGTTATATTCTTGGTTGCAGGTTACAGCCGCAGATTACATACTGAAGATTGGAGTGTCAAACTTTAGGAATGCTTGGGAATCCTTGGATCCAGACTCCGAACGTGTTGATGAGTATGGGCTTGGAGTGAGGGAGAATTTGCAGGAGGCAGTGAGGGCTGTCAGTACCATTCTTGGAATGCAACCGTGTGAGGTGAGCACCATCATCCAAAAAGCTCATTAATTGGAGTTTGATATGATTATATCACTGTCCTGTACTCCAAAGAACTGGAAATCAAGGCATGTTTCTGGTTGTTTTAAAGCTTATATACTCAGTTGTGAGTACAGCCATATATGGTACTATCACCTGGCTATGACACAGGGAGACACTAGTTCAACTTCCAAGCATATTGTGTGGCTGGAAGTCGTGTGATGGTTTGGCATAGTTCCCAAGCAGAGCTAGTAAGGTCTCACACTACAGTTTAACACCCCAAATTTGATCTAAACTGCAGGGAGCTTAGGGAGATTTGTGTGTTAGATTGGGAAAAGAAGTATTTAGGTGTGACCTTGATGTGGTAGGTCTGGTTGTTTGGTATTCTGTTGCTTTCCAGGTTGGTTCCTTTCTGTTAATATTCTCACTAGGCTGCTTGATTTTACAGGCAACAGAGGTGGTACCACCTAATGCACGTTCACACACGTGCTTGCTATCAGGAAAGTTTTTGGGTGGTGTTCAAGTGTTGGTGCGTTTATCTGTTGGCATTGAAGCTCAGAAGCAAGTTGCTATGAAGCTGATGGTGCGATCAGAAGATCCAGCAGTGAGTGACATAATACATGAAATAATTGCCAATGCTTGACCAGCATCTTTTCTCTAAAGTGTTCTCCATGAGCCTACAAATGGTAGTCTTAAGTTCATTATCTTTCAATGGGGGTTTAGAAAACAACATTGACACTCCTCTGCTGCAAGATCCACCCTTTCCTGCAGGTGGTCTACATAGTGATTTGTCTAGTGTAACAGTGCACAAGGATTTCTCGGCTTCTCTGTACACGGTATAGTTGGTAAGCTCTCATGTTTCTTGCAGATTCTTTAGATTCGAAGTTCATCTCTTTAATTTGTTTCATCTTAGTGGACAAGATTTTTGCTATTTAGCCTATCATTGCATTGTATCAAAAGAGGAACTGAGCTGATTCCAGATCAAATGCGTGCCAATTCAAGGCATAAATCTAGGCTCTGAAATCCAAATTGTTTTTCTGGACCTGGTTGTGAATGGCATATGATGCTATTTTGCTGGGTCTAGAATGTGAGTAGAGAAGAATGACATGTTCTTCTTCTGTAGTTATTTCCATTTTTTGATTGACATAATCCACCATCTGAAGCATGTTATTCTGACTTAGAAATCTGGGACCCATATGTATGATCACCAATATGTATTTCTACATGTCAGTTTTTATCTCACCGGAAATCCCAAGACTCTTTCTGCAACCATCATGTCAGGATGATTTTATTCTGTATACCCTAGCGATGAGCAAGACTGTATGTAAGACAGAAGTTTGAATACTATCTAAGAACCTGGTTCTATCTCTGATGCATCCAATCTCTATTTGTTACAATCCTTATTCTCAAATGATCATGCTCTTGAAGAAGAATTGTGTGTGTTCAGATCTCGTCTCTTTCTTTCTCTTTCCTTTGTTATGGTTTAGGGAGGCCATTGAATTGTTAGTAGGTAGGTACAAAATTAGCAAATGAGCAGACCAACCTCAGTGGTTAGCTAGCAAACTGAAAGCCTAGGGAAAACTGTTTCTTGTGTGTCCATCATCCATTCCTCACTTGTTCTTTGATCAGGGTTGGAATCTCAATATTAGTCTGAATGAAGAATCACTAAAATGAAAAAATAAAATATCAAATGTTTTGCCACGACATTTCACATAAATAAACATTTTGATTGAAAAAGCAAAAACATTACCTTACATTACGAAACATTGCACTAGAGACAATTAGTTTGAATGAAAAAATGTAGTCCACAGAGTGAGTGAATGAAACTTGTGTATGTTTACAAAATCAAACTGCAACATGATTGTTGCTATCTCCCATTCTTGGAAACTATAAGTTTCAACATTCAAACAGTATGCCAACAATCTTGAACCTAGATTCTACAGATCAAACTCAGATGCTCAAAACAAGCCCAAACAAATCCTCAACTATTAGGTCATGAGAAGGTCAATTTGTACATCTTCTTAGGATTAGGAAGTCACAAGAACAATATCTTACTTATGCACATCTGAATGAATTATCAACTTACATGAGTCATGAAATTGCTAAATAAGCTAAATTGCTAAAGATCATCTTTAAAAGCACGGAAAGTTTATGAGTTAAAAAGCTACAAATTCCAATAGTACTACAAATTACACAACGGTACTCCTTCAATTGCTTCTCAATCAAGTTCAAAAGTTGCAACCCCTAGTAACCCCTTCTGATGTTAGTCATTGAAATAGTAAAGCAAATATAACAAGGTTGCCATCTGATCAACTTATGCATGATTAACTAACCTCAAATATTTTGGTACAAATTAAGTTAAGGGGCATCATACTTCAAGCTTTTTGGCATACTGTACTTGTGCTTTAGGCAATCCAAAGACATACCCAAAAAGTTGTACTGCATCAGAATACTTTATAATTCTTTATCCATTTGACAAGTCAAGTCAGAAGATACTTTGATTACCTTCTGTCTCTGAAGAATTGAAGTACATCTATCTATCGAATTGTAAAGAAATCTCCACAACCACAAATTTGAAGGTACCATGACAATGAGTGCAATCATAACCTAATGAGAGTTGGCCACGAAGTGTCCAACCATCATCTTCATCGCAAATAGCAATGAAGAACTGCCAGGACTGATCCATTGACTTCATGAGCTCTCAACAATGGGTGTAGAGAAGTATATAATGATCTGCCCAAAATCTACACAAACCATTGTACAAAATCTGCATCTTGAGTTTCTGTTGCATTTCTGGAAACAACAGGAAAACCCAGTTATGATGTTGGATAGCACTCAAGGTGTAGCTAATAGAAAAAAATCCAATAGTACCCTCCAAGTTGCAACAAGCTTCCAACAGTGAGCTTCATTTTAGCTTGTCCCTATACAAGCAAGCATCTAAGCCGAAGGCACAGAGAGGCCTACATAGGCATGGAGTTGAAGTAAATCATACAATAATGACAAAGCAAGCCTCAGCCATCTTGGGCCCCAAAATCTTGAATGCTGCTAAAGTTCCTCTTCGGAAAGAGCATATTTACAAAACATCCATGTTACCTTATCCGAACACCATTTTCTTGGTACCGATTTCCACTGACCTCCACACGATTTCCATTCTTGTCAAAAAATCGACCACCTTGTATAATTTGTGGGAAACCCAGTGCAACTTTCAGGAAAGCAGAGGCTGGAGATAAATAGCTAATACTCTTCCTGGTTCCTTGGACAGCTAAAATACGTGGTGCTAAGCTTGCAGCGACTGTCTCTGGTTCCTCTGCCAAGGTGTTGAAAAATCGACGAGCCACTACAGTTGAATCTTTCAGTAACAAATCTGTCAACACCATACCCGGTGATAAATTGTGCACCCCTATGCTGCTGAGACCTGCCCACCCCCAGAATTGACTGCCCAGTAAGTGAACAATACCTGGTGCTCAAATATAGACTTGCTGAAACCATGAAGTTGCAACGAGCACACTGAATCACAGTTTTCTACAGCACATGTCCCATTACAAGCTATACAGGAACGACACATAACAGATGGATGGTGTTGTTCAACCTAAAAGTCACTGCCACATTGGATATACAGTGTTGTGGGAACTAGCACACACACTCATGATGATCAAATACTGTTGAGTAAGGCAAAATGAAATGAATTATTCCATTATGTTGGTGAGGTGAGCTGGAAGTGGCGTTTTCAATATACCTGCAGCTTGAATTTCACTACTAAGTGAAGATGTCAGCTGTGTCAAAGCAACTTTTGTTGTCTTATGTGTACATGAAGACTTTGTAAAATTAGCACCCCACTGAGAGAAGCCCATGTTGAAGATGTGAAAGATTGGAAGTTCACTGGATGGCTGGAGCCGCATAACATTAATAGCTTCTCGGCAGCACAGCAGTGATCCTATCACATTTGTCCCACATACACGGACAATTTCTGAGGCCTCCACATCAGCCAATATTTTCTTACTTGTCACCTCCCCTGGAAAAAACCAAATCCATTTGAGAACCATGATCCTCACACTTGAACGGTGGAGTTCCTAAATCACTGATGATTATAGTTTCACTCTCTCATCAAGGTTGAAAATCCACTACTGCACTCAAGTGTAAATACATGAAGAACTTGATTATTTCTATATTGCACTATTTCTATTACTAGTACACTCCAAAACACAGTGAACTATTATTGCATACAATTTTTTCTCTGTTTGGGGACCAAGTACAGCACAGTTGCACTCTAGTCACAACAAGCACAGTATCTAGTGGAGGATTGCTCATTAAGAATCACCATCATTCCTAGTGAGCGAATGAAGACGTTGTATGACTGATCCTGCCCAAGACTCAAAGTACATTGATTTGATTCAGATTGAAATCCAATTGTAC
Organism: Sphagnum tenellum; assembly: GCA_963921925.1. Lineage (NCBI taxonomy): Eukaryota > Viridiplantae > Streptophyta > Sphagnopsida > Sphagnales > Sphagnaceae > Sphagnum > Sphagnum tenellum. The sequence continues at coordinate 19,455,667 of OY998142.1, read as the reverse complement.
TTCCTATCATTCAAAGCTTCCAAAACTCTCTGCATCTCCTTGAATGGTTGTGTGAGGGCACCATACCATACCAGCATTGTTGATCCAAATGTCAACAATGCCAAGTTTCTCCACAGCAAAGGAGGCAAAGGCACAAACATCTGCAGCATTGGAAACATCACAGCACATTCCATAGACAATTGAGCCTTCATGTTCTGCCTGTAATGTTTGTAATGCTGTTGCCAATTGGTCCTCATTTCGGTTACATATGATCACCTTATGCCCATAGCTCAAAAACTGGTGAGCAAGAGCATAACCCAACCCTTTTGATCCCCCTGTGATCACAACCCCCTTTTTCTTTTGATCAGGTCGTTCAGCTTTATGTTCTCCTGCTGCTTTCTCAACTGTTCTTGGCCTTGCCTGTAAGCAGTAAAAAATATGTCAATGATCTCTCAAATCCCCTTAGTTGAGTTGTAGAAAGCTCAATTAGAAAGGACAATTTCCTAGACCTAATCTCTACAATCCGCACCATTGTGCAACCAGATTAGAGATGCAAATCTCCAGATTCAAACCCATCAAAGTTTCCTAGTCCCCACGAATCACAAATGACTTGCAAGGAGTAGAGGAGAAAGAAACTGAGCAGAAGGAAGGCAGACAAACAGAGACAAAGACACATAGACAGACCTATGGAATCAACTCACTTGCACACTCGCATTGTGGCTTCCAACAATACCACAAAACTGCTGGCCTTTGTATTTTCTGCATCTTGCTCCAGCATTGCCACACACCGTCTCCTTCCGCTGCAGCAGCAGCTGCTGCTGCCTGTTATTGCTATGTCCTCCGTGACGAAAGCTTGACGGTGAAGAACTCCTCAGCAACGCCCATGATGGGACCAACAACCCCACAGTCATTGCCATTCCTTCTTCTTCTTCTTTGCCCTGGATTCTCAAAACAAATTTCTGGCAACCAAATTCCTCCAGGTTCCACCACCACCAACTGATGATGTTCCTCAACGAAAAATGCAAATTCCAGAGCTCCCCTTCGCTAAACCAAAAGCATTGGAGGAATGGAAAAGATGGAAAATCATTGCAATCTCAGCAAAGAAAAGTGAACGACAAAGCAACGGAACCCAATCTCGCGAGAACCAACACATCCAACTCCTGTGAAGAAAAACAATTTAGGGTTCGGGGGTTAGGGTTTAGGGTTCCATTCATTTGAAGAGGAATGTTGTTTTGATTTGTTTTTTCTGCTTTTATTTCATCATCAAATGAATTCAACATTAAATTTTCAATTCTAGTTTTAGAGCAATTTCCCGTGTTGGGCAGTTTTATCTGATTTTTACAACTGACTCTGGTTCTTCAGAATCAGCACCTGTGGAAAACAAATTTCCTACAAAGTTCTGGGTATTTTTTAGGGTTTAGGGTTAGTTCAATTTTGCTACAATATTGCAGTGATGAAATGGGCAGAACTAAACAATGACCTTGTGGTCTTCAGTCTGTGGAATCTCTAGCCCAAAATCTCAAAAAAACAAATGCATCCTTTGACATTTTTGTGGAGCTTGCTATTCAACTACAGTAACAACTTTGGCAGCTTGCATCCTAGAGCTAGAAATTGTGTTGTAGCAAATCATTGTCAACTGTTAGACAAAAAAACACCCGTCCATTGTCGAGAGAATACATGGCTTTATACATTTCTACAAGATTGACCATATCTGAGTGCTGAAACTCAATTGTCCATGAAGATGTCGAGTATCAACAACTGGACACAATTGTCAAAATAAGAATTTGATCTAAATAACCTTTGACAACTGCATCAATAAAAGTTGAGCTATATTTTGTGGCTGCTTGAGAACCTCCATAAGTCTGGTCTCGTACCGTAGTAAATACTGAGTAAGAGCATCAAGGTCTGAACCAAATTGAGCAGGTAAAGTTGAGGACAAACACCATGGCAGTTATTGAATCTTGGCAGGTTCAATGGAGAAGCTTACTAAGTATCAAATGCAGAACTTGTAGTCCATTATAAACTTGGTTTATCCTATAACTTAGTACAATTTTGTCAACTCAAAAAAAATTGCTCGCTCTCATTTGGCTTCGCATGGAATCAGCAATGCAATTCAAAGAAACAATCAAATCATTTTGAAGTCCAAATTTCGTCAGGCAATGATCTTTGTTTGTTCTTGTTTACAATTCAACAGTTCTCAAGTTTGCCTTATTTGAATAGAACAGTGCAAAAAAAAAAGGTCGGCAGAAGATACATACAGCTGCAATAGAAATCCTTTACATCTGGTTTTTAAGGGTGCAGGGACCCACTGTAGCACAGAAGACAGAATCTGTTTGAGTCTTCACTATCTTCACTTTGAGAAGGGAATTTGCTGAAGGTCTGCTGTTTCAGAAGTAACTTAGGAACAACTTGCAAGGAGGAGCACATGTTCTTGCTATTGCTCTGACTTCACATGTTTGTTCAGCCAGTTTGAACACCATCAACCCATCATCTTAGGACAAGATGGGTCATCCATCCTCATCAAGAAGCCACCAAAGGTCTGATTGGCAAATTGTTTGGAGTCTTCAGGGACTTTCATTGATTGGAATGGATCATGCACACTGATTGGCTGAAACTGCAGCATCACAGATGTCCCAACTTCTTTCCAAAGTAGATGATGCCAAAGGATACTGTTTGCACAACTCTGTCAGATTACACCTGCTCTTCATCATCCTCACTACTTCTCCAACCTCCAGCTCCCTTCCTCGCCCCTGAAATGTTCCCCAAGTTGGACAATTTTTACAGCTTTGCATATTACTTTTGCTACTTCCCTTAAGCATATTTGACACATTTAAACAACAAGATTCAACTGAAGTCTATCAGATGTTTATACCATTAGCTGCAGAGACTTTGTAAGCTCTGCATATGCAGGAGGCCAACCTGGTGCACTCTGCCATCCAATCAAAACTCAAGGTCAGAGCAATTATGACACATAAACCCAAAATTCACCCCCTACCTGCTGATTATTGTTAGACCAACCCCTGAGAAGTCTTAAGCCTGTGTCACCCACGGAATCCACCATACCAGCTAAAATTTGGCTTTGATCAGGGGAAATGCTATTACTTTTCCCTTCCAGAGGTCTGAATACAAACCAGAGTCTATAGAATCATCTGCAATCCAAGCTTGATATACAGTAAAGCAATGTTGATTGCTATGGACAGCTGATATACCACTATGAAATGCAATGGCATTCATTAAAGTGGTACCTCAATGGCTCGAATCAAAAACCGCTCCCCATCTTCCAGCAAGCACTTCCTGCCTGCCCGTCCTCGAAGTTGACCTGCTGGTGCACCCAGCATGCTGCACTGCCCTGCCTGCACACATAGCCATGGCGGCCCTAGATCAGAATCAAGGCCATTTGTTGGGCTTTTGAGCCATGGTATCATCACTTCATAGCTACATGTGGTGGTGAAGGAGATCAGATGGTGACAAGAGCAAGATACCTATGAAATTGCAGAGAAATGTCCACAACAACAAATGGAAGGCAATTGACAAAGAGTGCAGTCATAACCCTATGGGAGTTGCACACAAAGTGTCAGACTGTCACCCTCTTGAATAGCAATAATGAGCTGCCATGACTACCCATGGACTTCATCAGTTCCTGATGGTGGGTGTAGACAAGTATATAGAAATTAGCCCAAAATCTGGGCAAAACCTTATATAGAAATTGTGTCCTGAGTTTCTGTCACATTTCTGGAATCAATGGGAAGACTCGGTCATGATGTTGGCTAGGACTCACGAGATAGAGCTAATTGAAAAAACTTAATACAATCCTCACTCAAGCTGCAATAAGATTGTGAGTGTAAGCTTCACTTTGTTTTAGCTTGGCCCTTTAAAAGCAAGCATCTAAGCTGAAGGCAAAGAGAGACCCACATAGAGGGTAGTGGTTGGGGCCTGCTGCACCCTCAACATATCTTAGAAGCTCACCATCTGGGGACAAGAGCAAGAGTGGATTCCACCACCACTAATCAAGCACCATCTGGCAGCTAGAGTTTAATGAACAAACAATAGACAGACTAGGATAAAAGATTTCACAGAAGAAATCTCACATAACAGTAGGTCTTGAAAGCTGAGATATACCTAAGGCATCTAACCCTTCAAGCACTCTCTTGAGACATAAGACAATATGTGCTTTATTGGTGCTGTCAAGAGGGCTTGTCCACTTGGGCTGCTGAGGGAGAGTTTGCAGAAAACCCAGAAACAAAGTCAATTGATAGGCATCTCTTCTTCTACAGAAGTAAGGATTATGCACCTGGAGAAGTGTCCAATAGCAGTTTGGCCGAAGACCTGCTAAAGGCTGCAGCATGGACATTGCCTCATTCCACTTTCCATCTGCACAATTCTCCACAAAAGGCCAGGGCTACTTCACCAGGAGGGAACAGTTATTTTGTAATGCCTCATCTGAGGGATTGCAACCTGGTATTAACAACTGCAGCAACACCAAGCTGACCATTGGCTCTGCAGTAACTGTAAATCCAGATAGCAAATAACAAACCACCAAGGCTTACCTTGCATGAAATATTTGGCAGAAGCTCGCAGCTGCCATGCCATGAGATCACAATGAGCAACATTGGATGATACAGCAAAAGGCAGGCCTGATAACTTCACTGGTGCGTCTGGTGTGTTGGTTGCCCAAGACCCACAACCAGAATCATGCTCTTTTGCTTGCAACTGATTAACTGTAAGGAGTTCCCTCTTTAAAGGCTCTCCCATCAATTGCCACCCCCTCCACATGGACTCAGACTCACTGTTTCTTCATATATGTGACATGTTAGGCATTGGCAGGCATGGTGAACAATGCACCAGTAGGAAACACAAACCCCTGCAACATAAACAAGATCTGTGCTAATTCACATTGTCTCTCTGTTTCACTCTGCTGCTGAATTCTCTTCACATATACAAGTAGTCCATCCAATAGAAGCATGTGCTTGAGGATAAATTCAAGCCAATCAAACCTTAGTTTGACACATATATCTGTTAAACATCTCATCTCATATTGAGATAGAGGTCTAATATTAATAGACTTCAAGAAACATTGTCTGATGAATATTCATGCATTGCTACTTGGAGAAGTGGAATTAGCCATTTACTTACGTTAAAGTATGTGGGCTTCTTGATGGTTTGCCCAGATGCAATATGAGGAGATGTGCAGAAGTTGAAGATGCATTCGGCACAATTGAATATGCCAACCAAGGATGAAGTAATGCTGCATCTCCACATCCCAGTTCCAACTGCAGAGTCCCAAGCATGTCCACATGTTCTATTGCTCATATTGCTGATCAGCCTTTCAATTCTACATAGTTTTCCCCAAGAGGAAAAAGTACGTGAAAGAAAGTTCTTGACTCACCTAATGATCCATTTCCCAAGAGAGGATGCTGAACAACTACCTTCATACCTGAACTAATCATGACTTCTACTATCTTCCAATCCTTTCCTCAACAAGGAAGAGTGTACTGAGGACAGTGAATCAGCACATTGGTACACTGCGGTATAGGAAGAGTACCTCAAGAGGCATGGCTGCTGGTACATCAAATGGTCGAGGGAGTGGTGGGAAAGCTTCATTGACAGCCTTTGCCGATATCCAGTCAAGCATGAGCCAATGACTTCTGGGATAAACTGCTAAACCACCACATTTCTGCTTTCCACTCCTATCTGCCACAGGCCACATCCTGTTGCATGCTAATGCCCATTGCTACATTTTAAATGTCACCTTGCACTCACTACTTGCAATTGTCACCAGAATGAAATGCCACCTTCCATACTTGAATTCAATGAGGATGTCAGAACAAACCCGAGAGTGAGACAACAAGAGTTGCAGTCCAGGACGGTGAATGATGCAGCTCAAGCTCATCAAACTGCAGGCCATCAACCTGTCTGTGTTCACAGATTACAGAACTAAAAAAGGTGCACCAGATAAACCAAAGATAAACTATGAACACAACTTCTAGTTCAGGGTTAATATACATCCTAGGGCTTTTTCAGAAACCAACTGCAACTGCATTCACATCAATTCCCATCCAATCCTCATGGGATCATCTTGTCACTCATGAAGCCACCTGAAGTGGTGCATATCCATGCATTAATCATAAGAATTATTGAGGGCAATGCCATGTATTCCAAGTTCAATTATAATGGTGGAAGGAACTAATCCCCTTCTAACTCCCCCTCTGCTGCCGCTGCTTCTTCTTTGCTATCTCAAGCTTCCCACCAGGGCAAGGCCTTCTATAACAATGTCCAAATGCAGAAAACAGAGGGAGAGAGACAGCACCTGCCATGATTGATCCCACCATGGCTCCGGTGAAGTGGACCTATCAGTGCAACGGAAACCTGGCATGTGCAGCAGCTGGTGGTGCTCAAGCGCAGTGACATCTGGCTCAACTACTCGATGTAGCAACTGCTTTTGTGGTATACCAAAAACACCTGATTGCAGCTCTTCTGCAGCATCACCTCCTTCCATCTCCTCCCTGCTCCACAATTGTGGCAAAATTGCAAAGCCATCCTCGAACAAAGCCTTCTCCATCTTCTTTGATCCATCGAAGCTGGAAGCTCTTACTCCTGACAAAGTGCAGAATAGACCGATCTTTAACCCTTTCCCACTACTATGTACACGGCGTCGTACCTTCATTATCACATGACGCAACAAGGAAAACGGAACAATTCTGTCCACAGCAGGAATTGGAAAAAAAGGAGTTCTCACCTCGCAGATGTCCGCGGCATTTGCAGGAGAGCCGAGACGCCAAAACGGGAGATTGATAGGAGAAAGAGGAGAGCGTCGTAACGCGGAGAGCACAACAAGGTTTTGACGCTATCGCCATCGCCATCGCCATCGCCATCGCTCTGCTGCAAATTGCAAAGGAGCACTTGTCGAAGTCAAGAATCGAACCCGCGACCATTTGAGAGGCAAGTGTGAGCTTAATACCTTACCTAGCCTACCTTCAAATTCGCCCTACTCCAATTATAAATTTATATAAAGATAATTCTGACAAATTCCGTGAGATTTTTTGATGAATTGTACAAACAAACAGGGGTTTTTTTTTAATGCGAAAATTTGGCAAATCTTAGGGAAATTTTGCACTAAAAAATTGGGAGAATCGGAATTGAATTTGATAAATGTGCATTGGTAGTTGAGAGAAGTGCACAATGAGTTTTGATTTTTGTATGCAATAAGTTTTAGCTTAGAAGGTTTCCCTTACCATAAAAATGATCCTTATTAAAGTCATCATGGCATTGGGCCAGCCTTTGATCTCTCGAGCTAAGTTTAGAGCTATCCTTAAAAGTCACCATAGGGACCAAAAAGCCAAATTCAACATGAGATTGCAAATTTCAAAAAATACCTAGAACTAGATACACACGTAAAATTCACTCATCATTAGGACCAAAATATCAAACTCAACATGAGATTGCAACTTTTTTTAAAAACCTTGAATTAGACACACATGTTGTGCATTTGCCATATCGGCACTTACACCTATCAACGGCCACACACCTCAACAAAATAACATCATGATACCCAAAATGGTGCATCAACCCAAATACCAAAAAAAACTCACATGCAAACAACAAACTACAAGAATCCAAGTCCAAAACACATAAAAACATGAAATCACACAAAATATGCAAAATGAAAACTATGAAAACACATAACAACTACAAAGCAAAAAATAATATCCTAAAATTTTAAATCACCATGTGAATTAATCAATGAACTATTTATCATCACATGTGAGAATTTTAAATGAATTACTTTAAAAAATAAAACTAGAAATGTCTAATCAATCTCATTATAAAACTATGTAAATGTAATTAATGTTATAGTGGAAATAATTCAAAATAAATGTTTGTTTATATATTTATGATGACATTATCCAACATCATGTGAAATGGTGGTCAAATGATTAAGGCTTTGGATTGTGGGAAAAAACATGAAAGTTCAAACCTCATTTTTGACATCTTATGATTATGATTTGCATGATTTTAAAGTAATCATGAAGATGTTACAAATAAAAATAATAAAACACGAGTGGTTGCAATACAATGTTTTATGTTATTAATTTAATTGTCAAATTATATCCCCATTTTATTTTAGAAACCTTTTTAGAATTACAATCATACATACAAATTAAATACACATAACTTACATAGTGCTAATGGGTATTGCATATATTAAATGTCTATTTTGTAATTGAATTTCTACAATAGAAATACAAGTTCAAAAATCAAAATCCATAATTCATTCTTACTCCAACAAAACAAAGAATTACAAAACGCTCAAAATCATATTAAAAAAAACAAAGTGCCCATTATTAAGAATATGTTCAAGAATGTGTACCAAAAGTGTTCCCTCCAAAACTACAATAAATAAAACTAGTAAGTAATAATATAACCAATACTTCTACTATGTATTCTACTAGTAACATTTGATACCTTTGGCCCGTGACTTGAAAATAATAAGGAAAAAGATCAACTTTTAAAGGTGCATTCACACTTGGTGTTAAGAAGGACTTTAGTATTAAGTCCCCTAACACCAGGCTAGTCATTTTAGGACCTAAACCTATTCATCACAAAGATTTTATGTTAAGTTGTTAACATGCACTTTTGTGGTGTATTCACACTTGATGTTAAGTTAGTGTTAAAATGAAATTCTAGGTGGCAATCCAATGTTAAATAATGGGTGATAGCTTAATGTTAAGTGAAACTTAACATAAAACTTTCATGATATCTAGGTTTAAGTCCGAAATCGTTAGCCTAGTGTTAGGGGGACTCAACACTAGAGTCCCTAACACCAAGTGTGCACACATCTTTAATATTAAACATTGGATGCCACCTAAGATGCCACCTAGATTTTCATTTAGAGGAATTTTAAATTCACACCTTTTTTGGTTAAAATTCACACCCTTTCTTCGCGCGTTTCTTCGTGCGTCTGATATTATGCAGATTAAATTTGAGTGTGTTTGCCTCACCCCCTTGATGTCTAGATGAAAAGTTATTAATAAAATTATGATATATTTGAAAATAATTGTATAATATAAATTCCTAAGTCAAATGCACATCAGGGGGGCAGAACACACTCAAATTTAATCTGCATATAATTGGACGCGCAAAGAAAGGGTGTGAATTTAACCAAAAAAGGTGTGAATTAAAAATTTTCCTTCATTTAAACATTGATTTAACATTAGGTGTGAATGCACCTTTAGAAGGGTTGGTCCCACTCTCTCAAGTAACTCATGGCTTCTACAAATCACAAGAGTTGCTATAGCTAGCCAAGAAAGGGGTTGTCACTAGTCGTCACTACCCTACCTTGAAGGATATGCCAATTGGGTGAGGAGGAATGAAGCAAAATGAGAAAAGAGTTTTTTTTTGAGAGTAGAGAATTTTATTTCATCATAAATGAACTCATCTTATTTATTTTCATCACACAAAAATCAATTGAAATTTTGCAGCCAATTTTTATTAATGAAAAATGAAAATGAAAATAATAATAATAATAAATAATAATAATAATGTTTTGACCTAACATAAAAATTGAAATGATAAATGTGAAAGATTAATTCTTTGAATGAAAATTTGTAATCTGTGCATCGATAATTTTTTTTAAAAATTAAATAAATTTAAAAAAATGTAAACAAATAACCTTCAATAATACTTAGATATGCAACAATGCACAGGTTTTTTAATTTTAAAACATAAATTAAAATTAGAATATTTATTTATTTATTTATTTATTGCGTGAGTTGTGAGCATCTCAAGACTCTAAATGACATCAGGTTCTTGAAAAAAAATATTATTAATTTTTTAAAAAACTGCAAAAAAAAACTGCTACCAAACCAAAACTAGAATGCGCACTAGAAACGTGACCCAAAAAAAACTCAATTTATTCCCCTTTTTTTCCCCCCCCCCGAAATTTCGCGATTTTGATTATTTTTTCATTCAAAAATAAAGAATCTTTGAGTGGAATATTCCCTTTGTAATGGCTGGCCGAAAAAAGTGGGCAGGAGAAAATTAAAGAGAATGCTCGGACTTGCAGTGTTTTTTTTTTTTTTTTTTCCCCCGGCTAATTTTCGCATTTTGGCGACCAAAGTGAAACCCAGTGCGAATGGTAGTAGAAAGGCATTTTTTTTTTCGGGTTCCAAAGAAATGCGAAAATCGCCATATTTTGGAGAAAAAGAAGTTACAATTCGCCATATTTAGACAATGAGTTTCTTCTATTCGTCGCCAGAACTGGGCGGGAATCTTTTTCTTAAAATCTACTTTATTGTTAGATCTATAGCCAAATTTGGTTCATTGCTCTTGTGGATGATCGCCAGAAGCAAAAAAAACGAAGGAAAAGACAAAGACCAGAAGAAAGCTCAGGAACAGCAACAAAGCTTGAGCGAAGCAAGCAGCGGAGCAATGGCGGCGGGGATTGGCACTCCAGCGGCAATAGTAGCAGGGGCGATGATGGAGGAAGGTCTGGGGATGGGAACAGTGAATGGACATGGTAAGGGAAATTTTTGGAGCTTGGATCAAAACATGGACAAACCTCTGGGACTGGAAGCCAACCGCGTGCACAGCATGCAGTACCGGAAGGTGCGTGAGCATTCGTAATTGGTGCTAGATCCATCCTTTCTCTAAATTTTGCTTCTCCAAAACTCTTCTTTGAATAGTGCTTTCTTCTGCCGTAATTTGTTCAGTTTCTCGGGAGGCTTGAATGAGTTTGCTTTGTGAAAACGAATGAAAAAGGAAGAAGCCGCAACGGCTTTTGCGGCTCTGTCTGTTGTCAATCCACGAGTATTGTTGTTGAGAATCGGAATTTGTTGATGGTTCTTTTTGAGGGAGTTCGTCGCGTATTCCAAAACATTCGATAGACAGCAATACCGTTCTACAAAACAGAGAATTGATGAATGTCTGGAAGAGCAAACCTGCAGTGGACAACTGGAATTCCTTGGCTTTTGTTGCGGTATTTTTTAGATACAAATGATCTCTGTAGGTGTTATTGTTGTGTGCCGCCGCGACAGTCTGCGACTGTTACTTTCCCCCTGGCATGCGGATGCTGCAGTTTTCCAATTTCAACGTTCACAGATCTTCAGTAATTGGCTAGTTTCCTTGAAGGCAAAAGATAGATTGCATCGTTGTAAGTACTGATCTAGCAAATTCAGACGATTTTTATTTGCAGGTCCTGCCACTAGGAATAATCTTGCGCCTTGCATATCAGAGTTTGGGAGTGGTGTATGGAGATGTAGGCACTTCTCCACTGTATGTATTCCAAAGTACATTTCCTGATGGAGTCACAGATGGCCGGGACATCCTTGGAGCACTCTCGCTCATCATCTACACCATCACTATCATTACCCTTCTCAAGTATATGTTTATTGTGCTGAGAGCGAATAACGACGGAGAAGGTGCCACAATTATGCTCAATATACTACACTTCTTGTTCTTTTTCGGTCCATCAAGCAGATCAACTTTTATCTGACCAGCGATTTCCTTTTACTTGAGATTTGCTGCAAACTGCAAGCTTCTTCATGACCGGAAGCAGCTGCCCCATGACCAAAAACCAATGTATGAGGAAATTGAAGTCGAGCTCTCAGTTTGGACATTAATGGGGAAATTGTCATGTGTTTGTACCTTAGGCTCAGGAGTTCACACTCCTGAGGCAACTGACTGACTGGGCATATGTGTGTTGTTTGTTTGTTGTGGACACCCTGCAGGGGGAACTTTTGCGCTGTACTCACTGCTTTGTAGGCACTGCAACATAAGTGCACTGCCAAATAAGCATCCCACAGATGAGGAGCTCACCACATTCGTTGTCAACTGTGGCAGCATCAAGAAGTCTTGGCTGCAGAAGAAACTGGAGAGCAGCAATGTGCTTCAGAGAATTCTTTTCCTAGTTGTACTCTGTGGCACCTCCATGGTGATAGGTGATGGCGTATTAACCCCTGCAATTTCAGGTAACCTGTTCCTACTTGGCTAGACTTTTTCCAACCTTGATCTCATTGAAGGTTGTCAGTCTGTCCAGAAGGTGGCTGCATTGTAGTACCAATCATTTGTGCTGGAATTGATGGCTGTTGTATTGAGGCAGAAGTTGCTTTTGTTGGGCAGTTCTGTCAGCAGTCCATGGAATTAAAGCTGCATCATCCCACCTGAATGACAGTAAGTCCTCCTCTCATTTCCTTTAACATGAGTAAGAGTTCTTCTCCATTAGAGCAGCCTTCCTTGGTCATAGATTAGAGATTGGTGCTAATGTTTGTGACTGGGGTGCCCCCCTGTTAGCAGAGATGATATTCTCACAGGCTAGTCTTCAAACATCTGCAGTGCCCTTTTTTCAAAGTCATTTGTGGCACTGTGCATTTTTTTACTCTCTCTCTTTTTTTTTCTATCTTGCTTGTTGCCTTTTGTATCTGAGGTTGTTGGTGTGGTTCTCCAGTTTTTCTCTGTGTCTTACTTTCTACACCTCCACAACTCAAAGCTAGATTGGATGTAGGAATGACATTCTGTCTTGGCTACTTTGGCAGATGTGGTCACAATTATTTCACTGGTCACCTTGGTGCTTCTCTTCAGCGTGCAGCGATTTGGTACAGCCAGGGTTGGGGTCATGTTTGCACCAATATTCCTGCTGTGGTTTATTTCCATTGCAGTCATTGGAGTATATAACATAATCAAATATGACAAAGCCATATTTAAAGCATTTTCTCCCCTCGAAATTATCCATTTTTTCAGGAGGAATGGAAGAGCAGGATGGATACAACTTGGAGGCATTGTGCTATCCATAACAGGTAAGCTACAGGATGCAGTTATTCAGCATTTCGGTTGTTTCTTATGATGATTGCATAATGGCATGTTTGTCAGGTTGATTCATGCAATTGAGGGAGTTTTGTGGAACTTGAATAATCGGTAATGCATGTTGAAATAACAGCTGTCAAAAATGTTGCTGTTGCCTGCTTTTCAAAAGGAGGAGTGGCTTGCACAAGGTGTTTGGCTTTATTGTGGGTTGTATTCTGCAGGGACTGAAGCTATATTTGCAGATTTAGGCCACTTCACTTTTCAATCCATACAGGTGAGCTAGATAGTTGGATGCCATTCCAGCATGTAAATAATGCATTCTCTAAATTGCATCGTTCCACTCCATATGTCAGTAGATGACATCAGTGCTAATAGTTATGGTGGGGGGCCTTGTTGGGGTGTAGATTGCCTTCACTGGCTTCGTCTATCCCTGCCTTTTGCTGGCATATATAGGACAAGCTGCATTTCTTTTCAGAAATCTTGAAAGTGTTGGTGATGCATTCTACAGTTCAATCCCACGTAAGCTATTCTTACTTCTGAATTTCCTACTTTTCTTTACTGTAGTTGCAGCTGTGGAGAATTGAGTTCTTACAGAAGTATTATTGCTGTTGAAATATATTGGTTCTGTAATCTGGTGGGCCCTGTAGAGCATTCATGCCTCATGTTTGCTTGAGATGATATTGGGCATCTAAAATGAGCATATACACACTCATTTCTGTATGATACAAGCAAAGTGGGGTATTCAAGTGTGAAATGCTTCACTGTGGTATTGAATGGTCGCACCTAATGTGTTATCTTGTTTCTGCCATTTTCTTCAGATAGACTCTATTGGCCAATGTTTGCACTTTCAACAGTGGCAGCTGTTATTGGAAGTCAGGCAATTATATCTGCCACATTCTCAATAGTAAAGCAGTCTGTAGCCTTGGGTTGGTTTCCAAGAGTGAAGATTGTCCACACTTCAAACCAGGTCCCAGGCCAAATCTACATTCCTGAAATCAACTGGATGTTGATGGTCCTGTGCCTTGTTGTTACTGCTGGTTTCAGAAACACCAGTCAAATTGGGAATGCTTATGGTATGACATTTTCCTTGCCTATTGTGATCACCTTGCAAACTAATTAGGTTAGGTTTTGGATGTATATCAAATTCTTTTCGGACACGCATCAAGTGCTAGCTTTGTGGATGTTGGCTCTTGTTGGGTGTGCTAAATTTGCCTCCCTGATTTGATAGTTTGTGACATGGTTTCGGATGTCCCTGCTTCTCACCTCCTGAATAAACCACTTAACCCAATTACATCTGTGCTACTAATGCTGACTAATTCCTATCTTACTGTGCACACAGGCATTGCAGTCGTTGCAGTGATGCTGGTGACAACAGTTCTTCTGACTGTAGTGATGATAATAGTGTGGCACAAGCCTATATTGGTAGCCTTGGCATTTTTGATGGTTTTTGGAACAATAGAATCAATCTATGTCTCATCTGCCTTGTACAAGGTGAGCCGAGGAGGATGGGTGCCGCTGGTGATAGCAGTTGCAGTGGGCAGCATCACATATGTGTGGCACTATGGTACTCTCAAGCGCTTCGAGCATGAGATTCAAAACAAGGTCCCTATGGGATGGTTGCTGGGGCTTGGCCCAAGCCTGGGTTTGGTGCGTGTCCCTGGCATTGGCCTTGTGTATACAGACCTAGTCCATGGAGTTCCACCCATTTTCTCCCATTTCATCACCAACCTCCCAGCTATCCACTCCACTGTGGTCTTCGTCAATCTCAAGTACTTGCCTGTCAGTACAGTTCCACAAGAGGAGCGCTTCCTCATCCGCCGAATTGGTCCCAAGGTTTACTCCATGTATCGATGTGCTGCAAGATATGGCTACAGAGATGTGCACAAGAAGGATGATAGGTTTGAGCAACTGCTTATAGAAAGTTTGATTACCTTCATTAAGTTTGAGGCATTGCAAGGTTCATCTGCACATGAATCATTAGCAGCCAGCTACACTCCAGACGAAGAAAGCGTATCATCCATGCAGCAACCCACTGGGGCCATGAATAGTCCTGCATTGCCAGGAGTTTTGAACTTGCAGGGTGATAAGTTAGACACCTCCACACTTGAAGGTTCTTCCACTATATACAACCCTGCCCTGTTAAATCCCTCCCAGGAGATTTCATCAATTCACAGCGGAGATGTTCAAATTCCAAACAGTCAAGGTGTTGACACAACAAGCCGAGATGAGACAGCCTTCATTCTGAAAGGTAAAGATGCAGGAGTGGTGTACCTTCTTGGCAACAGTGTTGTCAAAGCAAGGACCGACTCCAGCTTTGTCAAAAAGTTAATAATCAACTATGCCTATTCCTTCTTACGAAGGATTTGTAGGGAGAGCCATGTGACATTGAACATCCCACATGAAAGTCTTTTGCAAGTAGGGATGGTATACAATGTATGATTTACTCAAAATCTTTCACAGAGAAGAGTTCTTGCAGGCTCCTAGGCTGGACAGCATACGAGGGCAGAAGAGTGTGGGGACTGGAATGGGTTACCCATACTGAAAACTCAGTGAAGGTAGCAGTTGTGGAATTAGTCACTGCTTACTCCAACGTTTTTGGTTACTAAGACTTGTACGAAGCACACATTGCATCTTACAGGACAAAAAGCATGATGCTATAAACAATGGAGGCAATGAGAACACACAAGATACCTCCCAAAAATTAAAACACGTACAAAAAATTGGAAGTTGCTGTCATTGACTAGATGCCAGACCAACTTTAGGAGGTGCCCTCCAATTATACTAGTTAAACTTCCAGAGTGCTTTACAAGGCTTTGACAAGGTCCAAAAAATTGTTCACCTGCTGTGTTCTTCAATGGCCACTTGCTATTAAGTCACAGTGTCAATTTGTTAACATGTAGATAAGCATGCTACCATGTGAGTGCAACTACTGCCACAAGTGTTCCATAGGACAGTATTAAGTAGTAATTTACAGCACAACCCAATAGTGTTGTTAAAGCATCTCCATGGAATAATGATTGAGCAATTTTATTTATATTAATCAACAGGTTGTATTTTACCATTTACTTGAGGTGATGGGCCTTAATAGTTCACACCTACTTCAAGGTAGTTGTAGGCTACTAGATAACAATTGAATTAATGGATTACAAGCAGTAGATTAACTCACAGAACTCACCATTACTAAACTTCCTTCCACATGTTCATATTATGGAAAGTACCTCAGTCAGCCTTGTCGGGTTGTTGTGCTGGGATGCGTCTTCTGCTGATCATTCGAATGCAGCTCATCTGTAAAGCTGAGAACCTCCTTGCTTGTTATGCTAGGAAGACCCTGCTGTCACAGCATTACACCTTGGACCTCAGGCTCTGCCCTTGGTTGCAAGGGCATAGTGCCCTGACTGCAGGATCTTCCTATACCCAAAGAAAAAAGGCTAATCAGCACTTCAGCACCAATATAGGTAGTCAGAAAATCAGGAGTTTGTCTACTTTCATTGCTGCATCATTTCTTGGGTTACTTCTTTGGTGAAATCTTCTCATCATTCTCTTACATGACTAATCCAATTTTTTATTCTGCTCCAAAACGAATTATGGGACTGAATCCCAAGAAGCCAACTATCATCTATTTGACTATCGTCAACAAGCCATCAAGACACCCACCACAAAGCCCCTTGTGAAGCAAATTTGCCAGACCTATAACTGCCACGTGTCTACGAAAATTATTGTACATCATAAAATGTAATAAATAAAACATAGAAATCATTACAGTAGGCAATTTGTTTCTGACAAATATGTTCAGATGGAACTCTCAAGGTAATTGCATGCCAGCAGTCAATCAGCTATAATTAAGCAAGATTTGTTAGTTAGCTGCTTGGGCTCTCATCAATTTCTTGAGGACAGATGATTTCTGCTTACCATACAAGCATTTAAAAATCAGCATGGCCCGATTCTGCACATCATTAACTACAAGCTTACTTGCACCCTGGTCTTCAAACTTCTTCAGCCAAAATGCTGCAAAGACTAGAGCATTTCCATCACCAGGTGCAGCAGCAGTTGTTGCATCAATTACCATCTCTGGTGGTGGCAATTTTAGAGCATGCTTACCCATTCTCTCAAGGTTGAGGTATCCAAACCAGTATGCAATAAAGAAGGATGCACGGATCAGCTGCTGCTCATAAGCATATGAACCATTTGCCTTCAGTAGATGCTCAACTTTAATAGCAATATTAGCCATGTCCAAGGTTTCACTTGTACCTGGTATAAAGGTCTCATTCACAGCCCATAATGACTGAAAATGCTTGCCAATATGCTCCAATGACTCTTTCAACCTTGTTTCTAGCTCACATCTTGCACAAGTACACTGAAACTTCCAACTGTCTTGTTCCAGAAATTCTTGTCGTATCTGAAGAGGTAGCATTGAATTCACATAAGTAAAGGTGACTTCCTCCCCTGCTTCCAATTGGCGTGATGCATGTAACAACAGAGCATCACCAAGGTGCAGTCTTGCAGAGGTGGGGGTACATGAGTGATTGACAAATGACGGCAGTGCCCAAAGCCCTAGGAACTGACCCTGCTGCTCTTTTGTGGAACTTTTTGTGAGAGCTGGTTGAGTACAACACCCCGATTCATCAATGGCATTTTGCAAAAGCAATCCCATAACTCGGCGCACTGACACGTCTTGAGCTGAGTGCAATTTGGTTTCACCCCACTTACCACCAGATCTGAACAGATCCATGGGTGGCAATTTCTCATTCCCAGGACATTCAGAATCTGAAAGGCAGCTCAAATGTTGCAGCCATTTTGGTGACTTGAGAACTAGACAGTAAATCTTTACAAGGAGGTCATCTCTGAAACTAGCATTTGAGCGGCTTGGACAAGCCTCAAAGTTTTCCAAACTAGTGGTGTCACTGCGGACTATTGCAAGAGCGTTACTTACCAACAGGAGTTCTCCTACCCCAACATCTCTGGTAACAAAAAGGCCACGTCGGCCTGTTGTGGCACTTA
Source organism: Sphagnum tenellum (assembly GCA_963921925.1). Lineage (NCBI taxonomy): Eukaryota > Viridiplantae > Streptophyta > Sphagnopsida > Sphagnales > Sphagnaceae > Sphagnum > Sphagnum tenellum. The sequence goes on along the minus strand of OY998142.1, from coordinate 19,437,892 downwards.
TCCTTATTTCCACTGGTCCCACATAATCGCTGCACTCTGGCAGACTTCCTTCACAGCCACTCAACAGATGCTTAGATAAATCATAAACACCCTGTTGGATTTGCTGCAAACATATTTCACTCTTTTGAAGTGCAACTTTGACATCTTTGTCTTGAGAAACGAGACCAAGGGCTTCCGAGAACCATTTACAAGCTTGCTCATACTGTTCCAAAGCATGGAGAGCCCGTCCTTTGCGGTAAATGCTCTTCAGATGGCTGGGATCCAGCTTTAATGCTTCCTCTGCATCAACCAAAGCTTTCTCGTAGTGCTGTAGCTTCATCCAGGCGGCAGCCCTGTTCGAATATGCTAGCATTACCGTGTCCTGATCCACTAACGCAACTGATTTCACTGTTGCCTTGTTGGGAATAGCATGGTTACTACTGCCTGGCTTCTTCTTCTTTTTGCCCCGGGGTGCAGGTGGCTGTGGCTGCTTTGCTGGTGATACAGACAGCAATGATTTCCTTATGCACTTAGAATAGAAATCTATGGCACCCGCCCAGTCATGCTTTGCAAAGAGACGGTTTCCTTCAGTCCTCAGATCTGCAGCATCCAATTTGGTCCATGGTGGGTTTACCTCTGAAGGGAGCAGCGGGGGTCCCTCCGACAAGATCACCACATCGTCCTCGGAGTGAACTCGCAAGGCCACAGACTCGTCCGGCAGATCCGACAGAAAAGGATTCCTGATGGCAATCTTCATGCCTTTCCGGTATCGTATCTGCACTTTAGCCCACGATGCTGATCCATCCAGAGACGAATCGTCGATCATGACTCGCGCCGCATTCCCGTCTTCATCTTCCACCAAAGTTTGGATCAAGCTCAGGAAGAAAGCTTCCGCACAAAGGACGCCATACAGCACACGGCCGTGGTGCTGCTTACCCACCTTGAGTTCCACCAAACGGATACTCGTCATCCCCTTGGGCAGCAAACCCTGCTGCTGATGCTGCTTCTTGCGCGACATTTTCGCCGCTTCTGCTGCCACCACACCGCTGCTCTCGTGACCATTCGAAGAAGAAAAACCAGCGTCCTGCAGCTTCATCAGCTGCCAGTCCCGCTCCAACTCCTGGAAACGGCGCATGAAGCGGATGTGCGCTTCCAGCAACCCATCCTTGTTCCTGGAGAGCGACGCCTCCACCAATGATCGGTCCGAAGGCGCACGGTATGCATCAAGCCCGTAGAGCTGCAAAACACCCAGCTCATTCAGAAGCTCTCTGCCCATCTCATTGCTTTCCATTCTGCGCCCACCTTCCCCAGCCCCACAAAAAAAAAAAGAAAAAAAAAGACGCCCAACAATCAACAAACTGCCAACAAGACCAACAAAAGAGCACTGGCAACAACAAAAGAACAACAACAATCACTTCTTCTTCTTCGTCTTCTACCACAAATGCGTCGCAAATCGCGCCTCACGCAAAGCTCGCATTTGTTGACGGAGATAACCAAACACTACGAAACCCTAAGTAGGAAAGAGAGTAGGACGCCTACACTTCGACGACTTCCATAAGACCAGCATGTTTTTTTTAACAAGCCAAATTTCGCCAAAAAAAGAAACTAATTTTTTTAAATTCGAAAATCAAGTGTTTTTGGACGGTTTCAATCGCCATAAGTGAGAAAAATAAAAATCTCTGGTTGGTTTTCCAGTGTGTAGGCATGAACATACACAGGGTGGACTAAAAATTTTGTATTACAAATCTGGTTTATAGCCAGATTTGGCTAAATCTTCTTTAAAACAATAGCCATTTTTAAAACATCTTCCTATGGATGATTGCCATTCAGGTTACATTAAGAAATCCGTTTTTAAAAAAACACTACTCCACATGTATTTCGAAATTTTATTTTTAAATAAAATAAAATAAAATATTTATAAAATAAAAACATTAAGATCTGGGGTGGTAGATTTAACAATTATTTTAAAAATTCATGTTCAATAGAGATTTTGGTCACTACCATTAGTGATCATCATCAGATGATTACGTCATATAATGCATGGTCAACAAAATGACATAATCTATCACACCATACCTTAATGTCATTGTCATAACCACATTAGATGACATCATAATCTTTTGGTGATGATCATGTAAGTGACACTCATAAGATTAGTGACCCAAATGTATGACGAAATGGTCAAGCCCTTGGCCATTAGGTTCGTATGGTACATGACATTAAGGTCTAGGATGATAGATTTATCCATTTAGAGAAAAGAAAATTGTGCTACATTCTAGTCATTAGAATGGGTATGGTTCTCATCACAAGATTATATGATATAATGTGATCAAGAAAATGACATATTTTGTGTCACCCCAAACCCTAATTTCATGGAATGGCCTTGCCCATTATGTTGGGTGTGTGTTGTTTTGTCTTCACAAGTTTGCTAGCACCTTACTTAACACAATGGGTAGTGGGGAGCTTGACCATTCCATATTATAAATAATCAAGTGAATCAATTGTTTTTCCACTTCTTTTCTTCTATTGAAATTTTTGGAGGTTGAGATAAGAGACTGAGTCAAGACATGTAAGTTGTGAGCTGACTAGATTGGTTGAGCTTTGATGGTTTCTTATTAGTTGAGGGTTGAAAGTCAAGGTTCACGGACTTAAAGGTCTTTCACAACTAGTGTTTTAATAAGGTTAAGGGGAAGATAGCTATTGTTCTCATGGGTCTCCATACATGACAAGAGTCCATGCTCAATTTGTGCAAATTATTCACTCATTGCATGTTATGTATAGTGTCACTAAGCATCCATTGTGACAACATCACAAAAAATTGCACCTAAGCATTAACTACATTACCTTTATCCTTTTCTCTATATTAAGTATTTTATGTATAATGTTTTTGTTCAGTTTTTTTTTCCTTCTAAAAGACCCCTTTGCTTTAAGCTCTCTTGAAACACTCCTTTGCTTTAAGCTCTCTTGAAACGCTCCTTTGCTTTTTCTATTTTTCAGCTTTTCAAGTTTTCAAGCATTTCAACTCTTTGAATTTCAAACTCTATTCTTATAGCATTGTTCTTCCTTGTGCTATTTTTTTCATGACAAGGTCTCATTCTCACATATTCTTCTCTCTTCTTAGTTAATTTTTTTTTTTTTTTTTTTGTTCTCATGTTTTGCTTCAAGTTCAATTCACATGGTTTTCTTTCTTTTTTTTGGCATTATGTTTGTTTTTGATATTCTTGTTTGTGTTTTGATTGTGTAGACTTTGAATTTGCATTGCATTCAATTTAATTCACACATTCATATCATCAGTCATTGTAATATACCTTTTTAGTTTTTTGAATTGTCAACAATCTATTTCTTCTTCTTTTTGTTGTTAAAGTTGTTTCTTATCTACACAAAATTTGAGCTTACGTTATCACACTATGATTAACTATTTGCTCTTTAATTTTATATTAGAATTTTTGTTGTTTCCCCTTGTAATGTCATGAAATGATCAACCAAAAATGATTATACTCATATTCCATGTAATTTTATTGATTAAAAAGGTGCTAGATGACTTTCATCAATAAGTCCTACAATTTCAAACTTTTTTTTCATTGAACTCAACATCAACAATTCAAAACAATTTCTTGAATCATGGTACATTCTTATTTTTGCTACATTGCATGAGTACCTTATGTTTTGTGCTTTCAATATTTTGTCACCTAATATGAGTCATTTAATGAAGCTCAAAAGCAAAACTTGGTTATCCAAGTTTCTTTTATTGGAGTTTGATAAAGTGCATGGATAGAAAAATTTTGTATGAATAAAAATACAATGTTCAAAATTGTAGAGTAACTTTCACCTTGCATATAGAAACAAATAAAACACATGGTATAGGAAAATCCAAAGATGTTCCAAATTAGTTATGTGTGATTTTCAAATTAGCACATGTTGCAAACTTTCAAGCATATAATGAGCTTTTTATTATGGGTAAATAAATAATTTCACTCATTTTGCATAAATTTGTGTATGTCATGATGATGTTTACAAGAATTTAATCATTTGGCATACAAAGGGGGAGATTTTAGTTGTTATGAAGGATTTTCAAAAAATGTGTGGTTCATATAATCTTCATCGAATGTTATGGATGCCACACACATTTCAATTTCAAAACTTCAATGTGAAATTATAGAAAACTATTATAAATGGTTTTTGCATTTTCAAACAAGATATATTAGACTATGACAAAATAATTATTAATGTGTTTATTGTTTCTTTAGAAAGTGTCACTAACTCCAAGATATTGTGCAAATTTATTCATACAAGAATGAACAATATATTGGGTCATTTATTCCTCCCACATTGTTTTCACCTTACATATTAAGCAACAATGGAATACACTTTGATTTTTAATACCATAGTACCTTATTTAGTTCACCATTCAAATGTGAAATATTTATTTTATTTTTCAAAATCAAGTTCAACAATGAAAATGAATTTTTTTTAAAAAAATCAGCTTGATATCATGCCAAAATAAAAATATTCAACAATGATGTTAATCATTACAATATTTTCCATAAAAAGATCTCATTAAAAAAATCTAAATGATTTTCTCTCCTCACCAAAATTATTGGCTATGAGTAATAGGGTCTCCGGTTTATTTAACAATTTAAATGAGTCCTAGTATACATTAAAACTACTACTAAGCATTGGTAAATGATTGATTAGTGATTCACTTAAACCTATTAAATATCAAATGATGAAAAAACAAAATTTAGTCTTACACAATTCCTTCAAGTTCCCAAACTTTCAACATTGACAAACAAGTAATTTTAAAAAGTTTCCATAATTTGGGTTTTTGTTTAAATTCTTATGTGCTCTCTTTATTTTGGTTCAAACTACCAACACTAAAAAGTCACCTTTAAATTCTTCAAAGATGCAAAGAAAGAAGACAAAGTTGAAGGAAAAGCTCATAAGGCAATTTTTTTTCAAAATCATAATATCTAGAACAATTGAATTTTTAAAAAAAAATACAACCAAACCTAATAATGACCCCATTGGAAAAAAAGGCCAAGATTTTTTTTAGAGCTTCTATATGATATGAAATACATAAAAAGACAATTGAATTATAAAACATGTGTACTAAAAGAGACCTTCCAAAAATTACTCACAAAATTTGATTCACATGTATCCTCCTTGCCATTCCTAGTGTAGGGTGAAAATTAGATAAAGTAAACATAAATTTTGTCTTGGCTATCTTCTTGAAAAATAAAGAAGAATAAATTTGGTAGAATGTTTAGAAACAAGACTAAATTTGAGAAAAATGTTACATACATTAGATTTTTGGGTTCATCATGCTGTCTATCCTTTTTTTAATGTCTTGTAACCATTTTTTTGGTTGTATTTCAACTTGTAAAAATACTCAAAAAAATATGACACCATTGCTACTTGCATTTTGAGATTTTCCATTTGGAGATCTCAAACTTAACATTCAAAGGCTTGTGTAACTATTGAAGTTTAGTTTAGGTGAATCAAGAAACAAGCTTGTGCACAAAATTGATAAAGTTTTTAAAAAACAAGCACTACGTACGATTGAAGGCTACAACAATTTGGAAATTTATTATGCAAGGAATTATCATGTTTCTTTCAAAAAAAATCCTTCACATGATTAAAGTTCAATTTCTAGTTTCAAAATTCGTTTTAGTAGAATCTAATCAATCCTTCAATATTCTATCATGTTTTTCCAAGATTTGCCTTCAACTCCTATCAAATAAATTTTCCTTCTCAATGCATTATTATTCATGGAAGGTTAATGTTGGTATTATCTTCACCCTTTGTTTCTTGTGAGCACCATGTTCATCATGTTTGTTAAACTATAATTGTTCTAACCATGTTCATTTGTTTATAATTTATTACCTTATTTTTGTATTTGAAATATTGTAATTATCTTCCCATCACAATTTTTTATGTTTTAAAACACCTTTTTTCTATAACCAAGCTCAATTCATGAATTCCATCTATTGAGTTGACTAACATTTGACTCCCTTTTTGAGTTGTTTACATCATGTTCTTGTGTGTACAAGCATAGTTCAACTTGACAGTATTGCTACTTGCGTTTTGAGATCATTCATTTTGAACTCTTGTAGTCACTAATTCTAATGTATTAGCATGGTTAACATGGGCATGAATGGCCCAAAATGCCACTAACCTTGTTTAAGATGTTCATTAAAACACATCCAACATCTAACTTCATTAATGTTTGGGGTATTTCCATACCCACACTTGTGCTATCTTCTTAACCCTATGAAATATCAATATCATAGTATGTACCTTTACCATTTCAACATCTTCTAGTTGAATTGTTTTTTTCATTTTTCATTCTGATAATAACAATGAAAATTTCTTGAGATTTTCATACTTTCAAAGACATCACCATGTACACTAAGTAACAATCTTTTTTTTAAACTTATGGCATTGTGTGCAATTAATTTTGGAAAAAATTGGCATTCATTGAAAATAACTTAATTGTTGTTGGAATGGTAAATGTACTACAAGCGTCTCTTCTACAGTGGGTTGGTTTAAACATTGGTCCACTTTCCATGAATTCCAAAACCATTTCATAAATGCTTACGTTGACAAATTGAAGCACATGGGACATAGCTTATGTTATTGCTCATTGACCAATAATCCTTTGTTATGCCTAGTATTGAACATGTTAAAACACTTCTTGAATTTTCCAAAAATCAACCCACATTTGCCCTTACATGCAAGATTATTCTTCATATGCTAAAAGAAACTTGTTAACACAACACTTGTAAAAATACTCTTCTTTCACTTTGCCATAGTTGTTTCAAATTATTTTTGCACATATACTTTATCCAAAGAAGCTACATGCTCATTCATCTTGACCTTCATAAGGGCCATCAACCTTTCATGCTCCCAATTTGGTTGTCTTTGTTTTCTTGTGTGAATTCCAATAGTGGAAACATTAGCTTGTATTGGAAGTTTTTTCTTCCCTTTGTTTCATTTTTTTTTTTGTAAAACCATGTCATCAACTCTGTCGATGGCGTTGGGGTAATACATTAATGTGTTATTACATTTGTGTTCTTGCAAACTCAATGTATAGATGACGTACATTGAAGATGTAGATTTAAGCAAACTAAAGTTGAAAAACGTTGAAGACCATGTAAACAAAAGATGAAGTCCATAAAATGGGGAGTGCTTACCTTTTGTCATTTGGTTGATTGTTGTTGTTATTGTAGGTTGAAATTGTTGTGCCAAAGACCTCCATCTTGTAGAGCCTTTGTAGATAGAATGAAGATTGAAGGGGAAGGAGGGTGTTGGTGAGCAAGGAACTGCGATGACATGAAAGAACCTCATGTGTAACATTGACTTACAAGCCCAACATCAAACATTTCATTGTAAATCTTGATTTTAAGAAGAAGCATTGATAAGTAGCATCTGACTTACCTTTGTGCTAACACCAACTAATGTTGAGGATTCCACCTCAACATTTATGCTACTTAACATGGCATGTATGGATAGTCTCTCGTTCTCTAGATCATAATAGTGAGATTACATCATTTTAATTTCAATTGTGAAGGGTGCTACATACACATACACACTTGAATTGGAAGAAAAGTGGAATCAATGGGATAGGCAAAATCACTAGCCTCATCATCAACGACGTCCAAATGAAGCCTTTTCATGTTCTTCCTTGGGTCAACCATCACCTACACTACTAGGACCATGGTTAAAAGCCCAAACTATTTTTCGGTTGCTTCTAAACAATATAAATATCTTGTCCTAAGATGAAATCAAGGTCTTTGAGTCCAAAGCCATCCTCCTCCTTGCGCATTATTCCAAACATTCAATGGGATCCCAAATCTTAGAAAGCTTACACTAGAATCTTTCTGATTGTCTTCAGCATTGTTTGTAAAAAAACCTTAAGTGAACCTGAAAGATCAAGACTTGGTTACAGAAATTCTGCAAAATCTGTTGACCACAAGTATGATTCTTCTGAAAGCATTCAATGTACCTGTGGTGATGGACTTGAACTGAATGGAACAGCGTGCCTCCCAAGTTTGATGTGGATATATATTACTATCCAGCCCAGGCACAACTGCATCCATGTGTTGTTGCATCTGGGGCCTGCTTCATGAAGAGAACAAATGCAAATGGACATGATGCTCTTGATCTTGATCAAAGATTTCCTTTTGTGATACCCAGCAAAGACTCTCACTTTCCATGTCACAAGGTTTTTCAACAATCTATAACCAAAGCTGAGAACTAGTTTCAAAGACTACATGAAAAATTCAGCAAAGGGTAGCTGTTTTAAGAGCCCTTTCGCTGCTTTGTTGATGCGGCGAAGTTCCTGGACATGGGATTCATCAGGGTCTACTGGGATGATATGTGCTCTCTTCCCCTCCTGGAAGTGGTCCACCACTCTATTAGCTGCTTCTAGACCAGTCACATATGCTTTTTCCTGTCCACACCAGACCCTCAAATTTGTTGGTCAGAAAACGTCAATGATGTGCTCTTGTATTTTCTCTTCAATGTTCATCAAACCCCCCTGCTGCCATATCTGCAACAGAAGACACTTTGACCGCTTCTGACCCCAAGAAAAAATCAACTACTTAAAATTGGCACAATTGTCTTCAATTCTTTCCACAACAAAGACTCTCAATGCCCATGACCTAACCAAGGACACAAGTAGTCTAAGCTCATATATTGGTCCATGCTGCTCAACAGATTGCTTAGTTCAGAATTTTAGATAGAACTTTTCTTCTGGCTTTAGTGTCCTATGATGATTATTCCACTCAATGGGACTGATTTCTTCTCCAGCCTTCTACTTGTGACTTCTTGGAATATGTAGGCCAGTCATTATTGCACACCCATGCCCTTTGTGCCCTCAAACATATAGTACTCTACTCTCATCAAAAGCTAGCTAGCAGACTCATGAGCAAATGTAGTAAGGCTTGTTAACTGACCTGTGACCAAGAGCCATGGCGATTGACTATCCAATCACCAGCCATAAACACATTTGGAAAACTTGTTGTGCCCTGCATCATGTACTGGTAAGAACCTGCAAACAAGAAACACCCACAGCACTGATGGTTATGCCGACTTATCAAACCTACTCATGAGCTTGTCAATGGACCATGAAGACAGCTTGCTACACATCCTCGTGCATCTCTCATTCAACTGTCAATACAAAATGCTACTGCAAGCTTTCTGAATTCATTAAAAACCTGGGGATGATTAATAATCTCCTGACAGCACATTGCCTCTGTTCAAGGGGCAGGTGGGCTGCAGGTACAAATGGTTTTAACATACTGAGAAATGATGAGCAGAAAGCACATGCCTGGGAAGAAGTGGGTCACAGCTTTTGGAAAGCGAACAACAGCTTGGTCCACTACCTCAGCATCCCTAAACCCCTTAATGCAAGTGGCCAGATACTCCTTCACCTTTTTCACAATCTGGTCATCACTTAATGGTAGAAATTGATTTGCATGGTACTGCCTCAAATCCAAATCACCCAATCATCAACCACCCACACCAAAGTAAATATTCATAACAACTACCATCCCTTTTTGATAGGCAAATGCCACATCTCTGAGACTTCATAACAAAAACTGCAATATTTAGACTAAATACCAGCTGCAGCAATGACTTAAATCTGTTGATGCCATCTGTAAGAACATTGCCCATCCTAGGACTGAAAGCTTGACAATCATGGGAAGAGATTTGTGCCCAGCATCATGCATATTGGTGTTGGAACCTTCAATGAATTTCAGCACAAGATAATTGAGTCTTACAAAGTCAGCTTCAACAACAGTGCCTGGCTCGTCTCTGTATTCATCATGTAATGAGTTGAGATCAAAGAATGTCCATCCTGTAGTAGAATCAAACCCAAAGCAGGCATTGCTGGGCATGGGAATGTGAACCTGTTTTTGCACCTCATGAATCAGTGTGTAGAAGTGTCTGGTTGTTGAACATCAAAAGAGTTACCTGCATCATCTATCTCTGAAGTCCATCTTTTATGCAGGCCAAGGTGATCTATTTTGTAAGGAGTTTGGTTTTCACCTCTTGAAGAATGCATATAGCTCCTAGCAGCCATAGCAGATCACTTTCTCATCACATGGGCTTCTTGTCAATGTCAATGAAGGGAAGGTACCTTCCGGTCAAGCCAAAGCCGTACAGCCAAAATGTCCACAGCACCCAAGTTAGCCGTGTTGACAAACTCTTCTCTTGTTTTCAAAACCTTACTGCACATAATCAAGGACACATTCAACTAGATGAGCTTGCATACATAATGACTTGATGAAATAGACAAAATTGTCAGAGAATGTATTACAATTTACTCCCTTGTTCAATAAAAGTTCTGCAATGGTCAATTTGTCTAGTGTGCTGTACCAAACACCACAAATGGCAGTAATTTTGGATGATCAGGAAAGAAGGTAAGTGCTTCAAACATATCTTGACTAGCTTTGTTCATCTGTTTTCTCCACAGTGTTTAGCATCTACAATCTTCTGGATCCTAGGTTAGAGATTAAGTCAACATTCTGTAGAATAAAGGCCAGCCCATTCAGACAACTCACCAATAAGAAGCATAGTCAATCAGACTTGATAACCCACCTATTGGCAACAATGCGCTGCATTGCAGTGATACCCACTGAGAACACTACAGCATCTGTTTGAAACTCTTCCTCTCCACAACGGACACCAGTCACAGCCCCTGTAGCTTCATTCAGAACAAGGTCAGTGACTCTTTTCCCAGACAAGAACTGACAGCCTCCACCACGCATGGATGCCACCCATGGCTTGAAAATCATCTCCCCGACTGTTCCTCTACACCACACCACATCAAAGTCTGGCTGCAAACCACATCAAATAAAAAGTCACATAAAAGTGGAAGACAATCACTCGCTTGGGATCAGAATCAAAAGCCTGAAGAAACCCTTGTTTTGTCACTATCACCACAGGAACTCATCCAGAGTCTGACATCAATTCCCTCAAGGTGTGACTTACAGGTATTGAACTGAAATTAGATGAAGAGATGGAGAAGAACAAAACAAACACAAGAGACAGTCTTCAATCACTCTTCAGGGCAGAGAACCTGATGAGCCAGAATGAAGTAGTACAACATGCCAAGACAGGCAGCAGCACTGCAAAGCTCGCCTGGTGCAAACAGGCCCACCAGCAACATTGGGTTGAAGGCATCCTGATACACTCGATCAGAGCATCCAAATTCACGAAACAGCTCCCTTGCCGTCCCTATGACCAATTGCAAGTACAGCATGTGAGAATGAAGTAACTTTTTCCATCTGTTTCCAAGGTGCCAATCCAAAACTATGTATTACATTTTGCATAAGTACTTTGTTTGTTTAACAGGAATGTGTCTTGAAGCTTACTTGCATCGTAGTCTTGCCATGCTGTGTCACTGTTGTCAAAATCAATCACTACAACACATATGGAAAATCTTCAGTCAGAAGGACTGTTGTCACTCTATGTCATCTCAACTTCTCCTTGTCGTCACTGAACATCCAGTTTGGAAATGACTCAAGCAAGCCCAGATTCCCTTCCAACAAAATATAGTTCCTTAAGAGAGGAAGTGCTGAAGAGTTCTATATGGGGGTATGGAATGGTTGGATGCTTGCTACACAGGAGGCAGTGAATTTCAGCATAGCTAAGAAAGGTGACCATAGGTTGCATGATAGAACATGGAAGCCATGAATATACACACAGCAAGGTATCACCTGCATACATGAGAGGGAGGGCTGTCAACCGATCCACTAGTGGTAGCAGCTTGAACTGCAGCCACAGCACAAGCTCTGTCAACACACAGCACTAAAACTTTTTTCACGAACTCAGAAGGACATGTGCTTCATACTAATAGAGAGCTTCATGAAATCCTGAACAAAGCAAGGCCAAAGGCATGACCTGTGTATAGACAAAAGTACCAAGAGGACTTGGCAACTGTGGCAAGGCCTGGAATATGGGCGACTCCACCTGTCTTAATCCAAAATTGAGATTTGGCGTCAGCAGAAAATGTACAAAAACTCTCTTGAAATAACCCTGAGCCAGATTCCTTGTGCAACTGGACATAATTATTCATCAAGTTGCATGCATATCACTATATCACAACCCTGGTTCATGAACTACTGGAAAAGTCCAAGACTTTATTTATGTAGATGTTTTGAGAATGATTGTACAATGGCTGTGTTGGAGCCAACAATATGTTGTGGAGCAGGTTGGGACAACACAGACAAAAAGTCCTCAGGAAGTTCTAAGTGCTGCCATTTTACCTCCAGACCATTAGGTGAGTATTGGGCAGATCGTGTCCATGTCGTGAATGGTTGCAGACCAAGCTCAGCAACAAGAGAGAAAATGTTCTGATATGGGTACCAAAATCCTAAACCCCACATGCAAAGACAAATTCCATTTCACATGACAACTCCCTTGTGTGAGAGAGCTGAACAGCACAAATGCAGCCTTTGCAGAGCAACCAAAGAATGAAAAGTTCTGGAGGTTTTTTTGCAAGGCAATTGAACCACAAGCAATCTTCCAGTCTTGCTTGTAGCACATGAAAAAAATGGCATTGCAGTACTTACCATGAATTCCAACCTCTACAGAACGCCCTGATGCAGTCTTCCAGCCTGCTACGAGGCCCCCAGGTTGTGCTCCTGCTTCCAAGAGCGTTACCTCATATCCCTGCAACCTCCCTCCAGCACCCCCATGTCTCACAGGTCACAAAATACTATTCCCCGCAGAGGATTTGAGCCTGCTGCAATGGGTCCTTTGAGTCTGAAAAGATCTTCAGCGATATGATTGCAGGAGCCAAAGATAGATCCGTAGAAGAAGAAGAAGAACTTCGTCTGCATTGTGAGGAGCAAAGAAGCCCTACCTGCTTGGTGAGATGGTGAGCAGCTCCAAGTCCAGCCCATCCAGCACCGACTACAACCACCTTCTTGTTCTTGTTCTTCTGCTGCTTCTTCTCCTCGTCCATCACCGTATCTTCTTCTTCCTCGGCCGCTCCCGCCACTGCCACCACCAATTTGCTGGCAAGCTTGCACGGTCTCGCATTTCTTCCAGTCGAATACTTCAGCCTTCCGATTTGTCTTCTGCAGCAACTCCTGGAATCCACCAAAAGTTTTGTTGTTGCAAGTCTCAGACTCCGTGGTCCGCGAAGATCTGTTCCTGATGATAAAAGACTGGATGTCCATCGTGTTTGCAAGCATTCTCCCGCCATCTCTCTCTCTCTCAGGTTCCGATTTCTAAACAAACTTTAGCAAGAAGGAAGGAATCACATAACACTGTTACACAACATTTTCTTCCTTTGTCGAATTACAGAGTAATGAGCGACATTGCAGCAATAAGAGAAAGCAAACTCGTGTTCTATGCCTCTCTCTCGTCAGCTATCTCTCTGGACAAACAGAAAAACAGTCTGATATGCAGAATAAACAGAGTCCACAAAACCGATCGCCAAGCAAAAGAACATTATTCAACATCCGCTTGTGAAAAAACCTCAAGAACAGAAGCGGCAAAACGAGCTCTCAGATTCTAACCAAATCCGAGGAATAACAAACAAACATATCGCGCGACGCTGGTTGAAGGAACTGGAGCTTTACGCAGGTGCTCCAAAAACTCATAAGGACGGCGTGGTTCCTGTGGCTCGCATCAATCCACGCCTTATCAAGAAAATGCTTTTGTTGCAAGAAAGTTTCTTGCAATAGATGGCGATATTGCCATATCGAGCTTCGATGCAAAGACTGATGATCAAACTTCTTCGAATTCCAGAACGCAAAGACAGATTGATGAGCGTCCGATTCAAGTTCCAAAACGCAAAGACTGATTAAGCTTCGAATTCCAGAATTCCAGAAAGCAAATGCTCATCGAGCTTCCGAATTCTAGGATGAAAAGAAAGGTTGAGATTCGAATTTCCAGAAAGCAAAGATTGATCGAGCTTCGAATTTCCAGGATGCAAAGACAGAGCTGAGATTCGGATTCAAGGAAGTTCACAGGATTGATACAGTGGATGACGACAAGGAAAAAAATCGGTCCAAGATACAACAAAATGATACAGATCGTCTTAGCAGTGTTCGATTGCACAAGAATTGACGGAGTTTGAAGCTTCTCTGGAGGCATGAATCTTCTTCTTCTTCTTCTTCAATGAAAGAGGTGGAGAAAGCTCAAAGATTATTGAATCAAGAAAGCTCAACGACTTTTACCTCAAGAAAGCTCAAAGATCTCTGGCATTTTCCACTGATGACGGCAGTATGACACATCCAATTGCAAAACGGCATGAATCTTCTTCTTCTTCTTCTTCTTCTTCTGCAATGAGGTGGAGAAAGCTCAAAGACTATTGAATCAAGCAAGCTGAAAGATCTATGGCTTCTTCTTACACCGACGGCAGTATGACAAATCCAATTGCAAATCGGCATAAACTTCTTCCGCAATGAGGTGGAGAAAAAATCTCAAAGATTATTATAATTCAGTCAAGAAAGCTCAAAGATAGTTGGCTTCTTCCACTGTAACTGGCAGTATGGCACCTCCAAAAATTGCAAAACCGATCATTGTGAACATATCCAAAGATAAATTTGCAACAATCAGTTTTTGAGAATCACACATTGATGAGGGTAGAAGAAGAACAACACTACCTTTCCCATGAATTATGGTTGTTGAACTTAGTGCCTGATTTGCAGCAACTTCCAAACCAAAATTTTCCCCATAATTGCAGTGCAAACAAAACTTACATTAAAAAAAAAAAAAAACACTCTGCTCTGCTTGCAACAAGTTTCTTCCACCTTCGAGGCTTTTTTTTGCAAGTGAAAAGTGGAATTAACTGTTGCAACAACAAGACGTCTAATGAGCTGCTTCTCGCATCTATTCTCTTTGAAGAAAGCTCTGCACTCGACATTTGCACCCAAAAACAAAAAAATCAGCTCAAAATCAGCAGCTTTCTACTCTAGGGTAAGTTCCTTCCCTTTTTAAAATTTATTTTATTTTTTCAAATGATGTGAAAAAAATATAAGGTGAAACTTACTGCAAAATTTCTTTAAAAAATTATTTATTTAAATGCAAATAGGGTGATTAAAATAGCATTGAGAATTTTTTAATTTTTATAATTTTAATTTTTGAAAATTTGATGTTTTATCTTTTCATAGCATACCCAAAAATATTCCTTTATCTTGCATGTTTCATAAAATATAAAAATACTAACTTCTCTTGGGTTTTACTATTATCATAGAAAATAAAAATTACAATTTTTTTATTTATAAAATCCTCTTCATCAGTAAATAAATAATTTATTAAATTTTGGGTATAACCTACCCACTTCTTTGATAGGTTTTTTTGGACCTTGAACCTTTTTACATAAATAAAGCTATCCATTAAGAAAGGAGGAAATAGGACCAAAACCCTAGGTTTGGGTGAAATTCATGATGTCAATGAAAAGTGGCAATGAGATTACACCAAAGGAGGAAAATAACACACAACAAAACCCTAAACCCACCATGAACTAAGGGCCACTTTAGACAAGGGTCCAAGGATCAAAGGCCCAAGGACCAATTTGAAGCAAATTGTACCTTGAATTGGGCCCTTTTTCACATTTTTTTAAAAACATTTTTTCCTTGGGTACATTGCCTTGGGTATGATTCAAGGGTTTGATATCAAAAATGTGTGATTAACATGTGAAAGGATTAGGTTAACTTGTGGTTTTTTTTTCTTTCTTCTTCTTTTTCATGGGGTTTTTTTTAATATAAATTCTAATTACTACACACAATGGATGAATGTAGGCACAAGATATTGTTGGCCTCTTACTTTTATAGGGTTATGTATCAAGCGATTAAGCATGTGGTTGGAAAATTGCAATGAATAATGACTAAACAATATTGGAATATGATGAGTGCAATGTTGGTTTTCATGGAGTTTGTTGACATGGCATTAAGAGTTTGCAACATGTGAAGGCATCAAAAGGTAGTGGGATACATGAATCAACTTTTGGGGAGTTTTTATGAAAAAATGTTTTAACAAGGAACAAGGTTAAGCTATGACACATTCCGTTCATTGATTAGGGTTGTGGGTTCAAGTTTTGAATGAAAAAATACACGCATGAAAGAAAGCATCCCTATTGAAACTAGAATTGCAATTGCTCTTGCATTATTAGGTAATGGAAATTCTTTGCAAACATGCAGAGAGGTCTATGGTATGGTATTGCATAAATTATAATGAGAGAGTTTCGTTCAACAATTAAAAACATTTGAAACCATTGGTGATCCTTAAATTAATTAAAGACAAGATCAAAGAAATCACTACTAGTTTTGAAAGCTTACCTGAAATTTCATACATTTTAAATACTATAAATGGTAGTCACATTCCAATTGTTGCACCTAAGGTAGAACCAAAATCATATTATTGTTGAAAAAGGTTTTACTCCACATTGATTCAAGGAATTGTAAATGCAATTATTGTTTTGGGATTATAATTAAAGGTGGGTAAGAAGTATCCGTAATTGTGTTCTTTCTCAAAAAAACAAACGTAGGAAGTCGTGTGACGAGGGATGAATTATTACATCATAAGTTGATAAGAAATATTGCTTATCCAATGTAGCCATGGTTTTATTCTCCTTTCAAAGGTGAAAAGGATGGACTACCAAAATACAAAGCAAATTGGATGTTAATGGAAAAAAAATTTGGAATGTTGAAAGGTAGATTCAAAATTCTAGTAAAGAGCTTGTAGACATTCTATTACATCACATGCTAGACTTGGTCACAACTTGCATATGTTTGCACAACATGTGTAGTGCTAACTTGAATGGCTTTGAGATGGAATGGGCTTTGGAGGTTCAAAAAGGATTCACAAATTGAAGCAAATACAACATTTGGGAACTTGATTTTTTAGGGTGGCCAAATGAACAATCAAACAAATGAAGAGGTTATAAAATCCAAGGATGGTGGATGGAAATGACATAAATGACATGGAACATGAAGATGAAAATGAAGATCATGTATTGACAACCATGGAAAACAATTCCAATAAGAAAGGAAAAAAAAGGAAAAATTAAGAGGATGTTGATAAAATGTCTTGGTCTTGAACCTTCCTTTAAAAACTTAGGACCAAAGTTCTTGACTAATAGGAATGTTCAATTTCAGTAGACATTGCTCCTTGGACCTTTGTTTAAAATGGTTTTAAGTTTCATCTTATATCTCATGTTTTCGTGTCACTCAATTTTATTTTTCATGTGTGGAAGTTGTGTGAGCTCTTTTTCTATGTGCTTCATGTAAGTTCTTTTGAAACTTGTGTGTTTAGCTTGTGTAAGTTCTTGGGTGCACATTTTTGCCATAAGAAGAAAATTCAACTCCATTTTCTTCTTGTGTTTTAAAATACTTAATTTATTGCATATGTTAAAAGAGACAAAAAAGTAAAACAAATTTCATAAGGAAAGTAGTTGGAATCTAGTGGTTTAAATTAAGTTGCAATTGGAATTTGTGCATGGTTTTGGTTTTTTAGAACTTACATGTGGTGCGTGAAGGAACCATTCTAGGCATGGTGGAAAGACCCTCACATGCGGAACATGTAAAAAAATGCCTAAGGCTCACTTGACCTTTGCATCTAGAAAGGAAACCAAGGCCACATTTGGCTACTTGGAAAAAAATGCTTGAAATAACTATCAAAAGCATCATCTAGTAATAAATGTTTGTAAGTGAAGTTGAAGTAAGTGAAAGTTTAATGTCAAATTGTGTTATTTTCAAAACAACACAACAATGGTGTTTATATAATCAAGATGGAAACATGAAAACATTTTTGGGATTGTCAATGCCATGACCTTGCATTGTGAGAGTGTTTTTTGCTCATAGTGTGGTTGATATCCATTCTTTGCCACAAGGTGTGTGAATTAGTGTTAAACTTGGTTGGTTAGTTTTTTACACAACCTTTAAAATGATTTGAAATAAAGCCTCCAAGTCCCCAATTATTGTCTCTTAATAGCTTACACCATCAAATGTCAAACTTTAACCACCTAATTGAATTCATGTGTGGTGGTGTTCTATTGTCACCTTTCCCATATACCTTCATCATTGAACACATTATGCTACATTTGTTTATAACCAATCCTTCTATGTTGTGGCACCTTGTAAAATAAACAAGGGTTGGTCAATTGTTGTGAGCAATATGATCACATGGAATGCATTTGAAATTGTGAAACCCAACCATCCCTCTTACCTAGAAATAATATCCCACAAAGGGCTTCATAAAATCTTTGTTATTAATCATTAAAAATTTGAAATATAATGCCTAAAATTTTTTATAATGCGGATGTAAATGAGGTTTGGAAAGTGAATAGTAGACATGGACTTTGATTCAAAAGGTTTTAGAACTAAAGTTTTAGTCCTTGAAAAGACCTTTCAAATATTGCATTGCATGTTTTAATCAAAGGTCATTTGATCCCTTTATTGGATGTTTTAATGGTCATGATTTGAATTGTCAAATTGACTTCCAATCATTTTTTTGCCATAATTTGTGTTGCAAATCCTTAGACAAGAAATTTCCCTTACTTTAAATATTTATTCTTCAATACCTTTCCAATAGTTTGAAAAGAGCCTAACAAACTTTGTTTTACAAGTTCAAAACATTATGGGAGTCCAACTCATAAAATGAAAATTCACTTAGCAATGTTGGGACTCATTTTTCCACACTTGTGAAAATGTGTGTAAGAATTGTTTGAATTGTAGGACATTTTCCCTGCCAACTCCTTTTTCATGATTTAACTTTGGTTATGAGCCAAACGCTAAGGTCACAACAACAAATTGACAAATGACAAGGCATCATTTGTCAAACTTCCAATTGGCTATGTGTTTAGTTGAAACTACTAATTATGTGTTCTCTTATGTTGAACAAATATTTATGATAGCAAAGCTATTGGGCATTTTTACATTATATCATTTGGTAATTGAAAGAAATAATTGGTTTTCGTGGTGCTAGTGCAATGTTAATGTTGCATAGTGCAAGGTTGTTATATGCAATGGTTTTGTGATTGTTACAAAGGTTTTTTTGATTTCCTAAATGTCCTCGTCATCATGATCTAAAAAGTAATTGAACATGTTTATTTTTCATTGTCCTAATATTTATGAAACTTCACAATTGGTCTAATCTTTTCATCCATGGCCTAAATGTTTAGTTGTCAAATCCCTATAATTTTAAACATTGACTTTATGTTTTATTTTCAAAACATGTTCCAATGTTATGTCTACACAATTACCAACATCATGTTGTTTAATTCAAGGTAATTGTTATAACCATGGTTTCATTATTTTTTAAATGTTTTGCTTTAAATGGTTTGAAGTAAAAAAACATCTAAAGGTTCAAATGCATTTGACGTGTGCAAAAGTAAAACAACCATGTCTAGGAGAAAGTCTTTTGCTTTTTCTATTACTTTTAAAATCACAATGAACCATGCCCATCAAGAATCAAGAGGTGATGATTGACTTAAAAAATGTTATCTAATATATGCCTCTTGAAAAGAAAAGGAAATATTTTAAATAAAACACATGTCATCTATATTTTCTTTTACATTGTTATATAAGTTTTTGGTGTGCACAATTTGGTGTAGTCCTCATCATGTGTTCAGTTTATAAATGTAGAAGGTATGCAAAAATTTATCATGAACCATTCCCTAGACTTAGGAATGATGCACTATAAACTTCTTCATTTGATTCATGTTTGGCCAAAACCCTTGTATCAGGTTGTCAATCAACTTGAATGCCAATTTCATTTAAGCTCCATATCTAATTGGGTTGTACTTGTGTTATGTGTAAATACTTGCATTTTTTTGTATAATGAATGATGATATGCCATAATTAACCCATATATTTACAAACATATAATGTTTTGGCCATAAGAATGTTCAATTTTGGATGCTAACGTTTAAACTTGTACCATCATTTATTTCCAAATATGTACCCTATTTCAAAATGGTGTAGGTTTAATTTGTATGAATTTTGTTAACTTCATCTTTAGTTGTTGCAAGGTAATGGATAATATATCTTTTTGCATGGCTAAGACCCATGCTACTAATTTTTCATCCTAATTTTATGTTAGCACACTTGGTGGACCCATTTTCTTGGATTTTATTTTCCATAAGAAATACATGTTCCATAATTTGCTAGCCTTCTTAAAAGAAGTTTACATTCTAAAATTGCATCCATGGTTATTTTCAGTTTTTGATGTGTCCATTTGTCATGACTAAAACCAACCAATAACACTAGGTGTTTTATTAAGCTTTGATGTTTGTGCGGTTTTTAATCCTTCTCAAGATTATTAATGTTCATCATGTCATTTAGAAATTTGTGAAACATGTTTAAGTGATGATAAGTTATCAACTTTGGACCTCTTAGTCCCAACCTACAACAAGTTAGTGACATGTGTTCAAATCCCACAAGAGGTTTGCCTTTCTCCTTGTTATACATCAATTGAAAAATCAAGAAGTGCATTAGGTCAAGGTAATGAAGAAGTGAATGTGTTTCTAGCTCATTTGTAAAAGAAATCAAAGTAAAGAAATTACAAAAAATCTCCCCATGCTAAATTTATGGATAAATGTGATTCATGTTGATTAGTTGGGGGAGGTGGTGTTTAAGGTATATATTTATTATATAATGAATTTATTATATATAAAAAAATAGGGGAAAAACCTTTTTAAAAATCAAAAGTCACTAAAAAAGAAATTTCCATTCCATTCTAAAGCAGGAGTGGTATGAAACAAAAACTTTATTTCATTAAGACTATACACATGCAATGGTTCCCAAAGTAGAAGAAAGGTGGTGTTCTCCAACTTTGGCCCATTTATATACATAAGAAGAGGATAACATTTGCCCAAACATATGATATAAAAAAAAATGTTATTGGGAATGTGTTGTGGAACATAATGAAAACATGGGGAACAAATTGGGAATGTGATGGGAACACTTTGGGAACAAGGGAAAATGACCTCCCCCCTCCCCCCCCCCCCCAAACCCCACTCCAAAAGGAAACTAGTTGTGTTTGTCCCATACATGTTTGGTAAAGCTAAAATCATATATGCATGTCTACTATCTTAGGTCAATAATAATTATGTATAACATAAAAAACAAGAACAATACAAACAAATTAATCAATTATAAATTAATTTCATTATGATTTTTGTCACTAAACTTTCATCAAAGCCTTATTGAAGTTTTAAAAATAACATCAAATTATTTTATATTTTATATTTTAGGAATGAATTTTATATTGGAAATTCAATTTAATTTTTATTTTAATCAATTCTTGCATAATCTGTAATGTCAATTTTTTAAAATCTCATTTTAATAAAATTTAGGAATTGAAGCAAATTATCTGTATGTTTATCAAACAAACTTCATTTTAGTCATATGAATTGTTTTTTATATCTCATAGTGACATGAAACCTCATGATACAAAAAGGCAAATGACAACGCAAAAAAATAAAATGATAAAAAAAATGATTAAATTAGTTACCCATCATTCATATCTTGAGAAGAAACCCAATAAATACATAAGTGAATTTCAAAACAACCCAATAATTGGATGGGTTTACACATGTGCATCCATTAACATGGAACAATAAAAAACCAAGGCACTTTGAGCACATGTATAGCTTCCCATTAGTTATATGCAATTTCTTTCACCAAAATTGTTGGTCACCATTTTTGGCCTAGGATGATGGCAAGGGTAAAATTTTGGGGACACAATCTACATATATTGTTGTTGTGCATACTTTGGGGGTGAATTTTCAAAGTGTTGGGATGGATAAGGTTGAAATTTGTGGAATCTTGGTTTTTTTTTGTGTCTTAAATTTTGGCAAAACAAAATATTGTTGAAAACAATGGTACTATAATAACTCAAGGAGAACCTTTTATGTGTATAACTTGTTTATTAAGATTAATCATGTCATATTCCACTTTTACTTCTACTTGTTATATTTTTGTTGTAAAGATAATTGCATTAGGAATTAATAGTTGTAGGAGATGTTTAAGTATTTTCATCACGCGTAGTACATCTCATTTTTTTTTCATTTAACATTTTAGTAATTGTGTGAACCTCATTTTTTTTAGGATCATAATTTTTGCACTTGGATATCATGCATTAAAAACATGTATGAAACACATATAAGTAGAGTGCAAGAAAACCCATTGTACGAAATTGTTGGATGCAAAGTTTGTGATGTAATAGTGAGCTCATCTTTTGATTCAATTGAAAGAAAACAAGGTGAATGGGATTTTATCAAATGAATGGAATTTGTCGTTCCTTAGCTTGGGGATTTTGTTTTGTTTTGAATATGTACATTTTATCATTAATACATTGATCCATTGTTGCATTATGAATATGAAATGGAGTGTTATGATTTAGGTTGAAGACTAGGGATCTAATTATTTGTTTTTTAACATGGATTTTGTTGTTGAACCACTCCCATCACCAAATAAAAATAGGAAATTTCTAATAATGGCTTTTACTCCATTATCAAATAGTAATAAGGAAATCTCTAGTAACTTTTATGACACACCACTCCCATTACCAACCAAAAATAACATTGTTTTTATTAACCATTTTGATTTGTCTATGAAATATCTTTTTGGTACCAAACAAAATACAAGGATTCAAAGATGTTTCAAGGATCAATTGACAAGGATGTAATGATACAAGATTCATTGAGGAATCAAAATTTGCATGCATGTATCCTTACATATCAATCCAAAGTTTTCATATAAAAATTTCTTTTACCTATTTCATCTCTTTGGAGAAGCAAAGGTTTGCTTGCATGCATCCTTGTCGAAATGATCCAAAGTTTCCAATGTTCAAGGTTGATTTTGTTTTTTTCATCTCTTTGGATCCCAATGGTTAGAAATTGATTTGATTTGGGATAGTTAATATTTTAGGTGATGATTAATTTTTTGCTCTCCACATTTTGCTTCAAATGGATCATGCCCCCTAAAATGCAGAAAAGAAGAAAGATGAAACAATATTGGAAAATGAAATTTAGATAAAGGATCCTCACAATTAAAATCTCATTTTGCTCAAGTGCTGACTGCACAATTACATGCTAGAAATGTCCACACTAGTGAAAGCTTGAGAGAAAGATTCAACAAAGGTTTCATGGTGTTAAGAAATGTAAATTTTTCCACTCATGGTTTGAACTTCAAGTTATCTTATATTCTTATCATTAGCATTCAAGTTTGTGAAAGACTATGAATATTTCTAAAATGTTTTTGTTGATGATTAATCACTAGCAAGATGTCTCCATCAATCTCTAATAAAACCATCATAAATTAAAAAAACTATGATCATGAAGAGTATGTAAAGGGGATGGAAATCAATTATCGTAAGACTATAAATTTTTATTTAGCAAAAATTACCCACCTCAAATACTATACATCGTGTTGCTAGAGTCTTTCTTCTTCAACAATATCCTTCTTGCACACACACTCACTTAATCTATCACAACAAATAGTCCTTAAATTTAAAACAAAAATTCAGCACAACATCAAAAAGTTAAAAAATGAATAAAACTTCTAGAGATTACAAGTGGTGACAATGCAAAAAAATACAAAAAATAAAATTATATTGTGATAGAATCCAAATCTCAAGAGAGTTTCTACTTTGTATTATGACTAAATTGAATGCCATCACCATCATTTCCCAACAAGTTTTCTCTTTATTGTGCCATATATCTGCTCTCTTCACACCACATGTTTTCAACTTGTTATCATATTTTAATAGAAATTCCAAACTACAAAATTGTTTGGTCATGGTTGTGCTTTGAACCTAATTGCAAAAACATTTGATTTTAGATGGTTTTCAAATTTGAGTTTTGAGCTTGTAACTTTTTCATGCATAAAATGTTTTGCAAAACTTGGTTATGCTTTGTAACATAGAACATTAGATGGTAGCAATTGATGATGAAAGGGAGATAGGTTCTTATAATGTTTCCCAATGTTTTGTCGATGGCATTTGCAATGGGCCCACTTGTGCCATGTGAAAGTTCAAATGGTGAGGCTTGAGTGACTTAGCACCCACTAGTGCACCATTAAAAAAATCCCATTTTCTTCTTTCTTTGGTTTTCCTTATTTTTTCTTTGTTTCTTCTTTCTATTTTCTATTTGTGTGGCAATTTGTTTGAGGTCTTTGTGATTTCATTGTTTTTTGCTATATATATTTTTTTGTTTTTTAATTTTTTGTATTTATTTGAGGTTTTTTTTGTTGTGTGTTTGTTTTTTCTTTTTCTTTTTGTGTGTGTGTGTGGAGTTGTGGAAGAGGAGAATACAAACAACAAAAAAAAAGGGAGGAAAGAGAGGAAGAGGAGAGAACATGAGTAACAAAAAACGAAGGAGAGAGATGAAGAGGAAAAGCAACATGAGAAGCAATTGGAAAGGGTGAGTCTCTTGTAATTCAGCCTTGCAAGCCAACAATGGTAGTAGAGGTTTGTTGCCATCGCCATGAGCTCTCGATTGCAATAAGCAATAAAGTTTTGGTGCTTTCATCAGGATTTTCTAATTTTTTTAAATTTTTTTTTTTTTCATTTACTTATTTATTTATTTTCTTTCAGTTTTCTCTTTCCTAAATTTTTGCTGGTTTTTTTAATACCTCTTTTTGGCATTTCATTTTTTCTGAATTTTTTCCCTTTTTCCCTTTTCCCCTACTTTATTTTATTTTATTTTCAGTAATTTTGAACTTCTGGTTATATATATATTAAAAAATTTTTACAATTAAATATTTTTATTTCTATCTTGATTTTTTTAAATTTCTCTTTTTTAAAGTTATTATTATTATTATTTTCTTAATATTGGTTTTTGTGGGGTTTTAAAATTTCTGTTTCCTTGGTTTTTTCTTGGATTGTTTCCCCCTTGTTTTTTTTTCTCTTATTATTATTTTTTTCTATTTTTTACTTTCTGTACTTCTATAAAATACTGGTTTTTATATTTTCGGTTATATTTTTGTTTTTCATTTTCTGTAATTAAAAAAATATTTCCATCTTTTTTTTTTGGTGGTTTTCTTTGTATTAATTTTTTTGGAATTAAAAAAAAAGGGTTTTCACCCCTTTCTTTCTTGTTATTTTAAATGGTTTTTCTCACTAAATTTTTGTTGTTTTTACAGGTTTTCAAATTTTGTTGTTTTTTCTTTTGGTGTGATGTTTTAATTATTTTGTATTTTCTGTTTTCTGTTTTCTGTAATTTTTGCTAATCTTATTTATCTTTGTTTTTTCCTTTTGGTTTTCTCAATATTATTCTTGGGTTTTTAAATTTAATTGTTCTTTTTGTTTCTATTTTGTGTGTGAATGGGAAAAAGTAAACCCCTCCTTTGTGTGTTGGGCAATTGCTCAAACAAACACCAAATTAGGGTATTACAATTAAACTAATTTTTTGGATAAACCAAATAAGGGTATTACAAATTAAACTAATTTTTTGGGACCTGGTTCAGGATCTCAATCGTACATTGTACATAGTTCCAAATGTGCCTTGTTTCAGAACTTTGTTTGTTGAAGATCTCAAATAGTATGTTGAAGCTTGGAAGTACTGTAGTTCCAGATACCTCTTTTGGGACCTGGCATCAAGATCTCTCCTTTGGTACCTTTTAAGTAGTTCCCAGCTACTTACTTCTTTCGGGACCTGGTTCAAGATCTCAATCATACGTTTTGGTGGTTCCAGATGGCTGGTTTCAGAACCTGGTTCAAGATCTTGATCATGGGTTTTGGTGTTTCCAGATGGCTGGTTTCAGGACCTGGTTCACGATCTTGATCATGGGTTTTGGTCGTTTCCAGATGGCTGGTTTCAGGACCTGGTTCACGATCTTGATCATGGGTTTTGGTCGTTTCAGATGGCTGGTTTCAGGATCTGGTTCAAGATCTCGATCCGTACGTTTAAGTAGTTGTTCCAGAAGTTAAAAACTTTAGTTAGTTCCAGCTACATCTTTCAGGACCTGGTTCAAGATCTCGATTGTACTTTTAGGTAGTTGTTCCAGATGCTTCTTAATTCGGGACCTGGTACGTTTAGGGAGTTCCAGATGCTTATTATTTCGGGACCTGGTACGTTTAGGGAGTTCCAGATGCTTCTTAATTCGGGACCTGGATTGGGACATGGGGACCACCAAGGAGCGCAAGAACCCTGAGTGCGGCGCATACTTCTTCCGCTTCGACGGGTGCACTCGCGCGCGCTTCGATTCTCGGGCTGCAGCGGCATCGTTTTTTCTCTTGATTTCTTTGTACGAGACTTGGCTCCTTGTTTGCAGGGAAGTACCCGACCTTCGCTGGAGTCGAGATCTTCTTTTTCATTTTTCCTTTGAATATTGTGTTTGAACCCTGTGAGGTGCAAGCGAAACTAGGTCGGGCGAGCGGGCGGGTGGGCGGGAAGGCAAACCAGGGTTTAAGGCGAGAATTGATAGAAGCAGCATTGAGGAAGCTGTTTTTTTGTAGGATTTTCTCTTCGTCCCTTGTCGCAGCGTAGCCGACGATACGGAAAATCTACAGACTTCCTTCTTAGTTCCCTGTAAAAGTTTTGAGGCCGTGGTGAGGAAACTGGAGAGAGAAGAAGAAGAAGAAGATTGTTTGAATAAGGGAAGCAAGAAGGAAGTTCAGAGAAGAGGGAAAAACAGAAAGGGGACATGTTCTTATATAGCTTGTCGTTGCAGCGGGCGACCGGGATCGTGTGTGCCACTTATGGCAACTTCACGGGTGGCAAGGCTCAGGAGATAGTTGTGTCCAGGGGGAAGGTATTGGACCTTCTTCGTCCCGATGATAACGGTAAGCTGCAAACTTTGCTGTCGGTGGAAATCTTTGGAGCCATACTCTCTCTGGCACAGTTTCGTCTGACTGGCTCTCAGAAGGATTACATAGTTGTAGGCTCCGATTCCGGCCGAATCGTCATACTGGAATACAACAAAGAGAAGAATGTTTTTGAGAAGATTCATCAGGAGACTTTTGGAAAGTCGGGATGTCGGAGAATTGTGCCTGGCCAATATCTGGCTGTTGATCCCAAAGGCCGTGCGGTGATGATTGGTGCCTGCGAGAAACAGAAGCTTGTGTATGTTCTCAATCGTGATAATGCTGCCCGTCTCACCATCTCCTCACCTCTGGAAGCTCATAAGTCACATACTATTGTGTACTCTATCACTGGCGTTGATTGTGGGTTTGATAACCCTATCTTTGCTGCAATTGAGCTTGATTACGCAGAGGCAGATCAAGACTCCACTGGTGTGGCAGCAAACGAGGCACAGAAGCATCTCACCTTTTATGAGCTGGATTTAGGGTTGAATCATGTGGTAAGGAAGTGGACAGAGCCTATTGACAATGGTGCAAACATGCTGGTCACAGTACCAGGTGGAGGTGATGGACCGAGTGGAGTTCTTGTATGTGCAGAGAATTTTGTTATATACAAGAACCAAAATCAACCAGATGTGCGGGCAGTAATTCCACGAAGGCAAGACTTGCCACCAGATAGGGGGGTGTTGATAGTCTCAGCAGCCACTCATAAGCAGAAATCTCTGTTTTTCTTTCTTCTGCAAACAGAGTATGGTGACATCTTCAAGGTTACTCTGGATTATGACAAGGATGACCAGGTTACAGAGTTGAAGATCAAATACTTTGACACCATTCCTGTTACTTCAGCTATGTGTGTTCTCAAATCAGGGTTTCTTTTTGCTGCTTCAGAGTTTGGCAACCATTCCCTTTACCAGTTCCAAGGGATTGGTGATGAACCTGAAGTAGAATCATCTTCTGCAACACTGATGGAGACCGATGAAGGTTTCCAGCCGGTTTTTTTTCAGCCTCGAAAGCTGAAGAACCTTGTGCAGATTGATGAGATTGAGAGCCTAATGCCAATCATGGACATGAAAGTTGCAAATCTCTTTGAGGAAGAGACACCACAGATTTTTTCTCTCTGTGGTAGAGGACCACGGTCATCACTCCGTATCTTGCGTCCTGGTCTGGCAGTCACAGAAATGGCAGTTACGCAGCTTCCTGGTGTACCAAGTGCTGTGTGGACTGTTAAGAAGAATGCGAATGATGAATTTGATGCTTACATTGTGGTATCATTTGTCAATGCTACTCTGGTCCTCTCTATTGGGGAGACTGTTGAAGAAGTAAGTGATAGTGGTTTTCTGGACACCACACCTTCTCTTGCAGTGTCTCTCTTGGGAGAGGATTCACTGATGCAAGTACACCCAAATGGTATTCGCCATATCAGGGCTGATGGGCGTATCAATGAGTGGAAAACCCCAGGCAAGAAATCCATTGTGAAGGTGGGATGCAACAGGATGCAGGTGGTCATTGCCCTCAGTGGAGGTGAGCTCATCTACTTTGAGATGGATGTTTCTGGACAGCTTATGGAAGTTGAGAAGCGAGAAATGTCTGGTGATGTGGCCTGTCTGGACATTGCACCAGTGCCCGAAGGCCGCCAGCGATCACGGTTTTTGGCAGTGGGATCATATGATAGCACTATCCGCATTCTGTCTTTGGACCCAGATGATTGCATGCAGATTCTCAGTGTGCAGGCTGTTTCATCCCCACCAGAGTCACTTTTGCTGCTTGAAGTCCAAGCATCTAGTGGTGGGGAAGATGGTGCAGATCATCCTGCCAGTGTCTTTCTCAATGCAGGTTTGCAAAATGGAGTGCTGCTCAGGACAGAGGTAGACATGGTGACCGGCCAGCTATCAGATACCCGTACCAGATTTCTAGGTTTGAGAGCTCCAAAACTCTTTTCTGCACTGGTTCGAGGTAGATGTGCAATGCTTTGTCTTTCTAGCAGGCCTTGGTTGGGCTACATTCATCAGGGCCACTTCCTCTTGACACCACTGTCATATGAAACCTTGGAGTACGCAGCATCTTTCTCCTCCGACCAGTGTGCAGAAGGTGTGGTAGCTGTGGCAAAGGATGCTCTTCGGGTTTTCACCATTGAGAGATTGGGGGAGACGTTCAACCAGACAGTTGTGCCTCTGCGATATACTCCCCGCAAGTTCATCCTTCACCCCAGGCCACAAGGTCATTCTCTGGTTATTCTTGAGAGTGATCAAGGCGCCTTCACGGCAGAAGAGCGGGATGCAAATAAAAAAGAAGCTGTTGAGGCTGCAGGTGGGTCTCAAGCTTCATTAGTTCTTTTGGAAAGTTTTCAGTCTCCAATTATCCAGTTATCATAGTTTGTTATGCATGTATGTTTCTGTTATGCTTTTGCATGCTCAAATTTTTTTGGCATTTGATTGACATGAGTGTATGGCCTTCTGTGGTGCAGGTGGTGAGGAGAATGGGAAAATGGACACTGGTGATCAGGAGAATGGAGATGGTGAAGAGAATCAAGATCCCCTCCCTGATGAACAATATGGATACCCAAAAGCTAACTCCAACAAATGGGTCTCATGTATAAGGGTCTTAGATCCAAAGGATGCTACCACTTCCTGTCTCCTTGAGCTGCAAGAAAATGAAGCAGCCTTCAGTGTTTGTATGGTCAATTTCCATGATAACAAGGAGCTGGGGACTGTTGTTGCTGTTGGCACAGCCAAGGATTTGCAGTTCACACCCAAGAAGCAGTCAAACGGTGGATTTATACATGTATACAGGTTTGTAGACAGTGGACGGGCTCTTGAGCTTGTGCATAAGACGCCTGTTGATGGGGTTCCAACAGCTTTGTGTCAGTTCCAAGGACGCCTGCTGGTTGGGGTGGGACAGGTGCTTAGAATCTATGATCTGGGAAAAAGGAAGCTGCTGCGGAAGTGCGAGAACAAAAACTTTCCCAACACCATAATTGCTATTCATACTTATGGGGACAGGATTTATGTGGGTGATATTCAGGAGGTATGTTTCAATATTTGCTGTGCTTTCAAGATTTGCAACCATGGGGATAGAGGGCAAGAGATGCTGATTTTTATCAAGACATATTGACTGATATGTGGTGTGGTGAAAATGCAGTCTTTCCACTATGTTAAATACAGACGGGATGAAAATCAGTTATACACATTTGCTGATGATAGTTGCCCGAGATGGTTAACTGCATCACTGCACATTGATTTTGATACCATGGCTGGGGCGGACAAATTTGGAAACATCTACTTCATGCGATTACCTCAGGATGTTTCTGAGGAGATTGAAGATGATCCAACTGGAGGCAAGATTAAGTGGGAACAGGGACGTTTGAATGGTGCACCCAATAAGGTTGACGAGATTATTCAATTTCATGTAGGAGAGGTTGTTACCAGCTTGCAGAAAGCATCACTTATCCCTGGTGGAGGAGAGAGTGTGCTTTATGGAACAGTAATGGGGAGTGTGGGAGCCCTCCTGCCATTTACATCCCGTGAGGATGTAGACTTCTTCTCACACCTTGAGATGCATTTACGACAGGAGAACCCACCCTTGTGTGGTCGTGATCACATGACATTCCGCTCAGCTTACTTCCCTGTAAAGGTGTGCATGCACTCACATCATCATTGTTGAAAGGAAGGTGTAAAATAGTAGTGAAGTTGAGATTTTCTATTCATTCATGTAAACAGTCATACATTGTGAAATGCAGTTCTTGTTGACCATCTTTCATGAGTGCATGATGTGCATGGTGCCTTCTTTCATGAGCAAGTTTTGTGACACGAAATCAGAGAAGGGCAAGTTTTTTTCTTCTCAAATCCATGTGTTATTGTGGGAAAACTGTTATGCATTTAAGAATCTGACAACAGTAAGGTGATGGAAATTTTGCAGGATGTGATTGATGGGGATCTGTGTGAACAGTACCCTACACTTACTTCAGAGTTGCAGAGAAAGATTGCTGATGAGCTAGATCGCACCCCTGGGGAGATTCTGAAAAAGCTAGAAGACATTAGGAACCGGATCATTTGAGGAAATCTTCCCCCCTCCTTGCAGTTTGTCTTACACATAAACCATGGTTTCAATGCTTTAACTGTTTAATTTCTGTGGCATGACCTTGAGTTGTTTAGGTGTCCAAATCCTCAGTGTCATTCCTAGCCACAGAAGAATGTACAAGGAGGTCTGCACCCCCTAAAACAAGAGACATAGGAATGTAGGTAGAGGACAACTTTTTTCCCTGCTTTTTTTTATCCACGGTGGCATGTTGTAGAGTTGCTGGTAGGAAAGACATTTTCTAGTTGCAAAAGACAGGTCACAAAAGTGCTCAGAGATTTTTTGGCCATGCAGGTGTGTGACATTGATCAAAGACAGTTAAAAGAGGCATTGCTCTTGGGATTGGTGTTCTCAGTCCCGGTTGTACCTCCCAATGTGAGATACTTTTACCTCATGATGTGAGATTCAAAAGCATCTCCCGTACACAATCAGTGCACTGGTGGTTTGCAACAGGACCTACAGCAAATTTTGGGTTCTATTTTGTATTTCTTATTGCATGTTACTTCATTCATCACCTCACTGTCCTAGCTTAAGAGCTTGTAATTGTCTTAGAGTGGACACACAGACTGAGCTCATCATTGCAGCTTAAGAATTTCAGAATTTGCAGTGTTGGAGCTAAATATATGATTCTCTGTCAGCAACAAGGACACCTGTGATACATACAGTGATTTGTGTCTGAAAATTGCCTATGATTTTGGAGTTAAACTTATGATTCCTTCTCTAGACAACAATGACACTGACAAGTATGAGAGAAGTTCAACGATTTGCATCTGAAAAACTTCCATGAGAATTCGGTGATTACCATCTGCTTCTCAACAAAGAGAAAATTGCATAAAAAAATTAATGACTGCAACAAAACACTTCAATTGTATGTAAAATGTGACTACAAAACATTTTGATTTTGCATGATTCTTTGGAGAGAGACGTTCTTTTTGAGAGAGAGAGAGAGAGAGAGAGACGTTCTTTTTGAGAGAGAGAGAGAGAGAGAGAGACGTTCTTTTTGAGAGAGAGAGAGAGAGAGAGAGAGGGGACAAGGAAGCAAAAAGTTGGAGGATTTCTCATTGTTTGTTTGGGATGATAGATTAGCTTTCCAAAAGGAGATTTAGGGTTTGAACTCTTCTTCTGCAGTGTGGAGCGCTTGTTTGATTGTTGCTTGGTTGCTTGGATTCTGCGCACGCGAACATCCACGCCCCTCTGTTTTCGGCAAGGAGAATTTTCCTTTTTCTTTTGCCGGATCCGTTGATCGAGGAGTAGCATTCGTGGTCTTGAGAGAGAGAGAGAGAGAGAGAGAGAGAGATAGATAGAGTGTGTGTTTTTGTGTGGGTTTAGGGTTTTGGAAGGGTTTGATGGCGCAGCAGCAGCAGCACAAACCGGGGGAGAAATCCATGTCTGCTTCTTCACCCAGTGAAGCTCCTCCAACGGCACGAGTTGGTGCTGCACAAGAGTCGGGTTGGGCTAGACCTCCATCTCGGATGCAGCAGATATTGTGGAGTGGAGATAGACGTGCTGTTTTCATCGGCGTGTTGTCTATCTTTGCGCTCTCTTCTATTCCCTGGCTGTACTTCACTAGAAGTATGTTTTTTTCCCCTATTTCCCTCTCCTCCATCTCTTCTTCTTCTTCTTCTTCTTCTCTGTTGCGCATGTTGACATGCATAATGCAGCTTGGAGTTTGCAAAAAACAAAAAAAAATCTTTTTTCGGAAGCTTAGAGAACCATCCCTCCATGTCGACCAGCTCACTGACACCATCTCCAACTTTCTTTACCTTACTTTGTCGATTATTTCAGATCTATTGCTTCCATTGTTATGGTGTGCATGGATTTTGGTAGCAAAAAATCTGCCTGCCCCTTGCGTTCATGCAAGCATTGCCATATCCTTCTGATGCTTTGCACATGAGGTAAAGGGATGTAGGCATATGCACATATCCTGCTGTATGACAATATATCCATTACTGCCTTGATCCTTCTGATGCTTTGCACATGAGGGTTGTGGGATGATTGCATCCTACTCTGAGGAGCTTTGCAGGGAAGCTGCAGTCTCTGTATGTGCTTGCAGTACAAGAAATTTGGTTTTTGAGAGATTCTGAAGTAATATAGTCGCTCATTATGGATTTGCAATAGCTGGAATGTATGCATCTTGTGGTATCTCAGGCTTCTGAAGGGAAAAAACAAAATCTCCCATAGCATAGCTATAGCCAGACATATGGCTGTCTGAATTTGATTTTAGTCTCTTTGAACTGGATTGTAAGCTTTGGCTCCTTTCCATTTCCAGTTATTGCTCCAAGCACATATTGTGTGGGTGCTGCCGCCGCCGATTGATTGTTTTTGTTCTCAGCCAATTGTCAACACTCTACTGATGTCTTTTTGAACCTGAATGACATGCAGATGCAAAACATGACTCACATGCAGACTACATGGATAGAGCAGAAAGAGCACGTCGTGAGCGCTTGTCTACATCACCATCAACTTCTAGTACATCATGATTATCATTGTGAATTTGGTGGCTTTTTGATATAGCATTTCTGTTTTGAGCAATTTTGCACTTGTGTGTAATACAAGTAAGTGATGTTGAAGAGGGCCAAAATCAGAATGGCAAAAAATCTGTGGGTGTGTGAATTGAGTGAGTCGGTACATAGTTGGATACCTATTATGTAGGGCTGTGTCATCATAATAAGAAGTCAAAGGATAGTATTGCAATGTAGAAAGGCATCTGTGGATCAAGATATGTGCAAAACTGTGCTGCACAGAATTTAGGGGTGACAAGAGTGATCCATGCAAGTTGGGCATGATCATGTCTCCAGTTGCCCTCTAGTTCTGATGTGCAACAGAGTCACCATTGTATCCTCCTACTGCAACCATCTTGGATCAAATGCAAAGCAGGCTTCAGAATTAGATTTCACGTGACAGTGATGCTTGGGATTCTACAATGTGTGTTCTTTGATCAGATCAGGATAATAATAAATGTTTAGTTACCCATGAGTGTCTCAAGAAGAAGGCCAAGGAGGTCCTTTTTTCTGAATCCCACAGATGTTTGTTTTGTAGGATAGTGGTGGTGGGGTCATGGCTTTTGCATCTCCTGCACAAGACTGTGATTACTGTGTGATTACAACACCTTGCTTTTCTGACACTGAAACATGGAAGCAGAAAACCAGAAGATGATGACAAGCACATTCAAGAGTGCAATTTGACATTACTATTCATCATCCTCACCTTGCTAGTCATTCTCATCCTGCAAAAGTCTTGAGAAACTTTACATTTTTTGTTTTGCACCTCCCTTCAAAGATCAATCTCCTCTGCACAAAACACAAATTCCCTGGTTGACAACAGCATGGAATAAACTGCTTGGCAGATGGGACATGAAAGCCAAAGCCTTGCCAAAAGCATTCAAAGAAGGTATTGATTTGTCTTTGCGACCTAAAATGGAGAATCGGGAGGAGGAGGAGAATGTAAACATTTCTGATTGTATTGCAACCCTAAGATAATTCCTCTGGAAAATCATGAATGAGAATGGCGAACTTGCAAACAACATGAGCATTTCAAGAGTTGCAACAATATCTGGGTAACGGATTTGCGATTACCGAGCAAAGCTTGATGTGGAGCTTCCGAGACACAATTAGGGTTTTCCTTGGCCTCCTTCGTTGCGTTCACAATGGCGCAGCATAGACTGGACACTTTGTGCGGGAAGCGAAGAGTAGTTGCACTGCGCGTGTGTGTGTGCGCGCGCGCGTGGAGCAAATAGGGTTTGCAGGAGACTATGGAATCTGGGAAGAAGAGACGGTGATGATGATGATGCTCGCGAGACAAGCATACACAATTGCACAACTCTTTGTGTTGTTTGAGTTTGCAGGGTGGAGGATTTGGGTGGTGGGATTTTAGGGTTTAGAGAAAATGGAGATGGGGGAAGGAGGAGATGGTCGAGTGTTCACTGGAAGAGCTGCTGGCGTATTGAAGAAGAAAAAGAAAATGCATGAATTGGAGCAAGTACGGGAGCTTCCTCCGCCTCCCCTTCCTCAAATCATGCCTCCGCGCTTCGGTGTCCTCAAGAAAAAGAAGAAGAAGGCGATACCTGAAATGGAAGAGGCAGAGGAGGATTTCGCATTTAGAGCACTTTCTCCTCTTCCTCTTCCTCCTCCGCCTGCTCCTCCTCTTCGTGTTGCTGGTGTCTTGAAAAAGAAGAAAGTGAACAGACCTGTGCAGTTGCAGTCTTTTGTCAGAGGTACGAATTGCAGATCCGAGCAAATCTGGTGTTCCACCTCCAATATTTTCTAGCCCTCTTTGTGATGTTGTTCTCACTTGTTGTAGGTCAGAGGACGTTTTCTTGTTGGAATTCATGGGGCACAAGCAGGATCCATTTTTTTCCTTGTTGGAAATCCTGGGGCACATGCGTATCCATCTTTTTTTCTTGGTGAAATTCATGGGGCACATGCGAATCAATCTTTTTTTCTTGTTGGAAATCATTGGGCACATGGAGATCCCATCTTTTTTGTTGGATAAAATTCAGGGGCTGAGTTTGAAGGTGAGGGAATCCATGTGGAGCATCCTGTTGCTGCAATAGTTCCATCTAAGCTTGTGAAGCAGGAACCTCGAATCAAAGGTGTCCTGAAGAGAAAGGCTATTATTCCTCGGGAACAGCAAGGACAAGGAACACCACACACTTCTTCCCCACCTGCAGATCCTCCTCATGTTACTACTGAGCAGCCCAAAGGTGAAGTTTCTCTCTCATCCCAATTCTCCAAGCTCTTACCATTTCTTGAATGGAAAATTGCTGCTTTGAGTGGAGATATCTGATGATTTCTTGGAGTTCAATTTTCTTCCTTCTGTATTCTTCTGACTGTGGGCATAATGGTCTTCAAGCTGAATTGTCCGTTTACAAAGTTTTGTGTGGCTTGCACAGTTGGTGACAAGAGGAAAGCAATGATCAAAGAATTGGCAGCATTCTATCGTAACGAGTGTCAATCCTACTGCCGGCAACTCCTGACTCTTCAACGTCAGTGGCGACAGGTGAAGATCCTTTGGTCTTATTGGGATCCTCTTCAAGATTCTCAAGAGAGTGTTGGTTACCTATAGGGAGATGCAAGAAGCATGGTTTCACAATCATAATGTTTGAGATTGGAAGATAAGCTCTGTGATGGTTGTGTGTTATGATATCACAGCCAGAACTTCAGGGTGTGAAACGAATTTCAGTTCCTTCCCAAGCACCAGCAGATGTTGAACAGCCTCCACCAGTTCCGCCTGTACTCAAGCAAGAACCTCAACAGAAAGTGGGGACTTCTGATGCTCGCAAGCCTTTGAAAACAAAGCCAAAGGCTGCCCCCTCTATTGCTGAAGGTTCAGAATACCTGACATTTTGCCATGTCTCCTTTCTCAATAACCCGTCTTTCAGTGGCTCTGAAACAATCCTCTCAGAATCATTTTGCACTGCAACTTCAATCTACAACTCTGAAGTAAAGCTGATTTTGCATGTACAATTGTGCAGTGAAAAAAGAAAAAGAAACCCTCCTGCCAGTGGTCCCTGCCAAGATACCCTTGCGCAGGCGGGTGGGGTGGACAGCCAGTGAACGGGACTCAGTGCGTAGGGGTTTGATGATGTTTGGGTTGGGCCGGTCAGAGAAGATTCGAAGCTCCATGCGGTCCATGCGCAAGCTTTCACGCCATGGGCTAGGAGACATAGCTGACAGCTCCTGGGAATTTGTGCGATGCTGTGCACTACTTGCCGAGCCCAAGGAGAAGCAATATGCGGTGAACCGTTTGCAGGATGCAAAGGAACATGGAATTGAGATGGGTAAGTAGTGCGTACAACGCTGATGTGGGTGCTTGCAACAACTACAGAATTGAACCCTTGAGAATGGAAAAGGGTTGTTCTTTTGATGGAGTTGATCATTCCTCTGGTCTTTGTGTATATTCTTGGGAATTTTAATCTAGCAGGGCCTGTTAATTTTGCAGGTCCAGAAGTAAGTGAGCGAGTAGGGGAGTTTGATAAGATGGAAAAGAATGCAACAGTTTGGCTGAAGCGGCTGAAGCTCTTAGACAACCTTGCAGATGTGGTACGGATTTGTGCCAACAAGGAAACTCGGGATGCTGCATACAGAGCCATTGATCTTTTGAGGGATGCCAGTATTCCGACACCCTGGTGGGGGAGGGATGCTGACCTTGCTTTGCTGTCTGGAGTATATAAACATGGGTTTGGCAACTATGATTCCCTGCGTAGTGATGAGCAATTTGCTGAGGCCTTTAAGCCAGCTTTCAGACCAGTTGTTGAACAGGTGAGGCAGTATTCTTGCATTTTATTGCTAGTCTGTAGGTATCTGTGTACAGAGCAGAATTAGACAGACTGGAGTCCCGTGATGTGCCACTGGACATAGGTGAGGTTTGTGGAAGAACTGTGTTTGCAAGAATTTGTATGAAAATTTGCAAGGATCTGTTGTTCATATGTTGAAGTAGGAAAGGAGGTACTGCTTTTGTCAATAAACAATAGTTTTTCTGAGCTGACAGCAGAAATTCTTGCTTCTAGGCTGATGCAGGCACTGATGAAGACACAGATTTGCAGCTTATAAGCAGGTTCAGCTTTTCATCCCTGTGCTTTTTTTTGTCTTGTCCCAGGGGTATCTAGAGGCCAAGGCAGGGATTGACTTTGACACTTGATCTGGAATTGGGCTTTTGATGGGTATTAGAAGGCTACACAGTTACTTTGAGATCAACCCTGCAAGGCAATCTTTGTGCCTTAGTTCATGTGACATTGTAGTCTCTGTCCTTTTGTTTGGTATGATCAATCCAGCATGACACCAGCTTGCTTGAAGTCATGCTGCTGTTTCATGTTTTTTTTGTTTCCTAAATGGATGCAGAGAAAAACCTGACTGGCCAGAAGCCAACACTTTAACACGCAGGCTTAAGCGTTTGGTGGATCATGTGCAGCGTGTTGGTCACCAGGTACTATGCATCATCTTTAGATTTTCTTGGCATTTATGTGGTCTGTCGCATTCAGCTATGCCATCATGTTCTTGATTTTCATTTATCGTGTTGTGATATTTACTAGGGTCATGTTACTAGGAAGTTATATACTGGTTGTGAAGAGCTGAGAAAATCTTAAAAGACTTGGTATTGTCTGCTCAACTGGTGAATTTGAGGGAATATGTGCAGGTTGGTAAAATACCCAAGGCTGCTGATACAGGACAAATTGCACGTTCCCAGAAATGGAGCAAGAGGGATAAAATGGAGTTCCTCAGATTGCTGATGCGATGGGGCCTCCCACTGGTATGTTTCACATCTGAAGTAAATGTTTTGCCACTATGTAACATGCTGAAATGCTGCCTTTGTATGTAAGTGGTTGGGATTACCCATACCATTCATAATATTCCCTTGTATAATTCTGAAGATTCCTTGATCTCTGCAAAGGATTACAGAAGTTTGAGGAGTCCATCTCAAGGTCTGTAAGCTTGGTTGTTATTCACATCTTGTCAGTAATCCCAGTGGGTGAACAAGAAACACTTTCTAGTAGACAACCACACTCATTCTTGTTCTATTACATTTGAAGTTTTGTTGTGGAGTTTCCTTACATATTTACTTGTCATATCTGGTGAAGGTTTTTGTATTGATGGAATTGGGAATTTCTGGAAGGATGCTATATGAATATTGTGATTGCTATTCACCTTAAGGGTTCATGCATGTCTTGTAGGTACAAGGGCGATCCAAAGTCAGGTGGCAATTCTTCACTGAGAAATCAACTACAGTGTCATTGAAGAAGAGGAGTGATGCAAGCCTGGAAGCATGCTACCGTGACATATATAGGGAAATGAAACAGATTCTTGACCATCCTGATTCACAGCTGGAGTTGGCAGCAGAGAAACCAAATTTAAAGGTGAAGCAAAGCATACTTTACTTTGATAACTTGGACCTGTATGAGATGGTTTTGTCCATATCTTTTTCCTTTTTTACTGGTTAGTTATGTTTAGGGGAATAATATGGTGTTCTGTCCATAGTGGAAAGGCAAGGTAGTGCATTAGAGCATCTACTTAGAAAAGAGTGACTTGGATGAGTGAGTTCCAAGCTTGATCACACAGTCATTTGGACACTGACATTGTTTCTTAACAGTAATGTCAAAAGTGTATGGTAACACCAGAGGGCTGGGGCATTCCTTAAATAACAGGTCCCCAAGGCCAGAGGCTGAGGGCCAGTTATTTCGGGGATGCGCAGCCTGAGGGTGTTGCATGGCATAAAGCCAGCTCAATGAAGGCCCGATGAAGGCATGTTATCACCAATGAAGGAGCATAATTCCTGATAAAGAAGCTGAACTCCCTCCCAGGAGATGGGAAGGAAATTCTGTTTTATATAAAACCCACTCTTTGTAGTTTTCAAAATCTGGCCGAGTGCTTTACTTTGCATGAAATGGGATTATCATTTCTGCACTTTCTTGTTTCTGTGGGTTTCTGAGCAAACATCTGGGTATGGTTTCTGTTTTAGTGAGTAGGTCAACAGAAGGCATGATTCGTCTAGGTTTCTCCATCTATAGAATTCCTTTGTATCCTCTGCATTCTCTTCCCACCAATAAGGATGAGTGTTTGCACTTTCTCAATTTGGAAGGGGATAAAGAGAAGA
The DNA here is from genome assembly GCA_963921925.1 of Sphagnum tenellum. NCBI lineage: Eukaryota > Viridiplantae > Streptophyta > Sphagnopsida > Sphagnales > Sphagnaceae > Sphagnum > Sphagnum tenellum. The sequence continues at coordinate 19,398,481 of OY998142.1, read as the reverse complement.
AGAGTAATTTTATATGGGTCCTCCTTTGAACAGAAAAAGAGGAATGCTTCGACAAAGAAGGTCACTGTCAAGAGTCCAAATTCCAGTGTGCTTGAACAGTCGGCATTCAGTACCACTGTTTCCCAAGTACCCGTGGGACCTCCAATCTTGAATGACAGCAGTGCGGTCTGAATCTTAACTCTGAACCCGGTTACTTTTTTTTGCCACCATACATGTATTGGATGAATGGAATTTGCAGGCTTTGCTGCAGCAACACTATGCCACTACAATATTGTGTTGTTTTGCCACCATTATTTGTTAGCAATCTTAACTTGTTAATCAAGGAGTGCTAGGATTCCGCATAGATTAAGCTGACTGTCAGGGGATTTGCTAAAGCCCTCTGTTGGGGATTTGCTAAATGATTCAGATGAGGCTAAAAGAGAGGCTGGAGCTGCTCGACACACTGCAGCAGGTGCCTGAATCAATTGAGGATGAGGAATGGAGTATGCTAGGTCTTTCCCTGCACCACAGTCATGATATGCCCTCATGGTGGAAAGCTGGTGTCCATGATGATGGTCTTGTCAAGGTAATGGCTGAAAGATATCCGGTACTGGTAATCTGGTAGCTCTCATTATTATTGCTTCCCAGTTAGGATTCAGCAAGTCATAGTATGGAGATCCAGATTTTTTTTTCATTCTGCAGTTCTGTTTCTGATGAAAAAGTTCTGTGGACCTCTTCACAATACATTAGGCTGTTTCATGCTGAACCAGGTGTATCTATGAAGTTGACCATTTGGTTTTTCTATTTGATCATTCTGTTTACATGCTGCACATGGCAGGGAGTGCTGAAACATGGGTTTGGATTCTGGGACGACATTTTTGCAGACACTAGCTTGGGGTTTCCTGATGCTATCGGTGATTATTTTTCCATAGCACAATCTGCTTTTTGTCCTGCAGTAATTTTAAGGCCCCTGCCTTCCTCTCAGGACACTATTTCAAGCTGTCATCTGCCAGTCTGCCTGCCTGTGTGTTGGGTTTGTCTTGACCTAATGTAGAAAATTGCTTAATGGCATGTGTTGTCTGGTCATCTGATGTGCAGGTGTTCAGGGTGCAGACGGAGGAGTAATTCCTTATCCTAAACCTACACCCAAGGCATGTCTGAAGAGGGTCAAATTTATAGCGAACTACCTACGGCGTCAGCTTAGAAAAGTCAAGGTGTGTATGTTATTTTATTCGCACTTTTAGGCTGATGAGACAATCTCCAAGGTTTGCTGCAGGTCTTCCAGAAATACTGACAGGCCAGCTTGCTCCAGGTGATTCAACCACGGCGAAAGAGACCAGCACCTGAAGGGAAGGAGCCCAAGGAACTCAAAGAGCCAAAGCGATTCAAATATGCTCGAGCTGTTGAGGTCCCCCGGGATGCAGAAAGCAGGCCAATCCTTCCTCTTGTGTTGACAGATCGCCTCTCACTTGTGGATCTTGTAAGTACAACTCACTTCATGGAGGACTGGTATTCTCATGAAGGTTTTTTGCAGTAGAGGTTGTCTCATTAGCCACTTTGGAAAGCAAAGAATATCCAGAACAATCTACTATTTACTGCTTTGCAATTTTACGGTCACATGACCAAGCTTTTTTCTGGCTTTTCCTTTTATTTGATTGTAGGAGCTGTATGACAACATTGAGAAAGTCTTTGGGCTGTGCTTATCTTTACATGTCCATGCACAGAGCATAGAGTTCTCAATGTGCTATTGCTTTATCTGGAACCTCAAGTGCACATCCATTAGAAAGAAATAATGCTGCAGGTTCTAGTATCAAGCAATTTTTGTGGTGCTTGAGGATGAAAAGTGTATGAAGATCAGTTTATGTGGGTACATAATTATCCCATGCAAGCATATGCAGCTGATATTGCATCTACCTGAACAACCAGGGGACAGTTGAGCCAGATCGACCAGGTTTCCACACAGAGAGACATATTTTTCCTATAGGGTTTACCACTCTGCGGGATCATGCCAGCACAATTGATCGCAATGGACGGACACTATACACATGTACTATAATTGATGGTGGTGGCCCTGGCCCCTTATTTCGTGTAACGCCTGCTGACAACCCTGAAATGGTCATTGAAAAAGACTCAGCTTCAGGTGCCTGGGTGGTTGTATGTGCAGCTGTCAATAAAGTGCGGGGCATTGACCGTGAGAAGGTTATTTGGGTCCCTAACCTGTGCCACTTTATTTATGCTCCTGCCTGTCTCTAGTTCCTTCTGTATCTTTGGGTAGATTCATGATACTGTGCATATGAGGGAAGGCTAGGTTATGTAGTCATGAGTGATGGGAGGACAATTTGAGTATGCCTCTGGATCCTATGCAAAATGATAGTTGCTCTTATCTCAAACTGGAAGCAATACGACTGTGAATCACTGTAGATGTTCCCTTGTCCATTTCAATGAGTGGAGTGAATGACACAGAAATCTTTGTTGAGATGTTACCATATGTGTCTGGAGTTGATAGTGTAGTGGGTGGTGTTGCAGGTGACAGTGAGTGGCACTGAGATGTTTGGACTTTCCCATCCTGAGGTTTGTCGATTGATCCAAGAGTTGCCCAGGGCAGATCTCTGCAGGAATTTCCGACCTGAACTCTCATTCTCCCGCTTTGGCCCGCATGTTGTGTCAAGAACCACTGGTGCTGATGCAAACTCCAACCCTGGTGCACAAGATGCAGAGAGGGAGAAAATTAGGCCACTGAGTTCAGATTTTGAAATGGACGAGGCTGGCAGTGGAAGGGATGAAATTCCTTTGGCTCAGCGGCATGTTAGACCTAGGGAGACAAAAGGGAAGGGTCTTCTCCGCCCCCCTAACTTGCAAGAATATCTCCATGAACCTGTGGATATTGGAGCAGAGGAGGAGGAGGAGGAGGAAGAGGAGGAAGAGGAGGGGGAGGGAGAAGGTGAGGGGGAGGAAGATGAGGAGACTGAAGAGGGAGATTAGAACAGAAGAAGACGACTAGGTGGTAGTACTAGAAGTGTAGGCTCAAACTGGTGGGATCCTGCATCCTGCACTTTCTGGATGAGATGTGTCTTTGCCAAATTGCTTTGTTTATTAGACAACCTGTGAAAGTGAATTTTACCAGTTGAACCACAGAAGTTCTAATTGCAGGTGAACACATCTGACATTCGGAAAGAAATCTTGTGTTCAATTGTTTTGAGCATCCCAGTTCATTGCTGCCCCTCGGAAATGAGAGTTTGATGTCTCTGACAGGACAGTTGCTATATGTATGGTTCATCTGCTCTCCTCCTTGAAACTGGCTTCATCAGGAAGGACATAGTAGCCTTCACTCTTAATCCACAAGACAAAGTTGAAGCCTAGTAGGTCTATGCAAATGGGCAACTGCTAACATCTTGTGTTTCTTGTTATCCTTTTGACTGAATGACACTGAACCTACATGAGATTAGATCTAAGTGAAAATAATTATTTGAAACTGTTGTCCTGGACAAAAGTCCCTTCATCTAGTCTCAGTGCTAGGATGGTAGTTTAAGTCATGGAGGCCATTGAACATGGAAGAGAGTAGCAAAGGCAAGTTCTAGGAATATATCACTCTACTTTCAGTACATGACTTAGGAGCTTGGCTCTTCCAAGTGTCTTTGCAGGATTCTAGCTGGTACCAGAGGAGGTTGAAGTGATTTTGCAGGATTCTAGCAGGTACAATATGGACTTTTTAGTCGCTGAGGCGACCATCCTGCGTACATCCCGACAACAATCAACAAAGTATGGACTTCTTAGTTGAGGTGACCATCCTAACTACAACCTGACAATTATCAACAGTCTGAATCTTCATTGTTTATTACTTCAGAGATTTGCACATAGAGGAGATAGATAAAATAGTAGCTCGGTTTTTTGTCATTTTAATGGGATTCATTTAACCATCTATGTTGACACAAAAAAAAGTGCTGCTTTCGAGCTGTTGACATGAAGATTTTGAAATTGGCCAATTGTGGCCATTAGTTGTTAAAGCACCCATTATCAACCTATTTCTTCAAACAAACCCAAGAGTACTTTTAATTGCACATTGATTTTGAGCAAGAATAGCTGTAATGTGAAGTTAAGCCAAACAAGCAACCCATTGCATAATGACTCTACACTTTCCTCACAAGTTCAAACAAATCAATGGAAGATGATAAAAGCATGTGACTTGGTTAGGTAACGTATATGTGAAAGGAGTTTGATAAAATAAAGCAAGTGAAAAAAGCTTATCTATCTATGAAAGAAGGTAGTTTGTTTATTTTGTTCGTTAGTCATGTTGATGAGTTCTTTTGAAATTAGAATGTGTCTTGCTATGCTCTTCGCATTGTTGGAAAGCCTTTGATGACTAGGTGTGCATAAGTTTCTTTTCATAATGTTTTGACCTATGGTGAAGAAGTTATTGAATTTTGAACAATTTTGAACTAAAAATTTCAGTGATTCAAATTTCATGGAAATGGTACATGGGTGGTTTTTTATTCATTTTTGAAGGCTTTTTATTGAATTTGTGAAAAAAATTCATATGACCATCCTTGGACAATTCCAAAAACATTTTCAAATATAATTACCTCATTTCCAAGCCTAACTATCTCTCTTCCTTCCTAATAACTACCTTTTATCTTGATAACTATTTCACTCCTTTCCTAATAACTATCTTTTATCCTTATGATTATTTAATCCCTTATTCACCAACATGGATATGAAAAAGCAAATTAAAATGTGCCATTTCATGTCCATGATATTTATATTAATTATAAATTTGACATCGACATAAATAATGATGAATTATTGATAATCATATGGGAACATAATAAGAAGAAAAGTCATCATTGGTAGTGCATAGCAATTTAAAGCTCAATTTTATTTAAATAAAAACTAAAATTCTAGTGAGAAGTATTTTCAAAGCTTGTATAATGAGGATTTTGCATAATCCTTTGTATGGCCATCCATGACAATTCCGGCTAATTAGAATGTGAAGGATTATATGAAAATCTAATTACCTCACTTATTTTCTTATAACTAGCTCCCTCTTTTCCTAATAATTATTTCATTCTTTTCCTCTACCCACCAACATAGATTTTTATAAAAAAATTAACATGTGCCTTTTCATGTTCATAATATTTATAATTGGGCTCCACATTATTACACACTACCAACAATGATGTATTGACAAAAGAAGGGCTTACTAAAATGAGTAACTCTTGTATTTAAGGTTGTTGTGAATTATCATCTATATGTGTACATCGTTTTTTTCTTTTAACAATATGGATGGTGAAATTATAGTACTCATACATCAGTTTTTTTATTTTAAAAAAATTCACTCAACACATGATTCCACTCTTTTTTTTAAAATTTGGTTTTCTATGATGGCATCCATATCATAAATTTGAATCTAGTGTTGTTTTTTATCTTTCATAGATTCAAGACTTTTGGTTTTTTTTTTGTGACATAACTAATCATGCATGCATAACATGTATTCTATTTCTATGTTTTCAAATCCATATTGTTTTTGTATGTCATTTTGTTGGATCATTATATTATGAATGTCTTCTTCCAATGTGATTTTGAGTTCATCATCATAAAGTGGGTGATTTATTTTATCATCTTTATATCGTTCATGAATGTTATTTTCAATTGAAACTTTTAATAATGGATCAATAGCTTTCAATTTTTTGCATTCATGTAAAATGTTGAGGATTTTTTATTTTGTGAAATCAAAAAATGCTGGATATAAAGATTTTGAATGTTGCATCCCATGTTATTGTGAGGTATTTTTTAATGTTGGAGAATGTCCGCCATAATGAAAATATAATGCATATTGACCTATCATCAGTTTCTAAGTCATCTTTTGTGATGGTATCATGTAGTTTTGGATTGTTGGCATTTTCGATATTTTGTATTCATATAAATTATGCATATTCTGTCATTAACTTTTTATTGGTAATTTGTATGAAAGTTCTCCATGAAATATTATACTTGATGAATTTTTTTTCAAATGTAAATGTTCTGAAATTGTTATCAACGTCATTTTCTTTTGCATTATGGATGCTTTGTGTTTTTTCTTTTTCTTGAACCCAAGATGATAAACCATACCAAGGTATATATGTGAAATCATAATCAATCAATAGTATTGAAACAATTTCATCATTGTTGTTTTTGCATGCGAAAAGCAAAAGAATTTCCCCATTTTCACTTTTTGCATTGATATCTTCTCCGTTGTTAATGATCTCTTGAACAATGTTAACATATCCACATGTGAAGCCTAACTAAACAACACATGTTCATATGTTCATATGTCAATAAAACAACATGTTCAAATAATTTTGACATAAATGAATTTTTACCAAAGGGTGATAATGATATGATCAGTGTGTAACATGTAGTAAATCTTCCTTATTTGCACAAAAACAATATGAAAGGAATTCTCCAAATGTTCTTGAAGCTCACAATATTAATTCATTCCTATATAAAATTGAGACATGAAAAGACATAGAAATCATAAGAAAACATTGTTTCATTCAATTCCAAATAGACTCCAACTAGTAGAGTCTATTTTGATAGGATGAAATGAGTAATGGACACTAAACTTGTCTTTGCTATACCAACTCTGAGTTTAACTTGTCATTCGAATTATTATGTTAGAAATTGTGAAGGGTTTTGTTCCCAAATATTTTCAAACATGTTCCCATATGTTCTACCATGGTGGACATCGGACCTTTGCAGATGGTTGCCAATTCACCCACTTGAAAAATTTGAAAATAAAATAAAATAGTTGAAGACTGAAAAAGTGTTTGTTGGGTTTAACCATTCAAAGAAGCTCCTTGAAATAAGTTAATTGAAAGGCAAAAACCCGATTTATAGCATTGATAAATATCATAATAGTTAGTAAAGGGATTTGAGTATTGTGTGTTCAAATTTTGAAGTGACTATTTTTGTGTGGTACTAATGGGTGTGATCGAACTTGCAACTTGTCACTTGCAAAAATCATTATGTTGTTGGAGAGAACCCTCTGAAAGTAGGTACTATGGAAAAGTCAAGCCCCAGCCCATTTTGTTGGGGTAAGCTGTTCAGGGAAATCATACTTGCAATATAGATAGAAAAATCATGAAAAAGGTGTGTGTGTTTCTCTTTGAGGATGGCATTCTTATCAGCAACATGTACGAATATGCCAAGCTACCATAACTATCATGTTTAGTGCTTGGAAGATCATCATCTTTCAAAACTCCACATTCAAAATTCAAACAGACTTGAAACAAATAATTAATTATAAAGATTGCAACACCAGAATTAACCGGAAACAAAAATCCTTTGGTGAAACAGAAATTGTGCACTATCATCATATAGCTGAAAGAAAGGCCTGGAAGTATGATACAAATCCATGCAAACCCATTACAATTTTACTGAAATCAGTTGCCAAAATACATAACAGAAATTGTGTAGACAAAATAGTACTACTGATCTCCCTCTATGTAGTAGATCTATAATAATGCAGATCTATATACGCACCAATTTATATGAAACTATGCTGCAACAAGGCAATTGCAGCAAATTAGTTTTGAGCTGCCACTCTCTTTCCTATAGTATTACTTTTGTCATGGAATTTAAGCCAAGTACTGGCTATGCATCAAATTCCAAACAACTTCAGGCAGAGGAAAGGAGGGTGGGAAAGTTAGAGGAGGAGAGAATGCATACATTGCGGAAATCTTGATTTTCTGCTCCAGGTTTGTAGCCAGCAAAAAACCCACGTCCCAGAGGACTGTAAGGTACTAATGCTATCCCCAGCTCTGTACACACACACATGCACACGTCCTTCAACAAGATCTTGCTCTTTTTCTTTATCTTTCTTGTCTTGAAAGTTGTGAATCTAGTAGTGAATCTAGTAGTGGAATTGTTGCAGATTGAAAAATCTTGCTGTGAATTTAGTTCTGGAGTTGCAGATTGAATAAGTATTTTCAAGATGTTCATTTCCATTATGGCCCATTGAGTTGATTTGCATGGGGAGTCGATTTGCAAGTGTAATTGCAGGTGTAAATTGTTTTATTACCTGCAAGTAGGAACAATGTCCTCCTCCAAATCTTGGGACCAGAGGGACCACTCCATTTGCACAGCAGCGATAGGATGCACTTTGTGCGCACAGCAGATCTCAGATGCTGAAGCTTCAGGCAACCCCAAATGCTTCACCTTGCCCTCTTCCACCATCTTCTTCAGCTCCCCAACCTGTGCAACATAATATTTTCATTCAAATTACCTCCATCAGCCCATGTCTAATCTTCTCCCCACAAAATGGTGCTCAAGGAAGATGTAGCTAGCCTGCTGGTACAAGACTAACATCTCAGCTTGAACTGACCTGGGAGCTGAATCTCTTGGATGGAAAACTGTGCAAGAAATGAGGGATCTGGAGGGACTGAGGGTTGCATATTACGTACAGTGATTTCAATGGGTACTGTGGGATCAAGGCGATGCTGGTAGTAAAGGTCGATGTAATCCACACCTAATCTCTTCAAGCTTCCCTCACAAGATTCTCTCACCCACTCTGGGTCTCCTCGTCTACAAAATTGCCCATCTGCTGAGATCACGGATCCGAATTTGGTGGCCAGTTGGACCTTCTCCCGCGGGATACCTTTGATTGCCTGGACTAGTAATTTTGATGTACAATTCCACACATGATCCCACAACTCTTATCATGATGCTTGCAGCTAATTCAGATTCTGCAGAGTCAGTCTGGAATATTTTCTAGAGTTTTGGGGTGGTCCTCAAGATGATTGCACAGATCTCAGCTTCAAGGTTGAGAGAGAGAGAGAGAGAGCGCGCGCGAGAGAGAAAGAGAGCTGAAGAATTCATCATCACCTTGCCGACGAGAACTTCGTTGGTATGAGGACCATATACATCAGCAGTATCAAGGAATGTAACTCCACAGTGCACAGCATATCTGATGAGCTCAATCATCTCCTTCTCAGGCTTTGGAGCTCCATAGAATGCACTCATTCCCATGCATCCCAAACCCAGTGCTGAGACTTCCAATCCTTCAGCACCCCCGAGCTTCCTCCTTGGAATAAACGGAAGCTGATGATGATGATGCTCATTGTGAGACGCCATAGTAATAATATTACACTCCTGAAAATATTACAGATCTCTCTCTCTCTCTCTCTCTCTCTCTCTCTCTTCCCGAGCTTGGGACAACAATGCCAGTAGCTAGCTGCTCAAGAGTACAGAAATCCGGGCTGTTGAAGGAAAAACTCGAAACAGAAACAGAGGAGATCTTTGCAAACTCTCTGCAAGCAAAGATGAGTATTGAAGAGGCAATTTTGGAAGTTAGAAAAAAAAAAAAAAAGGTTCTGCAATTCTGCGACAATACAGTGAGAAGCAAAGCTTGCTTCCTTCCTTGCTTTCTTGTTGGGGGGGGGGGGGGGAAGGCGAGGCAAGGGGAGCGGGGACTGGCCTTTTTGCTTTTGTTTCTCTTGGTACTGTTTTCTAAAGAGATGATACCCTTATTGGCCGGGTATTTCATTGTTGAAAACCCAAAAACCTTACCTGCTTCTCTCTATATGTTTATTTAAAGGCCTGATGATACCCTTATTGGCCGGGTATTTCCTTGTTGAACCCCCAAAAACCTTACCTGCCTCTCTCTATATGTTCCTTTAAAGGCCTGATGATACCCTTATTGGCCGGGTATTTCCTTGTTGAAAACCCAAAAACCTTACCTGCCTCTCTCTATATGTTTCTTTAAAGGCCTGATGATACCCTTATTGGCCGGGTATTTCCTTGTTGAACCCCCAAAAACCTTACCTGCCTCTCTCTATATGTTCCTTTAAAGGCCTGATGATACCCTTATTGGCCGGGTATTTCCTTGTTGAAAACCCAAAAACCTTACCTGCCTCTCTCTATATGTTCTTTAAAGGCCTGATGATACCCTTATTGACCGGGTATTTCCTTATTGAACCCCCAAAAACCTTACCTGCCTCTCTATATTTTTCTGTAAAGACCTGATGATACCCTTATTGACCGGGTATTTCATTGCTGAAAACCCTAAAACCTTACGTGCCTCTCTACATGTTTTATAAAGGCCTGATGATAGATACCCTTATGGGTTGGGTATATTACACTGTTGAAACCCAAAAAATTGTCCCATACCATTATTCCATGTTTTGTTGCCACAATTTCAACATTAAAAAGCAATTTCAACATTAGAAGCTTGGAACAAAGCCTTTGTATTCAGTTTTCCATTTGGCTCCTTTCTCCAATTATTAGCTCCACTTTCAGCTTCTCCTTTTGATAGGTGTGAAATTGGAGAGTTGTGAGAAGTGCACAAAGTTTTGTTTACTTCATATAATAGACGGTTATCAGGTATTCCAACAATAAAGGGCCTTTCATTAGGCAATGAGCTATTGATTGGATCATGGAAATTTAGAAATCATTTATGTGTGGGCTTAGGTTGTCAAATGTAATGTTAAAATGAACATAAACTTTATTGAAGTACCAACATCTTATAATGAAAACAAAACAAGTAAGCGTTTTATTTTGATTTTTCACTATTTATTCAGGTTTCATCCTTTCTTTTTGTTCCATCACTTTCCTTCCATCTCTTCGTTCTTCACTTTTTTTTTTTTTCATTTCAAAAAGTAAAATCATAGAAGAGAAAAACAAAATGTTAAAAGAACTATATTTTTGGCCCATGGGTTAACAGACTTTAATGTCCACCTTTTAAAATTGAGAAACTTTTATGTAAACAAACTTTGTGCAATCGCAACTTCTTTTGGATCGTGGGCTAACAGATTTTGTGATCATGAACTTTCACTTTTTTCTCCAGTCATATAGATTTTGTGGTCATGAGCTTTCAAGTTCTAGTGTAAAAGGGGTAGGCCTTATACTACTCCCATGGAAATATATAAAGAATTATACACAAGCTTATAAACGTGAAAAAGTTCTGAAGTATGGTGATTTGCATGCTATATACACATGACACAACACTGGTTCAAACAAGCCACTTGTGATAGCTCTACCCAAACAAAAATCACAAGAGTTGATAAATTTGTGTAATGTGGTCAATGAATATATGCAAAATGAACTTATAAAAGATACACCAACAAGTACAGCCTAAGTCTCCAATCATCCATCAATCTACCCAGTTCAATACAAAATTTCAACCCCGATTCTACAAAGAAGCAGAAATTCCTTCTGGACAGTATCCCCAAAGAGAAAAACTCTTCATTTCCCAACTAAGCATTGATTCAATAGGCCAAAAACTCCTTCGCTAAGGTGGCAAATGCAACAAACCAACAGTTTCCCACGGTTTGACAATTATATACCCACATGTCAGTGACAGTGTGACACAACCCATGGACTCCCCTAGAGTTGGGTTGGCAATAGATAGTTGACCTCTTTCATGTACTAGTGATGAATTGGACACCCACTTCCTATTCCGGTAGAAAAAGGCTATACACAATGAGGCACTCACAATTCAAGTTCCTTAAATTGAGCTTTTCCTGAATTTTGCAAATAGCACTTGTGAATTTGCATACAGTCAACTGCAAATTCACCACAAACTATATATGTGTTGATCTCACCACAGAAGCACCTCTGCATGGGACTAATGGCCTCAGATCTCACATTGACTTCAAGTAAGTTACTAAGAAATTTGAATAGATTAGCCCTAACATGTATCCAATGCACTTTGGTGAAAATTAATGACTGCAGTGATCAGAGCATGCGTGCAAACATTTTGGCAGCACTGTAGCAGGGCAAACTGTGCAATTAACAAGCTTTAGATAAGGTGAGAAATGAGAGCTCCTCACAGCAAAGATGGTGCAACCTGTCGATGCAGTACTACAGAAAAATGGATGTAACTTGTTGGAGGGACACTTCAGAACAACATTTCTCATGCATATGGTATAAGCTTTACTTTGTACAGCTTTACATACCAAAGATGACTTTGAGGAGGACCTTCTGTGAGATCATATGTTGTATTCAATGTGAATACCACATTCTGTCTTGTCAGTTCCATCTGCATTCTTCAGACCCTGCACAGTGTTGCCACCTTGCAAGCTTCAAGGCATGCTCCAAAGCATTTCCAAACCATTCAATAGGCATGTACGTTTCTTGCCATGTAGAGCACTCAAGACTCCTCAAATTGAAAATGAGAAAGTACTGGATAAAACAAACCTGAAATCGGCCAGATCTTTCCCCTCCATACTCAAACCATTTATCTTGAGGAACTGGCAGAGTAGTTTGCACATCTCCGATGCTTGGAAAGCCCTGGTCATGGAGTGGATGATATGGAAGCGAATACTTTTGTAGATAGTTCCACACATCTCTGAACCCACCCCAGAAAATCAATGATGTCTCAGCTGAAAACATAGGACATTAAAAGATGAGGCTAGAAGAGCAGGCATTAACTTTAGGTGTATTGAGCAAAGGAACTGAAAACAAATACAACATCGGAAATGGGGATATTTTATCTGCAGACAGAATACGCACTGCACATGAAACAAGGAAAATAAAGCAGAGCCACAACTAAAAGGCCTGAAGTGAAAGTTGTCAGTACAAACCTGAACTCCCAGTAAGCTATAGGCTGGATTTTTGCCATGGCACCTGCTTCCACAACCTGCACACAAATAAAGTGACCTCCTTTCCGATTTTCACATGCAACTGCATGAACTTCTGAGAAACCATTGCATCTCTAAATGTGTATTGGAAGAAACTGCTCTCAGGGTCAATAGCAGGACCCCTGAAAGGCATACAATGAAGAAGGCTCTAACCAGCATACCTCAAGGTGAGCCCTCTCAGCACCATGGTCTCGTCTCCGACCATTAATCATTGCATCCACCTGCATCATTGCAGAAAGGATATCTGGTTCCATGAATATTGGTACATTACACCATATGTATATGTACTAACAAGAAACTAGATAATACTAATCTTGAGCCCAAATGCCAGAGTGAGATCAGAATCATCCACATGTGCTTAGCACCAATAAACAACTGTTGAATTCAACGGAGGTGCAAGTCATTGGTACACATCCATTACATTGAGAGTCTCCAAAGCACGATTGAATGGCTCCACTTTGCAAATACGGTCATACTCATCAATGTCCTGCACCCTCATGCAATGTATTGTGAGACATGATCATGGGCTACACAGCACAGCTTTCTATTAGAACTCGGCTGAGGCACCATACCAGATTATGGGGCAGATCAATCAACTTACTGTGATGAATAGATCTGAACCATGCTTCGCCTCATACTCTTTCTTGTTATTGAAACCATCAGCATGGAAAACATGAGCCTTGAAACCATATCGCTTCTGCAAGTCAACATCCTCATGAGTAAAAGATTCCACAGCACAAACATCCAGGACAGTTACATGCTCACAACAGTGAAATGCCTACCTCCACTTCAGCAAGGAATACATATGTTTCTGGAAAGAGATGAAACGTGTCGACAAACACAATCTTGACTGCTTCATTTTTCAACATGCCTGCTCTGTGAAGCAGATCCAGAATCACCTGTACAGAAGACAAAATGGTGCTAGAATATCAATAGGTGTATACTATGACCTGCACCTCTGCTCACAAGCATGTTCAAAAACAAACATGACTGCACAGAGGGTCATTAGCAACGGCTAAGAAACTCTACTAACTCAACAAAAATATGCAGTATGACTAGTAGTCAAAAGACAGTACTATCTGGTGGCCACCAGATTTGACTTCTCTTGAGGCTTGAACAAAGACTGGACCTTATAACAACAGTTTGTCCAAAGAACAGTTTACAAACATGTTTTGATGCACAATCTTGTGTTCTGGTGAATATTTAACATCTGCAAACATATGCATTTTTCAATGTGTGTGTACATGTTCCTGCAATGAGTGTTTTTTATTTCCACTGTAAAAGACCAAACCTCACGCTGTACAAACCGAAAGACAGAAGCAGAGGAGGGGGTATGAGTGAATGCATACCACATCACCTGCTATCAAGGCACAAGGAAAAGCTGGCCTCTCAAAGCTGTCAACTGTTTTCGCAATAGTCTCCAGAGCCTGTGCCTCAAGATGCTGCAGGCGTGTCTCCCGTGCCTGCTTGTTCCACTCCTCAGTGTCAACAGCTGAGCCCTTGGTGCTAACCTGAACTGCTCTTGCAACACCAATACTACCTCTTCTTTGCATTGAACCTTGCTTGTGTGACAGACATGCTGGCGGGAAATGCCCCCGAAATTCAAAACTTCTGCCATCACAAGTAGCATATCTCTCATTACAATGTGGCACATGGCATAATCCAAAAAAAAAACTGTAAAACTCCCCTCCTCCTCCCAGCTCAGCTTGACCTCTGGTGAACAATTGTGGAAAATACCCCAAACAGACAGAGACTGCATCATCAGGAATAGAATACACCACAAACAAGAAAGAAAGACACAAAATTTTCCTACCCTACAGCACATTAGAAACTACCTACAGCACATCTACAAATAAGATAATTCACAAAGAGACCAAAGCCTCGCCACACTGCAAGCAAGCAGAACACACAGACACCTCGAATTCCGCAACTGTAACAGGTTATATACAAAAAAAAACACTCTCATAGAAGAACAATTTACTTCAGAAAACACGAACCGCGATATGAAAGGCCTACTTCAGCAGAGAAGTGAAACATGTCAAATCATCTCAAGAAAACACGCGGGCATAAAGTCAAACACGACAACAAGCACATCATAAGCGTCGCCCGCCTTCCTTGCTTCCTTCCTTCCTTCCTTCCCGGGCAGAAAATAATAATAGTAACAATTTTTTAAAATAAAAATCAATTAGAATACAGAGAATTCTCTCTTAGCAGTCTTGACAAACTCAAAAAAAAGAAAAAACGTAGTCACAGAAACTAAAGATGAAAGAGGAAGAAAACAAAACAAAAACCCTGAGAAAAATTAACAGAAACAAAGAGAATGAGAGCAACCTGAGTTTGTGCCGAGGCGAAGAAGAAGAAACAATTCTATGACGCGGAGAAGAACTAGAAGTACAAGGCAAGAACGCGCAAAGCTCCGCAGTAGCCATGCCGCCCTTCGTCTTCGTCTCCCTCCTCTCTCTCTCTTCACTCGTCCAAAATCCTCTGTTTCCAACACTGACTGACACAGAGCGCCACAACGGCGACCTAACCCGGCGCCGCAGTCCCCCCCCCCCCGGTCTCTCCACGAGCGGATGACATTCCACACGTCACGACGGCGTTCAGGGTAGGAACATTCCGGCCTGGAATGGCACTCTGTATGGACGACCAAGGCTGGATTCTCGGAATGAATGACCAAGCACGTGCCTATTCCCAGATTCTGCAGTCCTTTCCAAGGCATAATAATCTCCCACCATTTTAACGTAAAAAGAAGCTTGAATTTTTCCTTTGTATTTTCAGGACACATACTCCTCACTGGCCTGAATTTCGCAGTAATTGGAAAAACTGTAGCTTCCGAAGTCAGTACTTCTATCTTTTGCATATTTGCATCGTTTTTCTCATTTTTATCTTTTATTTTAAAAACGAGGTGAAAAGAAAATTTTCACACTGGTCTTCTTTTCTTTATGTACGGGAAGAGTTTGAAACTCGACCCTTTCGAATTTTCGACCAGTTCCCTTGGCCTACTACTTACCGGCATCAAGCCATTTTCGACCCGTTCCCTTGGCCTACTACTTACCGGCATCAAGCCATTTTGGACCAGTTCCCTTGGCCTATTACCTATTTACCGGCCTCAAGCCAGGATCTCAAATCCAAAAAGCTTTATTTTCAAACCCTTCTCCTACACCTAAAGTGCTGCGAGAAAATTTGTAGTATATTGGGAGGGCACCTTATATATTCATCACAACCCAATGATGAAGCTCCATCCTCTTGAAAGAAACTTGGCCTCTTGTATCTCAACCCTCACACTCCTCTAAAAACTCTAATTCTTGAGTGATTTTTGAAAAATATGTCTTTCTTCATGAAGGGATAACAATTTGATCTAGCATCCCAAGGCTAGTTCTTGTAAATCATACTAGGCTATCCAAAATAATTAAGCCAAGCCTCCAACACCCCCAAATCACTCAAAATTTCGCCCAAAATTGAAGATTCTCTCATTTTCAATATGAGAGCCTACGATGGCTAAGAATTGTTTGGCAAGAAATCAATAGTAGCTAATATAGCCTCCTGCTCTTTCCATTATTTCAAAATTAAATTATATAAGTTATGGGTTTTTAACTTGTACAAAGAATTTTTTTTGAGAAAATGGTCCAAAGTCATCATATTTCAAGAGGAAAAATAAATTTAAATTAATATATTCTAGACCATAGGTTCTTGCATATCATTAATCAACACTATGGTTTTTTTTTTTTTTTTTTCAGAAACTACTTTTCTCTTTGTCCTATAGGTAGCCAAATCTGGGGAAATCTAATTTGAAATCCTTGGACATTTTGACACCATCAATGAATTTTTCTTGATTATTTAGTTGATATTTGAAGCATTTCTTTTGTGAATTAGTTGAGTATTTAGCAAGACAAGAAACCATAACATGAATAATCATGAAACATATCAACAATAGGAGAGGAAATTGGGACATACTTACCACCACTAGGACATGGATCATGGTGCATCTAGAGATGAGAAGGAAGGAGTCCAAAAACTAAGAAACCATTTGAATGAAAAGAAATTAGGAGATTAGTCACTTAGTTTTGGAGATTCCTCTATAAATGTTGTTGATTTTGGATGGGAAGAGTTAATAATCTTTCATTGAATGGGTTTTGTAGTTCAAGCATTCCAACGACAATGAGGATAGGTGACCTCCTTAGAAAATTAATGTTATTGAAAAGCTTCACAACTTGTGTCTATATAGTGGTTAAAATTCATTCAAGGGATTGTCAATGCACACTTGGGATCATGGGACATAAAAAGGTGAGCAATTCATCATCCATTGTGAAATATTCAATGTTTAAAGCATCATCATTCACTTGAACCACCTTTCATAACGGTGAAAATTTAGTTACTAGTATCAAACTTGTAGGTTACATTTCCTTTGTGCTAATGAAATCCCACTCCTAAACAAATGCTCTTCAAATTTCACTTCGGACCCTCAAGCATTTTAAACTATGCAAGGATGCCTTCTTTGATGTTTGTCTCATGAAAATAAAAGCTTGAAAAAACATAATGGCCAAGGAAAAGCTTGGCTATCACTTTTGCCATCATTTTCTTCAAGGAAAAATCAATAGGCACTAGTAAGATTAAAAAAATAAAATCATATGAAGTTCAATAGAAAATTATCATTATTCCATACATTATATCAACAAATGCAATCAACATAAGAAATAGGTAACAATAATAGGATTTAGGTTTGTGTGCCATATGAAGAGTTTGATCATTATCATACTACAAATGGTGTTTTCTAGGGGTGATGAACATAAATATGTGATATATTAAAATTTTGATAAACAATCACCTTCAAATCACAACAAAAAATGTGAGAGGACCATTTTTTAATTTTTAACTTTTTTTTGTTGAGTAATTCAAACCAAAATTAAATGCAATTTAAAATAAAAAATCAATTGTATCACACTATATATACCATAAATATAATCATTATTTTTGATTTAAAAAAATCTCAAACAACAATACATAACATTCACTTTGTGAAAATAAAAATATAATACCCAAACACCAAAAGTGAAATCTAAATTAAATTCAATACATTTTGAAGGTGTATATTTTAGGCATATATCATGAAAGTGCCCAAATTTGCCTTCCTATAAATGTGCTTTCACCCAACACACAATATAAAATAAAGTTTACAAAATGCCTTTGTTTCACAACATTCTCCAATGCATGGACACTCTGACTAGCTTTCCATTGTTATTATCATCTTCTTCGTCAAAAAAAAAATTGTTATCACCATTTTTTCCGTTATACAAGATGTGAACAATTTTATATATTTGTTGTAATTTAAATGTTGACAAACTACATTACACTTACAAAATTCTATACCTACAAAACATAAGAGAAAAAACAAGTAGACATCTATTACTAAAAACAACATAGGAAACCAATAATGAAACAAAATATTAAAAAATACATCAAATGCTTGGATACAAAGGGGGCCATAATTTAACCCAACAATTATAAATGAAAAGGCTATTCTTTTCATTACAAGCTAGGTTTTCCAACAAGCACAACAACTTATATTTGTTATCATGTTGGTATCATGTTAGATTTTGGTTAAAGCAAACAAGAGTTTTAACATTGATTAAAGTAAAATGACTTGTAATTTAGTATTTTAGTTATTTGTATCATTTTTTATAAAAGGAAATTTGTAGTAATTAGTGGTACATCTACAAATTACAAGTGACAAAATGCATACAAGACAAATGATTAAACTTAAAAGAAAAATAATAGTGTGGGATTTTAGGGGGAAAAAAACAGACATATTTGATTTTTTTGACCAAAAATTGAAAACAATTGATCGAATCTAAAATTTCATTTTTAATGTATAACCAAGAAGCTAAAACGTGCAACCAAAAGAAAAACTTGGTTTTATTGAAAATATAATGCATATAGGTGATTGTCAAAATAAGCTATTTTTGAATGTGCAAACCAAAAGCTTACACTCGATTGAAAAAGGAAAGGAAGATAAAATGTTGAATTGTGATCACATGATCAAACCTTTACTATATACAAGCATGACTAAAAATTTTTAATTCAAACTTTCTTGATCACCATTTTTGTCCTGGGCTTTCACAAAAGCTTGGGCACTTATCATCATTCATATTTAATTAGTTTAATTGGTTGTGATACATTCCAAAGCACAAGTGATTTAAAGTTTTTTAATTTTTTAAAATCTAAAATAAAAATATATTTGGCAATGGATCACTTTGATCACCAAAAAGATTATGATTTTTTTTTGTTTCATCCCTTCCCCTTGCCCCAAAATTGAAATGACATGTTTTTACATTGTTTTACATGGGCACATCAATGTTGAGTAAGGGGTGAATTAAAACCATTCAAAACCATGACCGGGCTGGTATGTTCAAAAGTCGATATGTATGTTTACCCCCCCCTAGGGCGATTTCTTCATGAAATGAAATCTTTAAAATTAGTGAAATGAAAATTTCATGAAAATATGAAGCAAGAGGTGTTGAATGAAAACCCATCAACAAATGATCCATATTTTATTTACATCATGTGAAGATGTATTAATATTAGATCATGAGAAAATAATAATTTTAAAATTCATAAAAAGAAATAAAATTTGAAAAAAAAATAATAATAATAATTTTTTTTTTGGTCCATGTGGAAACTGACCAAAGGCTATGGTGGGGGAGGAAAAAAAAAGATAAAAAAGGGGGAAAAAATAAAAAGGGAACTAAACCCAACAAAACTTTAGCCCCAACTTATGAACTTCCCAAAACTTGTGTGCATATTCCCCAAGAGCCCCCCCCCGCCCACAGGAAGCTCCAGAGACAGACGGAGTTTCTTTGTTAAAACGGGAAACTGTGAAGAGCAAATTGAACAAGCCACGAGCGAAAGAGCCGCTTACGTTCTTTCTTTCCTTCACGCACAGAGCCAAGGAAAGAGAGAGAGGGAGAGAGATTGAGAGAGAGAGAGAGAGAGAGAGGTTTTGTTTGCGTTTTGTTTGTGTCAGAGAGAAGGGCGAAGGCAGGCGAGAGAGAGGAGAGAGAGGCAAGGGAGAGACAGGAAAGAGGCAGAAATGGTGGGAGCCAATTTGAAGGCGGAGACTATGGCGATGATGGAGAGTAGGACAGTAGTAGAGGCAGAGATGGATGCCATCATCGCTCGTCTCTCAAGACCCGGTGGAGCTGGTCTTCAAGGCAACCTTGTTGACTCTGAGGTTCACTCTTCCCAGCTCTTGTTGTTGTTCTTCTTCTTCTGCTCTTTCACCTCTTCTTCGACTCCTCTTCCGACGCTTCTTTTACTCTTCAGTCTAAGAATTGGGCTGAGAGAGAGAGAGAGAGAGAGAGAGAGGATGTAGAAATGGTTTTTCCCCCCGACGTCGATTTCTTTTAGAGTTGGCCAAAACTCTCGAGGGCTTTCATTGTTAGTTCCTAGTCATGAAGTTCCTTTTCTACAAGCAAGTCGATTTTGTTCTTGTTCACGGAGGAAAATCAAGCAATTGGAACAAGTAAAATTTGTCAGGGTTTTTGCAGACGCAATTTTCAAATAGTGGTTGCTGTGTTCAAAGAGATGTAGATTGGAAGCAGAATGCAACCCTTCTTCATCAACACAGGAAAACCCTAAATACTGCTATTCCTGATTGGAAGATGAAGGGTTGCTGTGTTCAAAGAGATGGTATGTTGGAAGCAGAATGCACACCTTCATTGACACAGAATGAAAACCTAAATATTGCTGTGTGGATATGCACAGGGCTTTCCAAGGGCAGATCTTGACATTGCTGCAGTGCGAGCAGACCGACAGCGTTTATCAGGTACAATTTCAGAGCAAAGGCTTTTTTTAGTGCTCCAGTTCATAGTTGCTTCTTTTCTTTGTGACTGTTTTTTTGTATCTTGTTGATTGGGCTATTCCAGAAACTTTAGGATCAAGAAGTCATGATCAAGTTGAAAAACCAAAGGGCAAGAGCTGACGACTTCAGCAGTCTCATAAACTGTGTATGTATGTATGAATGTATTGGCAGTGCTGCGCAATGACCATAAGGAGCTCACTTCGTCGATTGAGAGAAACATCTACATTCTTCACTCTGGAGGCTTCACTAAAGATTCTACATTACCTCAAAAGCGTACAGGTGTGCATTATCTCATTGTCTAACTTTGTAGTTTGGGAAACACACATGGAAATCTTTTTCTTGCTGAGTATATGAGGCAGCGCTTGTGAAGCAGTGTGATCCACATGTCCTCTTTTCTGCAATTGACATGCTTATTGAGTTGGGGATGTTCTGCCCTGCCCTAGGTTTCTCTTTCTTGAATATTATGAAATCAAGAGTCCTCAGATGTCTGCAAGTGCTCGCAAAATTCAGATGTCAGCCTCTTGTCAGGTGTCAGACATTTTCTTTAAGTCTCAGTCTCTTGTTAAGAACCCAATTAATGTCATTCACTAACAGGGGTGGTGGTTGGTTTAGTCTAGTAAGGCAAAATTTGCAATCATGTGATCATGTCATGAGTTTGCATGTGCAAGTGACTGATTTGGGTTTGCTTCCTTTGATGGGAGTGTCATGTTGGAGATGATTTATTGTTATTTCAAGACATGTAAGTCCTTGTGTTGTTCTGAGCTGAATCTATATTTAACAGACACTGTTCCAGCATTGATTGTGTATGGGTGAATCAATGCGTGGGACTGTTTTTGAAACCATGCACTCAAATCAACTTGAGGGTTCAAGATTTCCAATCTATGTTGCTGTAGTTCATGAGCATGTTTACAAGTTGTGTACATACATTACTGCAACTGTACAACTTAACGGCTTTGCACTCATTGACTAAGAGCTTGGGCATGCTGCACAACATGTGGATTCAGCTGAAGTGGAGGACGTGAGACGATCACAAAGAGTCGGAGCCATAGCCACTCCCTCAGGCACCCATAACAGAGGGTTGGAAGGCCCTAGTCCTATGGATGAGGATGCTGGCCATGCAAGTGTTCCCTTTGCAGTGTTTGATGAAGTTACAGAAGGCTCTCCTGGTGCACTGGATGGTATACTCCTAGGTGACCAGCTTACAAAATTTGGTAGTGTAGAGGGTGGTGAAAATGTCCTCCAACACCTGGCCCAGGAGAGCCAATTGAATGAAGGAAGTGGCTTAAATGTGGTGGTTCTTAGGCGAGGCGAACCCATACATTTAGTGGTAACTCCTCGGCGCTGGGCAGGCCGTGGTCTCCTCGGGTATCTACCTCTCTCCTGAAAAACCTGATGTTCTTATTCCACTTTGTAGGTTGATGTTCAAAGAGAACCTTCTTTGAAATATCCATGAAACAGGAAGATCCCTTGTGCTGGTTGTGAAAGCTATGGTACATGAACTCTGCAATGTGTTTGAAATTTCTCCACAGCTTTGTCTGAAGCAGATGATCAATGTAACATCTAGTTCTACTAATAGGGCTTGAGGTTTTGTTCGAGGTTTATAAACAGAGAGAAACAGAGGAACCAACAGGTTGCAATGTGGAAGCCACTGTTGCAATCAAGGATAGGAAGAGATATAAACCACTTGAGGGTTTAAATCTTCCCTTATCAATGATGCTTCATGTTACTTGTCTAGGGACAAGAGACTAACAGGACCTCAAAAGGTGGGGCTATAGGAAATTGGCTACCTGGAAAGTTTTTTTTCCTATCTCTGTGAAGTTGGTTGACTTCTGGAGAAGGGAATCCAGGAGGAGCCATCAACTGATATTTCATTGCTGCGAATTTCAGTTAGATCAAGGCAAAACCTTGTGACCAAGAATTCTGCCAAGAAAACATCTAACTTTAAGCTTTATTCTCATTTTGCCCTTGTGTGATTGCAGATGTCACATCCAGCCTCTATAAGTGTGCTATTGGTAGTCTCATGACAATGTCTATGAGCTTTAGTGGAGACGAGTCTGGAGGAGTGCATTTCAAGACTTATGGATGGTCATTGTTGTCTGCAGATAGTAGTACATGCCAAGTGCTTTCCACACTAAACTTTCTCTATCTGGCTGTATAGTTATTTGATAAGACAGGATTGCTACAGAACTTAGCCCTCTCTGGGGGAACTTTATGACAGGAGAACTGATGAAAAGAAACTGAAGGCTCCTCAATTCCACTGCTTGACTCTGGACTCTGGATCTTTTAAATGCCTTGGCATGTGGCTGTATTGTCATAGGTAAAATTGCTTGTGTCCTTAGCATAAGAATGTAGAGCAAAGCAAGAGGGGGGGGGGGGGTACAGTAGTGTTAGCAAAGCCTGCACAGTATTGATCCTTACAACAAACATCACATTCACTCAAAAGACTTGCTGATGCACTTGCTTCTATTCTCATATTGCTAGGCTTTGATCCTGTGAGTTGCCTCCTGGATGGCTATTAGGTGCATTTGTCCCATAAGGCCTGGATATATGTTAATGGTTGGAAGAGTATCTGAGGACAACGTTTTCAGAATGCCTGCTCTTGTGGGGGCATTTCATTTATTTGAAACTTGCTATCAGTTTTCCCCATAATAGGTGTCTTCTACCTACCTGGTATTTACTGGGTATCATGGTGAAGATAAACAAAAATCCACCCGGTGCTACACACTCAGTAAAGCCATTAGCGGCAGGCCCTTATTCAAGTTAAGCTAGTGACCTCAGTGCTTCACACTCAGTAAAGCCTTCAGCTGCAGGTCCTTCTTCCAGTAAAGCTCGCCATCTCAGGCTTTACCCCACACATTCGGTGGTTGGTTTAGATCTGGTTCAGTGACAGATGTTCATTGGGTGTGTTGGCCCTTTTTCAGCAACTAGAACTATCTTCTCTGGAATCATGGTGATCATTATCACCTCATGGATTCTTTGTGCATCAGCTACTGTGGGACATGAAGCCCTGTCCAGGTGGTGAGTAGCAAAGAATTCCAGAGAGAAGGGACCTGGCTACTATGGACTTGCTGAAAGGCCTACATCCTTGGAGAGTAGATTAAATGAAAATCAAGTAATTGAAGTCCAAATGAAATGGAACTGGAACCAAAAAGCCATCCACTCTACATATTGATTCCTTTTGACTGTGCAGAAGAATTTTCATTAGTTCATGTTAATTGCATATATGCAAGCCCGTACTTTCAGACTCTGCTCTAGTCACCTTCTTATGGCCACATAGGATGTAAAGAGCAGGCATCTATGAAAGAGTTCACAAGAGTGTTCCTCAGGTGTCACTGATTATTACTTCCTTTCAAGTTCCAAAACCCAACCACAGTGAGATACTGTTGTATGCTCAGAACAAGCCCGCAACCTTCTTCCTTTCCATTCATCACCCTACAGCCCAAGCTTGGTTCTCCGCCAATGCCTACACTTGGCATTGTACCTGCAAGGTAAGAAAGCATTTTGCAATATCATCAGAATCTCCTTCATGTTTTGAATACGGCATGCAAAGCATTGAGTGGACATGTCCATCCACTCACAGCAGCAGCACTCTAACAAGTTCACCCATAGGTGCTACAGGTGTCTGGCAGATGTTGAAGGTTGTTGTCATGAATGTTGGAATGTTTGGGCTGAATGCACGAGGCAAAACCATAACTGCAGATATGGATGTGATGATCACCTGATGGTGTTATCACTTCACATGCGAATCCAATATGGTACTGGATGATTTTGTTTTGTCTTTTTTGCCAACTTGATCTTGATCCTGAAAGTCCTTTGAGACGGCTGCAGGATCACAAATTTGCACAGACGACACTCATCATCTGAAAACAGAAAGGAAGGAAAACTTGGACAGAATTGTTGTGACTGTTGGCACTACACAATTTGCAAGAGATCCATATACAGAACAACTTGGAACTGGATATGTGTACAATACTACATGCATATCATACTTCAAATAGGTCAGAAAACAGTCAAAATCAAAGATCTTTTCCCATTATGTATGAGAACCCACCAATCAGTTATAACTCTTGCATAAAACACAGAAAATTTTCAATCTGCACAATTCAAGGAGAAACTGGCAATTGTAACTGCAAAAGAGATTCAGAGCTGATATTCTCAAAAAGCTTCACCTAAGCACGAAGGATGGAAGACAATTAAATAGCTACAGACCCCTCTCTCACATTCTTGAGCTCTTAAACCAAAGACAATCCCTCAGGCCCCCGACAAACTAAATTTAAAAAAGGGCTCATCTATCAAGCTCAGAAACCTATAGGTTTTTATAGGTTTCTGAGCTTGATAGACAAAACAAGAAGCTCCTGATTTTCCTCCATATCCCATAGTGGCTCAAAAGAAAAAAAATAAAACAAAATAACTATAGTTATGACAGAAAAGAAAATTCCCAAGATTGAAAAGCAAAATGAAACAGAACAGGTTGCAGGGAAGGAAGATAGGAGAGGAGATTACCATAGTTGCAGAGGCGTGATTCTCGCAAAACAGCAAGATAAAAAGGGTTGTCCTCCGGAGAAAAAGAAAAACCCTTCAGCTTTGAAAACCAGAGTCCATATCCTAAAACCCAAATCACCATCGCTCCCGAAACTGACAATAGGAAGCCAGGCTCACAGAGGTAATTGCCTCTGCTGCTACTCCCTTATGGCAAGTTCAAACCAGTATAACAACAGTTAAAATAGGAAAATGTTGTTGCACACAAGTTCATAGAAAAGGAAACTCATTGTTTGCAGTTATACCTCAAAATGTGAGACAAAATGAAATCAAATTTTGTAAAGGAAAATAGAGAATCATTTTGAAATATTCAAAAACTTTTTATATTATTCACAACATGGAATCTTCAAAATCAAATTAATTATTTGACACAGACATTCGTTGAAGCATGTATTTGAAATTATGATCTAGCCTACAAGTGTACATCCTGTTGGATATCAACTTCCTATCAACTTACTTTAGTTACTTCTATCAAAAGAAATATTTATCTCATATGCACATACTATTGGGACTACTGATATGTTAAGTAAATTTACTTAAATATCTCTACTTCAGTTTAGTGTGACATATCTCAAATGCATGAGATGATGGCCTTGTCCATGTGCCTTGTAAGATAGGTAACATTTGCATGAAGTATTCACCTCCTTCTTAGATTAGACAAAGACTCAAGGTGGATTGCAGGTTTGTAACATCATTTGTATGATCCTGAGGTTGGGTGCAGAGCTTGCAATAAAATCAGTGTTTTTATCATCATCTCTATTCTCTCATCGTTGTCAACTTTCAACACTTCCACCCCTTGCCAACTCTCACTTCTCAAAATGATACTATTCACCTCTCATAATTTCCCATCCTTTTCATTAGATGAGCTGCCTCCCAATTTCTGTTCCTTCTTTCTTGGCTGATCACCTAAAACTCTGAATCATGGCAGGTTCCCAAAATAGCAGTTTGTATGTGAGAAAAGAGGGCCTCTCCTTTAGTTCACATATACAAGTAGAGGACTTTAGGCAAAGGATATGGGATAAAGTGAGGTGCTACAAGGAACACCCCGAAGGAGCACATTGAGAACTTGAGGAACAACATGAGGGGATCTCTCTATGTTCAGTGGTCTCATGGCTGCATGCATATTCTATTTCTAGACATGGTTGCCACCATTTTCTGCCTCAGCTAATACCCCTTTCTACAAAGCACACCACATGTATCTGGTCTTGGAAAATGTAGTGGGATAACAATTGTTGCCAATTGAACAATGATCTTTATTTTGTTGTTACATAGCTAGGATTTATAATGTAACAATCAAACTAAGACTCAGATCTGTCCTTCCTCCATATCAGCGTTAAGTTTTTTTTTTTTTTTTATTTCAATTTTTGATGCAGTGAGAGTGGGGATCATGCGTAAGATTCTTTAGCCAATTTTAGCTAGAAACCAATATAAGCTGGAACTTGATGTAGAATCTGTTGATTTTTTTGTTTTTCCTTCCAGTTTTTTAATATCAAAGAGCCAAATATACACTCACTTTTCACATCTTCCAAAAACAAATTGCCACCAAAAAAAACAAAATCCTTCTTTGTTGTTTCCATGTAATGTCATTTGCATCAATCCGGATTTGGATTTATGGAATGCCCAAAGATGCACATGTCGACCAAATCTAGACAACAGACTTATTCAATCTACACCAAATAACTAAATTGCATTATTTGGTGTAGTTTTCTTGCACTGGTTTGTGGAGGCATCAAATTGCATTCAAGAGAAATGGAAATTACAGGGTTTGTTAAAGTTTGCAAAAGAGCAAGTTTGGGACATGTTCAAAAGCAAGAAAGATAGCACCAAGTCAGCTGACAGCCAAAAGACATATTCTATCTCTTGTGTCCTTAAGAGATCAAACCTCTTTTTCACAGCATGTACACTTTACATTTTGATACACTGGAAAGGGGGCACAACCCTTTTGTTGTGTCACAAGTCTCTTTCCCTTACGATAGGTCAACTTGTCTACTATGACTCATCTGTTTTCTCCCTCAACATCTGAGCAGCAATGTGAAGACTCTCATGTTCAAAGAGAATCACCATGCTGGCTTTGATAGATAGACTACATTAATCAAAATTAAGCATCTGATTGACCAAGTCCTTGTAACTCACTTTCTGCTTCTTTTCACTGGGATCATTCAGCCTTGGCAGAATTGTTGGCACTACCGCACTCTCCATTGTTGAGTTCTCCAGTGATGCTGCATCATTTGGAACAGGTCCATCTCTGTCTGCTGAAGGTGCACTTGGTTTAGTCTCAAAGGAACAGTTGGCATCCTCCCTTTGCGGGGATTGCAGAGCATCTCTAGTGAAATTTTGGAAGGGTATTGTTGATAAGGATGCTCCTTCCAAAAGCCTGTCCTTTTCTTGGATTGGATCAAGGGTAGGTCTTTGTGATGGTACATAGGAAGGGAATAAGTCACTGAGCATCACATCTACAGAACTTTGAGCAACATCAATCCCTTGTGTTTTTCTGTCTCCACCACTTTCTGCACTTTGCTTGGCATGGTCTCCTTCAGCATTACCACTTTCCACATTTTGCCTTACATCTTTTCCATCAGCTATACCACTTTCAGAACTTAGCCTTGTGGCCTCTCCCTCATCATTATTGCCCTGTTGCTCTTGATACCCCTCTGCAGCAGCAATAGGATTCTTCTTCCTAATATCATTGCAAGATAACCCCCTCCCAATCAGCAAGGTTTATGTTCATGTAATGTTTTTGCTATGGGTGTAATTGTGCTCACCATCATAGAGTCCAACCTTTAAATGCCAAAATTCATAGAGATGAGACAATGCAATGTCAACTGTGGTTAAAGTGCAAATTCTTTGGATCTCCCTCTACATGTCAAGAAAGAGACATACTCTGGCCCATGACACAGAGAAAACAGTCCAAGGTGCTTGGCTGGAGACATTGAACCAAAGCATATCTAGGATGATCATACCTTTCCAAAAGCCTCTTCTGAGCTACCCTGATTGAACTTGGCCTTGGAGCAAGCTTTGGTGCCAGTCGGGCTTTGCCTGACTGCTTTGAGGCTGCATCTAGTTTGAGACGGCGTCTGGGTACTATCTCCCCACTCTCAGATGATGAGCCACCCTCACCCTTGACCTCATGTTCTCCTCTCCTCAATCCTCTTTTCTTCACAGTATTGTTACTTTCCTTCATCTTTGTTGGTGTTGGTGTTGATTTTATAACTGTCCGCTCCCCCTGTGCTTTTTTAGCACGACCCCTCCTCAAAAACCCTTTCTTCAGACCTTCAGGCCTGACTGCTGCAGAGTCCATGTCCTGATCAAGCACTTGCATGGAAGTGGTTCCTAGAAGCTCTTCTTCCTCCTCTGCTTCCTCGAGGACTGATCCATCCCTGTGATAATTTTAGAAGATTAAACACCAACTTCTCCAATAACCATGTGCTTGTTTGTTAACTCCAGGAACTCCATGCAACAGGTGGCAATTGAGGAGACTGGTTTGCAGGTTATATCAATGTTTGAATATGAATTGGTTCACTGTCAGCTGTTCCTGCTGGAGAAAGTGCAAGTACCACAAACCTGAGGTTATAATCTGATTCTGGATGGTAAGGATGGCTGTTGCAGCTCAGAGAATCTTCTATCCACCGCTGGTTAACAATCTTGATAGAGGTTGACTTCAATAGCTTCCTTTCACTAGCAGAAAAACTGCACCCAAACCTTCTATCAGTACCACATACCCTCAGCAGTCTAAAGGTAGTCTAAAGGTAGTAAACTGAGCTGCTTTTACTTATAATGAAACTTCTTAGGACCAGTAAAATGAGCAGTGATAGTTGGATTCTAGCCTTTGCAGGATTGTTTTGTATTGCACAGGAGATTCTGGATCAGTGTAGACCACCACATGTGTTACATGTTGATTTATTGTCTCAGAAACTGAGCCTTCGTGCATCAACACCTCCAATGCTAGTCTTCTCAATGTGATTGCAGCTACCTCTTGCATGTCTGGATTGCTACATACAAACCAGCCAGTATGCAAATTATGGCCATGTGACAAATATCCAAAGCGGCCTAAGAAAATGAAAAAACTACACAGTTCTGATGAACTTTGCAGATCAGTTGTGGTTTAGGAAACCTACTTGGAGTGAAGTGGATGGTGAAAGTATAAATTGCAACTACAGAAGTGGCACCAGGTGGGTGTGGGGAAATACTTCTCCCTATAGTGCTTCACCTCTTCCATATCTTGTGCCTGTTTGTTAACATCCATGCTCTCAAATAGCTGCCAAAAACAAGGCTCCCCCATTATTAGTTTCAGGATTTGCAATTGTCCCGTATCTATCAATCCCTGCCAGTTTTGGTGTGGTATCTTGACAGTGATTACAAACTGGATACAAACATAATCTCCTTCAAGTCAAGGAAATCTGGAGCAATTTGTTTATTGGACCTGTATTTACACATGTTTTCAATCATGTTCCGATCTTATGTACTATCTCTGATGCTCTTCTCAGCCTGCCTACATTTCTGTCAATGAATAGTGAGATATTCTCCACTAGACATGCACTGAGGAAATACCTGTCTGACATCTGAGACATCAACGTCAACAAAGTAGAAATCTCCAAACTCATCAATGTCATCCTTCATCTTCTCCTTTGACACCTTTGACATTTGTAGGTAGTACCTAGTCAAACACAGAAATATCATTAACTCCAATGTATGCCCAAACAGTACACACACATTGCAACCAGAAAGATGTGACTTCAAACCAATGAAGAGTAATTTATATCATTGCCTACCCCTATTGGCACTGAGACATACAGAGAACAATTACATACTTTGGTGCCACAGGAATAAGGGCCTTCTTGGCAATGCACTCCAAAAACCATGAATAGTGAATGACATCACCAGTGCTAGCTGCTGCTTGGTATTTGATACCTGCATTGTGGCAACCCAGAGCAGCCCTCAGTCAAATGAGTTAGGAAGTCAACTTAAACACACCTTTGACTGGTAAACACACTCACATCAAAAAGACCCACCTCAACAAGGCATGAGGGAGCACCAACACAAAAGCACTCGTTCCTACCCTTCTTTTCAGAAGCAATGGAGTGTGTCACAGCCTTGCTTAAGTTCATAGAGAATGTGCCTCCATTTTCCACCACCAATTTGTGCAGCTTCTCAGTTGAATATTCTGGTGACGTATTTATAAAATCTAGCCAACCATAGTCAAGAGATCAACTGGTTTTCCACTGTGATCTAGGACAAGCATTTAATCATAGTAAAGTCTAAATAACTGGCAAAGCAGTTAGATAGTAGCTCAAACAAGGAGATTCATGTTAGACAAAAGAAGTCACAGGTGTAAAGATGGATACAGAAAATGAGGCCTTTGAAAATGAGAGTGGTCTGCTCGACATGTGACACATCTGTCACTATCATGTGCAAGGGAACTAGTGACCGCAAGGCTTCAGGCTTCGGTTGCCTTGCCTTTTTAACCCTGCCCTTGGTTAGGGTACCACCTTCATGATCCCCAAGATTCAGATCTCTAGAATGTACTGTCTCTATCAAAGCTGCAATACCCAGGGAGTTGATGTCAGAATAAATTATAAAAACTTATACCCTAGGCAGATCCAATGTTTTGGCACAGAAAATCAATAGTTGCTTTAACATTTTGTTCAATTTATTGTTCAAAGATCCCCTGAACTGCTGGAAAAAATATCTATACTGGAATTCAGATTAACAGGTATTCAAAATGCTACTTTAGTTTCCATGTCCAAATTCATTGAGTATGACAGACATTCCAAATTAATCTTACCAAACTTCTGAAGCAAAATTACTAATTAATCAGTCAAAGGTGCCTAGACTATGCAGTAGACAGATGCTCAAAGCATTCTATTGCAGTCAGCTACAAGCCCAATGGATGGACCTTGGAATTTCCTTGACATATGGTTGCCATAGAGGGGTCTTACTTTGAACATCAAGACAATCATACCAAGGCTTGTCATACCGCACTCTTTGAACCCGTGGAAAACGCAGATTATATGGTGCTGCAAACACCTGCAATCCAACCTCATGGCCAGCAACTCAACAATTTTTCCATGCCCATACTGGTGATGTCCTAAATATTGTAAGGAGATTGAAAGATCATCAAAAGAATGCACGAACCTCTGACCGTATTGTGCGTATGTCGCTTGTAATTTGCAGGATGACAGACCTGTGAAAAGATAACAGGGACAAACAACCAACATGTGCATGGGAAATTTCTCAGAATACAAGTATATTAAATTGGTGGTGCTGTTCAGCCAATTTTCCCTTTTCCTCCTTTATCACTTAGTGACCATGATGTATGTTCTTAGGGGAGGGGGAGGGGTGGGAAACTGGCAATGATTATGTCAAGTCTTACAGAGTGATATTGCCCCAGTTCCAAAACCCATTTTCACTCACTATTGTGGGTTTGGAAGGAGTCAAGCAACAGGTTGAAAGATCCATCTCTCTTGCTTGTTTATTCACTTTTGGATGGTAAGGGGCTGAGCACCAGGTGGCAAGGGTGCCTCTGGCAGAGTTTCATATTGCTGCAACCCAGTTTATACTTAGACTGACAAGCAAACTCCAGGAATTTACAAAAACAATGATGAGAAAGGTGAAGAATGTAACCCACTTCTCAGGTTGTTCAATCCATACGTCTGGACGCTCCTTAGCAGCATTTGTCACCACATAGAAACTAGGTGGCTTATCATTCTTCTTATTCTGTCTACACTCCAGCAACACAATTATATAATCAGGAAAGGTTGTGAGTGCCAAATTTAGCAAGTTCAATGGATCAAGGTTGAAGTATGGAGATTAGAGTTCATATTCAGGCAACCTGAAATAAGGTTTTAGCTTGTTCACTAAATGCTCAGACTCATTGCCAGTGAGGCCTGTTCCCACTCTGCAGAAGGAGTAGAATCTGCATCGAAAACCCATTATCATCAATGCCCAGTTTAAAAGTGTTCAGGTGCATGACAACCACAATGGCAAAAGTTTTACATGTACTAGTGGAAACCAAGCAAGGAAATTTTCACCAACTTTGTAGGGTAGCCCCCAGGTTTAGGCCGTTCAGCTACTCCAAGAAGAAATTGTGCAACCTGCCAAGATAGAGAGTCAAGATTATTGACAAGTCAATAGATCCCACTTGACCTACATGATCAAAGTTGTGTATAAGTCTTTTAAATTGTACTATGAACTGACCTCACCACCCCGGCTCCCTGATCCATAATAACCACCTGCACAACACAGGTGTCACAACCCAAGTGAGTGCTCACAACCACATTGATGCATGCTAGACAAGTTTCCTCGAAATCGTGTGATTGGTCTGGCCTACAAAGATGAACCCTGCTAGAATAATCTTCAGATTTTGTTTTGAAGAATAATTTCTCATCAAAGAAAGGAAGTGAAACTAACTGTATAGACAAGCTCAGAATGCAGCCAGTGGATATCAACCTATGATGAGGACATCAAGGTCAGATTCACTATGAATGTAGTCCGGCTTCAGCTTCAGCCATTTTGTGCTGCGGTCACTTGGCTCCCATTTGGAATCCAAGTCCTTCAGAATTACTCCTTCATCTCTGCACATGAGACATGCAATGAATAGACCACCAAGGGAGGATCAGAACAGTTCTTGGTGCTCACAGCAATGTATGAATGCTGCTGCCAAGAGCATAGCCAAAGGTCATGATCCTCTATTGCAGAGATCTGAGATACCACAGTTTCAATCTTCAAGTGATTAAGAGCCTAAGTGCTTATGAATTAGCCATAAAATATTCAAAATGAGCTCTCAATCATGAAGCACTTAGAGAAATATAGAGAACTCCTGGGAGACATAAAATTGACCTGTTGTCAACAGTCTCTTGGAAAAACTTTTGCACTTCTTCAGCACTGGAGGCTAAGATTGACCACTGTGGCTCCCCTGCAGAAAAGGTCAGAATATGGATCAAGGGATCTCTATGTATAAACAAGGAACAGCCATGTTTACTAGGCTTCATAGGGTCATGTAATAGTTGTTCCAAAAATCAAAAGTCACAGTCATGAGTTGAGTGCCAAGATTATGAAATAGTGTATCACAGCTACAGTGGAAGACAAACGAAGTTCACCCAAGAGAAAATACCAACTGCTGAACTATTTGACATGCCACAAGAAGTTATAAAATAGAAGATTCACTCTACCAGGAGGTCGATTTTCATTGAGGCCCCCTGACTCTGGAAGGAGCAGCTCAAGACGACCTTTTATAGGGTGAACTGACTTCTGAAGTAATTGCTGCCGCTCACGCAATGGCTGGTGAATGACACTACTGTCACCACTGTACAGTATATCAAATACCACATCTGTGCTCTCTCATTAAAGACCAACTTCATGTTCTCATAAGCAAGATAAACAGTAGCAGACTTTCCTTTCATACATCCACAATCCTATTGCAAAACAATGGGAAGCTCTGAGAAGCTCATGTGAGGATACAACAAAGCTGCAGAAACCAACCCCAAGCCAAAATAGGTCACAAATCAGTAACATTATCATGATGTGTTCAAGAAGGAAACAGTAATATGTGGCGTCCAAATAAGTCATATCAGGAGAAAGTTGTGTGGTGATGGCATTACCTGCTGGCCAGTGTCCAAGCCATCTTTTGCTGCCTTTGCTGCACAGCAGGTTCAAAAGGGAAATCAGGAAAAATAGAGGTATTTCTTGTGCAACTCCAAAAATAAACTATGAATTTGTAGAGAAAACTCTCCAAACAACAAGCACTTCATCTGATCTGAAGAAAAAAAAATTTCAACAAGATATACACTCTGATGTCTTTTGCAGAAAAAGTGCTACTTCTCTGGATGTAACAAAATGTGACAACACAACAGGTCACAATGAAGTCTCACCAATCTCCTGATTTGAGCCAAACTCTGCAAAGCGATTGTTCAGATGGTCCCAGACCAACATTTCCCCATCTAGGATGCATCTGCAGCTCCCAACAAACCATAAAAGTTACTGACTTTGGCCAACTTTATCGCATGTTCCATGGTGGCCTTCACAATTGCAGAACACTAATTCCACGTCTGCACATGCAATTGCCACTTTTCTGATGCAAAAGAATGTCTATATATGTCACTGCACTTTGCTCAAACCTTCTAGAGATGTGTCTGTTCTCATGAAGAATGTTTCTGTTCTCTTGGTGCTTTATTGTGCCTGAAGAATTTCATCCTGCAACCGTAGTTTGACTCAGCTGTGGCATTCACTAGTACTCCAAATACAAGCTACTGCTCTTATCACAACTATAATTCCTCACAGTGATCAGACATATTCAATGAGGACCAGGTGAAATCCAGCAGGGATTGATGGGTGGTGACGAAGATCATGGTGGGTAATTTGCCATTAGCATCTGCATGATAAGAGCACGTACTTCTCTAGCAGAATATTTTGACATAATGTATCTGCTATTGCCTCTTTGTACTCTGAATGATCAATAAAAGTCCTGACAGCACATCCAACATGTAAATTTATATTAGCATGACCTAGTTTCAGTCCAAATAAAAAAAAGGACAGTGTAATTCAGTGCAACTGACTGTTGACAAATTGTTGCAAAAGAAAATGGACTGGAAGAAACACCTACAGAGCACATCTACAAAGTATGGAATACCACAAAATTGTGCAAAACCAACCTAACCAGATAAGGCCAACAGCAAATGCAATACATGAGACTAAACAAAGTCCACAGCACACTTGGAAGGTAGAAACCTGGAGAAAAAGTGGATGTCATTCCCATTCTTGTGCACTTGGATGCGATCACCATCAAACTTGCACTCCACCACAACTTCCTTGCCCCTCAACTGTGAAAACAATGTCATGCCAAAAGGTAATGAACAACAGTCACTTATCATGCACACCACTTTTAATTCTTCTGCTCAAATTCTTTTCATTCAGATGAAAAGAGAGACAGATCAATTAGACCTCAGAACAGGGGGAGCACTACAAAGCTTGGTGCCAAACCACCTTCTTCCAAGCTTCCTCCACACTTCCAACCCTTGATGCCAGTTGTGGTCGGACTGCCTTCCCAACTTCTATGTCCTGCCACCATAGAGAATCCCAGTAAATTCAGCTTTTGAGAATGATTCCAGACAACTGCTAAGTCAGTGGCAAATATGATGCATAAATCTTACCTGTCGCTTGTACCGCTGAGTGCGGTCACAAAGTCTCTCACACACCAGCTTCAAGTCACATGTTACATTGAAAAGATCCTCCGCATCAGGGTGGAATACACTGAAAACTGTCTTCTCACTGATTCCCAGCTTCAATTCTGGAGGGATCCTCCCCAAGCATTTCAGTTGTGGCAGCCAGTTGACACATCAAGAGCACAGACAATAAAACTAAAACCACTGTGTTTGGGATTCTGCCAAATTGATTTCGATGAATGGAACTCCAGTAGCTTGGTCATTGCAGGCTCACCTTTCAGAATAATCATGATGATCCATCTCATTTCCTGCACATTTGTCTTGTTGATGAGCTCTGCCAGTTTTGCAATCTTCTCCTTACTACAACAGACCAGGGGCAAAAACCCAGAGCACAAAGATGAGTGGATGGATTCACCAAGAATTAGCCAAGGTACCTTAAACCCCAAACCCTAGAACGTCCCTGCTGCTGAAAACCTCCATGCATTGATGATCCCCATGTTTAAGAGGAGTCCAACCTGTCCTCAGCTGCAGCCAAACGGTCAAGATAGCTGTTAACATCCTTGATCTTGAGCCCTCCAGATGTTGTCTTCTGCCTGCGGTAGAGCACCTGCATTTTGCCCCCTCGACGAGAAAGAGCACAAATTTCAGGCATCGCACTTCTCTAGTAAGAAGAAGAAATATTTCTGTAAAACGCATAAGGCGAATTCTTTAGGAATGACATAGATCTGTGATGATCTCTAGCTAGAATCAGTGGCAGACTTACGAGAGAGCAGCAACACACGCAGAAGAAGCACATACATTAATTCATACCTCGGCGGCGACGAGGGGGAAATTGCCGGCATTGCTACCGGCGCCGCGCTTGCCACCCCGGCGCCAGTCCTGAAGCTTTTTGGCGTCCTCCGCATCTTTAGACAACCCTAGCGCCTCAGCCAGGAGCTTGGCGAGCACAGCCTCTTTAAGACCGTAATGGGCGCGCTCCTTATCGAGTTGAGGAAGAATCAAGCGCATAGCACTGAAGTAATTATGCGAGGTGTACACATGCTCCAGGAATGTGTTCAAGTGCTTACGCTTCAATCCGGGTTTGCTCCGCGCCACCGCTTCAAACATCCGGCACAACACCGAAAACTCCACGCTCTCATCGCTCATTTTTCACCCCTCCAAAACGTTTTCGCGAGAATACCCTCTCTACTCTTCCTTTACACACACAATTCACAATTGCTCGATGAACTATAGCACAAAAAAGCGATCTGCCAGTCACAAATTTCAGAGGAAATTTGTTTTCAAAATCAACGCGCGTCTGCTCTCTGCGCGTGCGCAATTCGCAGCAGAATCTCGCGTTGTCGTGCGGGGTGCTCGACGCTTGTCGCGGGCGAGGAGGGGCTTTTGGGGGGGCGGGGGGGGGCTTTGGTCCGCTGGGTGGTACCTTCGTCCAACAGTCGTGGATATTCTGCACAACCTCGGCAGCGTCGGGGACCGACAGTTGGGGAGGGGGGGGGGTGGGGGTATGGGGGCTTTGGAGGGGAATTTTGATGGCTCTAATTAGAACATCTCCACTGGTGCTCAGTATGTGACCCTGCAAATTAAAATTGGATCACGAAGAATCAAAATATGCTTTTGGCTCAGCAAAATTTTGTTTTGGACTAGCATTTTTGCATAGTTTCTTGAGGCTGGTGAAAGGCACAGCAAAGGCTAGCATATGCGGTTGATTGGCTGGCTAGAGAGCTTAATTGGTCCAGGTAAGGTTGCTATCAGTAATCTCCCACCTATTTGTAATCCCAATTTTAGTTTTACGGGTGAGTTTGAAAAAAAATTAAATAACTAAAACTTGGATGTGAGAAATATTATTGGAGGCTTTGACTGTATTTTTTTTTTTTAAGTCTCTTCTATGGCTCTGTGAGTGTCCAACATTTTCAAGGTCATATGGTGGATTCACTGGAAATGATTTACTATATAGCCCATGTCATAGAAGTGACATGTTGGGCACCATAGGAGATGCTTTAAGAGTGCGGGACTACTAATAGCAAACCACCTGAACCAATCATCATGATGGGCTAATCAAAAACACTGACCAGCAGTCAAATCATATTTATTACACTCTTTTCTCCAAGTGCATGGCGTTGCTGTCGTGTTCACAAGCCAGCACAACCCGTGCAATTATGTTAAGCCAAAATCATTTTCCTCAGCCACAACTGCATATTTTTGGATTTTCTTCATCCAATTTTAGTTTGCAAAGATCACATACTCAGCATTGGTGGAGATGATCTAAGAGGTTATATATAAACTCAAAAATGTCACATTTGAACTTAGAGACTGTAATTTACTCTATAGATGGTATATTTATATTGTTTAGAACTAATTCAATTTATTTTTAGGTTTTCAGTTTTTACCATCATACAACTAGTGTAGTAGCTTGAACACCCAAGGCCTACTAGTGTATTATTCACTATATAGTTGAAACCATAGTCATAATATGATGAAAAGGAGAGGTGGATGAAACCCTAGATAGATGGAATAGCATTGTCAACCACTGAAAATTGAATAGGACAAAACTTTTGGCAATTGATTGTGATGTGAAGCAAAAATTTGTCTTTCTATGGCATTTGGGTTTTGTGGCATTTGTGTTCATGGTCTTTGTTTCTTGCTTGTTACAAGAAAGGTGGAGGTTTCATTCTTGATGGCGCTTACTGAATTGTGGGATGTTTTTTTTGGGTGCATCTTTTGTGGTGTTGTTGCTTTCCCATTGAAGCTTTGATGGTTATTTGTCGAATTATGAAGCTCATGCTAGAAATAAAGAAGCATGATTATTTCAAGGACAACATGCAAAGCTAAGTTGAACTATGTTGAATTAGGATTGAAGAGGTTTTTATTTTGGATTTGGTTTTGTTCATAGGTTGCATCCTTGTGAAGAAATAGTATTCAACTATGTTATGTATCTTTGTAGGAAGGATGCATTGTTGTAGAAATGGGTTGACGACAAGAAGGTGATGAAAGTTTTTGGGATCTCATGAGTGGTCATGAAATGTATCATCAATATGTGAGTCTAGTTTGTTAGTTCTTCAATCACCAAGAAAGAAAGAGCACCTAATTTTCTAGGAATTTCGAAAGAACCATGGACCTTTACAGTAAGTTATGCTTTGATGGGATTATTGAAAGGTGTTAAATATTCCTTGTCCAACTTTATAAATAGATTATGGGGTTTAAATATTTCCTTGTTGTGCAATGTGTTTATTTTGAATTAATCAAGTTGTTGAACTATTCAAAGAAGGACCCGTCTGAGTTATGTCAAATTGTGCATTATGTGTTGTGTGTGATTGTTTTCTATGTGATAGTCGATGTTTTTATGACCAAGAGATGCATTGTCATGATTTGTTGATGCTCAAGAAAGTGAAGTCAAAAGGTTTTGATTCCTGAAAACCCACAAAATTAAGGTTAGTAGGGACACAATTGTTTTTGGAATCAAAATATTGATTATCATATGATACCATTCATATGTTTTGTAACAAGAACTTTTATGTTGCAGAATTCATCTCTATTTTGTTGAGTTATGTGTTACAATAATATAATCTACCTTTTTTGTTACAATATTACATTTGGCATCATTCATGCATTGAAGAATTAGGCAATGCTTATTTGTGGTTGGATTTGTGTTATTTTGGTTTTTCACTACCTCTAGGATTTGATATATTATAAACAAATATTTTTAATTAGACCAAAAAGAACACCTGAAAATCAAACCAAAATGTTTGTTAAAATATTTTCCCAACATATCAAAATTAGAGACTTAATGCAAATATTAATGCACCATGTCCTTACTCCTAGTAGTAATAATGATAGTTTTTTAATTTTTTTGATCTTGCTTCCCAAGAAAGAATTAACACTAAATAGTGGCAAGTTTCCATAACCAATCTAAATAGTATATTAACTAGTTAAAAGAGTTACCAAACTAATATTAGAATCCAAATGTGGTGATTTAGTTTTTTTATTATTTTAAACTTTGGTATTCTTTTTTAAAACAAGAATATTGTGACTGAATATTTTATGTTATTTTATTTTTCACATTTTGGTGAAATTTGACATCTAAAAAAACATTGATTAGTAGTGATTCAAACCAATGAATCCCATGGTTAGATATCAAAGTGAACCAATAACCACTATCATACCATCCATACTCATTGTGGATGAACATTAACTAATTCAATGTCAAGTTTCATTTTTCTAACCTATCTTTCAAGTTAGGAGGTAAATAGAATATTAAGTGGTTGATAGGTAAGTGGATGTTTGTAGATGGTTGTTACATAGGTAATGACTTGGTGGATTATTAAAGAAGTTAGGTAGGAAGAATATAAATTGAATTAATCATCATGGTAAACTAGGGAATGGGAATTGAATGAATATGTTTCTTGTCCACCCACCGTCCATCTGACATGGTGCATTCATGGATATTAGTTCATTCTTGCCCATATACAATATTATTGAAAAAGAGTAATGAGGAAAAAAACTTAATCTTTAGGGTCTAAACAAGTTTATTATTGAACATAAGTCAATATTCTAATATTTATCCATATATTTCACTTTTTTTTAAACAATGTTCATGGCCATGGGTGCATCAAATATAAGTTTTAAATACATTTATGAAATTTGGAAAAAAATTGAATAATGAAGAAGTAAGAAGAGATCAAGCATGTCCAAGAAAGAAAATGTTTGGAAAAATGCATTAAACCTCTCCCCTAATTTTTAAACCCCATGATTTTTCATTTTTTGACCATTTTGAATTTTTTTATAAATATGGGTGCATCAACTTGAACTTTACAGTCTCCCTTTGAACACAATATGCAACTAAACTATGTCCAAAGATTTTTAATTCCAAATGTTTACACCAAACCAAACATTTATCACATTCTAAACATTATTTCCAACCTCCATATCTTCCTCATTTTCGGTCCATTTTCAACCATTGTTAAGGGTGGAAAATCTTCTTAGGCTAGCTAACACATTGAGCATCCTAGTAATTAATTAGTTACTAATGGGAGATTTATGTACCATCTTTTATTTATTTAGGGGATGAACTAATGGGCGATTAGTCCTTAAATATAAGGATGGGTATTTGTTAAATGATCAATTAATGGAATATGTGGAAGAAATTAGGATAACGAGGAAAAAAAAAAAAAAACCCCCCACATGTGTGGTGGGCAACCTTTTTTAGTTCCTTATTAATTTCATGAGGAAGATAAAAGGGGGAATGTGAATCATTTTATTGTATTCAATTTTGCATTGTTTAAATCTATTTTTTCATTTCAAGAGTAGAATGTGCCATTAAAGAAAAGAGAGTATTGGAATGTAATGTATGTATTTCTTATAATGGAATATGGTTGAAGAGAATAAATTTCTTGTAGTTGGA
Source organism: Sphagnum tenellum (assembly GCA_963921925.1). Taxonomy (NCBI): domain Eukaryota; kingdom Viridiplantae; phylum Streptophyta; class Sphagnopsida; order Sphagnales; family Sphagnaceae; genus Sphagnum; species Sphagnum tenellum. The sequence goes on along the minus strand of OY998142.1, from coordinate 19,357,936 downwards.
ATACTAGTGGAAAGGGGGAGAGTAACTCCATTAGATATTATAGAGTTTAAAACTCTTGGTACTTGTTTATTTTTTTAAAATAAAAAAAATGGATCCACTTTATGTTATGTGTACTACATTTTAAAGTAGTATATGTATTTTGTGGTAGGGAGGTAGCGGCCATTGGAGGGCAAATAATCTCCCAGTTTTGGGTTTTGTAGGAAGTAAGATGTTGCAAATGGTAGGTAACACAACTAAAAGGTTTAAAAGGGGTTATAGATGGTAGACAACGCCACTAAAAGGTTTGCAAGGGGCTAGAGATGATAGACTTCATTACAAGAGGTTTGTGGGTGTTACAAATGGTAGCCAACAACTACAACATACCTACATGTGAGTATGGTTTTTTTTGAACTCCATAGATAATGGTAATTGATGTAGGACCTTAGTTACAAGATGATGGTAAAAAGATAAAACGTGATTTCTAAATTCAAGTCATTCCATTTTTTTTCTGATCAACAACCCTTACCTTGATGGTAATTAGGTTGTTAAATCCAACTAATGGGTGAATTTTTCATTTTTTCCCTTTTTCATCATTGAGGCATTTTTCCAAGTTAGCTACCCTTTCCAAATGTAGATGGGCAACTTTCTCAACCTATTATTGCATTTTCCTTGTATAACATTTCCATTTGTTCCACTACCACCTCTAACCTTACTACCTTTTGTTTTACTACTAGGTCATTGAATTTTTGAGGTTAGAAATGGCTTCTCCTACTGCCAAGGACCTTTTTCTGCTATCACCTAATATGGAATGGAACATTAGTTGTTTGTTGACAATAAAAGGTTCTTCCATACCCACTAGTTCATTACGAACATATTATTAGGAAGAGGTAGGTGAACATTTTATGTGTACCTTTTACATTTCCTAGGCTTGATCTTCCATGTAATTGTGGACCCTCCATGTACCTTCATTCTTTGTCAGCTTTGTGTAGGCTTAAAAAAAGTTTATTTTTGTTAATTAACTACCTTTTCTCCAAGAAATGGCTTTAATCCACTTCTCATGGAATGGGCAAGGGCAACAACAAGTTGTTTTTTTGAAATTGCCTCTTCCATTTGCTCCTCAGGTGTTACAAAAAGGGTAGTACCTTCAACCTATTGTGCTACAATCCCTTCCTTTTCTTCCATAACATATTGAACCATAACATGTTTTACTTCTTCCATTCCCATTTGCTTAACCATAGTAACCTTTTCTTTTTAAATCTCAACTTGTTGGACCACAAGCGTAGGTCCCTCCCAAATTGATTATAATTCCAACTATGCCTCCTCTAAAAAATCATCCAACTGAATTTCATTGCATCAGTTTCGGTAGATCTTACCCATTGTTATGACTACCCAATGGAGCAAACATGTGAATCTATCACAAGGACACATTTTGGGTTTTGTAACTTGCCTTTCTAACTATGTATTAGTTGGAAAGGACATTTGTGACTAGTGACTACTGAGTTGTTAAACACACGTCATCTCACTCATTTAGTCGCAAAAGACATACAATTGCAAAATTTAATCATTTTATCAACTAGGATTTTCTTATTTTCTTATAATATTGCAATTCCATGTCATCATTGACCTTGGTTTGACATGTAAAATGCATGCCATGTCAACCTAGATCATTTTCTTCAACTAATAATTACAAATTATGCCTTTATAAATGGATGACATGGGTCAAAATTTAATAAACACATGTTCAATTGTGATTCATCACACATGAACAAAAATCAACCTACCTAAGTAGCTAACCTAGCTAAAAATTAACCTAGTCTAACTTAACTAGCCTAGGCTATTAAACACAAGTAAAAAAAACCTCAACCTCTTAACCTAAATAGCTTAAACTAAGCTACCTAACTTAGGTTGAGAGGTATAGGTATATATAATAAGTTACAAGAATAAGGACTTAAACTCCTCACCTCCATTTTGGGGTTCAAGTCCTTATCCATTGCATTTCATAGCTTTTTATACTAAATCTATTAAGCACAAAATTATAAAAATAAATTTTTTTTAGCTTCAAATTAAATTAAACCACCTTAAGTTGACAGAGGTCAACCTACCTACTACCTATCAACCTAACTTAAGTTAACCTAAGCTTCCATAGGTTGGTTTAAGATGAGTTAAGTCAACTTAGACTACCTACAAGCCTAACATACAGGTTAACCTAGGCCTCCTTATGCTGAAAGTAAATTAACCTAGTCTAATTTAGCTAAGACTATTTAGGCTCTAGACTAAACTTACATTAAGTAGCTAAGGTGGACCAAATTAGATTATATCTAAACTAAATTGGGCTAAACCTAGGCTAATTTAAGGTAAACATAAATTAAACTAAACTAATCCATGTTAAACATAGATTAAACTAGTTTAAATGTGGCTAAACATATATATTTTGGTTAAACATGGCTAAACTAACATAAATAAACTAAACATAAGTTGTTTGTTAAACAAGTTCAAACAATGATAAATTAAGTTAAATTTGAATATTTAGGTTAAATGTGAAAAAATAAAAATAAAGTTCACTATTCAAACAATACATGACTAAATTTAATTAAATTGGGATAAAATTATAAATAAACTAAGTTATTTAAACTAAACTTGACTAATGAAATGATTGGTCTTACAAAATTGTAGTTATTTTTTTAGTCATTTTAGTTAGTTGCACGAGTCAAAAGATTGACTATTAGTTGTTTTTAAGACATTCTTAATAGTTTTCTTAATTATGTTGGACATTGTAGTTACATAAGACAAGTCATAAAAAAATGTTTTGGCATTATGAATCGTTTTGATCAATCAATAAATGTAATTTTATTGAAATTAATGTCATGTGTCATGAGGTTGATTATTAGTTGTAACACCTTTTTGACACATGTCATGCCACATCAGCATGATTAGAAATTGAATTGTTATTAATTACTATTGGTTTCAAAAACATATTACATATTTGAATTCCTAATTTTAAATCATTCAAATATACTAATATAAATTTAATAATAATAATATATTTACCTAAAAATTGAACAAATTTATATTGAATATAATCACAAAACTATGATGCCACGTGGCATTTTGATGTCCTTTGTAATTACATAATAAACATTTAAGGAAGAAAAAAATAATAGTCAATTTTAAACCGGTCACAAAACCCAAGATGTGTTGTTGTGTATGGTGGATGAAGGGGATGGTAACCATGAGGCCATCTTGCTTCCCCACCAACCCTCAATGGGATTATAAAGAGGTGAAATTTTGGCCCTTGATCATTATTGTCCTCTAGGAAATAAGGTCGAAAAAACAAGGTCAACACCTTAATAATAAAAAAAGAAATTATTTTCATTTGCTTACTTTATTACAACTATTCAAGTAATAGGTAAGAAATCATGACAAAAGAAGAAGGTAGGGTCCATTATTTAATAATAGACTTACTATCATGTCTATAAGGTATTATAGTGGTGCTAAAGGAAAAAAATGGAGAAAGAAAGCATGGGAAATGAAAATAACTAATGAATAATTATTCTCTAGGGCTTTACAATATTTTCAAGACCTTTAAATGTTACCTAATGGGTCTTTGGGGCCTTCACAATTATTGTCCCACCTTAATAGTGCTTATAAACCCTTTGGTGACACTACCTACCATTTGCAACAACATTCAAATGCCTTTTCGATGCTACTGAATTCACTCATTGATTAAACCCTATCATCTATAATAGTCCCACCTAGTTTGCAAACTTCAACCTTCAAGTATTCCCCCTTCTTTGTACTACCATATATTGGTTGTTACCTTCCTGTGGCAATTAGTAGTTTCCTACTCCAAAGGCTACCATGATTGGGTGAATTACACCCAACCATTCACTAACATGAACTATTTAATCCCATTTATTTCACCCCTTTGGTAAGTGATGATAAATCTACCACTACTAATTATTAGTTATTAGGAGGCCTATGATATTAACTAGTTTAGATATTTCTACCCTTTAATAATGATGTTTGTCATTTAAGTCATTATTCACATTGAAGATTTTCGTTGTAGGGGAATTGGATCCCTTATGCGTGGAGTTCATGCCTACCTACCTTCAAGTGCGTGAAATTATTCCTCCTATTGTTGGTTTGAAAGGGGAATGCACATGTTTGTATGCTTGCACCCTCTTGTCTATTGTTGTTATATTGAAAGGTAATGGTCCCCCAATTACTTGTTGGTTGATAGTAGCAAAAGGTATTACCCTAGAACTAGTTTGAGTTGCTTGGTCCATTTTTGCCTTTTTCTTTACTTCCCCTTTTGTAGCAGGTCTTCATGTTACAACAAACATAGTAGGTGTCCTTTGGAAACTAGTTACCTTCATGTCAACTCCTTTTAGGGTAAGTATGGGTCTATATGAGGACTTAAAATTCTCATCTACATAGATAATGGTCTCATTGGGGAGAACAACTGCAATGGGGATAAGGTTGTTTACAACAATTAATATGATTCCATCCTCATCTTTGGCTAAATAAACATATCATTTAATTATGTATATATAAATAAACAATCTTTTTTACATGGTATAGTTGAAGAATCAATAGACCTATGACAATAAGATAATAATTATGTTCATCATGGAGGTAAAAAAAGGGAAAATGATAAATTGGGCATGAGTGGTATTTAATGTTTCAAGCCTAACATGGTGAAGTGGTTATTAGGAGGTAACGTACCCACTACCCTCCACATTGCCCAAGTTTTAAACATGTTGTAGAAGTGGTTCCCACTATAAAGTAATATGTCAATTGGCTGGGATGTGGAAGTAGGGTTAAAAGAAGATGAAGATGGAGACACATTAATTGTTGTAGGTAACCTTATACCCATCATAGTTCTTTCTCCCATGGAGACCATTGTTTATGTAAATGAAAGCCTTAATCCCTATATAAATCCATGCTTACCCCAAAGGGAGTTGACATGAAGGTAACTAATTTCCAAAGTACACCTACCATGTCTCTTGCTATGTGAAGACTTGTTATAGAAGGGGAAGTAAATAAATAGGCAAAAAAGGACCAAATAGTTTTCAAACTAGTTCTAGGGCAATACCTTTTGGTATTGTCAACCAAGGGTATTGTCACCAATATAATGATAATAGACAAAAAGGTGGAACCAAACAAACATGTGCATTCCCCTTTTAAATCAACAACATGAAAAAATTTCTCCCCACTTTAGGGTAGGCAAACATGAACTCCACATGTAAAGGATCCAATTTCCCCTTGAACAAAAGTCTTCAAGGTGGATAATGATTCAAATGACAATTGTCCCATTTAGGGTTGGCGGTAGGGCAGTAAGGTTTCGTGGCTACCATCCCCTTCACCCACCATAGAGACACATGTTTACTCCATTAGGCACTCACAACAAAGGGTAAAATATACCCAAACTACCATAATGCAATTCAATTGGATGAGTTTTTAGAAGAGGTAGGGTTGGAATTACAATGAGCTTGGGAAGGACCTACACCTATGGCCCAACAAATTGAGATAAACTTGGGTTATTGTGGCCAAACAAATGGGAATGGAAGAAGTAAAACATGTTGTGGCTCAATAGGCTATGGATTATAAAGATTGAAATGTTGTTCCATACCACCCAACATTATTATTGTTATGCTTTATGTATAACATATTTATATTAATCATTTTACCTTTTCAATATGCCATAAAATGTGAACCACATGAGTTGTGAAATGTAAACAATTTTTTTTTTAAATGACTAGGTTTACAAAATGCATCATGATTATAATTTGACATATTTTCTAGCTGAATCATAACATAAATTTTAGGATTTAGTTTAATTTAAAAAATTAAATTTAAACCAAAAAAAGTTTAATTAAAAATTACAAAATATGTGTCCTTTGGTTATAACTATATCTTGGGTTTGCAATATTCACCAAGTTAAAAAAAGATAAACTCAGTAACCTTTCAAATCCCTTTCACTTGGAAAACACCTTACAATTTTTCAAAAATTATGTATTTCAATACAAATATTAATGCAAAAATGAATTCTTGATCAGATTTACATTATCATTAACCTTTTTACAGAATGGCTCCATTTTCATAATTCCAAAATTGTAGTTTGATCAACACCTTACATATTTGTTAAAAAACATAATTGTAAAGACATTGCACACCATGCCCATAAAGTGTTAGAATAACTCCCAAATGTATTTCATGTTTTATGAAAGCTATTAAATTATATTTTTAAAATGTAAGAAAAAAAAACCACACATAGTCCACCCGAGCCTACCATGACCCATATTCTGCATTGCTTAATTATCCATGTAGGGAAAATATATATATTACCTAGAAAAAATTAGTGCAAAACTTGATTATAACAATAGCACCAGATTTAAATGTCCACATGAAAAGCTTGAAAAAGAAAAATTACTCATTTTGGTTCAAATCAAATTTTTTTTTTTGAAACTTGATATTTTTGTTATAATTTTTTGTTGTTGTTGATGTTATTGTGTGATCATAACATCTTATAATTTTTTTAAAAAATTACCAATAGATGAGTCCTTCCATAGAATCAATTAAATATGTCACAATTATCACATTGCACACATTACATTCATTCCATTACTCGCACACACATTACACTCGACCCATCATTCATTTTGTAAACGGCCAGCCTAGGTTTTTCCCCCCCACTTGTTATTTGACCACCATTGTCAAGTAGAATATCATAAGGGGATATCTTCCAAGTTGGAAGCTTTCTTTCACTATGTGGACCATCTTATGCACCTTTTTTTTTTTATAACATATATTTATATTTGAAAGATTTCTTTATTTTATAATAATATGTCTATAAAAATGTAATGCAACCTAGTAGAAAATTTTGAATGTAGAATTTTAAACTAATAAATAACTAAAATGGGAAAGGATTCAAATTGGCTAAAAGGGATTACATATAGATTATAATAGATTAAAATTACATTGAAAAGAAAAAGAAAAAACCCAAAAACCCAAATTTTTGTCTTGCCATGTTTTTGTTAGATGTTTTTGGCACCTCAAACATAAAAACAATATGATCTAGTTTGTTGGTTACTAATTTGGAATTGATGCGAAAGATTAAATAATAAAAGATCTTTTTAACTTTGGAAAAAATAAATAATAAAAGAATAACACGCCATCAAAGTGATTTGTTTATTACAAAAGGATTATCAAATTGACAAATAATTACAAAAGAGAATTGGCATCAATTGTGAATGAGGAAAACAATGTTGACAAAATTTCAAAACCTTTGTTATATCATGGAAAATGACAATTTTCTTTATTATGATTTAATTTAGGGTGAACATTTTAGATGAATTTAGAGATTTTAGACATACATTCTCATACTTTTAGATAAAATTTATAAAAAGAATTCTTCTTGGTTTTTTCCTTCACATTTTTACTTTTTTGCAAATCATGTCAAAAACAAAATTTCAAATAATAATACATTTTGGAAGCATTGAACATGGCCCCAACCAACGCCATCAACTATGTAGCCATGTTTTTTTTTTCTAAAAATGACCTCATCAACTCCACCCCACCATTAATGGAGAAAAAATTCACAAAAGTACAAAGTCATTAATATTTTGATAATGAAATTCCTTGAAGACTAGGACAAAATGCCAATCCTTGGCACTAGTCATTCTCACCTTTCCAAATTAATACGTCTCCATTCCACTAAATTAAAAACAAACACAAGTGGACTAAAAGCAACAAATCCCCTTTGAATGTCCATTTCTTTGTTTTGAAATTTTTTTAGTGTATTTAAACCTAGTGAATTGGTTCAATTTTCAAATTGGTTCAAATGATGTTCAAGTTAATATATTTCTCCATATCCAAGTTTGAACCACCATTTTAAACTCCTTATGAAAAGAGTAATTAAAGATTGGTTTTGAAATTTTATATTAATCTTAAGATTAAAAAAACTTTGGCATTTAAAAATTTGTCCAATGCTACAAGATTGGATATTTTTACAAATATGATAGTTCTTTACTTAAACTTCTAACCATAAATGTTATCAAATTTCAAAGTGTTATGTCTCAAAGTTTTAAAAACATTGTACAAAAAATGTATTTAATGTTTTGTAATCTTGAATAATATATTTTAATATACTCCTTTTAGAATCGACTATGATTGTTTTGTTATGAATGTTCTTTTATGAAATACGATAATTTTAATTTTACGAAAATGAAACCCATTTTGTGATGTCCAACACAAGTATTTTGTCGTACATGGGCAACTTTGACATAGATTAAATTAGTTTTGATTGTGCCAAAGTTTTTGAAAATCTTTAGCTCTGTGGTAAAAAAATTCCAAATATTTAGTTTGTGAGATTTTGGAATTGAACTTTTGCCTAGTAAAAATAAGCACATTAATTGTGAACACACTAACCACAAGGATAATAAGAGAATTATGAAGTTGAGTTAGAATTTAATATCTGAATTTTTTACATGCCCATAAATCAAAAACTCACATGCCAAATCCTAAATTGTAAAATAATTTAATTATTGGACCATTTTGTGCCAAACTTGCCTACCTATTATGGTATAGGAATAGTTTCAATATTTTCAAGGCTAACATTGGGCAATTCATTTTGTTCATTATAATACATGTAAATTGCCCATCAATTTCATTGTAGGATCTGAAAAGTTGTTCATGGACATCTTAACGTACCCTATGTGAAAATTGAAAACAAATTGATGATGTACATGGCCATAAACTTGGTTTGCAAAATCATGGCCAACACATGTGCACTACATTAGATTTAAATGTCCTAATTTTTTGTCAATTTCAAAATCATTGATCTTGGCATATGGTTCAAATTGTGATTCAACCAAACCAAACGACTATTAAAAACCTACAAAGCATTCATGGACTACATTTTACGCACATGACCAAAACTCAAGTTTTAAAGGACCAACATCAATGAACCCCACCCAAATGCATTAACTTTAACATTACAATCAATATATACAAAGGGAAACAACGTGTCCCACTAATGAAGTAATACTACATCATGTGTACATAATCATGTGCATACCCATAAGCCAAATCTACATTAGATAGAATATCAACTTATTATGGACATGATATTATCAAATGAAGTTGTCATTTCAAATGTGATTCAATGTAAAATTATTTCAACTTTTTGAAAATCATTTTAGATTTTATATGGTTTTCAACAACTTGCACAAATACCCAAAAAATAGACAAATATAAAAACATTGTTGCTGGACAATATGTCATAATGACTCCATTGACAAAACATTTTGTGACAAGTTTTGAACAATAAATATGTGTTGTAAATCTCTTTGTACATAAAACAAATGAAATATGTGTATCAATTACCATGCTGAAAAAAAACCACACACCACCATTGATTACCATGTGGGAAAATTTATAATAACATGCAATTGAAGGTTACAAAAATTCTAACATTCCAACTTAAAGCCTTCCTCGTGATTCAAAAACTTGGTTCACATATTCATATTATCCAAACTCCTTCCAAATACATTTTCATATTTTTTCCATAATGCATTCGCACCATAAATTTTACACAATCTATTAATAAATCTTAATTAGTCCACCCACACCCTATCTTTAAACCTTGAGTTTTTAAAAAAAATTCCCTTATCCAACAAGAAGTGTTAATTTATTCTTTAAGCCTAAACCATAATCATAAAAAAATGAACAAATCTAAGATTGGAGACTATTCAAATGCCGCCATATTTTTAAGCTAATAAAAACTAGTCATCTTTTGTTATTTGCCCAATCAAAACCACTACATATGTACAAATTTACAAGTCTAAAACCATTTTCATATTATGAGTGTTCAGCCCTAATTCAAAGGTTGTTTCCACCCACCAAATGGGTCCCCATAGGCTCATGTGGTTATTGTTTGTGAAAATTTGTTTCATTTTATTTTGTCTTTGGAGTTCCTTTTTGTAAATCCATTTCCAACATTTTTTTTTTCACCTCATTTTTTCATGAATGCAAATATATAATCATAAATATGCTTTTTAAAGAAAATCCATCAATATTTATATAACAAACCAAGGATAGTAAGATCAAAATTCACTTGCAATGGCAAATTGTATACACCTAATGGATTCTTTATAATAACCTCTTTAATCCATGGTTGTTGAGCAGAGGAAGGAAGATTTAATCATATTCAATCAATTGTAGATTTACAACCATAATGGCATAAGTAAAGAAAAACTTCAATTAATGTTTGTTAGATAATAAAGGAAGATAGGTTCAAATTCATTTAATTACAATTACAAATTTAAAATCCTTAATAGTTGTTTTAAGAGATCCACAATCAAAGATTTATCCAAAGGTGTGATTTTTAAAAAAAAAATCCCATCGAAGTGTTGAAACATTGATTGAAAAACTTTTATTCACTATTGTGGATTTTTTTGAATATTTTAAACTTTCCAATCAACCCCTTAATCATTTGTAATGATAATTTTGCATTTAAGCCTCAATGCATTTTTATATTGTTTTGGTGTGAAAATGCAAGAAATTTTTATCATTCACAAAGGTGATGTTGGTAATAGTTCATTATTCACCAAGGTTGTTTTTACCTTATCATGAAAAATTTGAAATTCTCAATGTTTTTGAATTCTTGTATTCTTTAATTCTCAAAAGGCATTCCACAAATATTTTCAAAAGTAAGTTTAAGGCATTGAGGACAAGCTTGCAATTTTTAATTTTTTTTTGTCCTAAAATGATTTTCAAAGAAAAAATGAAAAATATCATTCTTTTAAAATCATGATGAAGATTTGAATTTTTGAATTTTTTTGTTGAAAATCCCTTAACCTTATAATATTAAAAATCTGAATTGCAAAAGTTTCTTAGGAACCTAATTCTAAATTAATTTTACACTAAGTCGAACTAATCATTGACCAATTTTTGACAACAATAAAAAACATTACAAGAATATCAATTCATTTGTATGGCAAAAAATAGAACAATAGAATTTAACTAATCAAACTAGAGTTTGGTTCTAAAATATCATCATATTCCAAAAAATTAATCATGCAAAAACCATTATATACAAATTGAATGTGACATTATTGAATGGGGTTTACAAAACTATGTAAAAAAGATGCAAACAAATGCAATGTCACTCCATTTAATGTGGTTTGTAAAAACTTGTCATGCAACAAGACCTCAACAAAATGGATGTGATTTTTTAATAGGGTTTTGAAAACTCATCATGAGATATAAAAAATTTGACAAAATGCATGATGTGGTTTTTTAGAACAATATTTTGGTTGATTTAATATTCTTGTTCAGTGAACATCACCTTTCTCATTTCTGTTCTAATTAACTTTTTTCTTTAGGGGGCAATTTTCACATATTGGAGACCAAAAAAAAGTGAAAAGAAATGTTTTGTCATACTTTCCCTTTTCAATCTAAAAAGGAATTTAGAAAAAAAATTATCAAAAAATTGAAAAGAAAAACATTGATGTTGATATCTTGTGAAGTATTCAAGGTTTCCAAACAATTTCCGAAGGAGATTTAGGATTTGAACATTTGAGAGTCAGAAATTTATCAACATTTTTGAACATTTTCTGAAGGATTTAGTATTGAAAGAGAGAGTTTTCAATTTATGAGCAATATGAAAGCTTGTTAATAGGATACTTTTTTTAGAAATTTATCAGCATTTAATCCCAAATCTTTTTGGAGATACTCCCCAATGATGTCACACCAAGCAATTGAAATTTATATATATATATTTTTGATGTACTAGTTGAGGTTTGCAAACAACTCCTAGAGAAGATTTAGCATTTGAAAGAAAGAGAAAGGTTCATCACCATTTTTGAAGAGTTTGCAAAGGATTCAACATTTTGGGGAGAGAGATTACCAACATTTATGAAAAAGATTTCAATTCATTAGCATTTATGAAAGTTCTCTAATTGAATATTTTTTCTAGGAACAAGTCACCAGTAAATGCTAGATCTTTCATGGGATACTCCCTGATGATGCTATATTAGAAAATTGAAAAGAAAAATCAAAGTTATTTTTCTTGTTTTAGAACAGTTGCCGATGGATTCAACATTCAGAAAAGAGAGATTCATCAGCGTTTATATGAGAGATTTCAATTCTTTAATATTTAAAAAAGGTTTGCTAATTGGACAATCTTCTAGGAATCTGTTGCCATTTAATGCTAAATCTTCTTGGGATGCTCACTAACGACTCTACACAAGAAAATTGAAAAGAAAAAAGCTTGGTCCTATTACCTTGAAGTAGTTGAGGTTTTCAAACAAATTGTGAAAAATTCAACATTTTCAAGAGAGAAATAAACTCATGAGCATTTTTGAGAGAGATTTGAACTTACCTCCTCTCAATTAAGGCTAAATCTATCTTAGGATGTTCACTAATGATGCAAGACCAGAAAATAGAAAAAGGAAAGAAACTAAAATAGAAAACCCTAGTCCTAGTCTCTTGATGAAGTAGTCGAGGATATCAAACAATTTGCCGAGGAGATTCAGCATTTTCAAGAGAGAGATTCATCAGCATTTGAGAGAGAGAGAGAGAGAGAGATATTCATCAGCATTTCAGAACAATTTGTAGAGGATTCATCATTTGAGAGAGAGACAGATCCATGAGCATGTATGAGAGAGATTTGATCTTCTTACCTCCTCTCAAACGCAGCACCAAATGTAGCGTGGACTCCTTTTGAATATTGTAATCTGCCAACGTTCGGCCATCCTCCAACTGCTTGCCTGCAAAGATGAGACGCTGTTGATCGGGAGGGATGCCAAGGGTCTTGGATTTTTGTCTTCACATTATCGATCGTATCAGAGCTTTCCACCTCTAGTGTTATGGTTTTGCCAGTCAAAGTCTTCACAAAGATCTGCATGCCGCCGCGCAATCGCAAGACCAAATGTAAGGTGGATTCCTTTTGAATGTTGTAGTCTGCTAAAGTGCGGCCGTCTTCCAGTTGCTTTCCCGCAAAGATTAGACGTTGCTGGTCCGGCGGAATCCCTTCCTTGTCCTGGATCTTGGTTTTCACGTTATCAATTGTGTCGGAACTCTCCACCTCTAGCGTGATAGTCTTGCCAGTTAACGTTTTCACAAAGATCTGCATCCCTCCACGTAATCGAAGCACCAAATGTAGCGTGGATTCTTTCTGGATGTTGTAGTCCGCCAATGTCCGCCCATCCTCGAGTTGTTTCCCTGCAAAAATCAGCCGTTGCTGATCAGGGGGAATGCCCTCTTTGTCCTGTATTTTAGTCTTAACGTTGTCAATCGTATCAGAACTTTCAACTTCCAATGTGATGGTCTTGCCGGTCAAGGTCTTCACAAAGATTTGCATCTTGTCCGAGCTTCACGTTCCAAACGAACTAATTTTATAAGAATTCCAGGAAAATCAGACCAAATCCCTACAAACGCTACCAAACAATTGCAATAATAATCCAAAATAAAAATTGCGAAAGAAAGAAGAACCCGCCAAACAGTATATTCTACACAGGAAAAAAAAAGGAGACAAAATCGGAAGCAAAAAAACAACAACGCAATCGGAGAGAAAATCAGAGTTTCCGGAAACTATCTGCCGTAGAGGTGAGAAAGTACAATACAAAGCGGCTCAAACAAAAGGAAAAAAAACCATGAATCCTGTAAGAGCAGGAAGCAGCATATTGCAAGGATGAGAGAGGGAGGGGGATGGAATGCGGCTGCCCTTGAAGCTCCCGAATTCTGCAGCAAGCAGACGGAGACTTGCGCGTAGTTCCCGCAACACTCACGCGCTGCAACAGAACGCTACTGTGCGGCTTTGCGACGCTTCGCCCAGACGGCCTGTCGATTGACATCTCGCTACATGGACTCAGGAACAGGTTGGCCTGTTGATTGACATCTGTAATTTGGCCTATGGGACCATCTGGACATTACAATAGCTGTGTTCACATGAGATTTGGAAGGGTGACTGTGCTTCGGATTCCTCAGGCAGAGGCCGAATCATCCCCCGTTTTCCCACGTGTACCATTCGATGTCTCAAATGGGAGACAGTTTGTAGTTTTGTCCCACTGTTCGGCGGTTCTTAGAATCAGGGGATGATACCCTACGGTTATCACCCTGGGTGTATACTCACTCACCCACCTGTTCTTGAAATTTTCAAAGAGCCAATTGCTTTATCAAAGGCTTTTTTTCTTTTCTTTTCATGATACCAAAATTGCAGCAAGGGGCCTTGTGGTTTGGGAGGGTTAAGGTGTGATCACAAAAGGAAACTTCACCTCTACTACAAGTGGGGAAGAGAAGCTAGTTACTCCAAGCTCATAAAAGTGGGTATGAAGTTTGTTGTGCCACATGATCATAGGCCAACATATGGCACATCATGGATGGATAGATGTGACCTTAAACCCTAAACTTATTGGGCGAGTTTCAAAGTGTGATTTGGAAGCCAATTCAAACCACATTTAACTAATGTACGAGAACATGCAAAATCATTTTCTAATGAAAGAATTTTGTTTGCGCTAAAAGTGAGTTGTCATTCAATTCCTTGAAATACTTGAAAGTTCTTGTCTCCAAGTTCTAGATTACTATGCAACTACATGTTATAAACAATTAGCATGAAAATCCATTGCATAAATGATTGATTATTCGATATGTATTGTCACATTACATTTTTTGTAGTTGTTAAGCAATTATTTGAAGTGTTTAGGGTTTAGGGTAAATTTGACACATTACGTATTTGATGAAGGTTTTTGGTCAACATTCTTTTAAATTGTACTAGTTCTAATGAAGTTCTACACATACAATGGACCTGTACGATTGGTTGTGGGGGGCATGTCATGTTTGTCATTTACTAATGTGACACATGCAAATTGGTAACCGTGTTGTTGGTTCAGAATCATCAAAATGTTTATTATTCACCTGAATTATTATGATGCTAATTTGATACAACATGATTACATTTCACTTGCATTGCAAATTTTTTTTAAATGAAAGGATATGGGTGATGTATTCACATCTTGATTTACAATACATGTGATACATTCATATTTTACTTCATTCTATTATATTTTTCACCCGATTGATATCATATTTGTCACTCAAATTGATTGATGTTGTTGTCATTTTCACCAATGCATCATGCATGATGAAAATAACAAGAGTTGAAATAAGGTTAATTGTCCATGCACATTATATCTTTCACAGACAAGCAAATAGGAAAAACAATAGAATAGAAGATCAATGGTTGGAACCATCACAAAGGAAACAAAAAGGGAAGGCCAAAGAAAGGTCAAAAAATGACCAACCCACAATAACAAAAGAAAAGGGAAAAAACTAGTCCTTCTCATGGTAGGAAGTTATTTCACCCACGACCCTTCTAATGTCACTTGTATGCAAATTATGAGATTTAATAATAATGGGAGGTCTAGAACACGATCATTTGCCAATGCAATCTCATTCTCTATAGTAGAAGTTACAACACATTGAAAATCAATATTAACATGTTGTTCAAAAAATAAATGCAAAAAGACAAAGATAAATGACCTCCTGATCTTTTATCATGGAAAAGATGGGCACATTCCCTAATGAAATGATCCATATCATACTTGGGAGCATCGTGCACTTCCATGGTCATCAAAATAAAATTGTACCCTTTATACTTGCGGATCTCAATAATGGTGTTTAGTTCTACAACTACACTTGCTAGTTGACTAATGACATTCGAAGCCATTGTCTCCCACATCAAATCAGTAACCACCACATTGGTAACAAAGACCTAGTCCTCTCGAGTCATGTCAAAATTAGTTCATAATGAAAATCTTAATGTCAGGGCATACCATTGCTCTTTCCATACAATATGCCCATTTTTTCAAACAAAGGCATACATGACATCTCGAATGGCGTCATGTGTGGCTATCCACTAACCTCCAAATGGGCAACAAATTAAATGCGTTGTAAATGCGTCCAACCCTTGTCCACATTCACATGTGAAAAGATTAAATGTCAAAAGTTGAATCAAACCAAGACAAATACACAATGCTGAAGTGAAAGTAGAATGTACAATGCAAAACAAATTAATAGATGGCTTAGCAACCAACCATAGTCTTGCCCCCTTTCTCGAACAAGAACAAATGTGAGTTTTGGATGTTGAGGAAATGGAATCATCTTCCAAAATAAACCCAAAGGATGTGTCATGGTGGAAGTCCATCAAAGGCTTTTAAACTTGGGGCGTCGACAACTGCCAAACTTTCAAAAGAAAGGTGCATATCCTTAACTGTAGGAGTAAAGCCATTTTGCATTACATGTAAACATGATTGAAGTAGGTGTGGACCCCCTTTAACTTGAAAAACATATTTTTCCAAAATAGGTCTATTGAAAATACAAAACTTAAATCACAAATACAAAGCCACCAAAACCCAACTCCCTAAAAAAATAAACGGGGCATAATCTCCACAGAAAGAAGGCCTATACCACCAAAAGATATTGGTAATCGAGCCTGATGCTTCACTACAAGGCCCTAAAAAGACTCCCTTGATCTTGGACATGTCCCCACATACTTACATAATTTTCTTGTCAAAACTCACAAAAAAAATAAGAAGGAAGAAAAAAAAAATATTATTCATGTGAGATAAAGAGGTTGACAAGCTACACATGAAGACAAAAATGGCCAAAGCAACTTGGGCATCTCCCAAGAGAGGAAGATCATTGATAATAATGGTGACCCCTTCCACATGCCACCCATGTTAATAGTAAAAAGAAGAATGAGTGCCATAAAACAAAGGGGATAATGTTTACCAAAGGCCCTTTGGCACACATAGCTTTCTAAAAATAACAGTTCAAAAAATGTTATTAAAAGTGTTTTGGACATTGACCTACATCATGGCCCAATCAAGGTGTAGGTTGAGGCGGGTTCGGATGCCAAAAAGGATGGTTTCACAACCTCCAAGGGTCAAAACTCCAAACTGGTGGGGGGATAGGTGTTCTTAAAATGGTCCCCAAAGTTGTAGGACAATGGATCAATTAACAAGTCATAAAAACACTTCACCCATAGTAATAGGACAACAATCTGCCAGCCCCTAGCATTAAGGCCATTGACCTAAGGATATCCCCATGAGCAACAGTAGCAGCAACCTAGAATAATTTCAAAAACCTTGAGGATGGGTCCTCTAGTATGAAACATCCCAAAAGATGTTCATATACCATCCTAAAAACACATTCAAACACAAATGGGGAGCAATGGTTAAAGTTTGGGTAAACAAAGTCCTATTTAGGACAAAAGTGTGTTCATGTTGATAGTAAAAAATAAGTGGAGGGATATAAGGTTTTGAGGAGGGAGGTGTAGCTAGCGCATGGTAATAACAATGTCTTTTGAAAGAATAGCTGGCATCATGGGTTGGAGAGTTCTAGTAATGCGATTATACTCATCGACATTGGACATTAGTGAAGACAAGTGGTTGAAGAATTTTTCCCACGAGTGGAGAGAATAGGACACACATGAGGCATGTGAAGACTACTCCTAAAAAGAAGACTAGTCTCCCACCATATACCTCCTAAGGCAAACAAAAACCTTTCGTGGACTTCAACGACCACCTCGAGTATAACGCAAACACTGATGTGGCAATAGGAGGAATAGGTACCACGCTAACTTGTCCATCGAGTTTCAAGCAATTCAGTCAAGGGGTAAACGAAAAGCTTGTTTGACCTCATCCTAGATGGCTTGAAGGCTTTTATGAAACAAACGAGGGCATGCAAAAAGAGATTTAAACAGCCCCAAAATGGAGTTAGAATGGGCCCAAAGTTAACCCCAAAAAATAAAAGGAATAGAATTAGGGAGAAACACAAGAGGGGAAAATACCTATAAAGAAAAAACAATTTGGCTAACATGGGGAACGAGGCTAGCAGGAAGATGAGCATTCTTGACATGCCTCCAGAGGTTGTTAAAGTGTAAAGACCAAAATAATGAAGACAATGAATATTTCGAATCATTGGGGGACGCAAAAAGGGAGCCATTCGAAAATGAATAAAGAAAGAAAGAAAAAAGGTTACACCCAAAACCCTTGGGAAGCAAAACCCCAAGTAGCCCCCACCCTTGCCCCCCCAAAATGGGACAAAGACTTTTTTGCCATTGTAAGAGCTCACTAGCGATGGCAAGCCTAGTTGTGGATGCCATGGTCAAAGAGCTCCAATGCAAAGTAACAACACTTCTTGCAACTCCATCACTTCATCTTGATGACCATTAGTTTGGGGTGTGGGTGTTGACCATTGAGTGTACTACGCAGGTGGGGTCACCATCTCCTCTCCTCCTCTACTCACCCCAACCAATGCCACTTGTAAGATTTTTTTTTCAAACTATCCTCATCGGCCCCAAGCCCAGAGAGGACAATTGGGGCAATCAAAACCAAGAGAGCTTCTCGATTTCAAAGTTGCTCACACAGACAAACAAATTATATGCATTCAATTTCACTCATGATACACACTTATTTTTTATTATCATAACCTTTGTTCATACTTGGTATCAATTGTTATATATATTTTCAATGGTAGTAGTTATTACTTGTTTTCTATATCAAAAAACTAAATACTTTTGTTGATGGTAAATATTGAAGTTTTTTCGTTTGGCCACTTTCATGTGGATGATTACTTATAATACCACACCCACTCTACATGTGTGGAGGAACTTTCATTCTTGATTTTGTTACCTACTCGTGTTTTCTCCTATTTTTTGTTGCAATACCAAATAAGAAGAAAGATAAAAGTGACATTCATATGGAAATTGCATATCCATTATTGAAGTGTGAAGTCTTATATATCTAAATACAACATTTTTACTAAAAGCTTCCTATTGTATATTTCCCAAATGACTCCAAACCACTTTATACCTATAAATCAATTGCATGCAACATTCCATTTCATTATAATTTAGCCTCTAAAAGATTATTAAAGAAAAAATAAACTTGATATTCTATGTGAACAAATGAATGTTTGAGGACCTTTCACCTCTAAAGAAACCAATAGACAATATCACAAACTTGCAAAGTTCACACATGTTTGTGAAAGTCTATGAATTGTCTACATTCCCCAGCCCCCCCTCCCAAAAACAAAAAAAAAGTAATTCATGAAAACAAGGGAATGCAACTTTGTGAATAATGATAATTATTTTCATCTTTCTTATGTTATCATAATTTACTTGGGCTCCACATGACTACACATTACCAATGTTGATCAATTAATGAATATAATATTATTTCAATGTGGAAATTAAGCTCCATTTTGAATGAAAATATTGAATAACATTGCATGCAAATTGAATTGGATTTCAATCCAACTAAATACAATTCAACAATTGGATTAAGTTTTGTAAAACCATAAATCCAAAAAAAGCTCAATTACATGCCCTTTTAATAAAAAATGAGCTAAATAGATTCTAGTTTGGAAGTGACAATTACGACTTATAACTTATAGAATCTAAAGTTGTCCTCCTTAAATTAACTTTGAAGAATCATCTTCACTAGAATTTTCATGATGTATTACGTATATCGCAATATCTTGGCAACTTTGACACTAATCATATTATTTTCAAAATCTTGAAAGTTTTAGAAAAGAAAATTGCAAAACAAAAAAATTCTGAAAGAAAATTGGGGTTCTTAAAAAATATTTTGGATTATTTTATTTCTAACATGGCAACTTCATTATTGGACATTGAAATGTTGAACTTACCATGGTATTATGATATTTTTTCATATTTTTCATATTTTAAATTATGTCTTTAGTCTTTACTTCCTATGTTGGTTTTGTTCTCTCCTTGGAATTTTGGTCATGTGCCATGCACTTTTCATCTATAATAACTTTTATGTATGACATTTTTTTCCCACTCCATTCAAATATTCTTTTTGTATTTTCACATAAACTTATTCTACATGGTAAATAAGGAAATCCATACATGCCTACAAAGTTTCACACACCCCATATAGGCTCAACATTTCTCCACATAATCTTATCTTTTTGTTAGGATAAAACTAAGAAATTATTCTATGATCCTTAATGCATTTATTTTATGTGGTTTGGTTCCCATGGCTTGTTCCTACTTTCTCCCATTTCCAACTGGAAAAGCACTTAGTCCTTGGCTCTATTGATTGTGGATGCCTATAGTTGTATTAACTAGTTGGGGGCAGGAGGTGTGCACCCAATGTTGTTTTTACATAGCCAACTATTTTGGTATTTGGATGTGTGCCCCAAAAAATCCAAGTTTGTGGGACATGCATGTTTGAATTTTAAAAAATTTAAGACTTGTAAAAAATATATTAGGCATTTTCTCCAAATACATAGCAATTGGTACACAACTATATGAGACTTATTATGTTTTTTTTAAAGTGTTATTTTCATTATAAATTCTTCCTCCTCTTCATCTAGAACTAGATGGTCTAAAACTATTTCAACAATTGGTTGTTGAACAAAGCTAATTCTGGTGTTTAAAGAAGAAGTGAATGTTTGAAACATTGTTGCGATATTGAGTTGCCAAACATTTTTTTTAATGTTTTGGAACGTTGGATTGAGGTAAAGATGACAACTATGCTATAACACATACATGAAAAAAATCCAATTTAAAATGGAAGGCAATAATTGAAATATCTTATGCACAATCCCACCAACTATGCACATAGAAACTTCACAATTGGAAGCCCATTTATAATGTGTATTGATGCGGTTATATAAGTATAAATGGTGCCTCCCCTTGCCTTTTTTGCATCCATAGCTATTGTAGACCTATTCATGAAAATAATTATCTTGTAACTTATGCATCTCACTATTTTTGTGGGCCTTAACTTTTGTGCATCCAAGCTCTTTTGCATCACAATCCCTATCTTGTTCATGGTTTGAGTAGCTAAAAGATGAACCCTAGGAAAGAAAAGGTCTCGTTTTGAACTTCACACCATTTTTAATAGATCAATTTGACAATATGGTACAAAACAAACATATTGATAAGTATTTATTCTTATCATTGACAAATGATAAAAACTTAATTTGGGTTTTGGATGTCATGGTTTTTCTATGGACGTGTCCAAATTTTAAATTATTAGTTTTGGGATATGTTTAATTTTTTCTATTAATCATTTTGGCCATCGGGACATCAAAAGAAATTTGTGTAGAAACAACAATTTGTGTCCATCCAATTTTTTTTTTTTTTTGGGTGATTGGTGAAAATAAAAATATAGAGGTGCTTCCTTCTGACCCACTTTTATATGTTATGAAAATTTAACTTTGGATAAAAATTGTGGGAAAAAAGTGTGATATTGTTTGGAACATCTTAGGGAACACAATGGGAATACCAAAATCGAGAAAGAATTGAACCCCATACACACCCCTAACTAGTGCAATCACATTATTAAGAGCTAGAATAAGTGTGACCAATGTTTGGTCTTCATGTTTTAATGTCAAAAAAAATATTATAAAAATATAAAAATATGTTTAGATGATAATATTTTAAACATTTTATGAGAACATGTGGAATGAATCAAACGAATTCAAAAGATCTAAAATCATGTTTTTGTTGTTATTTTTAATTTTGAAAATGATTTGAAATGTTTTCAAAATAATATTATCATCTACAATAATAATTCAGATCTTTACATAATATTTTTTGACATTCTTTTGTCATGAAAATTTTCAATCATTGTAAAAATTATGAATTTCTAGTCCATGACCTTCTTTAACCAATCCGAGTTTGTCACAGGATCATGGCGAGCAAACTCATTACTTTCTATGTAGTCACCTAAATCAATAGGGTTAACTCTTTTAATCTTGTTTGCACCTCCAACACATATTACATTTTGAAGTATGAAAAGAATTCAATCAATCTCATTCTAGGTTTGACATCAATTATATATTTTTGAGATGCGAAAATTTTGAAAAATTATGCGCTCAAAATGTGGAAGTCAAAAAAATTATTTGCAATCATACTAAAATTTTGGGAACTTGAGACAAGTAGGTAAATTGTATTTTTAAGGTCCATCATTTTCTTCATCTCAGTAGCTTAGTCTTCAATAGGTAGGTGATTTATCCATCAAGTACCCTACATATGCTTAACAATTCCAATGTCTATAGGACTAGTCTCCTGACTTGTTGTGCCTATTGCTTACAACCAAAGACAGGTGATGAGGAGAAGAAATTGTGCAATATTTCTCTTTTAGTGAGATTTTTTTCAGGGACATGAAGTGCAATGATCACTCACCATGGAAGATTTTTTTTTTGATGTTGGTTGAATATCAAGCTGAAAATTTCATAAATTATTGTTTTTCCAGTCCAACTTGATTTTTAAAAACAAGGGGTTTGTCACACTGTGGCCTTGCTATTTTAAATTTAAAAAAAAGTATCTTAAGGCAAAAGAAGAAATATGGAAACTCAAATATTTCACCATGCAAAAAATATAATCTTCAAAAAAATCCTCTAAAAGAAACCAAACAAAATCCTTCCAGATATTATTATAACTCTTGTAACTAATCTCAAGTTTCAACACAAGCCAAAATACCATCTTTCAAAAATCATTAGGTATATAAAAATAGGCCTATTATTATTTATTACCTAGGGGCCTATAAAAATCCCTTAAGCTACTATCTACTACTATAAAGAAATGGGTGTCGGTGGCTTGGTTCGGTTATTCCTGATTGGCTGGAGCCCCCCCCCCCCACCCCCCCCTTTCCCTTTAGGGCCCCAGCCCAAGTGAGCGGATGGTGGGGGATGGTCAACATAATGGAACCAGGGAAACCTGAAAAATATCCTCCTCTAAATCCCGCACCCCCCCCCCCAAACTTAAAAGTAAAAAATGGGCCTTCTGGATGGTGGGGGATGGTCAACATAATGGAACCAGGGAAACCTGAAAAATATCCTCCTCTAAATCCCGCACCCCCAAACTTAAAAGTAAAAAATGGGCCTTCTGGATGGTGGGGGATGGTCAACATAATGGAACCAAGGAAACCTGAAAAATATCCTCCTCTAAATCCCGCACCCCCCATACTTAAAAGGAAAAAATGGGCCTTCCCATTGGCTGCATGAACCAACCCCCCTCCCTCCCCAAAGTTTATTATTAGTTTGAATCAACATCCATTGTCTACACCCATGCTTTCTATAACCTTATCAAAATCTCAAGTTGCTTGGACAAATGTGACTCCGGACACAATTCTCTCCTCTATTGTTTTTCAAGTGGTCATGGCCGGAAAGTATGTATGTAGACACAGGGTTGAGTGGAGATTTTTGCAATTTTTTTGCTTGATTAGTTAGTGATTCTTATGGGAAAAGATAATGTCTCTTTAGGTTTATGAGATCCTTAGTTCCATTTGCAAGTTGACAAAATCAGACTTCCAGGAGGGGGAGAAGAGACTGCTTGCATTCACAAAACATGACAAACATGTTCACATGGTTTGTTTCCCTTCCACCTATTTTGCAAGCATTGTACCAACAAACGATAAATGACATGATTTTAGCATTGAATATTTTCTGGTGAAAGGAGATAGAATCTTCAGAAAGTTATAGATTTCTGAAGCTAGATATGCACTCTAAAAGACTTTGACTTTTGATTCTCCTTCAAAGAATGGGGTTAAAGGCTAGACTAATCAATGAGTGTGTTGAGCACTTGAAAGGTGAATAAGTTTTCTAACCATGGAAAGTGTTCCAATGACGGAAATCCAGCATGATGAAATATGTGATGCAAGGTTTGTGTTGTCTAGGATATTTTTAGAAGACATGATGAAGGGTTAAGTGGGTGCAGGATGTTAAGTACAGGCCAGGTGACTGGCTTTTGTTTGGATCTGAAGTTGATGGCCTTCTTCTTGTAGCACTAGAGGAGTGCCATTGTGGGCCGTATGCAGGGGGTATTGTTTGACTTCCAATGAATGACACATTTGCCCACTTGCCCAATAAGAACAATTTTTTGATTTTGGACCATTTTGAGGTTTATCTTCCAAACCTTTCATTTCCATGAAGAAAACAACAAAGTAGGACCAGCAAGGAGTCGATATCTAGCAGTGAAGTCTTGACTTATGAGGTTGTATGCGCTCCTAAACTTGAGATTGCTGGGTGGGGGGTTGCAGTGAAGTTGAACCAATTGTGGCATCATTTTCAAGAGGAGCTGTGGGAGTCGTCACATCACTCATGCTTGTAGAGTTGAACAATGTGAAACAATAAGAGCACATGCACTACAAATATTGTCATGGCACAAGTACTTCTTCTTCATTCCTTTTGGCTCTTCCATGTGTGGTGTTTCTGGTGGGTTAGTACTTCATATGATTCTTTACAATTAAATTGATTTTGTTTGACTAGGAAAGGGCTGCCTGGTACTCAAATGACATAGAGAATACAGATACATATTCAATTTGATAATCAAAATATTCATTCTATTTGTTGGAAACTTAACACCAATTCATGATTCTATTTGGCAATTAGAAACCATGCAGGGTACTTGGCATGTGCTCGATGTGCTAAATATGAGTCACTTGAGGATCATGTCCTCTTGAACGTGGGTGTGGTTGAGCATCTTGGTTGGGTATATGTGCTCTTAAACTTGAGATTGTTGGGTGGGGGGTTGCAGTGAAGTTGACCCAATTGTGGCATCAATTTTTGGAGGAGTTATGGGAGTCATCACGTCATTCATGGTTGTAAAGTTGAACAATGTGAATTAACAGGAGCACAAGCACTGCAAATACTGTCATGGAAGAGGTACCTTTTCCTCACTCCTTTTGGCTCTATTATGTGTGGTGTTTCTGGTGGGTTAGTACCTCATATGATACAGAGAATACAGATACATTGCTCATGGATATGTTGACCCCGAGGTTAGACTTGCGCCTGTCGTAATGGTAGTTGAATATGAAATTATGTTATTGTGTTTTTAGAGCTTGACTCCATTTTGCTTCTGATTGAAAGAATCATAAACGAGGCCCTGGAGCGTCGCGCAAATCTGCAAATGATGAAGAAAGGCGAGGAGCTGTTCGAGAACGTAAAAAACTTCATCGTGCTACAATAGCTCTCGAAAGGGCTGCGTTTAATGGGGCCCAACATGAAGAAGCACAATGTATGGCTAATATTGTTCATTGATTATTGGAAAACACGGAACAACACACGAGAGCGCATGCTCTTGAAATAGAGCAGGGCGGTCAAACCGAACTAATGATAGATGTTGCGTGATGCGTTGAACAACGTCGCATCACGTGCGCAAAGGATTAACTTCAAGCTGGACACCACATGGCCCTACGAGATTTGCGCTACCCCTTGGCCGACCCGCAAGTAGATCGACAAGTGTTCGGTCGTTTGAATGAGCAATGCAACCACTGTGGTTCTCGCTTTTGGATTGAAGAGCGCACGGGGGGCTCTCTTCGAAGACCACGCTATAGTAAATGTTGTGCTTCAGGGAAAATTCTTTTACCTCCTATTCGTACCCCGCCAGAGTACATGGCCATGTTACAAGATCGACAAAATGCTGAATTGCGTAAACATCTTCGTTTATACAATGCTGCATTTGCATTTACGTCCACAAGGGTCTAAAGTGTGGGCTTCGAGCTTGGACCAGGAGTGCATACCTACAAAGTGCAAGGAGGATTCTACCACTTGATTGGTGGTATGGAACCAGTAGAAGGGCAATTGCAACGCTTTCTTCAGGCCTATGTGCATGATGCGGTAAATGAAGGTCTGAATCGGCAGATGCAGAACCCTAATCTAAGCTCGGCGCATTTGATGACACTTCGCACGATCCTTGGGCGTGTAAATCCTTATGTAAACATCTTTGTTCGTGCAGCCGATCGTCTCGCCGCAAACCCTACAGAGGAAGTCCACATTTGCATTATAGCTAGCCGTACCCTAGGAAATGGAGATGTCCACCGTTACAACGCCCCTACGGTGAACGAAGTTGCAATGATAATTCCTGGCGAACCGAGAGAGGTTGGAAATCGCGATGTCATTGTACAACGGCGATATGGAGGTGGTTTACAGCGGATGAACGAACTAGCACCTTCTTACGATCCTTTACAATACCCATTGCTTTTCTCGATGGGGAGGACGGGTGGTCTGAAAATCTGCGGCTACAGAACAATCAGGACGGAGCACGCACAAGGGTCTCAATGGCGGCTTATTATGCACAAAGAGTGCATTTTAGTGGCGAATTCTCCGCTCTACATCTCAGTGGTCGCCTTTTTCAACAGTATATCGTCGACGTTGCTGCTAAGACAGAGTAGAACACTCTTAACTTTTTGGTGCTAAACTAAGCTCAACTTCGTGCGAAACTCTACCAAGGGCTAGCAGATATGGTCGAACATGATATCCGATTACATCCTGCGCAAGTGGGTCAGCGAATTGTCCTCCCAGCTTCATTTCGCGGTTCTCCACGTTTCATGATGCAAGCGTATCAAGATGCGATGGTTATTGTGCGAAGCAAAGGAATTCCAAATGTCTTCCTCACATTCACTTGCAGATATTAGCAAGAAATAATCACGGAGCTCGAGCCCAACCAAACAGCTTCTGATCGTCCAGATTTGATTGCCCGTGTATTTCAGATGAAGGTGAAAGCCCTTCTTAAAGGAGTGGCAAAAATTGGATGGTTCGTCAAAGTTATTGGGAACATCTGGACAAGGGAATACCAGAAACGAGGCCTACCTCACATCCATCTGCTCATTATATTTCCTCCAGAGCAAAAAGTTTCCACAACCGAAGACATAGATCACTTAGTGTCGGTAGAACTTCCTTTTCTAGAGAACACACCTCTTTTTGAAACGGTCACAAAATGTTTGTTGCACGGACCATGTGGCCAAGAATAACCCAACGCACCCTGCATGGTCAATGGTTTATGCAAGAAACGATATTCGCAAGCTTTCTCCGAGGAGACAACACAAGGCGAAGACGGTTACCCTGTCTACCGTCGGTGAAACTATGGTCGAACGTTTCAAAAGACTCCAGATGGCTTTGAGTACGACAATCGATGGGTGGTGCCCCACAACCCCTACCTTACCAAGATGTTTAATGCACATATTAATGTCGAGGTGTCCGCTGGTATTCGGAGTGTCAAATACCTTTTTAAATACGTTTACAAAGGTCCTGATCGTGTTGCAGCGGTGATTGCCGGTCCAATAAATGAAATCCAGCAATACATTGACGCCAGATATTTGAGCACTGCTGAAGGGGTCGATTCTTACTTTCATTCAAAAAAATATGGAATGGCCACTAGTCATTCGATTAGTTATTCATTTGCCAGGACAACACAACGTCATTTTTAATGAAAATGAAGATTTGGCCGTTGTGGCGGAACATGTTACCCACCAAAAAACCACCTTGACCGCCTACTTTGCATATAACGCTCAAAATGCAGCTGGGCAGAATGTGGTGTATGCAGACTTCCCTGCTGATCATGTTTGGAAAATTCGAGAAAAAGTTTGGTCAGCTCGACAACGAGGAGAAAAAGCTGTTGAGCGAATGTATTTTGTACATCCCGCTGCTGGTGAACGCTTCTTCCTCCGCTTTCTACTTACTATTGTACCGGGCGCGACCTCTTTCGAACATCTCCGGACTGTTGACGACATAGAACATTCGACGTTTCAAACTGCTTGCAAAACATTGGGATTACTACAGGATGACGCAGAATGGGACACGTGCATGCAAGAAGCATGTATCGATCAAGACGCAAAGAGGCTAAGGAATCTATTTGTGACTCTTTTACTATTCTGCTCTCCTTTGAATCCGGAAGTGTTATGGGAAAGATATCGAGATGATATGTCGCACGATATGCGGCATCGACGCATCAGGAATGGAGGCACTGTCGACGATGCCTACAATGATACCCTACTACTCCTCGAGGCCAAATTAGCATTGACGAACAAAGGCTTGCATGACTTTCCAGAAATGCCGCTTGCTTTGCTGCCTGTAAAAATGCTACATGTTAATCTTCAATTGTTTGCAGAACTTGACTACGATAGACACGTACTCCATAACTACATCAACCAAAATCTCCCGCGGCTCAACATTTGTCAGGAAATAGCTGTCACTACAGTGTTCAGTGCAATAACCCAAGGCGAAGGTGTAGTATTTTTCCTAAACGGTCCAGGTGGGTCACGCAAAACCTTTGTATATAAAATGTTATTGGCATTGGTTCGACGAGAAGGACATGTCGCCATTGGGGTTACCTCTTCTGGCATAGCAGCTCTCCTATTAGAAGGTGGACGAACCGCACATTCGGTTTTCAAGATCCCAATTGCCCTTGGTAGGGTTCAATGTGTTCGATACCTGTGCAAAGTGATTCTGCTAAGCTACTCTGGGAAGTAAAGTTGATCGTTTGGGATGAAGCTCCAGCACAACATCGACACTGTGCCGAAGCGGTAGACCGGACTTTGCACGATATCATGCAGTGCCCAGATTCGCCCTTTGGTGGTAAAGTGGTTGTCTTTGGGGGTGATTTTCGACAATGTCCGCCAATGGTGTCGAGAGGCTCTCGGGCAGCAATCGTTTCTGCGGCCCTTTCGCGTTCGGTTTTGTGGCGTCAAGTGCGCATCTTGATTCTCACAGAAAACATGAGATTGTGCGCCAATCCCCTCTTCAAGCCATATGCTGAGTACCTTTTGAGAGTCGGCAATGGCCAAGAGTCTTCCATCACTGATCATTTTCCACCAGAAGCCGACGCGGAACCCTCAATTGGAGTCGAGATTGCCTTATACCCAGAAATCCATCAAGCGCCATCTTTAGAGACCCTCATCCATGCTGTTTTTCCGGCCTTGGCAATCAATTACGCAAACCAAGGATACATGGACGGTTGAACTATTTTGACAACAAAAAATATAGTCGTGAACTCTCTCAACACTCAGATTGTTGAGGCTATGCCTGGGCAAGAGCACATATTTTTGTCAGCAGACTCGGTGGAAACTGGGGATGACCAAGCTATGGCGATTGGCACATAATTTCTTAACACCATTACTCTGGCAGGTATGCCACCACATCGCATGGCCCTCAAAGTTGGTGTCCTTGTTATCTTACTAAGAAATCTCAATGCGACCTCAGGACTTTGTAATGGGACCCATCTAATCATTTCACACCTGGCACGGAGATTGATCATTGCGCATATCATTGGTGGCGTGCATGTGGGGAATATTGTCAACATACCACGCATCACCACAACAACGAATCATTTGAAGTGGCCATTCACCCTACAAAGGCGCCAATTCCCCTTGCAATTGGCATTCACTATGACAATTAACAAGGCGCAGGGTCAGACCATGAAAATCGTTGGCATTTTCTTGCCTAAACCTGTCTTCACCCATGGCCAATTGTATGTAGCTTTGTCACGAGCTACGTGTGTGAATGACATCTTTGTTTTCTGCCCGAATGGCAGGACAACGACCAATGTTGTTTATACAGAATTGTTGCAATGATCTTTCTTCTCTATCTATTGCCTACTTTTCTGTCTCCATGGGTCGAAATTCCCACATCCAAATCATGGGTTGAAATTCCCTACATTGGATGCAAAAATGACTCCAACACAAGCTATGTTCATGACATGTGGCTGTTGAGAAATTGTCCCAACTTAAAACTATTAACTAAACAGTTCTCAAGGTCCTTTCAATCTTTTTGACTGATCATTTTGCACGCAAAATGGGTTTACCAACTAGTCTACTCTATAATGAATCTAAACACAATATCCTTGCCTACCAAGGCAAGGGCCAATAAAACAATTGTTGGGTCCAAACCAGATAAAGGAACTAGTTTCAAAAATTTCGTTCTGGGAGTGCGTGTGGGGAGGGGCGGGGGGGGGGGGGGGGGGGGAGGGGCTGGTGCCGCCCTTACATGCCTTTGGATTGCACTGCGTCGTGTAGGGGCAGGAGGGAGCTGCGACCGCTTCTCATGCCTCGAAAGCTTCAACAAACTCTCTTTCCGGAGTCCACTCTCCTTGCATTTCTATACGTCTGTGTTGCGTGCTAATTTTGGGAAGAAGCTCTCTCTCACTTCTCTGGCTGCATTACACAATAGCCCCTCAACCTATTGTTGACCTGTTTGTCTGCCATCTATCTATCTATCTATCTATATGTCGATGCAGCTCAGTATTGAATGTTTCAACTCCATTGATCTAGTGGCTGTGTGTGAGTATTCTCTCTCTCTCTCTCTCTCTCTCTCTCTCTCTTTCTTTCTTTCTTTTGTAAGGTGTTTTTTTTTCTTTCCTTTTCTTTTTTGGTTTGTGGGTCAGGGCGCTGAAGATTTCGGGAAACAGAAAAAGGAGAAACTAGCATTGGGAGTCGGTCAAAAAACTCTGCTTGAATTCCTTTTGCAAAGTCGACGACAGGTGTGGTGGCGGAGTGGGTCCCCCGGTCAAGGTTTTAGAGAGAGAAAAAAGCATGTAATAAAGTCTCTCGTAGTTTTTGAAGGCATGTGCAGTTTCAATGGATTCTATTTTAGACTAGTGCTAAAAGAAGTGCTACCATAGTACCTCGGCAGCTTAGACACCAACTATGTTATTTTCAGAAATGTTCAAAAACAAAAAAGTCCGAAGAAATTTTTGTGAAAGAAAATATTGAATCTTCAAGAAAATTGTATATAGTTAGTTTATTCTTCGACAGACATGTGTCAAAGTTGCCAAGGTACTAAGGTATTTGCAGCTTCAGTTGTTGTTTTTTAAAAAATTTGGTGGAGGTGGCGATCTTTTGACCCTAACTCTATGAAACAATTTGAAGGAGCGCAGATCTAGATACGAACAAAGGAGTCAGCAGCAGCACCAGCGCTTTGTTATTATTTTATGTACGTAGATTATCCGCATGTACAAAAAGAAAGAAAACTCGAAATTGAACAAACCTTAAGCTTTTCGTGTATGGAAATTCTGTTCAGGATTTGCATCAATTCAGTTTCTAAGGATCCAAAATCATCTGGTAGAAGAAGAGGACAGAGAAGAGGAAGAAGACGAAGGGGGAAAAAAAAAACCTACAGTGGGCAAATTCCTGGACCAACTTTGTCTGATGACGGTGCGCGCATTTCCCGCCGGACGCTAACGACGACGCCAACCCTTCTTCGCTGACGCGCTCGGTAAGACCAGTTAAACGTACTGTTGTGAGAATTCTCCCTCATTGTCGCTGTTTTCTCGCAGCTATGGTGATTGGGCGCGACACTATATAAAGCCAAAGCATTGTGCAGATCAAATCAAGACTTTCCTTCCTCTTTCTTGGCATGTTCCAGATGAATTTTCTGCATTTCGTTTTTCTGCTCTTGCTAGTCATCATCTCTCTCAAGCTTTTCATTAAGTTGGTCTGAGAGCACGAGCACAGGGGTGCAGCGATGACGAGAGAGAGAGAGATATATATATATATATATATATCGAGCATGAGCTGCTGATAGCTGCTGATGCTGCTACTGCTTTCGATCATCACGGCATATCCTGATCACATAGCCATTGCTGTCTAATCTTTTGTTTTTTTCTCTTCATCCTGAGCGCGGGTCTGTGTGAAAATGGCTTTGGTACGTCTTTTCTGTCTTCTTCAAGGTGATTCCTTTCCTCTGTTCATGCAGTCCAGGACTTTCGTGCTTAGATGGAGTGATGAGTTTGCGAGTCAATCTTCTTCCTCCTCATCAGGTCTTGCATTATTGTCTACGTAAGGTTGCTCCTTTACAAGAGAAGGAAACGAACTCTGATGATCAGCCTACTCTCTCTCTCTCTCTCTCTCTCTCAGTTTCAAACATTCGCAATTCCAAAGAACTTCAATTACATTTTGTGTTTGCCAACAAACAGCTCAAGTCATCCTTACTCATCAGCTGGGAATGACTCTTACATTATATCATTTTCACACACCTTTGTCATAGGATTACACACACATCACCTTTGCTTCCACAGAGATTGTGGTCTCTGGAGCAATGTGTGTGTAGTCCTAGGCGAATGGTATGAACTAAGATATGTTGCATGAGAAGAAGCTTCATCCCTGATCTCAACTACAACTAAGCTGCAACCTTCCAATCCATATTGATCAGGTTAGCGTCAACACCACATGATGTCACATTGCCAACCCATCCTCATGTGCCTTCTGATGCTGTATCTTGCTTCAATAAATTGAAATGCTGTTTTCAATAACTGAACACAAATCTCATTTGTGTTGTGCACTACAGTGTTGACGCCTACACCTATTGCCGTTCATAACCATCAACCAAACAACAGCAAACCTTCATACATAATACATAGAGTATAGAGCAGTTAGATAATAAACAAGGTTAGCATAGAAAAGTTACTCAGTTTGGAGTTAATCTAGAATGAGTTTAGTGTGAACTAAAACTCCTGACATCCGTTTTAATCACAGTTCTCACACAATCAGCTTGAAGAGCCCTGACTGACTTAGGTGACAGTCAAGAACACATTGTTCTCTCTTTCTCTCTGCATTTGTTTACAGAAGCATGATACATGGATCAAACCTACAGAATCAATCCTCATATTCAAGCACCATATCAGTTTTCCAAGTCCCAGTTTTGACCTATTCATATCAATTGAACTGTCGGTTCTGATCTTTCAAGAAGATTCTTGACTCTTGTCAATTCTGCAGGTTCCGATTTCTCAACATACCTGATTCATCTCAATTCTGTCAGTTTGACCCTTCTAAGAAGAAAACTGATTCATATGAATGCTGTAGTTTTGATCTTTGCAGAACCAGCTGTAAGACAAATCTTCTTCTGGCCACACCCAATCTCAACAGAAATTTTGAAGATCCAAAAGATAACACAGATTAAATCAAGTTGGATTCGAGCACACAAGATCAAGATTGAGATTGAGATCCGCAGATTAGATAGACCACTTCAATGTCAGACAGATTGGAATTGCACCAGCAGATGAAATGAGGTTGAGATCTACAGAGACAGATTAGTTTGCAGCCTGAAATAGCACATAACCTGCACACACAATCAAACACTAATCAATTTCAGAGTCAGACATTTGTCGACTGCAACATCACACATTGTCAACACTAATTAATTTCAGAGTAATCATTTAACTATTGCTGCATCACACAAATCATCAGTCATGATGAAGCATGGTGAAACAAGACTGACAGAAGCAGCTTCCAACAAAATATTTGCAAAATCTTTCAGACCACACAGTATCTGATATTCTAATAGAACAGCAATCTTACATATCCAGTACCTACACAAATCACAAGATTATGGGCATATGATCAGACCAAGACAGGAACAAACATTTGCCCTTTCACCCTCAAGATCTATCAAAGTATATCTTCCGGTTGTTTGAAAGAGGCACATATACTGTGACAGCTTTCACATGCATTCAGAAATTCCATTCCTGTGTACACAGCTAATTCAACAATTATATTATTCAGTATACATGTAAAGCCAGCCTATTAGATCTGCACATGCATTTACAAGGTACATTCATGTGTATGCAGCTAACATGCAGCTAACTCAACAGTACTCCACATAGATGAAGAACCAGCAAACTTAATCTGTTCCCAGATCTGCTGCCTCCAACTAACATACTTCTCAGATTGCAGAGGCACAACCACAATAACACAGTGAAGGTAACTGTTGCATGCGTCAGTGTCACTTACAAGTATCAAACCATCATCTTGATCATGTATAGCAGTGGGTGCTGCCACAACTCTGACTGACTTCATCAGCTCCCAACAGTGGGTGCAGACAAGTATACAATAATCTGCCCAAATTTTCAGGCAAGCAATTCTAGGAAATTCTAGGTGTACAATAATCTGCCTAAATTTTCAGGCAAACAATTCTAGGGAATTCTAGATAAGTATATAGTAATCTGCCCAAATTTTCAGGCAGACAACTCTAGGAAAATTTGTGTCCTGAGTTTCTGTTGCATTTCCAGAGGCAACACGAAGACTCAGTCATGAAGTTGTCTACCACTCAAAAGAGATCTGTGATCAAAAAAGTTATAAGTGCTGCTCATTCAAGCAGCAACAAGCTTGTAAAGGTAAGCTTAATTTCATTTGAGCTTGCCCCTTTGCAAGCAAACCATCTAACCCTAAAGCATAGAGGACTACATGCAGGATAGTGGTTGGGGCCTCGTCCAGCCTGATCATATCCTTGAAGAAGCACACCACTGGTGACTACAGCTCAATACCTCCACATACTAACTCATTACCTTCCTTTCATGGGCCACAGAATCAATGCTGGCAGGATCTTTGCATGGGCAGCAAAAAGTAGCATCACCGAATTCCCCATCTGCCACCACCTTTGATGGAGCTTTCTCAAACCAATGCCCAGAAATGGGGTTCTGTAACACCAATTTGGCAGCTCCGTGTAATTTTGGCACCCCGACTGTTGAAATCTCTTAGCTCCATCGTTATTTGTGTATCAGAACCAGTGTCCTGAATTTGAAAAAAAAAGTGACCTTCCACCATTTCTAGAGATTCTAGAAGGTACTAAAGCATGAAGGAACCAACAAAGTTATATAGCTACATATTTCCCTGAGAGAGAAAGGCAGTGAGAGAAGTATCACCACACAATTTACTTCAATGTCTATGAAAATGCCTATGTTTTACACCAACCTCCCCCTTCCCTCGAA
The DNA here is from genome assembly GCA_963921925.1 of Sphagnum tenellum. Lineage (NCBI taxonomy): Eukaryota > Viridiplantae > Streptophyta > Sphagnopsida > Sphagnales > Sphagnaceae > Sphagnum > Sphagnum tenellum. The sequence continues at coordinate 19,323,435 of OY998142.1, read as the reverse complement.
CTTGATTATCTCTTATCCTAATTACAGCTGTTATAACTCCAATAGTGGCTAGGGCATAGAAGGCCCTGTAAGGGGCCTGTGCAAGCCCATTCAAGTAGCAATATATTCCAGCTAGGAGGTAAATGAAACTGAGGCCTGCATCAGGCTCAGGTGGACCAGAAAGGCGTGGTACTCTGATTAAAGAAATGTTGCCATCGGCAGTGCTGGATTGAATGCCATGCAGAACAACACCAAAGGCAAGCACTGAGTCAAGAAAGGCAGGCAGGGTCCGCTCCAGTCCTACTCTCTGCAGATGGTACAAACTTTAGCATTAATACTGATATCAGAACTAAACACTGAAACCCCAGGATAACCAATTGAAGAGAGGGGGAAGAGAGTAGACAGCTGCTGCACCTGAACAAATGCAACTAGAGAAGGGATGAGCATGACTGTGGTGATTAAGTGAAGCAGCAGTACTCCTTGGTGATGGTAGAAAATTTCAAGTTGTGTTTCTGCAAAGCTCAATGCTGAAGGCTTGGCCAAGGATGGAAGCTCATCCTGAGGGAAAGCATTGTCTGAATGCTTTATGAAACCATTTTCATTCTTCTTCCAGGGTAACTTTTTCTGTTGTTGGTGGCTAATCATCCCATAATTCCAAAAGATCACCATATGTCAGAAAAAGCTTAAGAAAACAAAACCAATTGGTGCATCCGCAACACCCATAACTCACAGTTCTATAGAAGTTTTCTCAAGAATATACCTGAGAAGAGCACAATGGCACCTCCAGGCATGAATCAGCAGCAGCAGAATGAGACCAAGGCTAGGATGAATGACAAAAATCAGTATTGAGGCCACAATACCAACTGTCAGTAATGGCCTTCCTCTCAAATTCCTCCCCATCTGTCAAGCCAGCAAAAAGGGTCATTTCTCCCTCATTTCAATTGCTCTTACTGTTCCTGCTATCACCTCCTTGCAAGCATAAACAAAAATCTTCAAGTCCTTCAAATCTGACACATGTTGCTACAAATAAAAAAGCTCCAAGTTCTCAAATAACCATGCTTCAAATGGAAGAACTCTACCCTTCCCAGGAAAAGTAGGCCAAGCAGAGAAGAGAATGACCTGTGAATTGGAGCAGGCTAAACAGCCTCGCTTCAATCCTTGTCTGTACCCCTGATCTTCACAGGCTTGCAACCTGTCAGAATTCCCATGTGATCAGGTCAGTGCTCATATAGGAATATAAAATACCCGAAGCTTAACCTGCCAACTGTTAGAACAGATCCCAGCCATGATGCAGAAAGAATACCACTGAACCCTAGTCTTACAGCCATGTTCTACTTGAATCTTTGAAACATCTCTACATCAAAAGTTTGCAGTGTATGAACAAGAAGTCAAAAACAGAAAGCCATCTGAGAAAAGATGTGATTTCTACTTCAGATAAAGGCTGTTAGGTTTTTCTTCCTTAACTCACTCCAATATGCCAGAGTGCATACCTCACTTTAATGAATGAATGACAGAATGCTCCAGTGTAGAAAACAGCACTGCAAATGTAGGCCAGAAGGGCAACGGCACCATTTGCAAATATGTAGCGAATGATTGAGAGCCCCAAGAAACTGATCAACGAGGGGCTGGTTTCTGTACTAAAAATGGTGATAGAGAAATACATGAGCAGGGGTCCCACAGCAAGGGCAAAGAATGGCACAGGAAGCCTCAAATTAGCCCCAATGCATGCAACAATTGATGGAAGAGAATTATCCAATTCCCATTCCCGTGCCTGTCGCATTAATGCAAATAACACAACTGCCACAGACACCCCTGCAAGCTGCAAAAGTAATTTTGCTAACATGAGAAGTGAAAGTGGTGGAGATCTAAGCACAAGAGATGACTGTAAAAGGAGGAAGAGCAAAGGACATATTTCGATTGAAAGAACTTTCTCAGATTGTATGACAAACCTGCAATCCGTGTACAAGGAGAAACCGGCTTGCAGCTGCTGAAAGTGACACCTTGAAGGTGACATCATATGCACAGTGTGGGTCAGCCTGCAAATGGCACCCAGAGCATTCCATCAGAGTGTTCAAAGGTATCCCAAGATACAATATCACTCTTTACAACATCTATGATGATCCCCTGCTCCCTCCAGATTTTCTTCCCCAGTTCTCTCTCTTTTAGGTCTGCGGTGAATGCAATTGCACTTGTAAGTCATCTTCTCATAGTACTCTCAACATGTTAAGCTGGGTGTTGTGACAAAGTGTACCAAGAGCACAATGGTTGTATGTTCAGATCCATAGCTTGAACCCCAAATGGCTTGGGAAGAATCAACCACAACTGTTGCAGTAGTAAGATTTGGCAAAACTTCCAAACCATATGGTGGATCCCATACGAGAGCCACAGGAGGAAAGCACCTTGCTTTGCACATTTCTGGTCCCAAAACAACATCCAACATAAATGGGATGAATGAATCCAAAATAGGACAGGACACAGGAGGAGCACATGACCTCAGCAAAGTGCACCCTGGTTAACCTCAAAGCCAGCATCATTTCCAGTCCTGCTGACCATATGATGAGAGTGAGAAAACAAATAACTGATATCAATCTGGAATTGCTTTAGTGCATTTGAGACAGAAGGGCTCACTGAGAAGATCTTCGGGCTCCGGATGTTCCTTGGCTAGTGCTGTCTGTGGTATCCCACAGGTTGATGTCTTCACATCAAGTACCAATGGTACAGAACTTAAGGATAATGCAACTGATAGATTCCACACCATTGGATGGTACTCCCATAACCATACATGCTGCCATGCTCAACCAACAAGGATAAGGAAAAAGGTCATTCAACTTCCAAAGAAACTTCAGCTGATAAATACATGGCTAGAAGTGCAGGATCCCCTAGCTTCAACTTCTAATGAAACGAAAGTGAAGAGAGATTTTGCAAGCATAGACTTGTAAATACGGATTCAGTGCCAAGCTTGGCTGGAGCACAGAGAGAAGCAGAAACCTGCTGCTTGTACAATGATGAAAGGAGCCGGGATGCTGACAGAGAATGTGTAGCTTCTTCAGGGTTAAAGAACTGGCCCACTGCCATGACTGCAGAAGGTGGGGGCATTCCAGAAACAGGCTGCAACATGCCAATCAACAAATTCACCACAAGGCAAGTCCGTCAATTTTCCCATGTACTGTCAAAAAATCACATTTCCCCTGCAGATTTATAGGAATGGGACAGCTCATTCTAACACACCGCCAAGAGGGGATTCCTGTTGCAGCAAGGTAAGAGGGACACAGAAAACAAGAGAGCATACAATTGTGCCTACTTGGATCTGACCTATCAGCAGGTACATCAAAGAGAAATGGGAACATGGTTCCAACACCAAGCTTCAACATTACTTCCACTTTCCAAAACATATCTACCATATTCTGTGGAACCTCAAAGTTTGCAACCTGCACCTTAAGACAAGAAGGATTCTTGAAGGTACAATAACTGGGGCAGCTATACCTGATGGGTGGTGACAGAAACTGTCAAATAACGGAATTCAGCTAGATCTTTGGGGCCCAACCGAAGCACTCCTGTGGGTGAAGCTTGCTCTGTTTGACCTCCAGGTTCAATCTGCAACATTAACCCAGCAACTAAGGGATCAGAAACTTGAGAAACTATCTTGAACCAGACTCACATTGATCATGTTCAACATGTCCCCTAGTAATGGAGCTTGAAACACCTTGGACAGATCTGAGAAGAAAGAGATAAGAACCTGTGGAGGGGTGGGGCCTGATGGGAGTTGAACCATCATCATTGTCACTTCAATTACTTGGTCTGATAACTCCTTGTCACCTTGTTGGCCTTTCTCAGTCCACAAATGGATACGCAATCCCACGCATGGTGCTAGGTTGGTCACAAGCACAAACCAATCCCCCTTGAATGCCTGTAAAGAAGAAACTGGCATTAGATGAAATGTCAAGATCCCAGATTAGCACAGTTACAGATTGAGAAAGGAGCACTATACCCACCAGTTTTTTGATATCCAGCCAACGCCGCCGTCCATCCATAGCCAAAATTGTCATGATAGGTGTGCTGATATGAAGGTCTTTGTCTGCTCTCTCCCCCTCCCATGATACACTTTGTGGACATGTGAAATGAGTGATTTTTTGCGTCTCATCATGTTCAGATCCAGCAATCTCATCTTTAGTAATTGATGCTTTTGTCAGTAGACTGTGTTCCACATTGTCAAGACCTTCAGCTCCTGCTCTTTCACCGCGAAATTAGCACATTGAACACAATTGGAAGTTTACTGTTCCTACTGGAGCTGATATAATCACCACAACACTCTCGTAAAATCACAGATAAAGGCAAAAGAACTGTAGTATCAGAGAAGAGCCAGGCAGAGATACACACCTTCTCTAGTGCTAATGCCATCACTGCTAGGAAGTGGGAGTGAAAGAGGTGAATTCCCAGAGTTGGGCAGCAAATCAAAAGCCTGTGGCAATGCACTGCGCATGTTGGATACAAAGACACCAAGCCTGGTGTGTGGGCTGGCATAAGGTTGCCCAGTGTCCTTGTCTATTAGCTGAAGTAGGGTATGTGCTGTCTGTATCCACATTTTGTATCAGAATTGATAGAAACCCTCCAGATTCTTACAAGAATTTCCATGCTTGAAATAAGTAGGATCCATGCAAAAGGTGCCTTGTATACACATCAATTCTTATCAAATCTGAACCTGGATTTTATAACCTAGATGTGCTTTCCCACTGGTTGGACATGCAATCCAGTCATGGACTAGATTAATACCTTAACAACAAACTCATTGCACCAGAGAATGGCTTGATGCTCCATGGACATAAATACATTCACCATGCCTGCCGAGCCAATTGTCATCCCATTTGTTGAAGGGACAATTCCATCCAGAGAAGCCATTCTTGAGCGAACCTGCAAATGAAAGTCCAGAGTTGGTAGGGCCTTACAACCAGCATACTTGACAAATGAAGTATATGAAGCAAGCAAAATGAAAGCTAATACAAACCTGGTAATCATGAGCACCTCCTGTGACAGAAACCACGACTACATTAGCAAGGGGAGGCTTTGTCCATGCCCGACCCTTAACAGCTTCATAACCATGCACCCATGCAGCATTGACTTGTGAGAAAAACCGTCCAAATGACGGCTGCACTGCCATGGGTGGTGACCTACAAAAACCCAGCATGAAAAACAGGTAAAAGACCTTAAGTTTCGACAGCTCAAATATGTATTCTGTGGAAGGTTACATTGCATCAAATTGTGCAAATTAAATGCAGGTAGTTATTGCCCTTTGTAATGTGTGCAGCCTTCCTACAAGCTGATCAGGTGGGTTGGATTGCTCCCATGGATATCAATTATCCAGGCACTTAAGCAATTACTGCTTCTTTAAACTAGTTATACATGAAGTAGGTATGTCAGGGATTTGCCCAAAAATCTACCAACCATATTAAACCTTGATGGGGACAGCCTGCAAGGAATGTCTTGAGTGTCCCACAGTTAATCTTTCTCCTGATATTTGAGAAGGTTATTGATGGGATTTAACCTACACCTAAAGGAGAGTCAAGGATGTTGCTACCCTGTGGAACTCTTAACTGACAAGGAGTGCAAAATGAAGCTCATATTTGGCAGAAAGAGGCGAATTACCATGTGAGAATCTGCTCAACACATTGGAGGTCTGCCCTATTATCATCCTCATGTAGTTGGAATCCCCATTCCAATTTCCCAATTGTCACTAAATCAAAGTTCCAACTTAAAAAACAACAACTATTACAAACACTTCTTCTCTCCACAAACAAGAAATTGATCCACCATGTGCCAGATCAATCAGCCCTATGACTTTCAGCACACTACCCTGACCACAGAGAGGAGCAACTTTATCCTCAACTGCAGCCAACTTACCGGTGAGGGCTAGAAAGGGTGAGAACTGTCTCCACTGCACCTTTCCTCAGCTTTGGATGTACAACAGCAGCTCTTGCAATAAATCCCCCCATTGAATGTCCCACCAGAATGACACTTGTAGGCAGAATTTCGCCTTTATCATCATTGTGTTGTGACCGCATGTGCAAGGAGCTTCTGTACCTGTCCAGAATCTGTCACAACGAGAGTCTAAGCATCTTGAACAAGACTATGTCAGTCCCCACTAAGTTGCTGGAATCATGTAAAATAAATTTCCACCAGCCTCAAAAACTCTCCACTCATTCATCAGTTGGAAAAGAGAACACATATGCAGAGAGTACCCGGTGGACAGCTTGCACCACATACTCCGAGTGTTCTTCAAGAATCCAACCATCCATGGCGGAATGCTCGCCCTCTAAATCGACTGCAAACCAATCAAGATGGTTGGCATATTGCCCTTCAACTGTAACACCTGCCAGCACATCTGCAAGATCCAGCCCCTCAGGACCTGCCTCAAGAGGTGTGAAGGAGGATTGTTGATAAAAACTGCCCTCAAGAGGTCCCCCATTGTAAGCCCGATCAGACTCTGCTGCTATGGACCTCATCTGCAACAGGAAAGCAAGAGAAACGCAGAGAACATCTACTGGTCAAAAAGCACATTTTTTTTTCCCCATAACAAACAGAGAAAGACTCTTATGATCTTATATACTGAAAACAGCTAAAGCTCAGCAGCAGATTTGGGTAGTGCGAAACCCTAAACCTAAAAAACCGAGCAAGAGTCCTCCCCTAGTGCGCAAAACGAGATCGAGAGGTAAAGGAAAGAAAAACAAAAATCAAACTCCAAACCTGCTTGTAGGAGCCACCATTCCCTGGAATGAAGAGAACCGGTACTCCAGACAGCTTGACAAGTTCAAGCTGGTAGTCGATCTTCTTCCAACCCTCATGATAGAGATACAAAGCATATCTATTACTAGTAGCATTCGGAGGAGCAGGAACAGGAATGTAAGTGGGATACATGTACGTCATGGTGCAGCCATTCGTAACAGGCTTACGCAATCCCAAGAAGCCTGTAATCGCAATGGTAGCTGCAAATGCCAGAGACAGACACACTCGCAAATTCCACCAACATTGCGAGGACACCATCATCCTCTTCCCACTTCCCTCCGCCATAAATCCGCTCCCCCTTCTTTCTTTCTTTCTTTCTTTCTCCAACAAACCATACTCTAATCGCAGAATGGGAATGGCATATCTTCGCGCTCCGCCATCCCTCTCGCAACGAGCGCGAACCCGCAAACCCCGTTCCCCCCGAACAAGCGCAAACGCAATCTCCCGGTCGCAGTTGACCGAAGAATCTCGGCATGAAAAACAGGAACCCCCGGAAAAGAGCGCAGAAAAAAGGAAAAAAAAAGAAGAAAAAAAAGAAGAGGGGTTTGAAAAAACGAGGTTTTGTGAAATGGGTTTTTTTTTTCTTTGTTTTTGGTCTTGCCTGCCAAGGCAAGGATATTATTGTGTTTAGATTCATTAGAGAGTATATTAGCTTAAGGGATTTTGGCCCCTAGGTAATAATAATAATAATAATAATAGGTTTATTTTTATATACCTAATGATTTTTTGAAAGATGATATTTTGGCTTGTGTTGGAACTTGAGATTAGTTATAGAGTTTTAATATCTCTTGAAGGATTTTGGTTTCTCTTAGAGGATTTTTTTGAAGATTATATTTTTGCATGGTGAAATTATATTTGAGTTTTTCGATAATTCTTCTTTTCTCTTAAGATACTTTTTAATGTAAATGGCAAGGCCATAGTGTGACACACCCCCTTGTTGTGTTTAGATTCATTCTAGAGTATATATTAGCTTAAGGGATTTTGGCCCCTAGGTAATAATAATAGGTCTATTTTTACATGAGGATGTTTGAAAGATGATATTTTGGCTTGTGTTGAAACTTGAGTTTAGTAGTTATAGAGTTATAATAATATCTTGAAGGATTTTGGGATTTTTTTAGAGGATTTTTCGAAGATTATGTTTGTGCATGGTGAAATATTTGAGTTTTCATAATTCTTCTTTGCCTTAATGTAAATGACAAGGCCAAAAGTGTGACGACACACCCCTTGTTTTCTCTTAGGAATTCTGCTTTGTAGGTTTCTTCACATTAGCACCAATAAAATCACCAAAGGCATTGACAAATTTTGGGTAAATACTTTTGGAGTATTTCTTAGAAGTGCTCACTTCATACATACCCTACTACCTACCAGGTACCTTGGCAGTTTGGACACTAAATATATTATTTTCAGAATTGTTGAAATTTTCAACCAATTTTTTTTTGTTTAAATAGAAAAATAATAATGAAGGAAAACAAATTTACTTCATGAACATACATACTATTTGTCGAAATGAAGTTTTCAAAATTAATTAATTAATTAACAAAACATGTGTCCAAGCTGCCAAGCCAAGATATATATTTTTTGCAACTTTGGGGGGTTATCCATTATAATTAATGACACCTGTAGGGGGGTTGTGCTAGGGAGGGAGTTTTAGGCTATTTTATATATTTTTCATCTTTGTGAGGTGGATAGTAGTGTTGTGCATGTAAATGGTTTAGGACTTACACTCAGTGTTAAGTGTAAAGTAAAATCATGTAAATTTATTTTATGCCGTGTAAGTTAGTGTAAGTGTTAAAATAAATATATTTATATAATTTTACATGGTGTGATAAAACAATATAAATGTAAAATAATATCCAACCTTGTGCATTAAATGCTGATTTTCAGCATTTCATTCCCAGATTTAATAAAATTTCCTTACTTTATGGATACCCCTGAAAGAAGGGTTTGGGTGAAAGGAGACCCAAAGACAGGGTCACTTTACAATTACAAATAATTTTATTATTTACACCTACACGCCCCCAAAACATTTACACCGGGCATGTAAGTGTATTTGACAAATATTTACACTGGCCTCATTTAAGTGTTAAAAAATATATATACACTGCAACAGGATAAGTGTAAATGTAAAAAAATTGGATGTGTAAATGTACATGATTTACACTTACACTGGATTTACACACCGTATAAACGGCTATTGACCCTTACATGCACAACACTGGTGGATAACTACTAATCTATAGTGTGCCTTTTGGGGGTCCCTTCTTGGAATGGGGATTTTGAGCCTTGAAGTGACATGATTGGTCAATTGTGTGTTTTTATATATATGTGTATAAAAAACAAAGAAATAAAATGTGAAAGTAAGTGTTTTGCCGGATTTTGATTGCCAGACTTTGCCCAAAAAAAGTAATTTTAAGAAGTCACCAGATTTTTATATTAGCTTCCATTAGGTAGCCAATAATATGGAAGGATGCTTAAATTATTTTTAAATTATTATGCTTAAATTTTATTTTTAACCTTTTTGAGCAAACCTCTTTACAAATGTTCACCTCTTTTATTGTTCATATATGTGTGTAATATATATATATATACATGGTGCTTTTATGTTATATAACTATATATATACATACATGTGTACAATGGTTTTGTTGTTGGCTCTTTTTCCAAAATCAAAATTTATATAATATTCATATTTATAATTGAAGGTGGAAGTGGATCTTTGAATTGTTGCTTGGATTTGAAACTTGTTTGTTTTACTTAGTTTTTTATTTGTATTGATAAGCAATATGTATAACATTGTTAATATTATTTATTGGCAACAAAAACTGAAAATAGAGTTTGTGAATCATTCAAACAAAGGGTCCATAGACAATACCATGATTCAAAATAGTTCATTGTTTTACTATTCCATGTCAATTTCAAAATCTTGAACAACTTCATTGACCAAGTCAACCTCAAACATATTATTTGTTAATGGCCAAAAACAAAAATTTTGATGGTTTGGGGTTTTTTCATTTTTAGTAGATAGTTAATTTAAACATACAACAATTCAATCAACATGTTGACAATGCAAAGGTGTCTTTTGGGATCTTAAAATTTGAAATTTTGTTGAACTATCAAACCTATTTTTAAAAAAGTTTGATTCATTTGGAATTATGTTAAAAACTTGTGAACTTTACATCAACATAAAGCCAAGAAAGTCAACAACTTTTCATATCACAATTTTTTTATATCCATTGAACATTTTACATAGTCATTGGACAAGTCAAATCGTCTATGAAAATTTGAATGCGTTGTGGAATTGCATTAATATAAACAACAAGAAGTTTTTGATGTTCATCATGTAATTTAAAATAATTAACAACTTGCATGCAACCTACCTATGAAATTATTTTAGACATTATATTTGAATTTAAGATCTAAAATAACACTAACATGCAATCAAAAAAATTACTGAAAAGCAAACATTATTTTTGCATAAGCTTTGATAAGCACTATTGTTAGTTGTGATATAAAAATCCAACCAAACTAAAATGATTGAAAGCAATACCACTTCATACCAATAATTAATTGGTATAGATTAATGTTGGTTGTTGTTGTGCGATATCATACCAATGCATATTCTTGTTGTTGTTCATAATAATCAAACAAATAATAACCTATGATCTTTGTGTTACACCATTGTGTGAATTTTGATGTTATTTGAATGGTAATTCTGTACAACAATAAATATCAATGTACATGATATAATTTCATGTGCAACATCTTTCAACTTTGAGCCAAGCTAGTATACAAGTTGTATAATATAAATATCCATAAAATCACTTTGTCATTGGGTTTTAATTTGACCCATTAATCTTTGATTCATCCCTAATTGGAATGTATTTAAAAAGTAAGCAAAATTAGGTATTATTGCATTAAACTAGGTATTTATCAACAATATTTACAAAATCTAATTTTGACAAAAACACAAAAATCATTTTCTTTTTGCCATAATTCCTCACCAAGATGCACACAAAAAAAACATAATTTTTTTTTCATTTTTCTACTATTTTTTGCATTTAAATTCCACAAAAACCAAAACATGTAAATAACTTTCATTTTGTCACAATTTTTTTTAAGTTCCACTAAAACCAGAACACAAAAATGTTTAATTTTCTCTTTGATGCTACTTTTTCCAAAGATTTTTAAAAAATACTAATTTGTCATTCTTAACCAACCTTGAAGAAAACATAGATTGTAAAATTTTGTTTAACCTAAAATTTGTAAGAAAAAACAAACTTGTTCATTGAGCATTCTCAAACATTGACATTTTCATGTGTGTGAGTAACTTACATTTGGGGCTACAAATTCTAAGCTCGAAAAATCAACCAAATGGCTTGAAAATTTTGTTTTTTTTATAGTCATTTTGATTGCATTTTCTAATTTCCAAAAAATTATATGGTTACAATTTAATCAAATTCATCCAATGGACATTGTTAAACATAGATATAAATATTGTTCATTCATAAATTTTAATAAATCAATTGCATTATTTAATAATTCTTTTTTTGAAAAAAAATTCATTTTTAAAAAAAATTTAATTATTCAAAGGATTTAAAAGTATATTTAAATTACATCCAATCTATTGTTAATTATAAAAAAAAGAACACAAAATCATTTTAATTGTAGGCACACACAAATCCATTATGATTATAATGCAATTAATGTTATGAAAATTCAAATTCCTCATTTGTACTCCTTTTTTGCGTTAAACAATTTGTAATAATAAAATAATTATTAAAAATTGTAATTGCAAATAATAATATTATGACTTGGGATAATAATACAAATAAACATGGGGAATAAAATAATGAACCTCACGGCCTTACAATGAGAATATTTTGATTAGGGCCATAAGGTTTGAATTATGAATAATTTATATAATTAATTTGCAATAGTAATAATGGGAGATCAAGTATGTTGATTTGACCAAATTTTTAATTTTAAATAATGTAAACGTTATCCATAGAAAGATGAAAAACTATAAATGGCATGTGATGATTAATTTAACATAAAGGGATGAAAAAATGAAAAGTAATTAGTCATTCATTCATTTTGTTTTTTTAAGTACATAAGGGGTAATGATTAAAATTTTATGTCCATAATTTGTAGTACATAATTCGATGTTGTTAATTGTTATCAAAACTCATAAAAGTGCCATATGTGAATAAAAATTAATTTTTAAAGGTGTGTGATGAACACCTTTTTGGAATGTAATTCTCACATAAATATTTAACTTTAAATGTGTAGGTGATATTATCTCAAAAGAATGTAAGGTTTCATGTTTGGGGATTACATGAATTGGGAATACTATAAGTGTTATATTGTAATATGACTAGATAGTCTACCTACATGTTAAAAAAAATTAATTAAAAATTTAACCAATATAATTTTGAACCCCCCTTAATTTATAATTTGTTTAGGTGAAAACATAGTTACATAGACGGTTTGGAATGTTTTAATTGTTATTTTTTTACATTATAAATGAATTTAAAATATAAAATCATACTCCATATTAACATTGTAAAATTTTTAATTATTCATGTTGCAATAAGCTTTATTGAAAATCATATTAAAAATCATGGATGAATGTTTTTAAAAATGGATTTATAATGTAATTTTGGATTGATGACATTATGTTTGTCACACCAAGAGAAAAATGGGAAAATTCAAAATGTATATGTTATAATATTGTCAAAATTAAAAATTTTAAAAATCCACCATCAAATGATTTTTTTAAAAATAAGATGCATTGACATTTTCCACTGTATAGAAAATCGCTTGTCAAAATTTAAATTATCGTCATTTTTGTTATTTTTTATCATTGCTTTTTTTATTCACATTAAAATGTTCAAACTTTCACATAAAGTTTTTACCAATCTCATGTATAAGGATCATTATAGGACCTTACAAGTGAAATATGTTCATTACACTTTAATGATTTCACCTTGGTTAAAAATTATTTCAATATAAAGTTATTATATAAACATCATGTTTAATTATTAATTAACAAAATTCATCATGATAATTTATTATGGTAAATATTTTTATTTATATATTGTTGTTTTATATACCCTAAGTAATTTTAGAATACACCATATGTTATTTTAGGTTATCTTAATTATTTTAACTTATACATTAAGTTATTATAAATTATTACACCTTTGATTATACCCTAAATTATTATAATTATGTTATCTTATTATATATATTTTTACTTTAAATTGTTTAATTAAATTTAGGGTATACCTTATTGATCATAATTTATTTTTTGACATTTCAAAGTTCAAAACGTCGAAATCATTTGTCACTCCATAGCATGTAACCTCATTTTAAATCACTCGTGAGATTTGATTAACTGATTGTTTAAAACCTATTACAAGCAACATGAATGATTTAGAAACTATTACACTAACCATTAGAAAATAAGGGCTGATACAGAAGGGTGCAAAAAATCAACTTGAAACATGTTATTCATCTAGAACGAGATTTCAAGTTTCAAAACTTAAAAATAGAAAATCCATAATTCATGTTAGAAAAAAACGAAGTTCGACATTCTTTGTTACACGAAAGAATGAAGGAAACCGTTTAAAAAATAATGGAATGCATTGTGTTGCAAAATTTTAAACCTTAAGGTTATGAAAAATAATCAAAAATTTAAAATTTTTTAAAAACATCCATCAATGCAAGGTCATTAAAATCTTATGAATTAAAGGTTATCTGATTCTAGGGTTGAACTTGGATTCAAAATAATGGCGAACCCTATAGTAACATTTAAATAGGGGTATTTGAAGAGATATCACGGTAAGGTATGTATAATCAAAATTAAAACCATCAGTTCTTACTAGGATTTTCGAATAAACGTCCAACATTGGTTATAACCCAACACCTATAGAAACCACACACTAACAAGTACCAGTACCCTAGTCCACTACTATCAATCAATTGTGAATGTATTTTTTATTTGCATAAATTTTGTAGGCCGATAATTAAGCCATGTGGTAGTACGTTGTGGGTGCTGCATTGACACCTGAAAAGGTCATGTGGGGTTGTTTAACATCCTACCAAAACCTTTTCGCATTTAATCTTTTTAATTTTCTTTGTCACCTAACCCACTTGAAAACTTTTTAATACCATTTTGTTTTTAATCATTATAACAAATGCCCTCTAAAAAATTCACTATTATTCATGAACATCATTGGGGACTGGCTACTACCTAGAATCGTGACCCATATGGGTGGATTCTCACCTTGTCGCATTAATGACAATGTCAACAAGCCTTGCATTACATGTCGAAACCAACCTTTATTTAAATTATAGCTTGTACAAAATGTTGGCAATATAAGTATTAGGAATTTGTTTCATATTATAAGCCATAGTTGACGGCCATAGTGAACCATTAGCCATTAATGGACTTGTTGGCTATACTGTCCATTAGATGGATTATGTTTTTCCTTTCAGCATTAGTGGGTACTTGTGACGTTCGGACACAATTCGCCCGTGCCCAGCCCGCCCGTGTTGTGCCGCCCATGCCCAGTCCCACCCGTGTCCATTCCCGCCCGTGACCGTGCCCAGTCCGTGCCTAGTCCCACCCGTGCTCGTGCCTAGTCCGTGCCCAGTCCGTGCCTAGTCCCGCCCGTGCTCGTGCCCAATTCCTAGTCCGTGCCCAGTGCATGCCCAGTCCGTGCCTAATCCGTGCCCAACCCACCCCTTCCCAAACCTTGTCACAGACTGACAGACCAAGTGAATGAATATATATGATTAGATAAGGTTCATCACAGTTCATTTCTTTTCACTACTAACCATTGTATTTTTATTTATTTTTTTCGTTTGTTTTTTACTGTTTTTTCCTTAGAATTAACATCACACATAATTGCCCTTCGGATGTTACTTTTCCAGTTCAACTCCAACCAGGTACGCAATGAAAAAATGTGAGTACCAAGGTATGTAATCGTTTTTTTCCCCTCCACAAAGCTTGCAGTGTGTAAAACAAACAAAAGTGACAAAGAACACTCACCTTCCAAAAACCATGAGATCATAGAATTGGCCAAGTCCCTGTCAGTATGCAGTGTGGACTGGTAGTTCACCATGATCGCCATGACTGTAAAAGAACTTCGTCCCACTCGAAACGTGCCAAGTGGCAACTTTTCGGGGAAAAAGTTGTCCAACTCTTTGAGCCACAACGCAAGGTGTGGACGCAGATTCATCAACACAAATTCTATCGCCCAAGCATCTGTAGACTCTTCCAGTTCTTTACTCACCTTGTTACCCTCATAAATATTGTACCAATCTTGGTATTTATGAATGAAACAAATTACATACATATTTAAGATTGTTCATAATTTGATAACATCATCACAACATTATGTTGTTTACAATTGATAGTTGTTTGTGATTTGTTTTAAATCATTATGAAATTTTTGTTGCAAATTATCATTTGTAATTAAAATGTAATTATAAACCCAAATCAATTTTTATTTTTTTCTAATGCTTATGTGTGCATTAATGCACTTGAGGTTATGAAAAAATAAAATCATAGTAAAAAAAACTTGTGAAAGTAATAATGAATGGTTATTAAACAAAAAAACCTTAAAATCAACATCATGTGAATCATAGCAAATAATCAAACAAATACATTTAACTTTATTTAATAATATTTATTGGTTAAACATGTTTGCTTAATATTTAATGATATGTAGTTTTTTTAATAAATTACATATAAAATATATCAAGTTAATGTTAAATCTTACTTGGACATTTAGTTTTTCAAGTTTTCATTTGTTCATTCAAATTCATTGGCCAAATATTGATTTTTTAAACTTTTTGGTCTTTAATTTTTCTTAATATATTTTTTTTATAATAAATTAATCATATTTTTGTTATTTTTCACACAATACACAAAAAGGTTAAAATTATTTTTTGTTATGATTCATTGGGTTTTAAGTCCATTTAGCATGGGATGATGTTTCTTTAATAGATTAATTCTTTAAATGTTTTTCATGTTATGTTATTGAAAAAAGAAATGTTAAAAATATACAAAAACCAATGTAAAAAACAAATTGATTATGCATTTTTGACAAAAGGATTGCAAGATAAAAAAGTGTAAAAAGACCAAAAGCTATATAATGTGAAGTAAGAAAAAGGAAAGTTAAATCAAGATCAAATTACCATTCATATGATAAACAAGGTCATTGACACAAAAAATGTTCAAGTATAAATGTTTAGTAATTTAAAAAAAAGGTGAATGTTGTGGAAACATTAATGTAAAAAAAGACACCAAATGCATTTATGACAAAAATGTTATTGCTTGAAAAACATTAATTTGTTGAAAAGGATGAAGAAAAAAACTATTGAAGATTAAATATCTATATATTTTTGTGGCATTTCAAGTAGTTAGTGATAATTATATATCATAAGAGCAATGTGATGGTATGGTGTGCGTTGCACAAGCAAAATCAAACCAAAGTCTTTGCATCTTGATTAAAAACCTCTCATCACATGATGGACTTTGTCCATTGGTTCAAGAATTTCATTTCTATTCCACAAAAGAAACTAAGAGTTCAAGTTGTAAATGATTCAATCATCTTAATTGTCATTCCTTTCTACTTGGTCTTTGGAACTCATAATATGAATATTTCATTACCATGGATAAGATAACCCACACTTTAAAAAAGAATATTCTCAAATGCTTGAGTTGTGTGGACTTAACCATGTGAATATTTACATCGCCAAGGTCTTTAAAGATTAAGGATTTAAAAATATTCTTATTTTAAAGATAATACTTTTCATAATTAGGACCTTGATCATGAAAAATATTCCATAGAAGGTTCAGCTTCTTAAACTTGGTTATGAAAAATATTCCTCAAGAACCCGAGCTTCTTAACCTTAAATCTAATAATATTCCCATAACAGAGGGTTTTCTCACTGTTATATATGGAAAGACTTCTTCAAAATATTACTATGGTCAGGGGTATTGGCTATTTTGATATTCCATAAGACTTATGGGGCCTGCTGCGGGCACGTTTTCTAGTACAAAAATAAAGCCCCCACTGAAGGGTCGGAACTCGAAACATGTGAAAACTTGTGAATGAAAGTGCACAAACGGACAAACAAAACATTTTGTTTCTTTTGACTACAATTTTGGGCATTAGGACTATGCAGGTTGGTAAGGTACCTTGTGATTGATCAATAGTAAAGAAATTCGTAAAAACTTGAATATCCATTGGTCCTCATTGACTGCACCTCGCCTCTTTTGGTATCTCTGAGAACTCGATGATTGGCTTCGTATGTTGATTGATGCCATGAGTGCGCTTATGAAGCGTGGTTGAAAGCGTGGTTGACAAGATGAAGAAACGAAGATTATATGCAATCAACGAACTTGCGAATTTGACTGATTTTCTTTTTGAAGCGGTTCAAGAAAGCAGCAGAAGGAAACTGGTGTACGAAAGGCGATGTTCCAAACTAATCTTCAGTCCAGAAAGCAACAGAAGGAAACTGGTGTAAGACAGGCGATGTTCAAAGTTCAAACCTAATCTTCAGTCCAAAAAGCAGTAGAAAGAAACTGGTGTTAAAAAGGCGATGTTCAAAACTAATCTTCAGTCTAGAAAGCAGTAGAAAAAAACTGGTGTAAGAAAAGCATTGCTCAAAACTGGTCATCAGTCTGTTCAGGTGTGCAAAAGCATTTGAGAGCAAAAAAAAACAAAACAAATTACAAAAACTTGAGAGCAGCAAAATAATAGAGCGCAGTAATAGGAGTAGTAGTTGTACCAAAGGACCATGCAGATCATGCCAACTCTGAAGAGTTTGATATTCATGCGCAATAATCATAAAAGTCGAATTCTTTTCCCGCGCGCATCTCACTCCCTCCTTCGAGTCTTCGTTTCACTTGTTTACGAACAGATCCGCTATAGATCTACGATCTGCTGTTGATGGCAAATGGCAGAAGCGTGAAGAGGATTTCTCAAGCGCGTGAAGAAGGCATGTATGTGCAAGGTCGCGCTTGGACGTTTTCGAAGCTATGGATTGAAGTCCCAAAATGAGGTACCAAAACAAGGTGAGGAGGAGGAGGAAAATTCAGATCCTGAATGTGGGATCTTAATTTCAGGACCTCGATTCGCACGCGGCCTTTGACTGTGGTGCCAGGAAAAGATACAGCGTCTTCCGGGCTTACCAAAAAGAACACTACGAACGAGAAAAGAATTTCAGATGAGTAAAAGATCTACCACCCGTTTCCTCCTCTTTCTCTTCCATGGCCAAGAGCCAAGACGCGCATGAAAGCTTCGCTGAACGCGGTCGTGTCCGAAGACGTTGCGCGGCAGATTTTGATGACACAAGATCGAGAATCCAGCATGTAGCTGCTGCAATGGTCTTAAATTACATGTTTGCAAAAGAGATGTGATCAAGGTGGTCGAGGAGATCGACAATTGAAAATATCGTGCGGTTAGTCCCGACAATTGTCGGTGGTTTTTTCGCCAGCATCGTCGGTTGCAGACGGAGAAAGGTTTGATTTTGGCCTGGAGATTAGGCATTGGAGTGTCTGGTTTCTTCCTCCGAAAGAAGAGAATTTTGTTTTGTCTTCCTTTGTAGCATGCCTTTCAATCTCAGGAGTTTGTAATTGGGATCTGAAGCGCATAGGAAAGGGATCAAGGCCATGCGGTAAGGGGAAGAGGCAGATAGATCGTGATCCTCATTGCAAGCTCCAATGCTTGCGGTCGGCAATTTGGTGCACAGGGATGACGAGTAAGGGGATCATTCACAGGAGCACAATCAGATCGGAGCTGAAGGAAACTGTCGATTGCTGCAGGGAGATTTTGGGTTTCGAAAGAGGAGAAAGTTGTTTGTTAGCGAAAGGAAGAGGAGTCACGGTTAGGACCTTTGGAAGGATAGGGGAGGGGAAAGAGGCCATGAGCTAGAGGTCGAAGAATCGGATCTGTGAAGATGACCCCAAACTTTGCAGTCTGTAAGAGACGACATTACAGCAGAAATTAGAGAAGAACATGCAAGGACATATAACAAGAATCTCTGAAGGATAGGGGATGATGAGGAGACTGGAGGCCTTTCTTCCAGGCTACCAAGCAACTAATGACATCGGACCCATGCAAGCAAGCTGAAAATTCTGCGAAGTTAACAGATTTGTAGCACTGCAATGACTCGTTGTGGTCATTGCGGCTTTCTTGGCGGCAGTTTGATGCAGGACAAGAGTGATTGATGCTTGGAAGTAGAACATTTTCAAGCCGATTTTCCTTTTGAACAAGTGGATTGCATGCATAACACAGTAACATAAAGGGATTCTCTTGTAGTTGAGACACTCCTAACCAGATCTTAGTCACAGCAGCTGTCAACTCTGCTTTGACAGCTGCCTTGAGAATTCCATTACTTTGGGTCTGCAGAGACCATGTCCATGAACGTGTCATACATTTGACAATTTTTTTGCTGGACCTCAATTGGTGCATAAAACATCAATTCATTGAATGGTCATGTGAAGAGACATTGCCAGGTTTGAAGAGAGAAACCCTCTCCCTGCCTTCTCAGAGTTCAACCTGCCTTAGAGCAGATGGAGATGATGACCCTGCAGCCAAGGAGACGCCGGCGGCGCTCATCCTTAAAGTCAAAGGACATTGCTCAATCTAACAGGTCAGTAGTGCCTCAACTTTGTGCTCAGGAAGATAGTACAATTGTAGTTCACATTGATTCTTTTGGATTGCATGGTGGTGTGGTCAGATAAACCAGATCTTGCAAAATTTTGTGATGCTGCAGCATTTTAAGGTCAAAAAGCTTACTTCCTTCACTCTCTTGTTATAAGCTTTCAGCCCTCATTTGATTAAAAGCTTGTCATCAGTGAAAATCTAGCAGAAGCTGTTAGACAACTATACCTTGTATCATCACACAGTATGTTATCTGCTGGAAATAGTTAGAAATGCAGTCAATATGGTGGGGAACAGGCGGATTTATGATCCTCGGAGATGGCATAAACGCTCTAGTAGCAACAATGCACATATGAGTGGGCAGCCTCCAGCAGGTTGGGTCCTTGTTTGGGCTGGGAGATTCAAACGCTGGCGTCGCCGCTGGTTTGTGGCTCATCCTCCAGGCCTTCTTCTTCACTACAAAAGCTCAGACCAGATTGGTCAGCCTGGATGCATCAGCCTTGTGGTGAGCATCCTTCTCCTTCTCTTCTCAATTAAGTTGGTGGTGTCTGTGTGGGTCCTTGATTCTTGACTGAATGACATCTGCATGAACAGGGAGCAACAATTGTGCCTGCACCAAGCAAGGAGCGGCAACTTAAGATTGTCAAGGGCTCCATAGTTTACTATCTACGAACCATAAACCGTGACTATAGACAGGTACTTATTTCATTTGTTATGAAGTGGATGCCAAAAGTATCAGACTTGATTGAAAGATGAGTGTATAGTTGGTAATGGGGATTATAGAACACCCCCTGTTCTGAGGTTCTCTTGTCTAAATAACACCATTGAAATCATGGAGTTACTCAAGAAGACAACAATCTGATGTAGACATGTACTATTTCATGCCTTCAGCTCAAATTTCCTTCCATACTTCAGGAACCTTAAATGATGGCAGACGGCTAGTTGTCTGCTTGTAGTTTGGTGTGTTTTCTCTTGGAGACAATTAAAATGTTTTACAGCGAGTAGTTTGTGACATGTTTGTCACTCATTCTACACAATGAGGAAGTGTGAAGTGTACATTTCTGTGGTGTGAGGATTGATTTGTTCTGACCCTCAAGACATTTCAGCTGAATTGATGGTGGGCAGACTTGTGGGTCCATGGGATGCAGCCATGGTTGGATACCATACATGAATCTTTGCGCACATACAACATGTCTGTTCAAAAAGCAGGAGTGGGTGCTGTCCCTGGGTGCCCTTTACTGCCTCAAGAATCTGTGCCCTCGGTAACATGGGCACTTGTGACCTTTGTCATGTCAATTAGACACTGTGGTGCAGCCTCCAGCATTATGTTTTTGTTGGTTGATCCATGTTGAAATTTGCAGGTTCAGAGGTTAGACAGCTAAGCAGCCTGATGTGATCATTTGAACCAGTGTCTGTCCTTACAGCAGCAAATGTCTTGTGGCTGTATTTGTGAGAACTCTCTTCTATGCATCACTCTAAAGTTTGGAGATTGTTCTCCTTATCTGTGCTTTTCTGGTACCAACAGCAGTCATGGTTTGACCACATGATGACTAGCTGTGTATAGACTTGTTCTGTACTGCCCAGAGCTGGACCAGAAAGCTTTACAAGAGGGAGTGTGACTACAAAAGGAACAAACAAGCTTGATTTTATCTTTTGGCCACTTGAATGTGATTAAACAGCTGAATATTGGCACCTGTTAATGCAGCATGCTAGAGGGGACTGGCTGGAGCAAGATAAGAAGCTCAACAGAAGGATAGCAGAACGCCTTCAGGATGTGGAGCCTGCTCAGCATGGTATTACCTAGTCACCACTTCTGTGATCTTGGAAGTTCCATGCCTTGGCTTCTGCAGCATAG
Source organism: Sphagnum tenellum (assembly GCA_963921925.1). Lineage (NCBI taxonomy): Eukaryota > Viridiplantae > Streptophyta > Sphagnopsida > Sphagnales > Sphagnaceae > Sphagnum > Sphagnum tenellum. Next base: position 19,302,141 of record OY998142.1, on the reverse strand, counting down.
AAAGATCTAGTTAATGCTTTAGGCTGCAACTAAGATGGTCTCATATCAGGTTCACTTTTCTCTTGAGATAGGTTTCACTTTGGTTTCCACACTTTGCATATGATAGGGAATATATTGCATTTTGCAAGTTAATGATCTTGTTATGGCATTGAACTGAAGGTTCTGAGAGATATATCAGGCCATTAAATGTCCCAGTACTCTTATAGTGCATCAACAAAAAATCAGTCTGCTACTGATGTTTAGATGATAGGCTACAAAAAATCATATCTCTTGTGCATGTGCAGATTTTCTTCTGCAGTTGCAAGGCTTACAACAATCTTTGTCAACAATCACAGGAGTGCTGGGATTTGCAGATCACCCTGAGGTGCCTAAAGCTATGTTGTTGCCCATTTTGCCAAGTTTGCCTGAGGCAACTGGGAGACCCAAGGGTGTGTTCCCTGCAGAAACCAGAATGTCTGACCTGGATGTATCACAAATCCCCAGGACACAAAGTGATGACAAGCTTTCATCACCAGATTTAGGTTCAGGTGATCCTTATCCGCATGGAAGGGGCATGCTTTCATCCCTGCCCTCAAGCTTACAAGAAAACAGTGTGCATCAAAGATCAGGGTCACGCTCTCTCTTCAAGTGGAAAACTGATTGTGAATACCAAAACAGCAAAGGCTCAGGTCACATCAGGTTAGTATGTTTGCTCCTTTTCAACAGGATTTGTGACATGAAGCAAAGGCTGTTGGTTTTCATGTCTAGAGGGGTCTCAAAGGAAGAATATTATGCTGTTCGCCCACTAAGAATTTGGGATAGTTACAATGGACATATTTTTGACTTCAATAAGGTTTACTCTACCTTTGTCTTACAGAGGAGTCAGAGATAACCACCTCCCCTTGTTGTATCCATGTTCTCCAGGTCTCAGAAATCTAAGGTGGCAGTGCAGCTAATGGGTGAGGTGAATCTCAAAAGAGAACGGTGCAGGAGCCTATCACTGTCACTGGACAGTTCTGATGATGGGTTTCATCATGACAGGAGCTGCATAGGTGCTGAGTGCTTTCCTGGACGAAAGACAAGTGTACGACATCTTTCAGACACAGAATTGGGGTCCAAGAAACCGATTCATGTGTTCAATGCTCCTTTGAAACAGAGTAAAAGAGAGAGAAGTGACTTCTCCTGCATGACCACCCAGGCTTCTGGTCAAGAACTTGAGAGAACCTCTATCAAGACTTTAGAAGGTGATCCATGTATGCATTCAAAGCAGGAGGCAATATCATCAAATGGATCAATGTCTGAACTGTTAGGAGCTGCAAATCTTGGGGTAAGGAAAGTAAAGTTGGATGGGGAAGGCTCAACCAGGAGAGGTCGGTTCCTGGCAAAAGGGCCTCTGCATGCAGCTTGGAACAAAATGCAGGATGCATTCACTGATGTAAGCTCATTCTACAGATATTTTTTGGTTTTGTGGTTAAATTTCTGCACAGATCCTTCCATGTAGATGTGATATGAATCACAATGTTTCAAGGAAATGATATTTCTGATTTTTGGGACATTTTCATTGACATGGCCACAAGAACTTGAGAATTGCACTTATGATGCTAAACTTTCCTTTCTATTCCAGAAGAAGTGCTGACTGTTCCTGTTCCTGAAGGCTATCATCTGGAGTTAGTACACTGACTGATTAGTGAGTGTCTGTCTGGTCAGACAATTTTGTTCACAGTTGCATTATCTGCATTTACATGTATGTCAGGAATCTGATGTTTGAAGTGAACAGTACTAAACTTTGGCTCTCTGGTTGGGCAGGCATTGAGAGAAGAGATTCACCGGGTTCTTGAGCTGGAGGCTGAAAATGCAGCACTACAGGAGTCACTGGCAACTCTGCCTCAATTGCAAGAGGATAGAGCAGCCTATTTGAAATTGCGGGAGCATTTACAGGTGTTGATTGCTGGATTTTGGTTGTGTCTGATATTGTGTCAGATCAAAGTAGAGGAAGGATGTAGATTCTCTTGAGAATCCTTCTGCAGAGAATAAGTCTGGATGTCATCAGATCACTTAGTAACAACTAAATCCAGTGTCAAGTTGGCTGTTCTGCTCCTTTTTGTCACCTGCATCTTATATGTTTCTTGTTTTAGTGCAGAAAGAGTGTGTCTGTGGGGCCAAGAAGAACATGTCAGACAGGGAAGATGGAGAGGAAGGTGATGATGAAGATGATGACACTGAGGATGAAATCTTGATTGTTCCCACAGAAATTACAAACGAGGTATCATCAAAACTCTTTGGACAATACTTGATGTTTCTTGCAATATCCTCCTCATTCCCTGAGGGTTCTAGGTTGGAGCAGAGTGTTCATCTCAAGTATTTCTGAATTTTGACAGCTGCCAATACAGTGCAATGGTCCTACTATGTGAATAACTTGCTTTGAGCTTCTTATCTGGCAGGAATACTTCGAAGCATTAGAGGTGCTAAGTCAGCATGAGTATTTGGCACGAGTCACAACCCTGGAAAGGCAAGAAAGCTTGGCTGAGATGGTTGATGGCATCCCTGAGTCTCCTGAGGAAGGAGACTACACTGGTGACACCAACATGCTGTCAGAGGCTGAAGGAGAAGAACTTGACCAGCCCAGGACAAGGTCAGCTTCCTTTCTACTGTTCATCTTCCATTCCTATTGACAATAAATCCTAATTTTCAAATTTCAATTGGGGAGCAAGAGGTCTTGCACGTTGCTCTCAATAGGCCTGGTGACACTGTTTTACAGTTGTCCTTGATAGCTAAGTCCAAAATAGTATTGACTTAAATGCAGTAGTCAGAGAAGAAAAACTTCTGGTTTGAAAGTAATACATGTGTGATGCTGTGAAGGAAGTTTTCCACTAACTATTATGGATGAATGGTTTTATAAATGTTTGTTAAGGTTTGGGGTGTAAGAGTGACCTGAAGCTGTAAAGTTGTCTACCAGTCTAATCGGACCTGGTTGAATTTTGAGGGTCACTTCCAATCACAGAGCTCATGGATAAGCAAGTTGTTGAGAAATCCTTGTTTTGTCCCTCTTCTGTTGTCCCTATTCTATGATTGTTTGCTATCTTTCATTGTAGTGGTCAATGGTTGCAGATTACCAGCACCTAGACCCCTGTCTTGGGGTTTCAGTGTGTGGACAGTCCTGAAGAATGCAGTGGGTAGAGATCTAAGCCACATCACTATGCCTGCTACCATCAACGAACCTCTTTCGGTTTTACAAAAATGTGCTGAAGAACTTCAATTTAGGTGAGTCAGGTCTATATCTGACAGCTGATAGCCATTTTGTCCTCATATTGAGTTTAACTGGTAAGGTTCTCTGAAAAGAGTTTGACAATTTCCTAACAAGAGATTAAAAAACATCTGTACACAAGGCCAGCATGGGTAGACCATATAGCATCCTTCCCTTCATGCATGATCAGCACAGAATAGTATACATAAGTTTTGCCCAGATTTTTCAGATTCACTTATCTATAGCCACTGTCAGCAGCATATGAAGGCAGTAGGGAGTAATGGCAGATAGTCACTGCCATGATGAAGGTGATTGTCTGATATGTTGTGAGTGACACTCACAAGTTTTCAGACTGTCACAACAAGTCTGATTACTTTTTGTTTGGCCAGAACTGACACAATGTTTACCTCCAAAGTATTCTTATGGAGTTTGCTTGGTAATCTCATAGAGATCATCATAACAAGTGTGATTGGAAAGCTGTATGACCTGCAATTACACATTTCATGGGTTGGAACTCACTCATGCTACCTTTACCTATCAATATCTGAGAGTCCATTGACCAAGAAGTAATGACCACTTCTGCAAAATAGTAAATTCAATGCCACAGTGCTTGGTGCTGGGCATTCAGTGCATAGTTTGCACAGTGTTAGTCCCAGGAACAAGACTTGGTCTTGACAAATGTACACTCTCTGCCCACTTACACTCATGGACCTAGGTGACCATCTTTGGGCTATTCTGAGACAGGGAGTTGTTGGAGCAAGCAGTTCAGAAAGAGAATTCTTTGGAGCGTCTGCTCTATGCAACTGCTTTTACCTGTGCAAGCTATTGTGGGAGCATCCATCGTGATGCGAAACCCTTCAATCCTTTGCTGGGGGAGACCTTTGAGTTTCAAGATGACCGTTCTTGGTTTCTTGCTGAGCAGGTTGGAGAAACTTCACATTTAAGTTTTTGCATATCATGCTTAGTTGCTGATTACATAACCAATGAGTGACATAAGTTGGTCATGAGAAAAGAGGTCGAGCTAAATTGTGAATGTCAATAGAAGAAAGGACAGAAATGGAGGGACTAACTTTTCATCAACTTGGTCTATGCAGGTCAGCCACCATCCTCCAATTTTTGCATTCCATACAGAGAGTAATTGCAGGAGTTACCAGTGTTATGGTGAAATTGAGATTAAGAACAAGTTCTGGGGAAGAAGCATTGAGGTGACACTCTCTTCAAAAACCCTTTAGGGAAATTTCTGAGAATTCTGTTAGAGTCACAAGCAAGGATTTTCTTTATGGTCAACAGAAATGATGCGATTGAGTTGGATCTTACTCCTAGGATTATCAATTTGAGTGTTTGTTTAGGTAGCATCTCCATTGAATCTGCAGGTGCTATGTAATGGAGTAGCTCATTTGAAGATTCCAAAATTTGGGGATCACATCACATGGAACAGAGCAACATTGTGTATCCACAATGTGGTTGTGGGGAAATTGTGGATTGACAACTATGGAGAGGTTTTGGTTCGAAATTATAGCACTGGAGAGATGAGTCAAGTGCGTTTTCATAAAGCGACCAGTCGAGAACAGTGCCGCATTAGTGGCAAGGTGCTAACTACTAACTCTTCCACTGATCATTTGAGGGCTGCACCCAACCCAGAATTTCAAGTCCAAAGGCAGATGTGTCATCCTTATTGTTAGGTCTTTGTTTCTTAATGTCTGTGTGTGGATCTAGTTTGCTTAAAGAACGTTTAAATACTGATGAACTGCTTTTGCTTTTTCAGATTTATGATGCCAGTGGTACTCCACAGTATTCATTATTTGGGAACTACATGGACCGAATTTATGCATGTCCAGAGGCATGTACCACCTTTGATGTGGATAGCCCTGATGTGAGGCTTCTTTGGAAGGCTCCACAGTTGATTGAAGATTACCATCAACAGTATTGCTTCACACGCTTCACTCTTGGCCTTAATGGTGAGTCATTCTTCTCATTTTTTATTTAGGATCACTGCAGGCAGCCTTTAACAGACCTTTTCTGTGACACTTTCACATCAGTGTTTGTATTCAAAGATGTTATCCTCATCAATATTTAGCAGAACTTTGCAATACACACATTCTTATCTCCTGGTCGTATGAACAGCCTTGACACCCAAGTTGGCAGAGGTGCTACCCCCCACTGACTCAAGGTTTCGACCTGACCAACGTGCCCTGGTAACATCTATTTCTATTTAACCATTATTGCTTGATTCAAAACCAATGGCTAATGTCCTGAATTTTCTTCTGCACATGTGACTTTATATGAAGAAATCTGTTTAGTCTTCAAGGGCCTTCAAGTGCTCTTCATCCTTGGAAGTGACAATGAGTTTCTGTGGCCTGATGTGGATGGTGTCTGCTTCTTCACAGGAGAATGGAGACTTGGAAAAAGCTACACCAGAGAAGCTGCGGTTGGAGGAGAAGCAGAGACTGGCCCGTAAAACTCGGAAGGAGCAAGGGCGAGAGTGGGAGAACGTGTGGTTTGGCCAGGTTTACTCTAGCTATCTGTTGCATTCAAGTTTGTCTGCTTGCTCTCTGAATAGAATGAGTATTTAGGGTTTCTTCAAAGGGATGTTTCCTCAGTGAGGTGACATGACCTGTTAACAGTATCAACTGCCCTACCACTTTTTACTGATTATTTTACCATTGTCTTTTCATTTCTGATTTGTCCTTGCAGATGGCATCCCTTAAACACTAAAACAGAGTGAAGTCTTATTCTCAGCACCCCTATTAGGTAGTAATTTGGAACTCATGATATTCTGGCATTGATGTGTTGACACAGAGAGAACAAGGAGTGACACAAGTGAAAGCAATTCAAGATGGTGACATTGAACCCTCCTGGGTGTACAAGGGCAGATACTGGGAGGCTCGGGAAAGACAGGCCTGGGAGAATTGTCCAGACATCATGTAGAATACAGTCTGCTGAAACAGACTACCTCCCTCAGGACTGCCGAATTGCCAGGAAACAATCCTCGTGACAGGCAACACAGTTGTCATTATCTATGTTGTTAGCAACCTTCCATTGTCAAACCAGTGGTAGTTGTGCATGGTGGGCAATGGACACTAAGAACAGTAGATCCATTTGCATTGAAAGGCCTAAAAGCATTTGTACGCTGCGGAACTAGCTCTGACAAGTGCAGGAATTCATGTAATATGGGCAATAACAATCAACACCACTCCAGAACCCGTCCTCTAGCAGGCTACAAGATAATATGCTTCTTGTCCTGAATCATACTATTTTCTTGTCTCTCCACAAAGTCCTTTGTAGCTCATACACTTTTTCACTGGGAGTTCACAGTTTTGCAGGGAGGATGGAAGCTGACTTTTTACTGATTCTTTGAAGGGCTGCTGTGGAAATTTTCAGAGGGACACAATTAACCCTGCCTATGTCCTTCTTGGTAGGCTTCTCCAAGAGAATGAGAATCCCAAGAACAGCTCATAGTGTTGGACATGTTCTACCCCCAACTAGTCACCAGTAGTGAGATTAAAGGATATGTTCAGGGTGCAGAAGGCCCCAACCACTACCCTCCGTGTGGGCCTCTATATGCCTTCATCTTAGATGCTTGATCTTCCAGGACAAAGCTTAAATGAAATAAAACTTACTCCCACAAGCTTCCTGAGGCTTGAAAGGGAATACTTTTGACTTTCTTGATCAGCTATGTCTCTTGAGTGCTAGCCAACATCATGACTGGGTCTTCCCATTGGCTCTGGAAATGGGACTGAAACTCAGGATGCAGACTTTGTCTTATGGTTTGCCTAGATTGTGTACAGATTATGATAATACTTATGGACACCAAAGTCACGAGCTGATGAAGGCAGTGGACAGTCATGACAACTTATCACTCCTATTCTTGATGAAGGTGACTTTGTGAGCAACTCTCATGAAGTTATGACTGCACTCATCATCATGTTACGAAATGTGATTTTTTTGCTGTGGAGATTTCTCTGCACTTTCATTGTTATGGTCCGAAACAGAAACAGAAGAGCTGCCGCATTTAACTATCTGCCAAAGCTAGTCATATGCTTCAGTTCGGTCATGGACTTTAAGGTATAAGTTACTTTGAGCCTGGCTATTGGTGAAAGGTGGCAAATACCATACACAGAGTCAAGATTGCTAGCTACTTCGATACCTGTTCTAAGGTATTAGTCACCATGAGCTTGGCTATTGCCAAACGGTGGGTATAGAAGGATGGGCGAACATTTCTAAATATGAAAAACCATTCTGGACTAGGTAACCTGTGAGAGCAACCAGGTTACTGTGAATAGTCTTAGCGTATCTGTTCACGGTAACTAACATGCTCAAGCTGTTTACCAGACATAACCTACAGTGTAGAGTTTTGAGAGCTACACCGTAAGTATGTTGTTCATGGATGAAAAGCCTTGTAACTAGCTCGTAGATGGACGAAACAAGATGTAACCCTCCTCTCAGTGGATGAAAAATCATAACCTATGTCTGCCCGGATGAAGTATGCAAGAAAAAAAAAGAAGAGGGAGAGATTATTGCATAGTGAGCAACTTGACCAGGGCCAATCAGAAGCTCGAGAACCTCTGCACTGTAGGTTATGTGTAAAAAGTAATCGTTAAAATGGTTGCCTCGGTTTCTACGTCAGGCCTCGGTTTCTACGTCAAGCCTTTTTGGTGTAAGTCATTGCTAGAAACCGTGGTGGCCTTGGTTTTTACGCCACGCCACACCACACCTTCATAGTCAGCCATCCATATTCCTCACAGCAGGTGATCCCTGCTGCAGCACACGAGCAGTTGCACTCCCTGTAGCACCCATGGAACACATTCCTTTCTCAACCGCAATCGTCCAGTAGAGAACGCGAAGAGTCGACAAATGCAAGCAGGGAAACAAGTATGGACCTTAGTCACTCACCCACTCGCACGAAAAGGAACTAGGAAAAGCGGAAAGCAAATTATTTTCTGCGAGTCGCAAGCTTTTTGTATGCATGAAGAATTTTACATAGAGTTGGTTGTTGCAGGGTTACATACCCTGCGTACAATAAAATGCACAAGATCATCGCACAGAAATGGTTTTTGTGGTGAAGTTCTGAGCCGCATGACAAAAGATCACCGTACCCAACTTTAAGAAACTCACACCTTTAGGGAAGGGCGTGGTGACCAGTTGTGTGTGAGTACAGTGTGACGCTTGGTTCGACATTCTGCGTTTAGTGTCACATTTTCCTTCCTTGCTTCCTTTCTTCCGTCCCTTTTCTTCCACTGCTCAGTGGATTACGTATTCTCGAGCTTGATTTCCGAGTTTGTCATTCTTTCGACGAATAAAGAAATTAAAGAAGATGATGTAGATGGTGTGATGCGGAGTGCGTGATTGGATTCGATCTCCAAAAGTGTTGTTCTCATATATTTCTATGTCCTTCATGAAAAGCCTGCTTCAAAATGGTTTCGACACGTTCCAATGAAGTTGTAAGATCTTTCAACCTAATTCAAGCTTCGAGAGTTGGATCTAAGGTTCAAGCATGGGATCTGAGATTTTGGATTTAAGGACATGTTTCCGAATCTTCAAGTTGTCATTCTAGTTTGAATAGAAGGGGAAAAAAAGGGGAAAACAAACCTTCTCAGAGATTCGGATAGCTTTGAACGCCTTACTTCTGAGAGGAAAATACTTATTCTTGGAAAGAAAATCCCCAAGGGTCATTTGGGGTCTCTAAATTTTCTGCAACACTGTTTTCCTTTCTTCTTGTGTTCAGATACAGCATGTGCACTAATTCAGCCAGAACATCAACTTCAGGAAAATGTCTTAAGTGTGTGTACAAAGTTCCTACCTTCTGATGCTTTGATCTGTTGCAGCAATGGTGTGGAAATTGAGCTCTTTGAAATTGATTCTTAAGTTGTTGAGGAGCGGGTCAATTGTATATGAAACTCAAAAATTGCAGAAGAGTACTTGATCTTGTTTGAAAATCTATAGCAGAATTCCCAAATTGTGATCATTGCATGCTCTCTTCACAAAAATTGACCTTGTAGACATCAATTCATGCACTAGAGGTAAATTCAATTTTCTAGACATTCCTCTTTGTCTCATTACTCTTGGATCAGACTCTCAGGAAGTACTTCAATATCAAACTTGGGATTCTTTGTGGATGGGGTGGGGGTGGAGGTGTGGACAAGCAGAAAGGGATTCAGGACTTGGATCAAAGGTTTCTCCCCTAATGGCAAGTCTACAACAAGCAAACCAGCTGATGAATCTAAAGGTGTGCACCACAAAGGGCAATCCTTGATTTCCAATAAGTTTGTGCTTGTTTATGCTCAAGCTTCATATTGGGTTAGGCATCTAGCTGTTTTTCTCTCTCCATCTCCAGGCTTCTCAAATTATGCTCCAATTCTCAAGTATCAATTGTTGCATCCTGGACATAGTTCTTCAAGTCCATTTTGAAGTGCAATCCACCTGAATGGCTGACAACCATGAACCATAATTTGAAGTGCATACACCTGATCAATAATGCATCTCTCCCTAGAAAATTGTAAGCAACCTAAGAACAATCAATCATAGGTTTTCATGATTGGTGATTGTATTTTACACAAATCATCACACCTATTGCAACCTTTATCTGGCTCATCACCCACACACCTGTCTTTTCAACACCTTTCCCTGCAATCTGAAGCACAGGGAGAAATCTCCTAGTGTAGTTGGAAGGCACCTTACAACACACTCCTAGAAACAAGGAGGGGTCTTAAGCCTACTCCCTAAGAGTCCAGGAGGGATGCTATGCCTACTGAAAGGTGTAAGGTGCCTCCCACTCTTAAGGAGTAGGTGTAAGAACCCACCCTTCCTCTGCCTCATGATCAAAATATGTTAGGTTTGCATTTGCCTCATGCTTTACAATGGGAAAAGCCCATGGGTGGGGGACATTCCCAAAATGTGAGGCTGGACTCAGCTATTGCCTCATCCTAGGCCCTTTATTTTGGGAATTCCCGCACTTGGTGGGCTTTATCCTAGACAGAAACCATGGATTGCGTGGAGCAAAGAAAATTTGTTTTACTTTGTTAGACAAAGCAAGGATCAAGAATATCCAGAGCACCCTATACATGCCCAGTTTGACAACCTAAATGATCACATGAGAAATAAGTGAGCTATTCAGAACTCATGACCACCCAAGTATGAAATGAGACTTTCCTGCATATGCCCAATATAGCATCCTACACCTGTATCATCATGTTTAGTTCTAGTAGATTTGGTTGAATAGTTTGATGGTGACATGTATTCATCTGAAGGGAGATTCTCTTACCGTTGCATATTCTGAAGGGCAAAGGATTCAAAACTCTTCAAGTTCAACCCTTGCAAGTGGCAATTTTCCTACAATCCACCATGGCTATTCACAAGCCAGATGTGGTCCTCTAAGCAATGTGTATCCAAACTGACTTTGACATGTTCAGTAGGAAAGATAATGTATAATTTCCAACCAGAACAATGCTAAACTGCCTTCTTGGTTACAGCAGCATATTCAGATGAGAGAAAACGATCTCAAAACCAGTACTCTAAATCAAAGGAGTATGAAGAGGATAGAGAAGACGATGACACTGATGATGATGGTGATGATGATGAAGTAAACTGGTCAGACAATGAGGCAGGGGGATATGCATTGTTTGCTCATCCTGATATTTCTGAACCACCAGGTCATGAAAATTGTAATTTAGAGTCAACCACCCCAGCTTCAACAAAACCTTCACTTGTACACAACTTTTCTCAGCATGAACAGGGAAGTGAAAATGAGAATCCAGAAGACATGGGAGCTGCTGCAACAAGAGACAACCTTGTTCTTCAGAATCCCAGATCCAATGAAACAACAGGCGCCATAATGTCTGCAACAATTCCACAGTCCAATGCCACATTAGCTCATAAAGGTTAGCAAATCTCTTTTCACAATTGCCAGTCATTTTGAGTGATTGTGGGGTGTATATCTCAACTTACCAACGTCTCCGAAATCTACTATGAACTCATTGTACAACAGCATAGTTGCCTCATGAAGCTGAAGAACCTATTGAAGCAGCACAAACATAGCTCCACTTTGACCAACATGAGAAATTGTTTTAAGACCCACAATAGTCAATTCAACATGAAAACAAAAAACAGTATTAGAGTTAGTTGATCATGCATTCATAGACTGATCATGTACATGTCTATGGTCAAAATCCATTTGCATGATGGCAATATACAGAAATAATGCATCCTTTTCTCCACTTAAAGAAATTTACATGGTAACAAGTTTCTTCAACCAAAGTTGGGTGATGGTGTCACAGGGAGGGTGCAATGGTTATGGAGCCAACCAGGAACCAGGGCCTTATTGTTGTTACTATTGGTGCTCTTAGTGATGGAGCATATGCAAGTAGGGATGCTTCAAAAGGCTGCTTGTAATTGCTTAGAAAGAGAAGATTGTTTTCTTGCAGTGTGGTTTCGGACTTGGAAACTTCAAGTTTACTGCTTGAATGAGTAAGTGGTAGGTGAACGGATTGTTGATTCATAGAGATATATATCAAATTAAATGCTTTAAATGTTGCCACACTCTAAGACAAAAAATTATTCTTCTTGCAAATCGTGGCAGAACCTATGACCCATGCTATGAATGAATATCAAGTTCAAGTGGTTACACAACATTTTTTTCTCCCGCATGAAACACTAGAAGAACTGCTAAAATGCTGAACACGTGTAATCCAAAGCATACCATAAATCCCCTATATAACAGGCAATAATTTGGGTAGGTGAATTTGGAGTTCTTTGGAGAAGAGGCAAGAATCATGAGGCAAAGGAAATTTTTAGTGCAACAGGATGATATTGTGGCATTTTCAAAACCATCTGTACTTGAATAGTATGACTTGGGAGTAACAGATTGTTGATGCTAGAGGGAGGTTGAAGTTGGTTGAAGTTTTGAGAAAACACTTATGAAGATGGCTTGCAAAATGTCATAGGCTCAGATCATTTTTCATTCTGTTTTTTTGGATATGCCTTTCTGGTCCATCTCCTTTTTAGGGCCATGGTAGACTGCAGATTTCAGAAAGGAGGTTGTGCTATGAAATATGACATTTTTGTTCAAGGTGGCATCACATTAGAAACATAAGAGATTATCAAACACCAAGTTGCAGCAACACATTTTGGCATCGCATTCCCAGCTGAAAACTCAGGATTTGAACTTACAACCTCTTATCACCTTTGTGTGGTTTGGGCATTGGATAATCCCCAAAGAGCCTCAAAGAAAAGCAAAATACCACACTACCCTTATTAGATGCCTAACACTACTATGAAATCTAGAGACCCAAGGCCCTGATGGTGAAACTCTCAAAGTTGCTGAATGAGGAGAGTGGGCCTGAGTAAATAGCAAGCCATGATGGCTTGAACTGACTAATCCCTAACTAATTAGAAGCTTTTAGAGCTAATTCTAACTACCATAGTTAGGACAAGAAATGAGGAATATATGAATAAGTTTGGTTATCTAAGCATTCAGTTACCAACTTGTGTTGATGATGAAAATGTTTACCCCAATAACTTGGCAGCTTCAACATTAAACATATCGTTTTCAAAACAAAAATCTCGAAAGAACTTTTGTGAAGGAAAATACTGAAGCTTCAGAAGTACTCTAATTATCGAAATGAAAATGTCAAAATTAATTATTTATTCAACATACATTTGTCAAGTTGCCGAAGTACTAGGTTATTACAGTAGGGTTCTCTTGAAGCAAATTTTAATCTAATACCCCCAACCACAACTCAGGATTCGAATTCACAACCTTTGGTGAGTATGGCTCGGTGGTTAGAAGCCCCAAAGGGATGGGTCGAAGAAAAAGAAAATTTCACATTGGCCACAAAACAATTCTTCATGTTTAAATAATAATTTGATACACAAATGGCAGACCCAACCTGACCCTGTACATTTGTGTGTATTTTCTACACAAATTCTATGACCACAAAGTGGGAAAAAGAAAGAGGGAGAGGGGTAGCTGGTGTATGGGACAAACAGCATAAGCCCACGAAAAAGAGAGGGAGAGAGAGACACAAAGAAAAAGAGAAAGGCGCCATCGGTTGTGGTGTGAGAGAGGTCTGTAAAGTTGGAAACGGTTTGTGAGTCTTCCAAAGAAAGCGTAAGCAGTTGAGCTCAGAAAAAGGCCAAGATGCCAGCTGCTATGGTGGATACGCAAGTTCACGATTTCGACACTGCTCTCAAGGTTTGCCCTTTTTCTCTCTAGTCCACGACACCAAGGAAGATGTAGGGTTCTGATGTGGAAGAATTTCGCATCCTTCACAAAGGAGTGTGTCCAATTCACCACCCAATTTAGTTTTTCAAAAGACGCTCGATTTCATGTCTAGAGTTTGTGTGTGTGTGTGTGTGTTTTTATTCAGAATTTCTTTCATTTGGTAGGGTTTTTGCTTCTGCTCCAGGTTGTTTTTGGTGTGGGATCTACTGCTCAGTGAAAACAAATCATCTTTGTAACATATGCCTTTGTCTTCACTCAATTTTGTGTCAACAAATCCTTGAGCTGTTGTATCTTACTTTAGCGTGGTCTGGGGTTCCGAATTGTAGACGGCGGAATTGCAGGGACCTGGGATTTTGTTGCTCCTCTTTCTTGGAGATCGCATCGCTTCGGTGGGGAAGAGCTGGTGTCCTGGTATAAATCTTCCTTGTCCTCTCCATCTTTAATTTGAGAGTTGGAGTTTTCTTTTCTGGTTGGATGTATGTATGTCTTCTATCTGTTGTTGTGCAATCTTGCACCTGGTTCAGTATGTAGATTACAAGGCGATGGAGGGGGAAGGGTTCTTTCGCCTACTCTTAAGAGTGGAAGGGACCTGATGGCTACTTCTTATAGGCATAAGATCACTTGCACTCATAAGGAGTAGGTATAATAGCCCTCATTTTTTCAAGGGATATTCTCAGATATAAGGTGCCCTCCAAATACAATAAGAAATTTCTCTGAGTGCTTTATGGATTAATCTATACTCATCTACACCCACCTTCATGAGGTGATGAAGTTGGTGGGGGTAGTCATGGCAGTTCATCACTGTTATTTGTGATGAAGGTGATGGTCTCACACTTTGTGAGGGACTCTCATAGGGTTATGACTGCATACATTCATTGTTGTTGTTTGTGGAGATTTCTCTGCAATTTCATAGATATGTCTAGTAGTGGACCAGGTAAAGGTGATTCAGGAGCCTGTAAAGTTCTGAAGTCAAGTCATTTCTTGAATTGAATGTCTTAGGATGATGAGTGTAGAGGAATTGTTCTCATCACCAAAAAAACTGCTATGACAGCTCCTTGAATTTGATAGGGCTTCTCCATACACAAATGCCGATGCTGGATGACCGACCAAAATTTTGGGCAACTTTATCCAGTTCACCTGGTTTTTGAAAGAATTATGCTGGCAAGGATATGTTGAACTACTTGTCTGGGGCAAACAAACAGGCAAACAAATCCATGGTTCATGTGATGAGCTACATCACATCAAAAGAAGCAAAGAAAGTCACTAATAGTTTTCATTATGTGGAAAAGATTGTGTCAGGGCAGAACCAGTTATTTACAAGGTGGTGAATGAGGCAGAAAAACCAATCACATTAGTGCGAGTTTATGTGGGTGACCGCACAACTTGGCGGACTCCAGATCATGCTTTACGCACAGACAAGCGCTTCAAGTTAACAGGAGTGCCAACTCTTGTGCGGTGGGAGAATGGATCAATTGTAGGCCGTCTGGAAGATCATGAGGCCCATCTGGAAGAGAAAGTGAAAAAGATTATCTCCTAGGTGGCAGTTTAAAGATTCCTTATAGTATATCATTGGGATGACAATTTCTATGTGTCTCGTGTTTGGAAATTGTGCACTGAATTTACATTCTCATGCCAAAATTTACTGAAATCTGTTTCGTTTTCTTGCGGAAAATAGAATCAGTCATTGGTATTTCTTTTCTCTTGGTGGAGTCAAATGGAGATTTGATCGATCATCATAAGCCAAATGGATTCCATGTTAGCATGAAGTTTCCACTCCAAATGAATGCATAATACAGGTTGGGTTGGAATGAACCACCATACCAATGATTGTCATTGGTCACATGGACAGCAACATTAGCAAAACATTGTTCATTGCAGTGAGCTGGAGTGGCACAATGATTCCTGGTGGTGCTTTTTAAACAAGTGTCTGATGAAGACCACCTCAATAGTCTTGCAAAGATCAGTTGTGTATATTGTTTGTAGTCTTGCAGGACCATGGACATTCTCCAAATTGGGTGGTTTTTGAGGTTTGTTGCCACAATGATTCAGCAAGCAAAACTGCTGATTGCAACCCTCAAGAGCTTCGAGACTTGACACTTCTAGCCTCAGAGACTAACAGAAAGATACCTCCTAATTGCAGTAATTCTGTTGGCCTTATCTTGAGATTTAAAAGGAACAACATCAAGTCAAACACTGCCACAAAAAGCAGTCATCTTGGAGAGGGCTGAACACCAAAGATTCCATCGAGATTAGTTCCTTGATATGTTCCTTGGTGAATGAAGGCTGCTCAAATGTTAACACCAAGGGGGCTTGACTTGCTGGTTCATAAGCAATCTCATGAAGAGTGGTGAGGTTTGGATGGGCTTAAAGCCTGTTCCACTGCAATAACCATCATACACAGAGCATGCACCTAAGTTGCGCCGATTCAAGCTTGTTGTACAATCCATTCTAGAATGTGAGGAGATGGGGACCACCTTCCACAGACAAGAGGTTCATACAACCTATAAATTACCATTTTTTGGTATGAAAAAGCTATGAAGAGAATGGGAAAGAGAAGGAAACTTCAAGGATCACCTTGAACAAGTGCCAAGTAAAAAAAATTGTACACCAACGAGATTCAAAGGGTTACACCATAGGTGATGAGAACCGGGGTAAAGTGCAAGTGTAGGGTACATCCTATTGAGGAGTAGGCATAAGAACCCTCCCATCATACACCTAGTGATCAACATAGGTGTGGTTCATGATAAATTTTGCCTTGTGCATTATGACAGGTAAAGCCCATGGGTGGGGGACATTCCCAAAGTGCGGGGCTGGACTCGGCTATCACCTAATCCTAGGCACCTTATTTTGAGAATGCCCCCACCCTAGCGGCTTCACCTACACATAAGACATTCGTGCAGGGTAAAGCAACAAGTCCCAGGTTGGGGGCAGTCTCAAAATAAGGGGACCTGGATGAGCCCATAGACAAGGGCAGCCCTGCATTTTGGGAATGGCCCTCACCTCGTGAGCTTCAACCATTATAAATAAGGGCCCTGAGATATGTGTCCACATATATGGCCTGGAATATATATATAGTTTATTAAATAAGGAGCTTTATGGATATCTGAGATTTGGAGAAAAGAAGATTTGAGAAAATTTCACCACATTCCAACACAGTTTGAAGGGACAAATGTCAATACAAATAAAACAACCAAGTGTATTGTATCATATAGAAGGTTAAATGTCTCATTTATGCAGAGGTTTTGTTTTAAGAAGAATAAATAACCATTAGATCACAATTATTGGAAAACAAAACAATTGGTTTTTTTATTTGTTCTTTGGATTTCTTTTTTCATTTTTCATGTACATTGCATGTTTTTGCAATCACTTTTGTAAAACTTTTTTGGTCGAATGTGTTTCAACTATGAATGGATGATATTGATGAACATTTGAATGACATCAAATGAATGAATTTCATTCATCCATTTTTCAATTGTATTTGTCTACACAATCTATATGTATTATAGTAAAATTTATGTACAATATTTACTTTCAAATTTATGAATGCCATCCAATATAAAGATGACTTTCATTTGTGGTATTAGTCCATTATGGCCTATTGTAAGGGGTTTAGGGTTTAGGCATTCCCAACAACAATCCCCTACTATTGTTGTTCTTTACATGTTGTACTCAATAATTATAATTATGTGATTAATTTTGCAAGTGAATCAGTATTTTGAAAATAGTGAACCCAACAATTGAGTTATAGAAAATGTGACTACCTTAATCCCACACATGTAAGTCTTCACAAAGTAACTTTTGAACTCCTTTTTTAATATTCTATATACACGTCTTTCAATACCATTGTTTTGGCATGTTATACTTTTAATGTCATATCTCTCCCTCCCTTCCCCCTCTATACATATATATTTTTACATTATTATGATAATGAAAAACATGTGGATAGAATGAATGGGTATGTGTAAATGGTTGTGCATAGCAATGAGAGCCCAAGTTTTTTTTTTGTGATATTCTATCATAATTAAAACTAGTGTGGCATGTGTTATTGGCCCAAGTGTGAACTCATTAGAAAATGGGGAGTCTCAACATGTGAACATTTATTGCAATGTATGTATCAATTTTTTGAAAATTTGTGACTGCAATACCTTCATTAATTGTGGTCCTTAAACCTTTGCCCCACCTTCCTTTTCCATGCGAGAAGGTGGATGGGGCATTTCTTTTGCTCAAAGTTTTTTAGGAAATATCTTAGGGCTTTGTAGGTTGTATTGTTTTTTTTTAAGTTAGCTTCATTTTGTGGAATTTTAAACATTGGGTTCTTGCAACACTCTCATCTTGTGTTTTTAATTTTGTATATCTTTGTGCAATACCTTTATCTTTGTTTTGATATTTGATTTCTTTATGCAATCCTTCATAATGTATCGGTTAAATTTGATCTAGAATGTTAATTTTCACATTAGGTTTTTTTTCCTTTTGTTATGTTGGTTTCAAATGTGATTGCCCCTCCCTCAGTTGCCTTGGAAGGTGAGCAAGGGATGGTGCAAAGTTTGCTTGTAAAGTTCGTGAATGCAAAGTGACCTACACCACCAAGTACAACTTAATACAACATTTGTGAATTTAACACAATGTGATTAAGGAACCAGGCAAGCTTAAACACCCATCTACTCAAGAGGATGGCCTAAACCATCAAGATCATATGGCCATGAATGCACAAGTTTTGGACAACCCTTTAACACAATTTTGTCACAATGAATAGAAAGCAATTGTTACAGTTAGGAGGCACACAAACCTAGGGTGGAATAGGTTCGTTGTTATGTGAAACACACCTAAAGTTTCTGAGCCCACATTTGTTAAGCTAGCTTTTATCCATATCTTTCATTTTCTTCGCATGACTACATGGGGTGTGGGGTCTATCCTTTTCAACATGTAGGCCAAGGCGAAGTGCACTGAGGACCTTGCAAGTGTGATTCAAACGATTCGACTTGGGTATACAAAGGTGTTCAAACACAATTGAATGGGGTGAGACTAAAAATTTACATTTAATAAGATGATGAATTATAGGGAAAATGACATTTTACCATGAAGTAAAAATGATTCATGGTCAGTAAATTCTAACAATGTCATATTCAATTTTATTTGAATTCTAGGTTTTAGGTTTCATATGCAATACTTATTATATTGTGTTGTTTGTTTTAAAGATCGAAACACCATTAAGGAGGTGTTTGTGACTAATGTTGTGTCAAAAGTAACATTGGTCAATTGTGGGGTATTTACACGTCAACATGCCCAAGATGCAAAGGCTGCATCAAATGTCATATAGGAGAGCCAATGGGATCCCATCCCACACCAATAATGACACAGATAGCCCATAATTTATTCCCATTTTGGTTAGGGTGTTGTTTTGGACTTCAAGATGTCAAGGTAGCAATTTGTTTTTGAAGTAACCACATATTTACCATTATGACATGTTCCTCATTTAAAAGTGGGTTTGTTTTGGACTTGAACATTTTTGGCACATTTTTGTAACACATGTCACTCATATTTTTTTTATTTAAAACTTTTTACTTTCATTTTACATCATCTTGGATTAATGGCTAGACATACATTTTCACATATTCTTATATGTATGTTTGATGAAATTATCAAAAAAATGATTCTAGTTTTGTTCTCAAATTAAAAAACTTTTTTTTATTCCTAAAAATTAAAAGCTCAAAACTAGAAGGAAAGTAGTACCCTTATGAAGATATTCTATAAGCACCATGGGTGAAAGTTTTTTGGTCCAAACTATTGGAGGGGTATTGCATAGCCATACCAAAACCTAGAAAGAAAGCAATACCCTTATGAAAATATTTTGTAAACACCATGGACTAAATTATTTTGGTCCTAGAGAGCTATTGCCTATGCCCAAAAAAACTCAATGCATATGTAATACCTCTCTTAGGGTATATCAAAAATCCTTTGGGTTCTATCACATGCAATACGCCCATCGTGGAAAACACTTTTTGAACAAAACTTGCAATACCCTTATACAAGGGGTGTCAAATATTTTAATTGTGCCCTTATTTATTTGTTTGAAGGAACAAGACCAAGCCCCATGCAATACCTTCATTTTATTCCTTCCTCATCATTGTTGACTCTTGAAGGTTTATTGAAGTAGCAACCACATAAGTTGGTGTAACCATGCAGGTGGGGTTTGGTAGGTACCTACTTCAAATGTTGGTAAGTAGGAAGGTGGAAATGCAAGTAGGTAGATAAATAGAAGGGGGTGGGTAGGTGGGTGGGGATGAAAGTAGCACATTTTTAATTTTTAAGTGAGTAGGTGGATGGGGAAGAGTTTACTTTCAATTGTTGGTAAGTAGGGCAGTAAAAACAGAAAACCGAGGTGACCAATGTGGTTAGCTAGGGAACAAGAATCCAACGGAAAAGTGTTTTTTTTCAATCCACCCACCATCCATCCCTCGTGGTGGCGCTGGTGGGCTGTTGGAGAAGAAGCTGAAGCTCCTCCACGCGAACTCCCGCGAACTACAATCACGCTCATGCGATTGCAGCGGCGGTGCAATGGATTTTTCCCACTTTTGTCACCGTCCCTACCGAGTTAAGCTCCGATGCACGAGGAAGATATGCGGCACTGTGAGTCTGTTACACACGATTCTCTATTCTCTCTTTGTTTGTGGCCCATTACGGAGGTCTTTTTTTATCAATTTTACAGGTTTTGTTGCTGACCTTCGTGCCTTCGAAGGTGAGGAGCAGCAGGTCTCGCAGTGCGCACTCGTAGCTACAAATAACAAATAACCTGCCGCAATTCATTACTTCCTTATATTCTATATTCTTTTTAAAAAATTATTACAGATAAATTGTTCTTCCGTTTATTGTACTCGCAGATGCAGCGGGATCTGGCATTTTCGCATTACAGAGCTGCTGCTGCTCCATTGGTTCTTTCATCATTCTTTCCTCTCATTCCTCCCCGAGCTTTGCTGAATTGCATGCGGCTGGTTGCTTCTCTCTTTTTTAAAACTAGTTTTTTCTTTTGTGTAGGACTTGTCCTCGGGAGATCGCACAGGGATCTTCTTTTCAGATTTTGAAGTTGTTTGCTTCTGGTATCTTCTGGAGTTGCAGTATACGTACATACATGCACACGGTCTTCACTAACCAAAAAAGAATGACCTCATCGCCGGCATTTGAGACAGGAAGGATTCTGGTGTCTGTGTGGGAGCGCGCAGGAGGAAAAGAAGAGCATCGTGGCGAGCATGACAGCTCGGCGCAAGCACGAATTGAACTCCTACCAGCGCTGAACAGGATCCGCCTTCATTCGGAATTGAGTTTCGACGACTTCCACTACAACAACGTCTTTCATGCAGCAATCTCGATGCAAGCTCTATATGAGGCAACAGTCAAACCAGCGGTGAAAAAGGTATAGACTCTCTCTGTACTTTGTGTCGTCTTTGCAGTATGCCAGATGATGTTCAGTGGTTGCAAAGCCTTAAAGCACTTCCAGGAATGAAAATGCCAGATTGAAATTTGTATGATGACCACTGCAAAATGTGGAAGCAGCTTCCTTTATCTCTGGGACTTCTGCATAGCAAATTGCACTGAGTTTGCGAAGAGTTACACTGCCTATGCAGCTATGAAGGTTTAGAGAGTGTCATTTGTGAATCCAGAAGGGCATTACTCCAGGGAGGGTTTTGCATTCCTTATGCAGGTGACAATCTTGCGCTCAAATCCATGAACCACTACAGCACACATCACAACTGAATTATGTTGTTTATGCCAGGTCTTGGAGGGCTACAACTCTAGCATACTTAGATATGGCCAGACAGAGAATGAAAATTCTTTCACCATATATGAAGGAAGAGGAGCTTGTCAATGTGGAATTGCAGTGCGAGCCATGGATGACATCCTTGACAGCAGAACTGTAGCAGATCAAGTTGAAGTTTCATATGTACAGCTGCACAATGATGTAGTATATGACCTTCTGGCACCAGCTGCTACTTCTCTCAAGTGGTCCATCTTGAGAAAGCTGGAGAAGCCAAGGGCCCACAAATTTGAAGGTGAGACGGCCAATTTCAAGCATGTTAATGTTGCCAATATCTCTGCCTTTTTGCAGCTGTTGAAATCAGTTCAAGCTTCTCAGAATGCAGTTGCAAGTTATGCACATGCTTCAGTCAGCAGCACATGTGCAATCCTCACTATAACATTGAAGAGAAGATGCAAGCTGGACAGTGTGCTGGAGTCGACAGCCAAGGACCCGGCTCAAAGTCGATCCAGGCAAACTCTAGTGCAGGAACAGCAAAGAGACAGTATGCTTTGCATAGTTGACCTTGCAAGAGCAGAGCAGACCTCCACTGGAACATCTAACATCAAAAGTTTGGCTGAGTTCCATGCACTTGAGAAATGCCTCAAGGCAAAGGCTGATAATCTCTGTCCTCCTGGAGGGATTAGCGATTTTGTGCTTACAAGGTTGCTTGCACCATCTTTTGATAATTCCTCTTACATTTCCCTGATGATTTCCATTGGAACCTCTGTCTTTGACGAACCAGAGACATTGCAAGCACTTCAACTTGGGCAGCATGGCATGCAGGTTGTGTCAAAGAGGAGTCAGAGCCTGAGGCCCATCAGAGAGGAAGGAGAAATTCTAGAATCAAATGTGAATGAGAGTGTCCATCACCCCATGGAGCCTCAAGGTGATTTGGCAGGAGAAGTTAGCGGATCTTCAACCTTCCAGCATGGACAAAACATTGGAGAAGTTGATGATATGTCCAAATTTCTGGTAGAACTAGAGAACAATACTCGAGATGAAAGTGAGAAACTGAAAAGGGAGATGGAGGGATTGAGAATCAAACTGGAGAAATCCAAAAAGAAGCACAAAAGTTGCAAGGTACAGCTTAAAGAACTGCAGAAGCAACTTCAGGAAGCTCACAAGGAAGCAACCTGGTATATGAACTCTTTGGAGGTTGAGAAACAAGGGAACAAGGAGACCATTTTGCGAGCTTCACAGCAAATGCTTGAAGAGGCTGTTGATATTTCTAAAGAATACCTTGTTGAGCCAAAGTTTAAAGGGGTGGAAGAACATGTCACTTGCCTCACACTTTCTAGAGCCATTGAGAAGGAAGAATACAAAAAAAGCTTGGAGCAAGTCAGAAAGGACCTTGCTGAGGAGATCAGCAAGAGGAAACAAGTGGAAGAACTGATCTCAGATTATGCAACAGTGCTGAGGCAAATAAATGGCAGGCAGGCACTTGTTGGATCAAGTTCTGCAAAACAGATTGAAGAACTGGAACTGGAAAATCTCAAGCTGCAAAGAATGCTAACAGAGAAGACACAGGGAATTCACATCAAAGAGGAGCTGCAAAACATTCAGCCACAAGGAGGTATGCATCATACTTCAAGATCTTCAGAAGAGATTGATCCTGACAATTCTCAGGTCACAAATTCTGATTTAGGTAGTGAGTACATCAACTAGATATCTCAATGATGGTCAATTGCTTTCTACTTGACAATGTTGAAGGTCAGTAAAGGCCCTCAAGGCAGCAATAAATGTGCCCCATACTTGCTTCAGATTTGACATAGTAAAGTGATTCCTCATGATATACAGGCACAGTACACTCTTAACCAGTAATGTTCTCAGATCTTAACCAGTCAACTGCACTCTGCTCGGACCAGGGCAAAGCAGATTCAGAGCTTCATGCTACTGTGACATAATAGTCCTTCAATCACACAAGCTTTTCTTGAACAAAAGTCTCTGCATTGAACAAAGACAACCCATTTCTAGTAGTGAGACAGGTGCAGCTTGACTTCATAATTTCCATTCATGTAAAATCCACTCGAAATGAGAAACCAAAACTTACAAGCTATCCAGTTTGCAAATGAAGGCCTGCTCATCAACACTTTGTGCTAACATTCCACAATGACCTTTCAATCTACAGCTTGTCTGTGAAACCATTTTCTTGGCCATAGAAGATTCTATCAACAATGTCCACAGGAAGAGCATATGCAGGGTCGATAGCTTTGACACCAGGGTACTCCAGTAGTGACAGACCTGATCAAAAATGTCAATACAAATTTCTTCAACAGTACATCCAGGTATCTATCTGCTCTTCCATGATGCAAATAGAGACTTGAAGCCCCACTTGATCATCTTGCTTCTCACTAGTCTTTCACAATAATCAATTGCTATCACTGAACATTGGGTTCAACAGTACATCCAGGTATCTATCTGCTCTTCCATGATGCAAATAGAGACTTGAAGCCCCACTTGATCATCTTGCTTCTCACTAGTCTTTCACAATAATCAATTGCTATCACTGAACATTGGGTTATACTTTGACATCGGATTGTCATCATATCTATAAAATTGCAGACAAATATCCACATCAACAATTTGAACATGACATAACAATGAGTACTGTCACAACCTTATATCTATAAAATTGCAGACAAATATCCACATCAACAATTTGAACATGACATAACAATGAGTACTGTCACAACCTTATGAGACTCGCTCACAAAGTGTCAGACTGTCATCACCTTCATCACAAATACCAGTGATGAACTGCCATGAACACCCACTCTGACAATCACAACAGAAAAAAGAAGACAGTTATACTAGAGGTAGTACCTGCTACGCCAAAAAATGTATGGAACACATCCACAGCATCATCAGGTCGGTCAGATATTCCACCATTCTCAGAGTCCTGCCCACACAAACAATGACACAGTTTGGGATCTGAAGTTCAAATTCTGGCATATTGCTAAAAGTGCAACCGAGGCAGGTTAACAGAGATTCGTATGATTGAGAAGTTGGTTTCTCTAAAGTTGACCTTTTCTACGGAGAAATGTTGGAGTAGCAAGGTGAAGATGAGATCCAGTGAGTAACCTGACAATCCAGAATGAACTCCTCCAGTTTCTTTTTGTCAATCCAGTGAACCCGGTTCATTATCACCAAGCTAGAGAGCACCCACCATGAATAGCACACCTGTTAATGCAGGAAAGTCACAAGAATATCACTAAAGGTCTCATGATAACACTTCAATGCACCTGCAAATGTTCCAAATGAAAGGAATACCACAACAACAACATTCACACTTCAACATTGCTGCTCTTGTTAAGAGATTCATGTCAGTACCCCATTTGCAGAAAAGGTACACGTCTTACATCAGGCAGTTTCTCAGGCCGCCCATTGAGGCCCCCGGACTTGACTTGGCGTTCACATAGCCACCAGCCCAACAAATCCTTGTCAACATGATGTAAGGCACCTGCGATGGCAAGTGCTGCCACACAGCAGAAAACTGCAAAAGAAAACGGCCCCACAAGCATGCATGTCATTACCAACCTCCATCCCACACATATCTACCATTACAAAAGTTGCTGGTCATGCAATGGCTTCATCTAGGTTTGCAACTCTGCTGAAGGTCTGAACCTTGCAATTCTTTACCATGACCACACAAAGCTCACATGTGCAGAGCCAACTTTTGAAACTCTTCATTTGTCACTACAAGCACACAAAGCTCTATTCACTTGTCAAACCAAACACATTAATCAAACAACATTTTCTCAACCCCTCTATTACCAAATAACACAAGTTCTCCACCAAGAACTTGCATGAAGTGAAAGCATGCCAAAAAGATGGGATGGGCCTACTCTGGCCAGCATGAGACTCTCCACCAGGTGTGCAACCAAATCCACCATCAAAGTTTTTACACCTTGCCACAAAATCTGTCGCCTTCTTTAAATCAATTTTGTCCAATCGCTTTAACAAAGAAAGGCAACAAATTGCACAGTAAGAAAACCTGTCAACCAAATTCCAAGTACCAAATGTGAGCACCACAAAAAACACAGCTTCCCTCAGAGACAGCTGCCTTTGCTTTCACTCATGAACAAAATGGGGACGTGCTCTCTAAGTGCTGAGTCAAGACCAACCACATGTATAGTAATTAAAAAGTCATGAAGAAACCTTTGCAGATCAAATTTACGAAAAAAGTTGTCTGACCATTAGGTGGGATGCAAAATGGTCTATTTCAGAACTGCTAACCACCAAGTACACAAAGATGACTTTGGTATGCCAACTTAAACCTCATGGCACTATACATGTCTTGAGTGTGTAATAATGAGAAAGCACTTGCTTTGTGTAAAGAAGGCAACAAGGTTGGACTTTTGGTCACTTCGGTGAATACTGAGGAGAACTCAGGTAGCAAGTCTCTTCATTGACAGGATTATGATCCTCTACTCTCAGATATTTGAAATATGCAATCAACCTTGAGAAAGGAGGCAAGAACTAATTCACCATTTTACTTGATGAGGAAAACACAGCATAAGCACAGCATAGAAATCACATTGTGATTGAGAGCAAGAAAATTGTATGGTGATGACCAACATGTGTTACCTTGTACAGTGTATCAACAATTATTAAAAGATTAAAAAGATGGATATACAATGAAGAGAAATACATTTGGCAAGGCTGTAGAACTGAAAAAAAATTGAACATGCCAACAAGAGAGTTTTTAAGAAAATGTTCAGAGCAAAAACAGGGCATATACCGTGTGTCAATCTCCCCCCATTCATCACCTGAAAATGACCCGTCTTCATTCTGTAATCCTGCTATATCTGTCCACCACAAGCAAAGGTCCTTAGATTGCTGCAAACCCCTCTATGTTATATGGTTGCAGAATGAACATTGACATCATTGTTAAGTCTAGAAAACTTAACACCTAGCCAGTTTACAGGACAATATTCCAGCATGGAATTCCAAGATCAGCTGAGATAGACAGATTTTGGTCATTGAGAGAAAATAATTCTACATTAAACAAATCACTGATCCCCATAACCACATTCTCCAAATCCCATTGTCCCAATACTCATAGATGACAAACACTCACCTGATGCAACTGACTCCTTAAAAGTGTATTAGAATGATATAGGCAAGAATAGTAACATACATGCCGCAATCTTGTCAGCATCAACTGCATTTAGTTTGTCAAACAATGCCAATATTTGCACAGCATTAAGTGTGTAAATAACGTGTGGATCATGTCCATGATTGCCCCCAAACCCACCTGCCAAGCATGCCCTGAGACTCAGAACCATGGCGATCTTAGTCATGTTTTCTAAATTGAAGAGACAACCACTCTCACACCAATGCTGCACAAGCTTTCAGTCCTCATACACATGATACATGTGATCACAATGATCAACAGTTCAAGCATCCAAGTATTACTCAAGGATGCTCAAGTTAAGATTTACAAATGTGTTAAGGGCGGTCAAAGGAGCTTCATAGTTTCCTGATGTGAAGATGGAAAGTGATATCCTAATGAAAACCTAATGCAAGAAATTCTGCCCCTGGAAAAGAGAGAAGCCGAGGATGGACAAGTACCACAATCATGCTGGCACTTCAGAAGCCAAGCAACAATTTCATTGGCATCCATATCTGCAAGGTGGCCCATGAGATCCATGGCAGTGAGCCCCCAGTATGCACCACTCATGCGAAGATGCTCCGTCACCAGGGAATCGAAATCCGATTTCTGAACCAGAAAAATCACGATCAACCAACTAACTCAAAGACCAATTCTCTTAACACAAAATCAAATTGCTGAATCCTTGACGATCTGAGAAGAAGAAATCACACAGGAAATAAAGCAGCTCAAGATAAACCTTGACCTGAAGATCATGAGCATATTTCCAACAAGCAGTTTAGAGTTTAATTCATGGGAAAGAAAAAGCATGCAGGAGGGAGGGAGGGAAAAAAAAAAGAAAAAAGCAAGTCCAAGTGTGTATATACTCTAGAAGGAGAATTCAACACATAACTTATCAAGAGACATGATGTGACCCACATGCTTGTGCAGATCCACATACCTTATCGAGAGACTTGATGTAATCCACATGCTTTTGCAGATGCAAAGTGGCCATAGCTACTGGTACCCGATGTGTGTTTGTTAGCACCCCAGTTTGGCTTGTGTTGTGTGGGTTCAAAAGAGTGAGAAGAGGTTTTGTTTTCTAGGGAGGGTAGGTTAGAAAGGGAGAAACCCTAAGTGGCGCGATGATGGGGGGAGAGGTAGAGTTCTTGGCGTAGGGTTCCAGTTTTCTGTTGTTCGTTTGAGATGACGCGTTCTTTAGGACCACTTTAGACAAGGATCCAGGGACCAATTTGAAGCAGATTGAACCTTTAATTGGACCCTTCTTCACATTAAAAAAAATACTAAGGTACAATGAATGTGTTTAAAGGCTTGGGGTCCAATTCCAGGATCCAATATAAAAAAATGTGTGATTGACCTATGAAAGGATTAGGTTAATTTTTGGTCTTTTCTCACTTTTTTTACTTTTTCATGGTTTTTTAATTTTCTGTTTTTTTTGTTTTTTTTTTTAAAATTCTTATTACACACAATAGATGAACATAGGCACAAGATATTGGTAGCTCTTGTTTTTAATATTTCCATGCATCGAATGGTTGCATAAGCGATTGCATTTTGTAACGAAAGTAGCTATTGGACAACATTGGAGTTTTAATCCTCCACTTTTTGTTTCATCTTCTAATTCATCTTCATTTCGTGCATTTGAAAAAGCTAAAAATGCATTCTTTCTAGCAACCACCTTGTGAGGATTCACAAATTAACCATGTCAATTCAAGAATTGGTCAAATATGAGGGAGTTGGTGTGCCCTCAACAACATCTTCAATCCAAAGCATGTCTTTCATCCTCACATAATTTGAGCACCAAAGAAATAGAAGAAAACAATGGAAAAGAACAAAAAATAAATAAAAATGAACAACCTTGGACCCTAGCTTATAATATGGTACTCCAAACCATGAGGTCTTGTTTAAGCTCTTTTATTTTATCTAGACCAATTGGTTTTGCTTCCAAAATCATGCTATGTAAGCTAAATCATAATTTGAATTGTCTTGGTCCTAGACCCTCATTGGCCTTGGGATCAATTTAAAGTTTCTAACCAATAAGAATGTTTTATTTCATTGGACCTTGCCCCTTGGACTTTTGTTTAACATGACCCTTAAACTAGGCACATGCTCTTGTGAACCTAGGCATATTATTTTGTAATGGGCCCCATCTACCCAAGGTATCTGCGAAGCAATTTGTTGGCTCAAGGCGAACACGAAGGGCCACCCACTCCTTTATTAACCTTGGTTTTAGCTAAAACGATTTTTTTTCACAAAACTCATGCTATTGAAAGGAAGTAAACTAAGAGGGATAGAGAGTTTAGAAAGCTAAATAATCTAAGGAAAAAAAAATCTAAAAAACAAAGATTATAACCAAGGTTTAGGAACATTAATAATTTTTTTAATATTCATTTAATTATGGGTATCGTTTTCTTTCCCAATGTTTTTCCAAGTTTGTGAAACATGTTATAAACAACTGATATTAGTTTTTAGGATTTTATTTTGGTGAAATTTGTGTTTTTTGAGACTTTTATATTACATTTCAAAATTTTAAGGTATATTGTTGTTTTCAAAATTAATGTTAATGGATATGTCCTCACTTTAACAAGTGTTTTTTATTTTGATGTTTTTTTCCATTACAATTGGGAATTATGCAACGTTTAAATCTAAAGTGCATAATATGTTTCAAATTTAGATGGAATATAATAAAATTCAATGTTTTTCCAATGTTCTTGACAAGTGCGAGTAGGAGAAGACATCCACTAAGTTTTTTGTGGAAAGTACATTAACAATACACACATTATGTCGCAACCTTAGCCTTGAATTCACGACCAAGGTAGAGGCTTGCAAAGGTGCGGGCCAAGAAGGAAGCCCAAGAGTCACATCTTATGCTTTCGGGAATGTAAGAAAGTGTGAAGGAATGAACCCTCACATTCTCAAGTGAACTCCCATTTTGGAAGTTGGAGTCCTGATGGACTTTTGAATTTTTATAAAACAATTGTAAGGGTCAGAACCTATTGGGTTGAGGAGTTCCCTATATCATGGGAAAACCCTTGGAACGTAGATGTCTAAAATGGGCTCGCATGACCCATTTGGACACATGAAACGCAAATTATGGCCAAAGAAAAGGTTGGGAATCAAATTGCCACTAAAAGTCAAGAATTATTGTGATTTCTTTTTGTGTAGGTGGCATGCGACATATTGTGGGAAAGCTCGTGATAAGGGATATAACTTTTTTTTTAACTTCATCTTAGTCAAAGGTTTTCACACAAAGTTACGGGCCCCCAAAATCGTGGAAATCTCAACTTTAGGAATATTAGGACTCCCATTTGGAAGTCTTGGAACAAAATGACATTTGAGTGTTGGTCCTATGGCCAAACATTAAGTATGTTATAATATAAAAGGTGGTGGCTTCCCCCAAGTCTGGGCTGTGGTGAGTTTCGTGAGTCCATGTTTGCTCATGGCCTATCTATGCACCAAAATGCTCTAACTACACATTAATCAACTTGTTGTTTAATTTGTGTAGGTCTGTGTGAATAATTAAATTGCTTATTAATCTTCCTAGTCCCATCCCTAAGCTCTAACACGCCCCTCTACCCTTGAAGTGTTGCGAGCCAAAGAATGCGCCCCAACTCTTTTTCCTTTCACTGTTTTCACCTTTAAACTCATAGTTGAACCCATCAAGGAGCTTGGGGGTGCGGCACATTACGACCTTTTGAAAACCAATGTGCGGCATGACTTTACTTGTGAATATCTTATAAATATGAAAACCCAAAACTCATTTACTAAATGTGTGAACCTATATTATCTATATTTAACCAAAATAAAATATTCTCTGAATTTTTTTGTTGGGGAAGGTGAGTTTTGATGTTCATTCCTTTTCCTTCTTATTCAAGCCAACCTTTACAAAAACTTTATTGCAATCTTTTTCTCCTTTGGGATTTGGGGTTGAATAAAAGGTTTCATTTTCAAATGACAAAAAAGGCAAGATTGTGTTTAGGGTCTAGATGTTATATTATGTCTTTCTAGATCATGGCACGAATCAAAGTTCTAACATTTGATTTCAATAGAATTGGAAGCATGCATGAAAATTGAAATATAAATAATTATTTCAAAGGGGAATGTTTTGGGGTTTCAATCTTGTTGCATAACCTTGTTTTACTGTTCAAAAGAATAATCTCAAGGCATAGGTATCCTTTTTACATTTATTTGTACTAATTCTTGGAACTAGTCCTCTCTATGTTTAAAGGATGTTTTGATATAAAACTAAATGTTGGTTGATTTGCAAATTATTGTATAGGTTCCCTTTTACCCTATTTGTGTCTTTTAATGTTATAAATTGTTTTGGCATTGTTAACACTTTTTCACAAGTTGATGAACTTTGCTTGGGTTTTTTAATAAAATATCACATGACTTCCCTTAGCATTTCATGACTTGGGGTTGTATTGTCAAAGGTTGTGAGTCTTCTTATTTATTTCATTTATTATGTTTTGGAAGTGGATATGTTTTTATTAAGTGGCATAATGCCTTCCATTTGTTGCATTAATTGAACAAACATTGCATTTAAACTTTATTTTGGTGTATCATTTGAAATGATGACCTTGTGTCAAAGGTTTTTAATATATCCTACAAGTTCCTGACCTTTGGTTGATTTGGAATTTTGGCCATGTAGGTTTTTGTTAAAGTTAAACTTTGAAAACTTGCTTAATTTATTTGCAAAAAATGATAAAACATTTATCATTTCCAAGGCATAGATTAAGTGCAAGGAACTATGTTAGTGCATGGTATTGCAAGGTGAATGCATAGTTGAACAATTCATTTTTGCTATTACAATGGTCATTTTTGTAAGGTACATTATGTTTAAATGCGTATAATGGCGAATAACATAATTTTGAATATGTCAATTAAAGATTGATAATATATTAACATGATGGTTATGAACACATTTGTTAATATTTTTTGAAAATAATGCATCCATTACCAATAGTGGACTCAAAAGCTCAAAATTATGAATTGGTCGACTAATTATTAATGAATTGAAAAGTTCATATTAATTCCGTTCCAAAATAATTTATTGACTAAGTATGACTTGAAGAATGAACTAATAAAATTAAGTGTGAAATATTATTTAAAAAAACCTTAACCAAATGGCAGTTATGGATTTTTTAAAGGTCGAAATTGGACTTTATTTTCAAAAATATTTTTGAAATGGATTTTTTTTGTTTTTCAAAAAAATTTGGCCCAATGAACATGTTTTAAAAATCTTTATGTTGGCCTTCATTCATGTGGATTTTATGGGCTTTCTTTTTAGGATCTCCAAATGACATTCACCGTAACAAATGTCATCAATGACTTTTGATATAAGTTTTGGGTTAAGTTTAGGAAATTTCATAAGTGAGTGAACATTTGGTAATCAAAAATTACAACATGAAAATCTTGAAAATTAAAAAGCATGTTGATTTGACCATTTTTTAAAAACTTGTTATGGACTTGTATGGAATGTTTATTTGACAAAAATGACCCACTCAACCATGCATTCACCTTGCAAGAGTGAAATGGTTTCCTCCTTAATAAAAGGGAAGCAAAGATTTTAAGTAGGAAAATGACCTCTTTCCCCTTAAAATTGAAAGGATTGTTTACAGCATGAATGCTACCTTTGCTCATTGTTGAAAATGCCTCAAAGAAGTCATTTCTCATAAGAGCTACACCTACCCAAGTCTTATGGAATGTTTGATAAGCCCACATTGTTAATATTTGGATCTCGAGCTCTTGTCTTTGGTCATAACTTGTTTCTAATTTTTCAATATTTTTTTATTGTCTTTCATGAGTGTTGACACATGACAACACCATTTTCACAAGCAAGTTTTGTTATAGCACCTATTAAAATCAAAGCTTTGGTGGTGGAATAAGTTGTTGCTTATCCATGTCATCATGTAGTCAAAGTTGTGTGCTTGATGAGAATTGTTGCTTAAGGCAATGGCTAACCCTTACCTTGTGTGCAAAATGCCCTTGCTTTGTTGTGCATCAATGATATCCTTGCATGACACTACCATTGTCGCCCCGCCCTCCCTTGTTTTGGGTTTGGCTCTATTGATTCTTCCCATGCCATCGTGAAATTGTTAACTTTATTATTACTTGACTATTGCACTAAGTGATCAAATTAATTGTTAAGATGTGTCCTTTCTTAATTTTGCCAAAGAGGTAGGATAGTTGTGGTTATTTAAACTAGTGGGTGCCTGTGACCTTCGGCCACTGTGAAGTCCCCTGGTTTCTTTAAACTTGGTTCATGTTTTAGTTTTTTTTAGAAACTTTTAACTTTTTTATTTTTATTATTATATTGTATAATAAAAATAAAGTGTTTCTTTTTCACTTATATATATATATTTATTTGGATGCAAGTTTGAACTTTGGAGAAAGAAAACACACCTCATTTTTTTTCAAGTAGGGTTTTTCTTCAATATTTATAAGATTTATTTTTTTAATTTTTTACTCTTTATTTGGTTTCCCCAGTTTTCCCCAAAGATTTTTTTAATAAAAATGGCACCTCGCGCAGCCCCCCGCAACAATTGCCCTGGTCGCCCTGCCCTGCCTTGCCCCTGCCCTACCATGTTTGTCACCAGCTCCACAGGGAACGGGCAATGACTGGAAGAATTTTCCAGAATCTTTCAGGCACTGCCCAATTTTTGTCTACATAGACAGACACCACCACAAAAAACCTACACATGCACATCCATTAGCTTTGGGCAATAACAAATGTTGTTTTGCACCCCAACTGCCTACCTTTTTAGTTGTTATTTGCCCCGCCCTATTTGTCACCACAGACAAACAGACAGACACCACTATTGCTTTAATATATAAGATACTCTTCCATTGCTATGTTCGATTCGCTTCTTTGATGCTATGAGTGAACTCAAATGAAGCGTATGCATATATAAACTATGAAAGTTGCGATAATTATTCATGAAAATTGGACATCCTCTTCTTTTGTCATGAGGAAAAAAAGAAAAAAAGTTTTGCAAACAAGGGAGATTAGATCTCCTCCAAGAAGTGGATAAAGTTTGGCAAACAAAGAAGGTTAGACTTAGCCCAAAAAGTAGTTGAAGCATGCAACTAAGGCAGATCAGACTTAAATGGACTTTGCAACCAAGGGAGATTGAACTTCACTCCAAAAAAGTGGATGAGGTTTGCAACCAAGGGAGATCCAAGACTCACCCCAAAAAATGAATGAGGTTTGTTGGCAAACAAATGAGGTTAGACTTTTACCCAAAACGTGGATGAAGTTTGTAACCGCATTCTCCTCTCCTCCTTCCGCACTAGAAAAACACAAGAATTTTTTAATTTGAAAACTGTGAAAAGCACACGTATGATCCTTCTAATGGGGCGAATGAATTTAGGTCTGGAATCAAGATTAGGTTTGGTTTAGCTCTTGTGGAGGTTTTACGAGAGTGAAAACGAAGGAAGTCTTCGTATGGAGCGAACGCGTTTTAGGTTCGGGATAGGTTCGGATTAGGTCTGCTGGAGACTCGCTGAGAACCTGTAGATGGGAGGGTAAAGCACTGCGGCGCATTTCAACACAAGTCTTTCGTTTCTGTAGCGAGGAGAGTTTGTTTTGCTGCGCGAGGGAGAGAGGGCTCCGAGGATTGGACCTCAGTTGAGGTCACCATGGGTAAGCTCTCGTCGATCGTCTTGTTGCCGCTGTTTTTTTTTTTTTCTTTAGTGGTTGATGGTTTTGTATTTGATACACCTTGTAAACTCGAGGAACATCGGCCGTCGTAGATGTCTTGTTGTCTCTGTCTAGTGCGTCATCAGCCTTACTAGTTTAGAGAACTCGCAACGGATGCATGTCCTCATTGTAAGCGTCGGTTTGTGATGGCAATAGTCTGCACGCTTCGGAACTGGTGTTGTTACGCAGAGACAGGGGACATTGCTAGAGCTCGATCAGTGCTAATGGAATTTTTTTTTGTGGACTGTTGCCAGGTATCTCGCGGGACTCCACTCATAAGAGGAGGGCAACTGGGGGCAAGAAGAAGTCATGGCGCAAGAAACGCAAGTAGGTGGCTCTTCAGAGATTCCTGTCATCTCTCTGGATATATGCACCAACTAAATTTGTTACTTTGTCAGTGTGATATGGGTTGTGATGTCTTCCTGTCTCTATTGTGTTTGATTATGATGGGGTGTGGTAGTAAATGAATGTCATATGTCTGTGTCTCATTCACCGACATTTTCTTTGTTCTGTCCTGGTTCTTTGTCATAGGTATGAACTTGGAAGGCAGGCAGCTATGACGAAGCTGTCCAGCAACAAGACTGTGCGACGAGTTCGTGTGCGAGGTGGCAATTTCAAATTTAGGGCACTTCGCTTGGATACTGGGAATTATTCATGGGGATCTGAGGCAGTTACTCGCAAGGCCCGCATACTGGATGTTGTCTACAACTCATCAAACAATGAGCTTGTCCGCACTCAGACATTGGTGAAGAATGCCATTGTGCAGGTGGATGCAGCACCCTTCCGCCAGTGGTACAGCCAGCATTACGGCCTTGACATTGGCAAGAAGAAGAAGGTTGCTGTAAAGAAGGATTCTGAGGTGATTTGTCTCTCCTTACCCCTATTAACCTTGCACAGGATTTACTTTTTCCAGCTGTGTCTCTCAATCTGCAGTGAAAACATAAAGGTTGGCAAGAAGGCTTTGTCTGTGAACAGGCTCAATCCAGCTATGTTACTGATTCAATTCATATATGTTGGATCCATGGCTCAGGGGGTAGAGACTACAGAAGAAGAGAAAAAAGCCAGCAGGAAGGTGCAAAAGAAGATTGCGAAAAGGCAAGATGGTCTCAAGTTGGATGCACATCTAGAGGAACAGTTTGCTAGTGGCAGGTTGTTTGCATGCATCTCATCTCGACCAGGCCAATGCGGTCGTGCAGATGGGTAAGTTCAAAACAATCAACCTGTATGTCTTTTAAGAGCATGCTGGCTTCAGAGATGGTTGTTGATGCTTGGCTTGTGACTTTCTCTGTGATTTGTGATTCAATGTACTTGTGTGATTTCTTATTGCAGGTATATTCTAGAGGGTAAGGAACTTGAATTCTACCAGAAGAAGATTCAGAAGAAGAAGGGCAAAGGAGCAGCTGCCTAGTCCTCTGCGTCAGTGTTGAACAGTGAATGGAGGTGTTTGATAAGCATGCATGTTGTCAGGGAACTGTGTTTTCGTAGAAACAGAATTGCATACTTGGAAGCAGTTTTATTCCCACTTCCCTTTGCTTGTATGGATCTCGACTGAGATATGCTCAGGCATTCGGCATTTCCCTTGTCTGAAGAATCATTTGCCAGAGTTCTTTGGATGCTCTTGGTGGCTAAGGTAATTCATCTTGAGCGGAGTGTACCCACAATTCTCTATTCAATTCATGAGTTTTCACAACCTGGTGTACATCAATCAGATGTTGGATAGACTTTGCACCCTCAATTGGTTGATTTAGTAAGTTTGCTGCTTGTATGATCCGAAGTTGTATTGGTTAAGCTTCTTTGTTCACATATGTTGTGGTTGCCTGAGTAGTGGAGACAGCAATAAACCTATTGCATTTCCTGAATATTGTTGCAAACTAGATACCTTTATGCAAATTTTATCTTATTTAAATGTGATTAATGAAATTGAAATCTGAGTACCTTGGAGACAGTCTTATAGCTCATCTTGATTGCTGTTGTTACTGTAATTGTGTTAGTCATTTGTTTTTATGCATTATTTTAACTTCCTGTGTTCAGTAAACTGTGTAACGGTGTGGAGCTGGTGTGCTATTGAAGAATTTAAAAGTGTGTTGTATTGGAGAACATGCTAGTTGTCACTGGTGTCACCATTGAAACAATTGAGAAAAGCATGTGCAACAAAGCAGCCAATGTTGGGATAATTCATCTTAAAACTGTGTTGCCACATGATCAATCTCATGATAAGTGTTAAAAAGATCTCAGAAACAGCAAAAAAGTGCCACTTGGCAGCGGAAACCAGGTCCTCAAGTATCTTTAATGTTTGTGCAAAAGCAATTTTGTTTTCTAATACATGAATTCAAGAAGCAGGAACCCAGCTTTTTGGATTTCTGCATGCCTCCAGAAGCTTCCATTCCTCTGTCCCTTCTTCTGGTTGCTGCACCAAAAACAATTAAGTCAGCACTGCAATTTGACTGTGTGGATACTGAGTTCCCGAGAGTCACAGATTCCTGAAAAGGCATATCACAGAGCAAATTCCTCCCCTTTTCATTAATTGCCCTCATCTCACTGTTTATGAGTTCTACACAAAATAATCTGTCTAGGTCAACTGCTGTAAATCAGCAAATCAGTAGAAAAGTCCATTTTCACCAAACTGCTGGAGAATGGAGGAGCCTTTGCTAAAGACACCAAATCTTTGTCTACATGAGATCAGCCAGTTATATTGCCACATACAAATAGAAATCATGCGCAATGAAACTTACATGGTCGTACTCCCATCGTGCAGTCAAAGGTAATGACATGAGAATACTCTCAATTCGTCCCCCTGTCTTGAGACCAAAGGTAGTTCCTCTATCATACACCTGCCACCAGATTGCAACATGACCACACATAAACGTAAACCATATTACACTGAACTGCTGTCATATGCAACAAAGCCAATCTATATTCCAAATGTTTATCATATTTTAGCCTCTCTTTTGCAGCATCACATGGATATCACATGCTAAAAGGAGAAAGTGTCTAAGGAATCATATCAATACTAGCTCAAAATCTCATCCTAGAGATGAAAATTGAGCAAACCCAATTCTAGAATTCAGAGCAAATAACCATAGCCACAGTTGTTTCCATGACTCACTAAGTTAAACTCAACATAGCGACCTCGCCGAAGTTGTTGCCAGTCCTTATGCTCTGGTGAAAAATGTGTGTCCTTCCGTTTCTCTATCAATGGAATGTAAGCTGGAATCACAGAGTTTGCACACTCTGCAAGCCATAGCAAAAGTAAGCTCCATCAAAGGGAAAAACAAAAGTAATGAGAAAAAAGTTCTGACACATGTCAACACATCATTGTGGTTGTGATAAGATACCTGAGGAGAATGCAAGTAACACCTCTGGATCCCTATCATTGAGATCATCAAAGAAAATTCCTCCAAGCCCTCTTCTCTCACCACGGTGCTACATGGCCACAAATAAGTCCTTCCATTCAGTCAACATCAAACTGTCACAGTATGCACTGCAGTGGACATTCAGTTTTGGACATGTGCTTCAAAAGACTCATATGGACAAGGAAACTCATAAAGTACCTTTATGAGGAAGTAGTCATCACACCATTGTTTGAACTTTGGATAGAATGCCAAGTCATGCTTGTCACATGCTTGCTTTTGCACCTGGACACAAACAATTGACACAGTGAGTATAGACTCCTGTCTGACTGCCTAAGAAAAGCAGACCAATAGCCTCTTCCCTACACTATATCTACTGCCTATCATGCCCTATTCAGCTGGAGCCATTTGTCCTACTACTCTGCTCCAGCCTGAGTTCAGATAGCACCTGGGGTATCAGCCAGTTATTCTGCAACCCCCTGGGTGACAAATACCCTGAGTTTATCTGTATTAGCAACCTCTGGCTATTATATCAATAGCTGAAAATAAACCAGCATAATGCCAGAAGAAAGGCAGGAGCAGTAAGAAATTACACTAGAATATCTTAGACCAGAAGCTTAAAATAAACCTCCAGGACTGACAGTGGAGAAAGAGACAAGTTGAACATTAGACAAGCAGACCTGGTGAAAGTGTGTTGCATCCTCTTCAAAGATATAGGAGGGAGTGAGGTCAGTGCCACCCCCAAACCACCATGCTTTTGGTGCACCTGCCACATCTGCATTAACACTTCTCAATAAGCTTCAAGAGATTCAAGTTACCAAGGTCCAAGAACTGCATTCAACTTCCTTTGCACTCCAATCTCTTTGACCTTATCAACACCTGCTTTCAAAGTCTAGGCCATACTTAGCCTAATACCTCTTGGTGCATCTGTCTCAAAGTAGCGATAGTTGAAATGCACAGTTGGAGCAAATGGATTCTTGGGGTGCATCACCTGCAGGCCAATACAAACTTGATCAAATTGCACAATCCCGGTGGACCAACACCAGTCCTGAAAATTCCTCCAATTTCTGTAATCAGGATAGAGACTAAAGCAGAAAGGATTAGATGACAGCATGACACCTGTTACCCTGCCACAGTGTGCAACTTGAGCACAAACCATTAAAGACAGCCATAAATCCGTTGAAAGGATGGGAGGAAGGAAACAACATACTGAGCTGACACCTGCAGCAAAGAACGGAATTCGACCAGCCTTGTCCAAAGCCGTCTTGTTATCTGAACTACCACCAGTGGCAGCCCTGTAAGCCTCTGGGGGCATTGTTCCATAGACCACTGACACATTCACACCTGCTTTTTCCCAGACATTTCCATCTTGCAGGACACGGCTGATTCCACCCCCACCTCCAGGTCGAATCCAAGAATCCTCATGAAACTTGCTGCCATCAACAGCCTCCACAGCTGCACAGATATCATCCTAGAGGCAGACAGACAGACAGAAAGTGAACCCTTCCAC
Source organism: Sphagnum tenellum (assembly GCA_963921925.1). Classification (NCBI taxonomy): domain Eukaryota; kingdom Viridiplantae; phylum Streptophyta; class Sphagnopsida; order Sphagnales; family Sphagnaceae; genus Sphagnum; species Sphagnum tenellum. The sequence continues at coordinate 19,263,235 of OY998142.1, read as the reverse complement.
ATCCTTTCATAGTAAGGTGCTTTCTGAAGTCGGTGCAAAAAGTGACCTGAAAAAATCAACTGCTTCTTCCTCAAACAGAACCTATATTCTTCTCTTCCCATTTCACTCCAAAGCCCTAGAGGCAAACTTCACAAGAGAAGACAATAATTTCTTTGCAGACCTGAGCTTTTCTGATCATGGTCTCGAATCGAGCTCGCATACTGGAGGTGCTGGGATTATCCCATTGCACATTTTCACCCTCTCGCAGCAAACTGGCAGGACATTCTGTCAGCATCTGTTCCTCTTCAATGCTGCGGGCCTCCTGCTGTTTTTCCACCATTTCTTCTCTAATTTAGTTTCTGTTGGACCTCTCCGTTTACACACATGTTTTTTTCACCAGGAACAGGTCAAGAAGGCAAGCAGGCATTGCCAAATTATGAATAAAAAAGGTTGTTCTTCAATCCCTAATCAAGGGTCTCCCTGACACTTCACAGAACTGCCGAATTTGTGGAACATTGTCACTAAGGCTATGACAAAAGCGCAACAACACTGGACAAACTTCGCCTTGAACTTGGAATTTTAATTTTTTTCCACAAAAGATGGAGGAAAGTAATACAGGATAATACAGCAAACCGGTACTGCAAATGCAACGGATTTCCGAGTAAGAAGTCTTGAAGAAGAAGAAGCTGGAGTTGACGGAGCCGGAGAACCGATTGCTGCTGCTGAAGGCAAATGGCGGCACTTGAGAGATGGAAAGGATACAGCGGCAAGCTTGGAATCGCAGTGGTATGTAGCAGCACCAGCAGCAGGCGTGGCAAAAGACGGAGCGATGAGGAACCTTGCCGACAGAAGAGATGCCATCGTCGTCGTTGTGGTCGCCATCGCCGATCACACAGCGACTAAATGCAAATGGCAAGTGCCCATTGCGACGCACACGCGCGTACTCGGGTCGTTCGCGGCTCGGCTTTCTTCCCCACCTTGACGACTCATCTCCGGCAGCGATGAGCCGAAGCTAACACCAAGGGAGAGGATAAGGTCAGGTTACCGTCTCCGAGAAAGCTCATTGGACGATTGGGGGGTGATGAGTTTTAAGGACCCCACAACGTTTTAAGATACTTTTTTAATGTAAATGGCAAGGCCAGAGTGTGAACACACCCCTTGCTAAAATTTCAGTCCAATCTACACACCCATCAATGGGAGTACAAAATCCAATTGTTGGATTCAATATTTATACAAAGACCTTGGAGTAGTGCCTTTGTGTGCAAGGGAAGGAGAGGTGAACCTTGGGGGTCATGTGTTAACCCCCTAAAAGCTGAAGCCATTCTTACACTTGTCTGACTTTTATACAAAAACTTTGCCCAACCATTTTGTTGCCCAATTCTTTTGCATAGTGCTCATGTCAATGGCTTCACAAGCAATCAATGTTTATGCAACGGAATGTGTGAACAATTGACTAGGTGCATTGTGTGAATTGTGAATTTATTATGAATGTTGTCAATTCATGGTTGCTAAAATCCTTTTCTAAAGCTAAAAGGGATATATAGTGTCAATATGAATGAACATGCATTGATGTTCGACAATCATTGTGTTGTTCATGGAATGCATTTTCTTTCTACAATTAAACCAAGTTTTGTGAGATTCATTATTCCACAATTTTCAATTTTTGACAAGTTCCTTTTCTAGAATCCTAATGCAACCTTGGAATTCATGTAGTTCATTGTTCAACAAACGACCATCGAATCTCATGGCCAATGGCATGATTAATGCATGATGTTACGATAATAACATCACTACAAATTGTTGATTTTTCCTAATTTCACATGAAGGCATTTAACATGCATATGTTATCATGCTTTAAATAAAGTATGAAACTTAGCAAACATTGTGCACAATTTCCTGAAAAGAAAGAAGCAACAAATGGAACAAATGTGAATTGTAACATTTAACTAGAGTCACTTATTTTGTCATTTTTGAAAGGAGGTGGCACGATCAAACTAATATTATGATGGACTTTGAATACAACTAACTAAATTGAAGTTCGATGTGGCCCAAAAAGTTGGAGATAAATAGTTGTGGAAATTTGTAGTGGAAAAAGACAATCATGGAAGCTAGGTGTTAAAAAGAGGCAATAGATCCCGCAACATGTGCAATTATGAATTGAATGTATGTGAAGAGTGATCATAAGAGTTGGAATGCAAGCTTTGATGGCAATTTCAATTAAATTGACAAGTGTATTTAGAAATTAGATGATAATTGAATATATATGTCAATGTAAGTGGAAAGAGGTGGTAGGATCAAAGTTAAGTGATGATGGAATTATTTAGACATCATAAAACTAACTAATTCCATCACCACATGACTATGGAATGATGAGAATTGGAAAGAAACCATTGTGAAAATTATAAAATGTCATTGAATTTTAAAGCAAGTTTTAGATGTTTAGCACATTTTGTCAAGGTTGTTAGAAAAACATAATAATTTATTTTCTTTAAATGGTAGATTTTGAATGTAGTTCAATGTCAAGTTTTGATGCAATGTAGTTTGTGAGAGAAATGTAGGGGTTTACAATAGGATGATTACATTCAAATCTATGCATGACCTTAAAATTTCACTAAGTTGTTACAAAGTTTTAGAAAGAGATGGAAGCTTATATCAGAAGTTGGGAAGGAATGTAGTATGAGAGGCAAAATTGTCACATGTGATTTGGAGATGAAGAAGCCTGGTGTCAAACATGTCTCCAATTTTCAAGATGTTGGCAAACACCATCTTGACATCCCATGGTAGGTGTCAATCACCATGTTTGTTAAATTAATGTGAATTAAACTAAACATTGGAATTCTAATAGCTTATGGTTTCAATTTAATTCACATTAACTTCTATTAATTCACAATTAGGCTCTGGAAGCTAAGTTTACTAAAATTAAATTGAAGCCATTGGAAGCTATGACTTAATAAGCTTGAATATAACATGTTTTTGAGGTAAATATTGCAACAACTATGGCAAGTGTTTGAGAAAGGTTGGTATGAAGAGGCAAGGTTAAGACACTTTGATTCCCTACTCAAACAACAACTACATACAATGACCTAACTATGGAAGGGAATGGACATACAAATAAAGAGCAAACTTGTCTTCTATTTTTAAAAGCAATAGCAAAAGACAATGCACAACAAGTAGATAGAGCAAAGTAGATAGAAGATTAAATAAATAACAAAAAAATAGTCATAATGAAATTTATCAAAGACATGGGAATTGGATTAGGCTAGAAAGGGAGGATATGGGTTACACTTTCATTAATTGAAGTAATGCAAATGATGCAATCATGTACGTTAAAGGCTCCTAGAAAGCAATAGAAGCTTTTGGAGAGGATTATGATGCAATTTGAAGACATGCAAAATGGAAAATTTATCATTCTTAAAAAAATTTGGACATATGCAAGGGAATAAAATTAAAATGCACAGAATTTTGAAACTTCTAGAGCTTAAAATCATTTGCTAAAGGTTGCTGGAGAAAGGGAAGTTAACATAGATAATATACTAATGGATATGAAGACAAACGTCATGAAGAATTTATAAGTTGTTGAAAATATGCAAGTGCATAAAAAATGAGATGTGCACATTTTTAAGACATGCAAAAGACCTTAAACTGAATTGTTAAAGGTTACTACGAAGACTATACTTCTTCAAAATAATTGCATGCTAAATTTGAAAATAAGCAAAGTGCAAATAGCATAGAGTATAAAAATGCCTAAACAAGACACAAACCCCAGTTCAGAATGTTTATGAACCCCAATAATGAACTGTTCATAAATATCTTTCGAAATGCTAACAGCACTGCTCTCTACTTCAACATCATCAGCACTGCCTCAAAGCAAGGAAGAGAGGCCAGAACAAAACTGAAAATGTTCTCTGCAAGTTTGCCAAGTGTTGTGACAGAGTACTGTGTTGTCCTTCTCATCCAGTTGATGTACAAGCAATGAGATGAGATGAGATGGGATGATGTACAAGGGAGGAGATCTCACCCAGATGAGATCAGATGCTCCACAAATTGCAAATACAAATGAAACTCAAAGACTGCCACGATTTCAAAGAAAACCAGTTTTGCACTCAACACAAGTCATTAAGATAAGGAATCATTCAAAAAGAGATGACACTACAGAACCTCACAATACTGAAATAAGCATGACTTTACAACCCTTTACTGATGTCCTTTCAGATGTCTGAGATCCTTTGACATCCCTCCCCCTACTTGGACTCTGATAAAAGCAGACTGGTTAGCACTTCTCTGAACGCACTCAGTACCTATGAGTGGATAAAGGGAGGGAACGTAGCTCTTCGAGCAATACAGAACTTAATAGTCACAATCGATAATCTTTGGTGTCATTGTTCAAGGGTGGCTGTCACTACATAAAAGTAGGAGACCCCTCCAAAGTAACCCAAGAATTAAGAGCACATCACTCTCAAAGGCAAAATCCAATGTGCAAATATACTGCAGAAGGAAATCCCTTGTCATCTTATCATGATCAACCATATCAAATCTGACACAAACTACCAAGGAGGTGACCCAGCTCATGTTGGAGACAATATTTGGCTCAGCCACCAACCTGGCGCCTCCAGGAGTCTTCGACTATCAACTCATCAACCCCCCAATCCTCATAACTGCACTCGAACACAATGAGATGAGTGCTAAAGAGCTTCTCTTTTAAGAAAGATCGATGAAGTTGCAGAGAAATCTCCACAACAACAATTAAAGGTAAGAAAGCAAATGCTTAGAAAAAACACGAAACAACTCTTATTGTATGATCCTCTGCCTTTTTGCAAGATCTAAAAGCTCAACCATATCATCCTGGCCACAAGTTGCTTGGACTTCCAAACTACTATGACGGCCATGAATTTCTGAGTTTGTGTGTTCCTCGAAGAGACCTTAGCATCCATTTTTTCTGTCTTTTGCATGCACAGTGTGCTCCTCATCACATCACAAAACAAGAGAAGACCAGAGGACATCATCTATGCTACAATAGGTAGAAAAACACATGTACAATCAAACCACACAAAACATGCATGGTGGATGAAATGTGATGGACACAAATGTATACCTACCTCCCATCAGGTAAGAAACGGCGAATTGTGAAGGGTATCTTGCGCTCCCGGAGCTCCTTCATTGCAATCTGCCATGCAAATAGACCATGGTCTCATACTATGCAATGAAAGCTGTGTTGAAAATGGATCAGTCATATTGCAGTGAACATATAAAGAAATAAACAAAGATGGATAAAAAAGGCGTTACTCAGAAGTACTTGCTATTGGAGATAAAAACAACAATCGCAACTACAACCCTCAAAAGGAAAAAATCTGCTAGAAACAGGAGTTTAGTACCTCGAGAGGATCAGTCTCGCCTTCCAAGTTGACCATTACTGGTGCATTCATGCTGAAACACACAATTACCATATGCATCAACTACAATTGCTTTCCAGATAAGTGGACTTTGGTATCCAAGCTACAGTTAATATTTTCCATTGCAATCCTGTCATTTGTGCATAACATGGGAATTCCATTCTGACCACCGAGACTGTGAAGAAGGAAAGAATTTATTGTAGTTCTCGCCTCTAGCCATAACCAAGGTGCTCAAAAAATGAAAACTGCAAGTATTGCTCATGCACAAAGTGGCACATGGATGAACTGTAACCTGATTTGGAGGGCACGAGTACCCAGCACCCTAGCTCTTTCATACTTAGTCATGTACTTGGTTGTTTTCCGAGGCTTATCAGTTGGAGGCTCGGCATCTCTGTCCAGAACATCTGTATCTGGACCTTCATAAAGCTCCCGAGCTTCTCCATTCTCCTCTTCTTCCTCAACTTCGTCCTGGGGAGGCAAAAGAGAAAAATTTATAACACGCATACTAATTGTCATCCCAGTGTCTGAGCATGTTCATATTCTGCATGAGACATAAACAGAGAGGTGCGTGGGCTTCCTGAAAGCTGTGGCAAAGAAGAAGGAGAGAGAAAGTATGTGAGAAAAATTACCTCAACGTCAGGCTCAGGAGGCTCCTCTTCATACCTGATGTCCTCCACAACACAAGCCACATAAACAAGATTCCTCAGCAAACTATCAAGCCACAGACCGCATGTAGCAAAAGGCATCTCAAACAAAAAAAAAACAGAAATCTCTCCCAAATTGTTGCTAATTGTCAACAAATTGCAGTTTTCTTTTCTCCATTTGTTATGGTTCCATAAACTTTCCAAAAAGAAGAAACAATCAATTTCACCAAGAAATTAAGAATTAAAGAGAACGAGAAACCGGAAATACAACGTCAAACCCCAAGGAACCAGAACCGACATGCGTGCTTCACTTCCGTTTCTCCACAACACATAGAAAGAAATAACGGAAAGGGGGCCAAAAAAGAAAGTTCCAAAGGGACAGAAAGAAAGAAAGAAAGAAAGACAGACAGAGAGAAAAAACTCACCCGACGTCTCCACCGTCGTAGTCGTTGTAATCCTCGTCCGCCATAGCTCAAAGCTCAGACTACAACCACACTGGAAAGCACAAAACTACCACGACCTCCTCCTCCTCCTCCTCCTCCAACAACAACAACAACAACAGAACGAGAGAGAAGAGGAAAGAGCGATCGGACCAAACCCTAACCCTAGGAGCAACAACAATAAATAGGGGCGGGTAAATGATTTTACCCTTGTGTGAGTACCTAGGTTATTCAATACGGGTATTGAACAATGGTGATACCCAGGGGTTTTTTATTTATTTTATTTTCAATTTTGTGAGGTAGGTGGACTGGCGATCATCTACTACAGGAGTTCAGCAAATTTGGCTACAGATTAGATAGAAAAGTGTGATTTTTACCACACAAAAAAAACCTGGCTAAATACTAGCAACAATACAATCTATTTTAACCCTTCTATACTTTCTCCAACACAAAATGATAAAATGGTAAGAACCAAGAACCTTTTGAAACATACTAGAAGGTTCATCCAAAATCTATTAAATCTGAGCAAGAGCACAAGAGAAGATAATTTCAAAGACATACAAAATGTGTTAAAATGTTTAGAAAATGAACCAAATTTGAAGAATCAAAGTAATGTTTCAGCTTCGGCATGTTTCTCACAAAAGTTTAGAAATAAAATATGTGCACAAAACAATCATAAATACAATTGAATTTGGCCATGGTGAAGCTTCATTGGATCAAAGGGAAGACTTGGATGTGGTCCCACATCTTCATTGGAAGAAGGAATAGGAAAAAGGAGCATAAATAAAGGGAAAAGGGTTTTTTTCTTTTTTTCTTTTTTAAAGAACAACAACGTTGATAAAACAAAAAATGAAAAACAATGTGGATAAACTTACCAAAAGTTAGAACATAGAGTAGCAATCAATGTTTTTTAAAAACTTTGGTGACAGTGTTTTAGGTTTTGTTGAGGTTGAGAAATTAGTGTGGTTTTTCTAATTAATGTTCAATTGTGATTCAAATTGAACTCCTAATCATTCCTATTTGGCAAAGATGGTTTGGTTTAGGAGACAACGTCATTCAAAGTTTAAGCATTGGGTCATATGTGTGCATTGTTGGATTTGCCAAGAGCTAAGCTTCAACTAACTTTGTGGCAATTTTTTGAATGATAAATGGTTTTTTCAAGAAAGTGTCACAAGCATCAACTTTAGGAGAATAGAAGCATGAGAAAGTTGACAAGCGTCTTTTGAAAACCCACATTAAAAAAAATTTATCAAATTGAATGCTAACAATATCATGTAATTTTTAAGAGGTTGACCACCTTAAGCAAAGGCTTAATCCATTTTGAACAATGCCTAGAAAATTTTGTGTCCTACAGTTTATAGGAATCACAAGAGTTTGTTGATCCATGAATTGGAATAGGTTCCACAAGAGGATTTGCCAAAAGATATTCCTTTAGCAAGAGATCGATTAGTGCACATAATTACGATAATCTTGAGTTTTGTTGGATCCATGATTCCATTACAATGTATAGTTAAATGGGTGGTGTTCATGAATGACACAATTAAAATAGGGACAATCGATTTTAAAATGGATGCAACTTGAGGATATTATGTACTTGAATTCCACAGTAGCTAAAAGATGGCACCGTTGTGTGCTCAACAATTATACCAAATAATAGCTTTGCATTTGGATATGTTACAGTTGTCAATTTAGTTTTATTTGTCACCATTACAATAATAACATATCTAAAGGGGTTTTAGTGGTGAAAATATGTGTATATCTTGGTGAAGGTGTTATTGACTTATTGTTCCATACCTAATTGTTGGAGGTTCTAGGGTAGATGTATTTTGTTTTGAATATCATCACTAGCAATTTATTAATAAAAAAATTAATATAATTTCAAATACCACAACTTGTGTATGAAATTTGCTCCCAAGGTGTTAAATTTTTTTACATAAAATTACAACATGTTGAAGATATGCCTTGAATGAGAAATAATTTGAAGATATGCCTTGAATGAGAAATAATTGTCTTATTTCTTAGTTTATGTAGGATGATCACACCTTCTCTTAGTTGTGAATGTATCTTCGCCTTATCCTAAAGTTATTGATCTTGAGTCTTTCTTGAAGCCTACAAAATGCATTGTAGGTTTGCACTTTGTTGTAAATTTAGGAATTGACAAGTTTTTTCATCCCAACAACATTTGACAAATGTAAAGGTACATCATGACATGCATCACTTAAATTTTAGGTAAGTTCAAATTTTAATGTTGGTTTAAATTTTGTAACTAAGTTACATGGTATATAATAAAGCTACATAGGAATAGGGTTGTGCTTAATAGGGTTAGAATTTGTGTTTAGGGTTAAGGTTTAGGGTGACAACCAATCAAAATGAAATACTTTTCTTGTAAACAACTACTTTTAAGTTGAATATAGTCATTGTAGATAGGACCCCACTTTGAAGTTTTGTTTGCGATTTGTGATTTTTTAAAAACTTGTTTAATTTAATTTGCTTTAAATTTTGAATTTTTTTTTGTCATGTTGTTGTCTATAGTGGTGTTATCCTTAAAATTTTATTTGTGCTATTATTCATAGCACCATTTCATGTGCTAATTATTTGTGTTTTCCTTTTTTTTTCATGTCATTACTTGTGATGATATTTTGTGTTCTCCCCTTTTTTTCCCCTACTTTTGATCATGTCATTACTTGTAATGGTATTTTGTGTTCATGCTTTTGCATGTGGCATTTTTCATAATGGTGTTTTATCTCCTTTACTTATGTTTTTGGTTATAGGACTACTCCCAATAATGTTCTTCCTTCCTCGCTTGTGTTTTTGCTTGTGGTTATTTGTGAATGTGTTTTCCCCTTCTATTGTTCATGGTGTTGCTTGTGATGGTGTTTTCCTTTTGTAGGTTGTGTTTTAAGTAGCAACCTTATTCTAGTCATGTTTCTATTCATGGTGATGTGATATATTTTCTTTTTTTGGTGGTACTTGTATTTTTTTGATTTGCCTTGCTTTTGTAGGTTGTTGCATCTCATGGTGTTGTGTTATGTTATTAGTGCATGAAGTCAATTGTTCATTCAAAATATGCACTAGAATACTTTAGCGGCGTCAAGACGTGCTTGTCAAATAATTTAATAGCCTTCAAATTTTCGTTTCATAACAAAATATCCTTTGGGCTAATGGTTACGTATCATATTTATTAAATGATTTAAAATTTTTAATATAATCTTTTGGTGCATTTGTGATATTAAATGATTTTTAAAAATAAATAAATTCCAATGCCATCAAGAAATGACATATTTGGACAAATTTATTTTAAAACCAAAAATGTTTATTTTGTTGTTGCATTTGGTTTGGATAATTGTATATATTTGTCTATTTATGTCCATTTGATTTATGATGTTGAATGCAAGGTTTGAAGCCACACCCTTTGGATAAAGCTGTCATGATTTTCAACATTTTTGTGTGAATATTGCTTAACATATGAAAGATAAAAAAACATTTACCCTTTCAATCATAATCAATTTTTTGAACAATGAATTATAATTGCATTTCAAAACATACAAGCTTTTACATTCTAAATTGAATATTAAGGCATAAGGATTTAAAATATTCATCACCTCCATTGGAATTAAGAGTAAACAAAACAATGGATGACATTAAAAAAATTCATCCATTGTCAATCCTTATGTGTTTAGCAACTAAAAGTTTTGAGGTTAGCCTTCTTGTTATTAATTACACCTATCCATAATCTGTAGGTAGTTTGATGAGAGCTAATTATTATTAATGCATGAACTAATACATTAAACATAAGAAACAAAAACCATTCATGTTAATGAAAATATTTGAGTTTGGATATTTTGCAAAAAAATTGTGAATTGAAAGATTTCAAAAAAGTATTTATAACAAATTTGACTTGTTTACAAACATATGTTTTCACAATGGTAATTGAACATCACAATTCAAAAGTAGGGGATGAGGATTATTTTTAGCGACATTTAGAAGGCTTAATGTTCAATATGAATCAACACAACAATAATGAAATGTTATTTTTTTAGGACTCATTGTAGACATTTCCATGAAAATGTGATCATTTATAACAAATGAATTTAAACTTTAAAAAATTAAAATTAAAATTCCATTTCATTGAAATTGACATGAATCATGACATGTTTTCAATTTCATAAGGGTCTTAAAGAAGGTCATTAGGATGTTCAATGAAGTCTATAACAACTTGTTAAATTTAAGGATAAAATATATAAAGGTTTTGCATTAGGTAATACAATGCAAATAATAAATGCCATAAAATAGATTAGGTTGTCATTATAAGTACAACCATGAACATTGAAAGGTTTGTGGTCATTATGCCAATGCTTACCTAGCCATTGAAAACTTGTGTACTCATGTTAGGTACATGTGTCAATTTAAGCCTTTAACATAAGAGGCACAAACCATTTGGCATGCAAAGTCTTATAGTGATAGATGTGATGAAGAATTGGAATAATCATGTGTACATACAAACGAATGCAAAAATCAAACAAGAAAGTGACTAGAAATTAATGCTTTGTACCCAAGTTATGTATGACAATGTTTCCAAATATGAACTTTGCCATTTTAAAATGTAGGTTGTGAAAGTTGATGGCATGAATTATAATATTTGTTTGCATATGTCATAATACCTTGGTAGGTTCGATAGTAACCTACTAAATAATTAACACATTTTGGGAATTTTATTTGGGCATTTTAGTTTTAATTTTGAAGATTTTGACTTGTATAACATAATATAATAAAATTATTTCCACTAACAAAAACTTTTAATTGTTTTCTTGGTTGGATAATCCTTATGAATTTGTATTATATTGAAGAGGGCCAAGGTTTGAGTCTAATGATACATTTTGAATTATTTAGCGTAACAAGTTAATGTATTTTTGAAAAAAACGTTAAATTTTTATTAAAAAATTTGTGTTGCAGTCACTAAGACATTATGGTAGTAGTTTCATGTCTGAGTCATTTCTTGCATGTGAACTGAAGATCTCATAAAATCTAATTTTCATTTTTTAATACAAGTTTACACAATTCAATATGATAAACCAACTTTTATGGAAACAACTTGTTTTGCAACAAACTTTAGGATTAGTATGTTAGAAGTG